>JAVQMG010000111.1:127500-727500 GCA_032878915.1 Castanopsis chinensis | reverse complement strand
TGTTATGAGTATATTTAAAAGACAGGAGCTTTACAAGGGAATGAACCCATTGGAAGCTGCTGTTTGTGGAGCAGCACTGGAAGGAGCAGTGGCTTCAGGTATCAGTGATCCATTTGGGAGTTTGGACCTGTTAACCATTCAAGTCACACCTCTTGCCATTGGGATTCGAGTGGAAAAAAACAATTTTGTACCCATTATACCTAGAAACACTACGATGCCAACGCGGAAAGAATTATCTTTTACAACTGTTCGTGATAATCAAACTGAGGTGCTGATTGTTGTCTATGAAGGTGAAGGGGAGATGGTGGGAAAGAATCATCTTCTGGGCTATTTCAAGATCATGGGTATTCCTCCAGCTCCCAAGGGAGTTCCAGAGATAAATGTGTGCATGGACATTGATGCTTCAAATGTGCTGAGAGTTCTGGCTGGTGTTGTACTGCCAGGATCTCGACATCCTGCAATCCCTGTCATGGAAGTTAGGATGCCAACAGTCGATGATGGGCATGGCTGGTGTGCTGAAGCTCTAGACAGAACTTATGGGTCTGCTCTGGACTTGGTTACAGTTCAGAAGAAAATATAGTGGTGAGATGTATATATATTTAGTCTCATTGTATGTTTGGTTACTGTGGTTTTTATGTTTTGTTGATCCTGGACAGAATCAATTTTCATGAAAGTTGTATGGTGCAGCTTTATTATGTACTTCAATAAATGTGGGCTTCGTGTAGATAAGTTGAAGCTTGTTTATGTTGTGATTTTCAGTGTTATTTTAAATTGTGTAATATGATTGACAGACTCGTGGCTGGCGTTTTGTTCTTTCTTTATGATTTGGTTGCCATTTTTTCTTTCTTTATGATTTACTGGTCTGGAAGAGGAGGGGGATTTGAATTTTAAACTTTGGATTTCCTCATTTTCTAAGACATGTTAAATTAACGATTTTCCTAAAAACTAAGCATTTAAAAAATTATGAATTTAATCATTTTATCTAATAGTTGAAATAAAATAATAAATTATGCGACTGTGACCAATCACAACTGAAAATAAATGTTTTGTGAATCAAAGTTTATAACGTATTAAATAATTGGATATCATCTCTAATATGTTATCTCCAGTATACTTAATAACATGATAAATGTTAAATGTTTTGTGAATTGAAGTTTATAGCATATTAGATAATTGGATATCATTACTAATATGCTATCTCCGGTATACTTAAAAACACAAAGATAGATGTTAATTTTTTTTTTTTTTTTTTTTTTTTTTTTTTTGAGAAAGAAGATGGATGTTAATCGATGACTAGAAATGCAATTAATGTAGAGATTTTGAGGATTAATACTTATTAAAAAAATAATAACAAAGATTGGGCTTTAAAGTGGATCTCAATTTTTATGAAGTGCCATATTATAGTGATATAACTACGACACGTATGATCAATACATGTCTCATTTTGTTTGCCTATCCAAAGAAAGAAAAAAAAATATCTCATTTAGTTGGCAAAGATCAAAGAAAATACACCAATTTAAGGACACTATTTTTTACACAATTATTGAATTGATATATTGTGATTAGTGTTAATAAAAGCGATATTATTGATCAGTCTAATGAAAGTAATGGTTCTCTAGTCACAAATTATTACTCAATCATTATAGCACTTTACTTTCAAGAAATCAATTATTGAGCGTGGAGTGATTTTTTTTTTTTTTTTTTGTATAGTAATTTACTTTTTAAAAATCAAGTATTGGATAAATTTTTTTTCCCTCTTTTTTGTAAATTTTATATTATTAAGTGAATTATAAATATTTAAGATAGTAATTAGTATTTAGATTGTAAACTGTGGAGTGATTTTTCCTCTTTTTTTTTTTTTTTTTTTATATGATACTTTACTTTCAAGAAATCAAGTACTAGGTAAATTTTTTTTTCCTTTTTTTTAAAAAAAAATTTATATTTTTAAGTGGATTATAAATATTTAAGATAATAATTAGTATTTAGAGTGTGGCATGCGGAGTGATTTATCTTTAATCTTTTTTTTCTATTTGTTTTTCTTTTTGTATGGTACTTTAGTTTTCAGAAATCAAGTACTAAGTAAATTTTTTTTCACTTTTTTTCTTTTGTAAATTTTATATTATTAAGTAGATTATAAACATTTAAAATAGTAATTAGTATTTAGATTGTGGACTGTAGAGTAATTTATCTTTTTCTTTTTCTTTTTGTGATGATGGTCATGGCTGCTGTGCTGAAGCTTTAGACAAAACTTAAGGGTCTGCTCTGGACTAGGTTACAGTTCAGAAGAAAATATAGTGGTGAGATGTGAATATTTAGTCTCATTGTATGTTTGGTTACTGTGGTTTTTATGTTTTGTTGATCCTGGACAGAATCAATTTTCATGAAAGTTGTATGGTGATGCTTTATTATATACTTCAATAAATGTGGACTCCGTGTAGACAAGTTGAAGCTTGTTCATGTTGTGATTTTCAGTGTCATTTTAAATTGTGTAATATGGTTGACAGACTCATGGTTGGCATTTTGTTCTTTCTTTATGATTTGGTTGCCATTTTGTTCTTTCTTTTGTTGATCTGGTAGAGAAGGGGGATTTGAACTTTGGTTTTCCTCATCCTCTAAGCTACAATTATCTTGAATAATAGAACATGTTAAGCCCCCAAAAGCTAAAGCCTTTAAAAAATGGTGAATTTATTCACTTAATCATAATTCTAATAGAATTGAAGTTTAAAGCAAATTAAATAATTGGACATCATCACTAATATGTTATCTCCAGTATACTTAAAAACACAAAGATGAATGTTAATTGATGACTTGAAATGCAATTAATGTAGAGATTTTGAGGATTCATATGTTATTTGCAGTTAATTAAAAACACAAAGATGAATGTTAATTGATGACTAGAAATGCAATTAATGTATAGATTTTGAGGATTTACTTGCTAGCAAGAGCTGTGTGATAAGTAATGGTTTGTTGGCAAAATAGTGAATCATTGTCCTCCAAACCTTCTTGGCTGTATATAAGAAATAGTACTACTGATATTGCAAGCACTAAAGGAATCTTCAACAGAAAGAAAAGGTTCATCACTAGCTAAATTGTATTCTTATTGATAACTTGTTATTAGACAATAGCAGTAGAGATTAGAAGCGGGGTTTCTCTCCATTTGGTTCATTTTATTATCAATAATCTCACAATTCTTTTTCATCACTGTTTGTTCTTAGTAGTTAAACATAAAGGTTAAGTAATGATTAATGACCTCCATTCAAATACATTTTAGTAACTTGTAGTGGTCACAGGCCAAGGATGAGCAAACTTAGGTAATGCTACACAGTTGGTCTCCTAGCTTCTCCTAACCTTTTTTATGCTTGATCAAAACCAGCTTTGGTCTTAGTGTGAGTTTGGTTCAGCTTTTTGTAAAAGTGCATAATGAAAAAGTTGAGTTTTCAAAAAGTGCATAATTGAAGGTCGTGAGATGAGAGGAATGAGAGAGCTGACTTCAGAAGACCTTGCCCTTTATTGAAGGGCAATTTCGTAAATACAGAAGTTTCCAACGGATCTATTGAAAAAGCCCAGCAACTTTTAGAATATGGACCGCAACGCCTCCATTTTAGTTCAGTGCATTTCCTTCGTTGGAGTAAAATGTAACTTTTTCTAAAAAGTTGCGTTTTACTCCAACCAAACGCATATAAAGAGCCAACTTCTTTAAAAAGCCAACTTTTGACTTGAAAAAGCCTAACCAAACGGACACTTAGACTGTAGATGGAGATCCAATAGCCCATGGGTTTAGCCTGTTTTCTAGACTTACAGGCTGCAAAGCCCATGCCTCATGCAAAGTAACTATAGCCTATGTGCCACTACCAAACCTTTGTAATTTTTGGGCTTAGCAATGCAAATTTTCTATTAGAAAAATAGTAAAAAAGATTGGGCTTTAAAGTGGATCTCAATTTTTATGAAGTGCTATTAAAGTGATATAACTACAACACATACGATCAATACATGTCTCATTTTGTTTGCCTATCCAAGACAAAAAAAAAAATCTCATTTAGTTTGCAAAGATCAAACAAAATACACCAATTTAAGGACACAATATTTTTTACACAGAATTGATATATTGTGATTAGTGTTAATAAAAGTGGTATTATTGACCGGTCCAATGAAAGTGATATTTCTCTAGTCATAAATTATTCCTCAACCATTATGAAAAAGATGGTAAAAAAATTTGTGCTCTGGATTTAATCGAGAAAAGAAACGATGAAAGCCAAATTGTTTTAGCAGAGTTTTTTTTTTTAATTAGGATTTATAAGTTGCCAAGCTTTCACTCAATATAATAGCTCATAAATTTGACATTTTAGTGCGTTCAAACATAATAAAACATGATTTACCCATCACATTACCAAATTAAATCAGAACTTAAATTTTCTCACGAAAAAAATTAGAACTTAAATAGCGTGTGCATTTGTTTAACTATTGCTTGGCATTTTTGTAATATTCAAATGCAGAAATCTACCTTAGAATAATGTGATAAAAGAAATTGAAATTAAGAGAGGGTCTCAACCAATCTTTATAACTAGTTGATAATTTGCATTAATGTAATAATACATATACATTATAACTAAATAACATTTCTCTACTATCCCAAAAGAGTGGAAATTCAAAAAAATGCTATGAATGAATACAAATAAGATCAATAAGATCTATTATTACAAGTTAAAAATCCATTTATAACATGACAGTATGACACCAAATTTTCTCTAGAGCTTTTTTTTAATCCATACCACAGATCTCAAATCTATTCATAAAGTAAACTCAGTGATTAGCACTCAATGTGAGCATATCTTATGATTTCTAAAATATTTTTTTTAGAAATCTAAAACTACTACTTGTCTCTACTATATCTTTCATCACTTAAGAGTGTCAATTTTCTTGCTGTGAATGGTGAATCCATTTTTGGCAAAAGGTAATGTCTCAGACACAGAATTTATTATTAGGAAATGACTAAGTAGACCAAATGGATTAAAATAGACTAAAATAGACCGAATAAATCGAAATGAATCGAAGTTGACCAAATTAGCTCGAATTTAAGTGAAATGTACTGAAGTGCTACATTAATGCAGCAACAATAAATACTATTTTTATATAAGTGATCCAACTTAACTTTTAAAATATACCCAAAATAATAATAATACTACTCTCCTCCCTTATTTAACTTCAAAAACATCTAATAAAATTAAGAAATGACTAATGAGTAACTATTTCATTCGATCATTTCCATTCGTACTCTTACTTATCCCTTAAAACTTTCAAATTGGCCGTTAGATTATATAACTTGTAATAGAGCCATTTAATCTTCATAAGGTAATCTGATAGTTAGTAGCTCAGGTTTTAACACCACTCATTTTTTTTACCAACTTGAATTTTATAAGATCTAAATGAACAAGGTCAATAAACATGCCATCCATCGATCAGTCCACAATGATGCCACACATTGAATATGCATCATACTGTTCAAAAAAAAAAAACAATCAATTGTAAAGTTTATGGCGAATTCATAGTACTGCCATCACAACCTCTTGTCCATATTCACCAGAGGAACTCAAAAAACAAACGAAAGGGACACTCTAACAACATAATAAAATTCCAAACACTAACAGTAGCAGTACAAAACACAGTCCCTTGTCCACATTGAAACCCACTCTGAAGCTAAAATACAAAGCCAAATTAGGGACAAGTGAAGGCAACACTATTGTCCAAATGGAAAAACACCAAAATTTCTATCATCACTTCTTGAGTAATAGGGACCTTGATACCTCAAAGACACCAAGTTCAAGACAAAACACCATACCCAAAAATCCAAAAAACGTATAATTACTTACAGTACAGTACATTCATTTGTCAATTTCAATTCCCAATGCTGCAATATTGCACATACTCTCTCTTTTCAGACACATCATTTATAATCTGCTCTGTGAGTTTCATTTTTATTATATACTATGTTATTATAAAAATATAAAATGTAAGAAGCTCCATTTTGACTTCTCAAACAATAAAACCCGACACATATTCCTACCAGCTCTGCCTTAACATCGAAACCAACATATAAAAAATATATGAACAGCAAACCAACTTGAGTAATACAAGAAGAACATTACGAGACGAAAGTTTTCAAATCTTGTCATTAAAATTTCCTTTTTATTATAAACAAAGTCCAACCAAGTAGGTCCAAAAGATTCTATCATCTCCAAATATAAAAACTCTCATCTTCACAAACAACAAAAAATAAAATTTATATATATCAACTTTGAATTGAAACATAGATTTTGTTTTTTTTTTTTTTCAACGCTTAGAACAGTTCTATTTCCCACCATATGATTTCCAAAGCAAAATATTGTTCAATGTTCGCCGTTTCGACCACGCTACCTTCTTCCCATGCATGCTTTTTTTTGCCTTTCCTCCAAACCCCAAAACGTAGACTTTAAAACTTTGTAAATTGTAGTAAATGCCACAAAGCTCAAAACTGGACATGGTGCACACCATCTCATACCCCACCTAGCACGTCGTTGCACAATTTTTTTTTTTTTTCTTTTCTTCTTCTTGGTGTTGATGATCAACGCACGAGGAAACTTGAAACTGAGAAATAATTAAAAATTATTAGCAGTAATGTCATCAATCTCTTTTTTGTTAATTCAATATGTACTACATCTCTCTCTCTCTTTTGGGATTGCCCAGTTCATCTATGATCACCGAATTTGTCACAACTTAATGACACGTGCGACTATGATCAGTAAATCATTATGCATATATCACAGTTGTAGCAAAAGTTGTGTTCACAAACTCTCGGCCTTAAAACCGTTGTGATACAGACACGTGGCGGCGTCTGAGGTGGGGAGACACGATTGAGATTAGGCCACCAAGTGGGGGCCGCATCTTTGACCTATAAATCATTTCATCGTATGGCCTCCTGTAAAACTTCAAAAACGGCAGGAAGGATTCACGAGACTTGTCGGTCCTGCTGACGTGGCCTTCCTTGCGGAAAAACATGGCCGGTGATTGGAGGAAAGAGGGGCGTGGGGTCCGCGGGTGAGAGATCCTGCTGCTAGAGTCACTGCCCGAGGTACGCTGTGGCAATGGGGTTGAAGGAAAAAGTGATTTCCTTGTGTGCCTCGTACTGTTACCTCCACCGTTGATGCTTCCACGTGGCGTTCTGGCAGCCGGTGATGCGAACGAGAATGACCGAGCATTGAGCGGGGAAATCAGTGCGGGCCCCAGTGGAGATGGGCTGGTGGGCCCAACTTTTGAAGCTGACGTGTCGGTTAAGCTGAGGTACCAAGGTTTGAGTGAGTCAAAGTGGTGGGACACAGTGAAGGAAAAGCGGGAAGATGAGCATGATCCAATCTTGGCCGTTGATTTCAATGACGAAGGGTCAAATCGTAGGGACGAGGCTCGTGGGTAGTTTGAGAAATCGTTGAACTCTAATGATTCTTCGAAATCTAGTGATGACACCATCATCGTGACCGTTGATAGCTCAACGAACGGTCTCACACCCTGCAACCATAAAACAAAATTTACACACTCAAAATTTGATTTTCCATATACAAAAAGATCAGCCATATTTTTTTGACATCTAGAAGCTCAAAACAAATCTGTCAGAATTTCACGTTTCTATACTTGACTTTTGATTAAAGTACCTACCTAGAACTTCAATTAGTTTCTAATATTTGTTAACTGTTTTGTCAAAACTAAACAAACAAGCAAAGACGTCCAATTCACTAAGACCCAAAGAAAGTGATATAGGGTTGTTAGGTAAGAAATTTCTAGCAATATCGTTATTGTTTTGTAAAAATACGTGTAAATAAAAATGTGTAAAAATGTGTAATCTTGTTTAAATATTAGTACCAAACACCCTCATATTTTACATTCTCCTGTTGAATTTAATCACATGATTAGCTTAAGCAATGAGTTACATAGTTAGTATAATGACATACCTATGTGAAAATAATGTTACACTTATTTGGCTGTCCTTATTTGTCACATGATCGACAAAACACAACAATGGGATATTGAAGCAAGAACCAAGAATCCCCACCAAAAGAACAGAAAAATTTGGGAATGATGTTTTTCTTGAATTGACTTGAGGCTGATGGCCTACCTAGAATGGTCTAAGATTGGATATGAAGGTAGACCATTATTGGTGGTCAAAACAGTATCAAAAACACACTGCAGCATCAAGATTCAACAGTATAACAAGACTATTTTTTTTTTGGAGTATTGGCCAGGGACACTGTCAGTAAGTTATGCTTGGCAGTAGAGTACAGGTGATACTACCAAACAAGGCATGGTTTTGAATTTTCTTACCTTCCACAGATAAGCGAACAGAGATGGAGGGTCTATCACAAAAGCCTTGTATAGCCTTCCTGGGTAGTACTCCGCTACAATTTTCAGTGTTGCCAGTAATAAATTCATAAAAGACGAGGCTGACCTGAAAAAGCCTGCATTTCCCACGCATTTCAAATTAGCTCCACACTATTCATTTCTTTTTCATAAATTAGACTATCTTATTCTAATTACTTTTAATTATATTTAAACATTAATTAATTTAATGAATTCTAGTTAACTTAATCAATAAATTGATAAAAAAATTTAAAAAAAAAATTATTAAATTTTTATAATCAAATAAGAGGTCGAAAATTTAATCTCATCCCATTTATTGACAAGTTACAAGACCAATAAATGACCAATTTTATACATGTGTTGTATTTCTTTTTCATAAATTAGAGTCTCTTATTATAGTTACTCTTAATCAAATCAAAATACTTATTAATTTAGTGAGTTTTAGTCCATTCAACTAATAAGTTTTTTTATAATCGAATAGAAGATCTAAATTTAACCCACTTATTCAAGAGTAACAAGCTTGATATATGATCAATTTTATACATGTTTTGCTTACAAGCCAAACCCTACTGGGTGATCTCCATGGACCCAACACAATAATTAAATTTTTAACACAAAATCAACATGTAATAATCAATTAATTAATGGTCGTTGGAATGATAAAAAGCTGAGCAAAGCGGCTAATTAAGTAATTATGATTTATCTGTACTGACAAAGCCAAAAGGACAATCCTGGGTACTTCTGCTGAGGATCGAATATTTAAGGATGCTACAGGATTTGAAATTGACCAATTCTAGGAGTATAAGCTCCAATTCCCGATAATACCCTTAAACAACCAGGCCATTAATAAGATTTTAGACCACGACACATCAGGGGCACTCCGGACACTTTATGAGAATATCTCAGACATTGCCGTGCTCCTACAGAATTGGCGTGCCTCATACTTTTTCAATAGGCTGATACACAAGGGTACAACAAAACAGTGTGTCAAGAGTGACCCGTGGTCACTCTTACAAGTACTGCATGGTAGTCACTTTATAAATATAATTACCTCTAAAGTGTAAAGTGTAAAGGTAAGAATTGAGATTCAAGTTTTTAAGAGAAAGTTTCGTATATATACACTTAGATTAAATTATACTAGAAATTCTATTTTGTATATAAAAAAAATTTAAAAAAAAAGTCAATAATACAAAATGACCAAACTAGACCCACACTAATTTCATACCTATATGAATATGTGAAGGGTAATATAGTAAACTTACTTGCGTCGAAAAGAAGAACCAATTGCTCCACAGATTTTGGCATGGTTTGAATTGCCACCTCCAGTGTAAACACCAGCAAACGAGTAAACCTTCAATATTCAAAATAATAATAATAAATAAATAAATAAATATTAGAATATAGTATTAATGAGTGTGACATTTGTTAAAATTTTAATTAAAAAATATATATGGTTTGTGTTTGGTTAATTACTCACAGTTTCTGGGAATGGAATTTCTGGTAATCTTGCTTGATCCGGAAAATCTGTAAAAATGGTGAAATATATTTTCTCAGTTACTAGACTACACTCACTTTCTTGCATTTTTTAAGAGAAACTTTGAGAGAAATTGGGGTTTACCAAAACGGGTCTGGATTCTTCATCGTGACCAGCTACAAAAGCAACACCTTCAACTAGCTCAGCTGAGAACTCATCAGCTATCAAATTATCTATTTCCAAAAAGAAAAGAAAGGCAAAGAGATAATTAAAATTAATAACCAAAGACATAAAAATTTGATTTTTTTTTTTTTTTTTCACTTTGTGGGGTATTGTGGAGAAGTGGCTTTAATCATTACTAAGATTTTAACTTTAACGCTTAATTCAAAGTGAAAAAGCAAGATTCTTTGCATAGAGAAACAAAAAGAAAAAGATCGGTGTAGCAGCCAAAAGAAAAGTTGCAGAGAACAAACAGGAAAAGCTTTTGATAAGAAGAAGAAGAAGAAGATCAAAGATGATGAAAAATATTGCAAACGTGTGTATATGTGTATGAAATATATGTATCATGTACCAGTGCCAATACTCTCTCTCCAAGAAAGACATGCTCTCAAGTGCTTCGCAGCCTTCTTCACATTATCCCCTTTTGCTTGTAGAAACCGTTCTACACAAGCTTTGTTGCAGAACTTCTCCTATACTCATGAACAAAATAAACAAGTTTATAACCCAAAGTTTCAGAAAAAATGAGCTAAGAACAAAAATCAGACTATTTGGGTTACAAAGTAAATATACTATACTGTACTATACTATGCTATATTAACAAGCTGAACAGAAACCGAGTGAGCAAAAAACCCACCTGTTTTACTGTAAGTGGGGCTTGTTTTCTGAGAAGTTCAAGAACAGCTTCAACTTTGGCATCATCATTCTGATCTCCCTGCAGATCTTTCTTCCCCATTTCAAGAAAACACTAATATACCAAACTTATGCTTCACGCAACCATTAAAAACTTGCACTTTGCAGTTTGCACTCAGAGAGTCTGTGTGAGAGTGTGTGTGTGTCTGTTTTGGAACTGAGATTTGGTTGAATGAATAAAAAGTGAGGGCTAAGTGGGTGTATTTATAGCAAACGACGGCTAATAACGCCGTTATGTACACAAATACGCATGCAAGCTAGGCATCTTAATAAACAAACAAAGCTTTTTCGGTTTAAAACGTCAACACTCATTGCATTGGTCAATGCCAAAATATTGTAGTGTCATCGTAATGATAGTTTTGAGAGTGATTAGTAACGGAAAACGTCAGTTGCCTTAACCCCACCGAGACTACCCGTTGTAACTCTCATTATTAGCTTCCACTTTTGCCCCTCTCCACTTTTATATTGTTCTTATGCTTTTTAGCACCTGCATTTAATTTCACTCTTTTGGGTTTTGGGAAACCAACGGAATTTCCTAATTTAGCCAACTGAAGTTTCATGATAAAATTTAGGTATGTGTAATGTTTACGGGTAAAGGAGTAATTTTTGGGTACTTTTCGGACTATAG
This sequence comes from Castanopsis chinensis, assembly GCA_032878915.1. NCBI lineage: Eukaryota > Viridiplantae > Streptophyta > Magnoliopsida > Fagales > Fagaceae > Castanopsis > Castanopsis chinensis. The sequence continues at coordinate 716,107 of JAVQMG010000111.1, read as the reverse complement.
AGAATGGTGTTTTCTCCTCTCATATTTATAGTGGGAGTTCACTCATTAAATTCATGGTGGAGTCCACCATTAATATGAGAAGAAGGAGTACCATTTCACTATATTCCGGAACTACCTAAGAATTTTCCATGAGTAATGCTACAATTACAAACTATTTTACAATATTTTTATAAAATATTAATGTGTACAACCTCTTATTGGTTTTTATTTAGACCCAACATTAATATTACTTTTTCATTTACCAATAATTACTCACCATATCAGTAATTTGTAAAATAGTTTGTATCTCTCACATTATTCAATATTTATTAGGTTTTTTCATTAAATTCAAACTGGTAGAGTGCTGTTAACGAGTGCCTTCAGAACAATTATTAACAAACTATTTTAAAAAAAACATTTTGACACTACTTTCATAAAAAAATTAAAAAACTGTCAAATTATTAATTACTTTTTTACTTTTTTCGTAAAAACTTTCCTAAGGACATTTGTTAACATTTCTAATAATTATATTAATATATTTTCTTGAATAATTGGATTGTTGGTAAATGAAGAATTAAAATATGAATGTCTCTGTTAAAAATACTATAAAGAGTACTAGATGAATAACAAGACTTTAACATGATTATTTTTGTTCCTAACAAAGATAATATTATTTTTGTTTCATGAGTCAATACGATTAGGTATTTGGATTTAACTGAGAAACCTAATATACAACGCATAAAGAACTTTAACTAATTTATACGCAAGTTTCAAGATTTTATATGTGGTGGAGGTTATTGCACAATTATGTGTTATAAGTCTAGATAAATAACAATTTTTTTTTTTTTTGTTAACTATTGAATTGATAAACTGTGATTAGTATACAACAAAAATGATAATAATAATAGTTACATATGAAACCGATGTATGAGTAAAGCCTACAATAGAGTGAAATGGCCATATATGGAGAAATTGATGAGAAAGATGGGGTTTGATGATACCTGGATACATCTCATGATGCATTGTATTTCCTTAGCCGCTTACTCAGTGTTGATCAATGGGGAACCACAAGGGAAAATCACACCCACTAGGGGGCTTCACCAAGGAGACCCTCTTCCCCATATTTATTCTTGCTATGTACAGAGGGTTTTCATGGCCTGCTTAAAAAGGCGGAGAATGCAGGAGATATGAGTATATCAATTTGCTGGAATGGACCTAAACTAATCCATCTCCTTTTTGCAAATGACAATCTTATTTTTTGTAGGGCTAAGACAAGTGAATGTGCGAAGCTGATGGAGATTCTTGCCACATATGAGAGAACATCAAGTCAACAAATCAATAGAGATAAAACAACTCTATTCTTTAGCAAATCCACAACCCAAGACATGCCAGTTGCAATAAAAGATTCCATTGGAGTGACCTTTGTCCAACAATATGAGAAGTATTTGGGTCTTCCAAGCTTCATTGGCAGAAAAAAAGAAGGAAAGCTTTAACAATATAAAGCAGCAAGTATGGAAGAAACTCTAAGGCTGGGAGGGTAAGCTCTTATCTCAAGCAGAGTGGGAAATTTTGATCAAGGCAATGGCTCAAGCGCTCCCTACGTATACCATGTCTTGTTTCAAATTACCAAGTGGATTATGCCACGACATAGAAGTTCTTATCAGATGTTTCATTTAGGGACAAAGGGGAGATGGACGCAAGGTACATTGGATAAGGTGGGAAGAATTATGTAAGCCAAAGTCACAGGGTGGATTGGGTTTCAAAGATTTATCTCATTTCAATGATGCATTGCTGGCAAAAAAAACGTGGCACCTGCTACATGACAAAACTTCATTATTCTACCAGGTGTTCAAGGCAAAGTTCTTCCCCAATAGTTCGGTCATGGAAGCAGCCATTCAACATCATATGCTTGGAAGAGCATTCTTAGGGGGAAAGAGGTAATCAGGCAAGGGGCGATATGGAGAATAGGGGATGGAAAATTAGTGAACATCTAGGGGGATCAATGGTTGACCCTAAAATACTCTCCAAAAATTCTGTCACCAAGAAAGAACATAGGCCCATTTGCAAAGGTATGTAGCTTCATTGACCAAAACCAAAAGTGCTAGAATATGGATGTATTAGAGTCGACACTGCTAGGTTTTGAAGCAACAATGGTGATCAGGATACCCCTCTATCACACAGATCAACTTAATGAACTAATCTGGCCACACAACCCGAATGGAGAATAATCAATAAAATCTGGTTACAAATTCTTGCAGCTAGAGATGTTAAATAGCATACCTGGGCAATCCGAGCATGAACTTCTAAAACCGCTATGGCAGTCAATTAGGAGCTTACCGATCCAGAGTAAGGTCAAGCACTTGGTATAGAGAGCATCAGAAAATTCCCTACCTACGATGATGAACTTGGCCAGAAAAAATATTATTGCTGAAAACTATGGTGAACTTGTCAAATGCAGTAGAAAGATGTGGTTCATGCTCTCTATCTCTATTCGAAACTAGAAGAACTCTAGTCCATAGTAGTTTACGGCAAACATCTTTGTTTATTGATCTTAGAGGTTGTATTTTGACAGAAAAAAGAGATCCGGCATTATTCTCTATGGTAGTATGGGCACTGTGGAACAGAAAAAATAATCTCCGGCTTAGGAAAACTTATGGTACACTTGGATAGCTGCTCACACAAGCAAATGACAGATTGCCAGAATTTTCCCTTCACAACACAGCCACAACTTCTTTTGTGAGAAGGCCACCAACACGACGAACACTACCAAGGAACAATCAATACAAAATAAACTTTGATGGAACTTTATTTCAGGCAGACAACTGTGCAAGAATAGGGGAGTAGTAATTTGGAATAACAATAGGTAGGTCATGGCCTCCCTTTCTCAACGAATTCCTCTCCTCGACAGCCATTGAAGTGGAAGCATTGATAGCAAGGAGAGCACTGGTACTAGCGTAGGAAACTGATTTCACACGAGTAGTGTTGGAAGGAGATTCTCAGACTCTCATCAATGCACTCAAAACTGGTTCATACATCTTATCTCACTTCGGATATATCAACCTAAGGATATATGGTATTTAGCCTCTAGTTTTTCAAATGTAAGCTATTCAAATGTATGCATACACTGAATACTGTAGCTCACTCGCTTGCAAGAGGGGCAATATTTTCCCTTTTTATACAAGTCTAGATGGAAGATATACTACCAGATATTGCAAATGTACTTCAGGTTGATTTCCAAAGGCATGAATAATAAAATTGCACGGTCTTGTTCCTAAAAAAAAAAAGTAATGTTGCACAACTTATATATCACAAATTGATTACTCTTGTGAAATTTATTGTTTCTTCAACTTCAACACTATTGTTGTACCGTACTAACTCATTTCTCAAAGGGAAAGTGAAAGTGAGACTGACAGCCATGTGAAGGTAAGTGAAACGGCTGCAGTGGCATTTGGACGTAATTACGAGTACAATTTGTCTTGGTAAATTTAATAGTGATTATAAGGATGCATGAAGCCAACAAAAAAACTTGAACACGTGAACGGATATCGCGGGATAATCAGATGTATGAGTGAAAGTTAAATAGTGTTTAACCAACGAAAAAAAGAAGAAGAAGTTAAACAGTGTTTACAGGTACTTCAGTTTGGCCAGAATTTTGCAGGAATTTAATTACTAGTCGTTTGGTACAACTTGTTGGCTTTTTTTTCTTTTTCTTTTTTGAAAATACTTGTTGACTTCTATGATTTTATCATATCACATTTCCTTTGGTGTCAATAAAATCGTTGTGATGTTACATGACATGTTTTATTTGGATTATCACATAGACATAGATTCAGAAAATTTGGGACTACATTGACAAATTGTTTGTCTTGCTTTTCTTTGATGTAACAATTTTACTCATAGACATGGATTTAGAAATTTAGTACTACGTTGAGACATTATTTTTTTTTTTTCCTGATGTAACAATTTAACACATAGAAATAGTTTTAGAAATTAAGTACTACATTGACACATTGTTTTGCTTTTCTTTGATGTAACAGTTTAACATATAGACATAGATTTCTAGAAATTCAGTACTAAATTGACTAATTGTTTTGCTTGTTCTTATCATTAGGGTCATATTTTTATATAGTTGATATATCTTTTATCAAAATGCGCTTTACTTATATATAATTTGATCTAACTAATTAATCAATTTGAGTAATTAAATTAATTAAATGGGGTCAATCTATAATCCGACACTGATGTAACAATTTAAAACATATACATAGATTTAGAAATAAGTTTTAGTTAGCTTAACTAGTAAAATCTCTGATAATTGAATATGAGATCCGAGATTCAATCCTCTACTTATACCAAAAACTGATTGGTATCTTGGTCTGATGATAAAGTGCTATCATTAAAAACTGACGTCACCAGTTTTGAAACTCTTAAAAAAAAAAAAACATATATTTAAAAATCTAGTACTACATTGACACAATGATTTCACTTTTCAGACTCAAAAAGAGGGTTTATTGTGTCCAATAAGCACCGCTACTTAGGCATTAACTGTTGCATCACAAGTTGGAGGCTTAATGGGTGTGAAAACACAAGAGACATTGAACATTGAACATTGAACATTACACACAACACATAGTCCCATAAGTCAAAACATTGATATTTGCCGTCCATTGTTTTTTACATTAATAGAGTCCAAGTCCGTTGTTGCTACGGCGACCTTTAATTTTCTACACTTGGCGGCAAAGTCCCACAGAGTCCAGGACATTCTCCACGTGTCAAGCACATTATTTAGCAAAATCTCGTTGTCTCTCTCTCTCTTTCTTTCCCAAACCTTAATTTTAACTTGAGCTATATTTGGATAATAAAAATATTAATTTAATTGTCTAGAATTGGCCGCTTGCTCAATTTCGAAATCCTAAGTCAAAATAAAACCCCTAAATTAAAACCAATTACTCGTCGCTTAACTAAAGAAAGATGGGTTTTGTGCCTTTTGTGGGGGCTTAATTAGGATAAACAAGGTTTATGCATAGCCAAAGCGTAGTTTAGGCTAAGAAAAGTTGGGCTTCCCAAAGCTAAAGCTTGTATAGCTTTATCGTGATAATATAAATAATAACACAAAGGGTGGTATTTAGTGATAGATTTGTTTCATTTGTCCCCATTCAAATGTGTGAGAGATTCTTCTCTTTACCTAAGCTTCTTTCTTTCTTTTCTTTTTTGTGTGAAAAAGCTCTCTCTCTCTCTCTCTCTCTCTCTCTCTCTCTCTCGGAATATACAAATGTTTGATATATGACAACTATTTTATGTACCAATTAGGTTGACAATATTGGACATAATCAGATGACTTTGGGGGATATGATGTTGTTGGTTCACAACCCTCTCACGTGGCCCAAGTGTACTCTAAAGGTTTTCTTCGTTAGTCTATTCACCTACCCTTAAAAAAACCCTTTCTTTATTGATTTCAAATTTTGAAACATAAACCCTCCCTCCTTTTGCTCTCTCTTCCCTCTTTTCCTTGATCATGTGCTTATCACACCCCACACATCACCCATATTCCAAACTTAAATCAATATCATGGTTGAATCATTGCCATTTAAATTCAAAAACAACGTATTGCTTTCCTCTCTGGCTTCTATTCTCTCTCTCTTTCTCTCACTTTCACTATAGCTATCCCCATTTAAAAACAAATTAAGGTTAAAAGGAAAACAGTGATTAAAAAAAAAGTACTATATAAAACTAGCAATTTGCCCTGTTAATTTGGTAGCTTTCTCTTTCTGTCTGTTGCTACAACTTTATTTGGATGGAATAGAAGGAATTGGGGATCTTGTCAATTCAGGAATTCTGGGGCACAATATGGTATTTTCCTTCATTGACTAGGGGTATGGACTATGGAGTATAATATATGAAAAATTAAAAAAAAAAAAAAATTATGGTTCCTCGTTTTCGACTCTAGAAATTTCTGTGAAACTTCTAGGAAAAATTTTAGGAAATACCACTTCCAAGAAAATATTATGACTTCTTGGCATTTATTACCATGAAATTATTAGGCCCTGTTTTCTGTTTAATTGTCAACTAAAATGGCCTCATAAAAAATTAAAAAACTAAAATGTTGATGAGGAAAAGCACAAATTTTCTAAACCCTCAGAGTTTTAAATCTTTTGTCATTTTATATAAGAAAACCATTTCAATATTGGGAAAAACTTAAATAGTGTAATTTAGGTGCTATGTATTAAATTTTGAAATTAAATTCAAATACATTCTGCATTGAATCCAATTGTCTTTAAAGAAAAATCATACTATTTGTAATTTATAGATCAATGCAGATTGCAGGGTATATCTAAATTTGTTCAACAAACTGAATGTACAATATCAATATCTAACTAAGTGTATTAAAAACTTCTCCCATAACATTTTCATGAATTGTGCAAGAATTATTCAAGGATGGCATAAGAAAACAAAAAAAAAAAAGGCTAAACACTCTTAAATGCAGTACATTAAATTCTCCAATTAATTTGAAACAAATTATTGTATTGATCAATGAAGTATATATATATTTTTTTTTTTAAGATAAATTGAATACAACTATATATATATATATATATATTTAGTAATACAACTATACTTGAGGATTGTACCCAAGTTTTACCTTTGCTTCTGCATGTGCAGATTTTAAATAGATTAGCTTAAGGAAATTATTATCATACCAGTGACCGTTATTTATAATGATACTTATTTTCCCGGTTGAAAAAGATAGTTATTTGGCTAAGTTTGTGATCTTAAATCATTTTCACACTAAAAGCTGCTAAGGCCCACTTTTCCACTCTCGTCCTGAGTCCTGACCAAATGTACACCCATATATGATTATATGTTTTCAGGCTTCATTATTCAGAACTTCAGTGCCATTGGAGTTTTCTAAAATGTCTCCACATGTTCACCTCTATTAAATTTGGATGGTATTTTATATCTTTTTTTTTTTTTTTTTTTTTTTTTTTTTTTTTTTGTAGTTATCCATTCCTGGTGCCTCATTTCCCTCTTCTCTAAAACATGAGTGCATATTATCCATTCCTCGAGCTCGTTTGTTACTATTGTTTAAATAATAATTTTCAGTATTTAAACAACGTTACACGTATTTTTAAAAAATACAAACAACGTTACTAAAAATCTCTTACTAAACGGACCTATATCTTGTAAAGAATAGTGAAAATCATCTCCAATTTCCAAACCATGATATAATTATAAATTATGATCTATTTTTCTCATAATATTGCCATTTTTTATATTCATTTTACAAAATGTTCATCAAAACCAAAGAAGAAAACTGCGACCAGTATTATCCCTGATTTCAGGTTAACTTAATTTTAGATTGATTTTGGACTTTCTTTTTAATAGAAGGAAGCATTTTCTAAGTATGATCATCGTATATTTTAATTACAAGTGGTTCGATGCTTTTACTTCAAACTTTGAAATTGTGCTTCAATGGAGAATTTGACTGAGTGGATTACGTATGAGTGGATTACGTATGGGGTTCAAAAACATGTCCTTGAAGAAGACCTTTTTTGTAGAAAGTGCAAGTAGCATTAAAAAATGAGAACAAGTAAATAAATATTCTAAGTTATCAAATACCAAGCTTAAATTCTAAGTTACTTCTAATGTCTTTGGATCTTACTTAATTGGATTGCAAATAAGTCAAATCAAAGCCTAATTCATTGAATATAAGATGAGAGTTCTACCATGAGACTCACACCTCATGTAAGAGGAGGAAGAATTCCTCCAATAAAAGAAAATAAATTTTTATGGCGTCTTTCTCTTTGAACCAAGTCTCTTATTTATTCTTTCTCCAAAAAAAAAAATTTTTTAAAAGTCTATTATTTATACTTTCGAGGCTTTAGCGTTTTTTGTTAGTTACTTATTTCAAATATTTCTTTCTCATCAGGGTTAAAATACACTTGTTGAATTAATAATAAATGTTTTTGTAACTTTCCTTATCTACTTTGTAATTTATGTTGGGTCGCACATACGAGTGAAATCTCACATTGAATAATATTGAGAATAATGAGTAATTAATATAACATTATTAAGCACATACCTATTAGATTTAGGTCTTTTGAGTTAAAATATATCTCTATATATTATATTAGTCACTTAAGAAAGTTTCAAGACTTGTATCTTCCCCCTCAAGAGTAGTTAAAATCTTAAAAACATGATTTAATTCCAACACGTAATAGATTTTGAGTCAAAGAATGAATTTCTTTTTCTTTTTCTTTTTTCTTTTTTCTTTTTCCTTTTTTTTGAAGTTTTGGGCTCAACCATACATGTTACATTGATTTCTTGATTTTACCAAACGCAAAGCAGTTGAGCTAACATAACAAGATTTTTGTATCACAGTTTGATATTGTTTGACTTTATTTTTACCGTAAATCAAAATATCAGCATTTTCATTGTAACTAAACGAGTTTGGTTTGTATAACTTTAAACCCTTTTCTCGTTGGAAAAGAAGGGATCGAGCCGACGATCGTAGCCTGTATCCGTTGTGAAATGGCAGCTAGCTAACGAGTTTAGTTGTGAAGGAACCAACAATCATTTCATATTTGGACTTTGGTGTCTGTACAGCTGAACAACTTTTTTTCACCTTTAAGGTACCGTTACAAACACAAATATAAGTAATGTTGACCACAGCCTTCGTGTATTCTGATCACATCATGCTAATTGCAAGCTAGAGGACCCATTAACTTTGTGGCTGCAACCATGGCCCCGCCATTGAAGAATATGTTTAGTGCTCCTTTTTTATTCATAATTCATGTTGCATAACTTTGGGGGTGCCAAGTTGCTACCGACTTTGTACTTAACCACATTTTTTCTAATTAAAAAAAGTTATCTAGATTAACAATTTATTTAATGAATTTAGGGGTAGGCAATAAATAGGAGAGTTGTGTTTTCAAAACTGGTTTTTTTTTTTTTTTTTTTTTTTTTTTTTGTTAGGTGTTTTTAGAATTTGCTCTTAAAACTAGTTTATGTCACTAATATTTTCATAATAAATTTTAAGCGTTAAGTTGTTATTGACTGTTATTAGTATGCAAAAAAGTAATTTTAATTATGAATTCAAAATAAAACTAATAACAATTTACCATTTAGGATTTGTTGTGAAATTAAATGTTACTAATGTAGTACTTCACAATCTTTTATCAGTTTAAAAATTTATTTGGTACTTGCCAAGTTGCTACCTACTCTGTACTTAACCACATTTTTCTAATAAAAGAAAGTTATCTAGATTAACAATTTATCCAATGAATTTAGGGATAGGTAAACAGGAAAGTTGTGTTTTCAAAACTAGTTTTTCTTTTAGGTGTTTTCAGAATTTGCTCTTAAAACTAGTTTATGTCACCAATATTTTTAGAACAAATTTTAAGTGTTAAGTTGTTACTGACTGTTACGTTGTTACTGACTGTTACTAGTAGGCAAAAAATTAATTTTAACTATAGATTCAAATTAAAACCAATAACAATTTACCATTTAGAATTTACTATAAAATTAAATGTTACCACCGTAGGACTTCTCAATCTTTTATCAGTTTAAAAATTTATTTGGTACTTGTTTTCTACTTCTAGCCCCCACTTTTCATTCATAATTCACCACCACGACCTACCCAAGCAAATCAGAGACCTACTCACAGTTGAAATTCAGTCAAGAAGATGGAGACATGGGGTCTGAGATTTGGGTGAATAACGGTAATAATTTTTCTCAAATATTACAATTCAATTTGTGCGTAAGTAACACCCAAAGTATATATCTGAGGAAAAAGATGTGAAAACAGGTCTCGGTTGTTTTCAAAAACTGTTCTCCATAGTGAAAATTAGAACATTTTTCTGAAAACGATTCTCAGAGAATAACTGACCAAACAACTGTAAAATCAGTGGAACCCACACTTGTTGTTTTTCAAAGAAAAAAAAACTGTTTTATTATCTACGTTAGTTGTTATTGAAAATACAACAGTTTCAAACTTTTCATGATAAAAGGGGAGAAATTAAGAGAGATGTGATGCTACAATTTCTTTTCCTATAATAAGTGGAGTTGAGTTTTACAATGTCATTCAGTTACAAGACTTTTAATTACGTATGATTTTTTTTATAAGAAATTTGTAATTTTATTAAGACGAAAATAAATTTAATACATCATGAACAATAGTTGACTCAATTAAGGATGAATTTTCTTCTATCAATGTTACAAAATTATTGACTATATCTTTGACATGCTTTGCCAATATATGCACTGGTCTATTACCTTGCCGCCTAACATGAGACATGAGTCATGACTAATTGACAAAGGCCAACCTACTCTCCCAACTTTCAATTCTAAATTATGTGACAAACCAAATGGCTATTAAAGTTATAAGCATGTGTTTGCACAAGTTGAGCTTACCAATAAAAAAATAGATGCTCATGTTCCAATTGACATGTGGGTGAATTTAATTGTTTAGGACTTTAGGTTAGGTTAGGTATCTAATTGACACTCGACCTCATCAACACTCTCTGCTATAACAGGAATAAATTTATTTATTTTTGTCTTCTCCATTTTGGGCTGATTTTGTAATAGAAAAATATAATTAATTCCAAAAAGGTAATAATTAAGTGACAAACAATTTGTATGTCCATTAATATATCGAGCATAATTACCACATATATGATTTAATTACAAGCTATTATAAATTGGTCATTATCGCTGGGAATGCTAATTAATAAACGCAAAATATATATTCCCTACTCCTAGGCTGCTTTGAAAAAATCAATACCACTAAAGGCCATTTGAGTCTTTGATTTTGACACAAATTCTAACCTAGAGAGAGTTTATTTAGGATGCAAACTTCTTCAATTCTGTTAATATAATTTTTTCTGTGACATGTTTGAATAAGTTTGTTTTATATGGATTGTAAACGCGGAGATTAATTTGAGAATCTTTGTTTAAGTTTGCTTTTAAGTTTAAACCAAGATTCTTGTCCCTGAAAAACAAAAAGGGATTAAAGTATAAAAAAACAAAGAGTGATAGAGAAAATATGAGTGGAATTTTTTTCTTTTGACAGAATAGTGGGACTTACCTGGCCATCAAATGGAAAAATGCACTAGTTTTCTTTTCTTTGCTAAACTAGTTCCAAGTAAAAGTGTAGGCTGTGTAGCTGATATTTGAATTTATCTTTAGGCTAAATCATTTGTGTGATGGGAATTGACAACATGATTTGACAAAAAGTTCTATAATTTATTCATGTTATTGAACAACATTTTTACCAAAAAAGTAATTGAACATAACATGTCTCCTTTATTTTATTTTTTTGTTTCTCTCTCAGAAAAGCATAACCACAAAAATCTCACTTGCTACAAACAGTAAAAATAAGATCATGCATATGATCTACGAGTCCCTCTCTAGTCTCTCTACCAATAAAGTTATGAATTTTCTCCTGCATTATTTTGTAGATAAGACGTACCGGATCAATAACTTTACATGACAGACATGTTTAATAGAATAGGAAGCCTGTCTTTGGAGTTATAGGACATGAATGGGAAGTTCTTTTATTTGTATTTGTATAGGATCAACATGATTGACATGATTCATCAAAAAAACATGACTGACATGATAGATCAATTGTCCATTAGTCTTTCCTATTAATCTTTCATGAAATAGGGAAGGATTATTGGTGTCTTGTTTTTGTCTCATACTCTCGTCTCATTTTCAGGTTAGCAAAAAATCTGTGCTGGGAAAGAGTGAGATAGGGCAGGAATAGTAGGGTTGTGTATATGTATATACAGAAAAGATTTGAATCTATAACAAGATGATTCCTCTTAAAATCACAACAAGATACTAATAAATTTTGTTTTGGTGTAAATAATATTCAACTTAATATCTTAAGACTTTACTAGTTAAGTTAATTAAGATCTACAAATATATAGTTTTTAAAAAATAAAGAACTAATTGAACAAACAATATAGGAACTTGGAATTATTTAATTTTGTTGTCAATCATTTGGTAAAGTATACAAGTTGTTAGTTATAAATAAAAAAAGAAGAGAAGAGTACAAGTTATTTATTATGAACTACTCCATTTTTTAAAGAAAAATAAGCTAGTTTGCTACCATTCTACCAACAAAGGGGTATCTCATGAAGTGGTCTCTTGAGAGTTAAGACCACCTCTCGAAACATTTGGAATTCACACAGCTTCTGAGAGCCTTATAGTTTAGTGGCACTGATGAATCAATTGATCATAGGTTATTCCATGGAGAAAAACCTAAATTCAAATTGCCCTCTCACTTGTTATAAGTAGTAAGCACACAAAAAAGAAGAACAAAGATAGTTTGTTGATTATGAGTACCGTAACATTTTTTAAAAAAAAAAACTAATTAATTATAAAAACCTACTTAAAAACACAAGTGATTTTTAAACAATTATATTATCTATACAATTTTAACTAAAGTTTATGTTAACGCTATTTTTGTTTTGATGAAAAACATTTTTTGCATTTTCTAGTGTTTTGTATCATAAAAAATGCAAGTTAATGGAAAACATTTTCTACGGTCAACAAAAAATGAGCCCAATATACATAGAGGGACCCGCATACAAATTGGTTGTTAGCCAACTATTGATTGACTTGATTCATCAAAAAACAAGACTGACATGATAGATCAAGGTGGAGTTTGGATTGCACTGAAATTATTTCTCTCCCTGCGTTTGGCATTTTTTATAGGTCTTGTGCACTGTTCACGGGACCCGTAAGTACGGATTTTAGCAAATCTAACTTTAAAACTAGGTCTCACAGTACTGTTCACACATTTAAAAATTATTTTGTTACAGTGTTTTCAATTTTCAATTTTTAGCAATAAACAGAATTCAAACAGACCCCAAGTGTCAATTAGTCTTCCTGTTAATCTTTCATGGGAAGATACCGGTCAGAATAGGGTAGGATTATTGGTGTCTTTTTTTTTTGTCTCATACTCTCATTTCATTTTTAGGGTAGGAAAAAAAATCTATGCGGTGAAAGAATGGGATGGGGTAGGAATGGTAGGGTGAGGCTGGTTGTGTATATGTATATATACCTTCACAACAAGATGATTCCTCTTTCCTTCGTACTAAGATACCAATAAATTTTGTTTTGGTGTAGGTGAGAATCGAGAATCAATCTAGCCTCTTAAGACTTTATTGGTTAAGCTAACTAAGATCTACAAATATGATTTTTTTTTTTTTTTTTTCAAATATGATTTTTTTTTTTTTTTCAATCATTTGGTAAGGCATAAAAGTTTTTAGTTATAAAAATAAAAAAGAGTACAAATCAAGGATTAAGTAAATAAACAATTTAGGAACTTGGAACTTTTTTTTTTTTTTTTTTTTTTGTCAATCATTTGGTAAAGCATAAAAGTTAAGTTTAGTTAAATCAAGGATTAAGTAAATAAACAATTTAGGAACTTGGAGCTATTTAATTCTTTTTGTCAATCATTTGGTAAGGCATAAAAGTTTTTAGTTATTTTGTTTATTATGAATTACTTCATTTTATTAAGAAAAAGAAGCTAATGTGCTACCATTCTACTAATAAGGGGGTATCTCATGAGATAGTCTCTTGTCTTGAGACCACCCTCTCAAAACATTTGGAACTCACACATCTTCTGAGAGCTTATATTTTAGTGGTACTAATTAATCTACTTATTAGAAGTTCTCCCATGGAAGAAAACCTAAATTCAAATTGCCCTCCCACTTGTTGTATCTTGTAAGCACACACAAAAAAGAAGATAGGTGGTTTTTTTTTTCTTTTTTTTTTTTGAGAAGGAAGATAGGTAGTTTGTTGATCAAAAAAATTATTACATTTAAAAAAGAACTACTATATTGGTTATAAAAACCTACCTTAAAAACACAAGTGATTTTTAAACAATACACTATCAATAAAATTTTAATTGAAGCTTATATCAAAATTATGTTTGTTTTGATGAAAAACTTTTTCTTCATTTTTTTGTGTTTTGTATGACAAAAAACGCAAGTTAATGGAAAATATTTTCTATGGTCAACAAAAAAAATGAGCTCAATCTAGTGAAAAATGGATTTTAAATTTTAAAGAGCATAAAATGTTTTAAAAAAATTACTTACTGAAAAAAAAAACCACTTCAAATAAAATTAACACTATTAAAAAAAATCTCCGTGTTAGCTCTCTCTCTCTCTCTCTCTCTCTCTCTCTCTCTCTACAAATTGGTTGTTAGCAAACTATTGATCAAATGTTTACTCTTTTCCCAATTGATTTTTTTCCGAGCCAAGTGCTCTGCCACTTAATTTTTCTTGTAAATTTCAAAATTAGGGTTTGTTTTCCAATTTGGGGCTCTTAAATAGTCTAGAAAAAGGGGAAAAATTCCTCTTTAAGCCCTATTTTTGTGAACCAAAGTTAAATATTCATGATTTTCTATGCAAGCTGAGAAAAAAAAAATTCGGGCTCATTTTCAGGATCACAACCAACATAAGAAAATGAGTCATTTTCAATTGAAACAAACACATTGTTAATGATAATTGAACTTTAGAATTATAAGAGAATTTATTATAGGTTTGCATGGATTGCAATCAATTCTAAGTGCATGAAGATTAATTGAAATGGATTGAAAGTATTTTTTAATTTCATTGGACAATTGGTACAAAATTAAAATAAATTTGAAGTTTAATTTGACTGACATGAAATTATAGTGGATTGACTTAATAATTATTATTTTTTTAGTATAAACAATTCCCATGAATGAATATGTTATACAATATTAATAACAAGGTAATTGTTAGTTCAATTCAAAAATGTTAGAGCATTCTTATCAAGAATGCTAAAATATTTAGCATTTACGATTTTAAAATCTTACTTTATCAATTTTAACATACCACTTTACAATCCACTAAATATCAAAACTTCTATTATTTTACCATTTCATTTAAATACTCTTTTTTTACTCTTTCTTTATGTTTTTTTAATTCTTTCTTTTTATGTTTTTAAATAACTACCAATAACTACCATTAAACAACTATTTTTTTTTTTTTTACAATGTTGCTACAGTGGGCTGCTAGACATAGCAACCCACTATAGCTGGATTGTAAAAAAAATAAAATTTGAGAGGTTTGATAGAGTATGACTTTTAGTAATTACAGCATTTTGTATCTTCAATTTTATGATAAATAGCATTTACCCCTTTTGATAAGAATGCTCTTATCATATACTATGGCTCTCTCTTGACTACTTGAGTGGCAAATTGAAACAATACTCTTGACTACTTGAAAGGTAATTATTTGTTTATTTAAACTATAAATTAGATAAAAATACAAACACATCTTAAAAACATAAATTTTATAAATTTTCTTTTAGATGAATAAAATAGGTAACATGATAGCATGAATAAAATGACAAAAATACGTAACATGATAGCATAAACAGTAGAGGAGTCAACTTTGGGACTAGGGAGCATCTTTGCTTCTGGACATCCGGATTTGGAGGCATTTTGTGATGTAAAATGCTCTGCACCTCACTGCAGGCTCCATTGGACTTGTTTTTCTCAGGGACATGTTGTTGGACCAGGCTACAATTAAACCCATGGGCCATCCTATATACTGCTACTATTATAGCCTTCTGCCTTACCGAACTGTTTGTCCTAGTCACCAACATCAAATACAATTAGCAAATTTTTAAAAATAATTTTTAATAGTTAGGAAATGAGAATTTGATCCTAAATGTCTTCCTTCAAAATGTTATAAAATACCAATTGAGTTGTAAGATTTTTGATACAATTGATAATTATTGAGGGTTATTCATTGTAATTTCTAAATTAGGTTTGACTTGTATTTAGTGCTTTAGAGTAATGGATGGAATGCACAATATGTTTTAAAATAACCACATGTCAAGATCTAGTCTTATATAGTAATGTAGCTTCTAGTACATTGAACAGAAGCATTGTCCTTCTAAATTCTAAGAGTCCGTTCGGTACATGTATTAAAACACATATTTTCAGTTTTTAAATAACATTACACATATTTTCACACACTTTTTCACCCACATATATTTTCAAAAAATACAAACAACGTTACTAGAATAACGTTATCAAACAGCCCCTAAGTTGTCAAATAATAATGTTTTGAGGGAAAATTTGTTATCAAAATTTTTATAACTTAATTGATTGACACTTTGTTATGTTTCCAATATACACACCTGTGATTTCAAATCCTCCCACCCCCAGTGGCGACGCCACTCAGAGAGCAGGGTGTTTAGGAACACCTTGACTTGAAATTTTTTTTTTATATATATATATATATAATAATTTAATTTTTTTATTTATTTACCCTTAAAAAAAATAAGAAGGCAATATTAGGAACACTCTTAAAATTTTTATGCCAAACAAATTTTGAATTAAAATCTAAAAGAAAAAAATTGTAACAGAATCTGAAAAAATAAAATAAAAATTGGTAACAGAACAAGCCCAAAAAAAAGCCCAATATCAATCCTAAACAAATAACCAACAAGCCACCAATCGCAGTTCATCTCAATTCGTTAGTAGCCTCAGAAACTTGGCCTTCTTCAGTTCTTCTCTTCTTCTGCACTTCGTCCTCTCCGTTTTCTTCTTTTCTTTGTACATCTTCCTCTCTGTTTTCTTCTTTTCTTCTGCACTTCGTCCTCTCAGTTACCCTTCACTTTTTTTCATTGAGCTTTATTTTGGCATATCTGTCCCAATTTTTTAGTTTTGTGAGCCACTCCACATGACTAGCATTATAATAATACAATTCAAAAGGAGAGTTGATAGATTGCAGGCTTTGTGTCTTTTCCATCCTCTGTGATTTTCTTTTTGGTCTGGTAAATATTATTGTTATTATATTTTATAAAACTTGTTAGTTATTATAATTATTATTATTATTAATATTAAATATGGGCTTATAACTTTAAGCTTCATGATAATTTTTATAGGTTTGGCCAAAAATATATATATCAAAATGGTAAATATATATATATATATATATATATATATATATTATGACTGTACTTCCAAAATAGCACATTATATTTAGCGGTATTGACTGATACCAAAATATTTCGTTCCAATGAACAAACTGAAATGGGATCCGAAACGGTATTCATAACATTGGTTTATTGTACTAGTACCTTTGTTCATTTCATTTCTTTTTTTTTTTTTTCATTTTTATTTTTATTTTTCCTTTTGAGGCTTTTCGGTGTATAGAATGCAAATATTTTTTGGTTTTAAGATTTTTTTTTTTTTTTTTTTTTTTTTTTAAGTACAAACTTCATGTTGCTAAATCTTGAATTTCGGCTGGTATTTACCGAAACGTCCCGAAATACCCGAAATAAACCGAAATGACTCAAAATTTTTTTAAAGTGGAATAAGAACACCCTGGACAAAGTTCCTGGAGTCGTCATTGCCCACCCCCACCAAAAAAAATTATAATTTTCAAATATTTTTCTCCTATTTTTAAAGGTTTTTGGAAGTTTATTAATTAAAATTATTTGAGGTCAGCTTGAAAAAAAAATTAGATGAATGAGGAACAATAGTAAATTAGTATTTTGAAGAGCCAACATCAAGTTGAATTCAAAACCCCAATAGCTAAATTCAATGCATATATAGCTCTTGAATTATAACGTTGGAATTCAGCTCTTGAAAACCGAATTTCATTGAACTAATAATGAAACTCGAATTCAAACTATAATTATTGTTGTTATTATTACAGCTATTTTTGGGTTATATAATTGAAAATACATAGAATATAGAGTTCGAAATGGAAATTTTCACTTGCAGATAGAGATGGCCCTTATTAATGAAAAGATTGGGAAAGTCATTTGAGATGGTTTGGCCGTAATTGGTCAATTGAGATTATTTGGTTGTATTTAGAGAGCTATTTATGCACCAGTAAGAAAGAGAGAATAGTTCAAGTAGATAGAACCAAAAAACAAGAAGATAATGGAAGAAAAAAAAAATAACATTAGTAAAGGTAGTTACAAATGACATATCAATTAAGTAAGTAACATAGACTAGATTTCGTATAGAATAGATTGGAGGAAAATAGATTGGAGGCTGAATTGTGGGGAGGAGAGATGAATTGAAAATTCGCATTGCAAAGAATTTCCAAGCTGCAAAAGTAGAGTTGGATGCTATAGTGGTTAAGAGTGGCTGGTGGGGCAATACAACATGAACACTACTCACTCTCTCCTCATATCCATATGTAGGTACATTTTGGGTTTAATTCCACGAGTGAAGGTTAATCACTATTTTCGGAAAGCTAATCAGTGTGTAAACAGATTGGCTAAGAATGAGGCAAACAAACAAGAAGATTGTACTAGCTTTTGAAAGTTTACTTGGAGTGTAAAACGCTAGTGAATGTTTAGACCCCCAATTTCAAAATTAACAACACAAGCTTATATTTAATCAATATATGTGCGGAATGATAAGTACAAACTATACCCAAACAAACAAACTACTCTAAGCCATAATTAAAACACAACATAGTAGTAATTAAAGGCAAAGAGTAAGGGTTCGAGAAAAGCAAACACAAAATAATACTAGCGCGCGTTATCAAAGAGGAAATTGAAGAACTCAGCGAAAAATCTCTCCGTCGTCCTCCAATTGGAATAATGATCACTAGAAAGTCAGTTGGAATACATGAATAACAGTAGACCTTCCAAGCCTATTCTACCCAATGCACCTAAGCCCTCCAAACTTCTTGCTCCAACAAGGTTAAGTCTAACTATGTCTTCTCCAGCTTTCCAGATCCCACAATAAGCCCATTGCATCAACCAAATGAATAGGTCCTCTCTGAATCGCTTCCCAAGCACCAAATAACCTTTTTCACTGATATGAGTATGGTGAAATAAGAATTTGGCAAAAGATCCTCTCAAGGGTATGTCAATGGAAAAGGTGAGAGTAGAGGAATTTGGAGAATCAAATGTATAAGATGAGTTAATCTTGTTTTTCTCTAGGTTACTCTCTCAAAATTCTCTTTGGAAACTCTCTACATTTCGTGAGTATAAGGATATTTATAGTAGGGTATGTGAGGGAATGTGAGAAGTCATTTTTTGCAAAACAGGGGGTTCTGGAAACTCACTCGCGACAAGGACAAGTTGCGAGTTCTAGTTACCAAATAACTAACTAATCAGACTGTACTTTTTGTCTTGTAGTGCTCCAGCTGTCATAACCCTTCAACTTCCTGCATGCTTCACACGTGTGGCACTTCTAGCGAGTCATCAGTCGCAAGTTACTTGCAAGTTCCAGTCGCTAGAATGCTCTTAAATGCACACACACTTGAATTCTTCACACTCTCTCATACACAACTCTTACATAATTTTCACCTAAATACAGGGTATCTAATTGCTGAATTACAAGCAAATTTGGCACGAAATAAAGCCAACACATGATTGAATAAATTCAACCTTATAGCTTTGATTGTCTGCTTTCAGACACTGTTATGCATTTATATTTTGATGCCATTGGCATGAACTTTGAGAGGCTTTACCCAAACTTTATTTCTTTAAATTAAGGGATAATTACAGTAAACCCACTTGTGATTAGACCCGTTTTCACTTTGCCTATCCGTGGTTCAATCATTTACATTTTGCCCACCTGAGGTTAATTTTGTTAGCCTTCCGTAACCCACACCCGTTTGCCGTTAGAAAAACACATTATTAGGCAAAAACAAATATAACAAGAATAAAAAAGTTAAGAGTTTTATATTGCTCTTGAACTTCAATGAGAACAAAGTGGAGGAACAACATACCAATCAAATGGCTCAATGAAATTATTTTTAATCTATAACAATATCAACGATTTCACAACAACTCAAAATTTTGAACCAAATTTTACCAGAAGAGCAACATCTCAAAACAACCAGCAACGTTATCAATAAAGAGAGAGTGAAATAGAGATAAGCCAACAACTAAAATGTGAGGTCTAGAAAAATCCAGCCGTGGGTTTGGATCATGATAAATCAGCCATGGGTTTGGTGTCGTTTCCCTCAATAATCGACACCACCTCAGCGGCAAGCTCCTCCATTAGACCTCCATGGCCGACCCTTCAAGCTCCCACAATAAATCTCACTGAGCCTTCTCTCTTAGTTTCGTGCTTTCTTCTTGTTAAATTAACATACCCAAAAGCAAAAAAGTAATTAACGATTTAAGTTTTCAGATCTCTGACTTCGATCTTCAACTCCGATCTCTGCTGATCTCTATGGTTGTCAATCTGTGTCACCAAGCTTGCCCTTCGCCGAAGCTGTGTCAATCTGTGGTTGGGTTGTGGGTTGATCTAATTTTGTTGTGGTAGAATTGGTTGATTTGATTTTGGCAATGGTTGTGTGTTATGGTTTGCACTTGGTTATGGGTTTCAAAGGTGGAGTAGCCATCGCGATGACATCGCTCTGCTTCATGGGTCTCTCTCTTTTTGTGATTTTTTGGGTTGTGGCTTGATCTGATTTTATTGTGGTAGAGATGGTTAATTTGATTTCAGCGGTGGTTGTGTGTTGTGGTTTGCGATTGTTTATTGGTTTCAAAAGTGGTTGTGGTGACTGTTGGTGGATGGGAGAGAGAGAGAGAGAAAATTTGGACATGGCAAACCCAGTTTTAGGTCTTTAGAAGCAAACCCAAAAGCAAACCCAATTTTGAGATTGTTCATGCTATTGAGGCTTCCAATTGGTCATTCATTTGGGTTGTTGGAAAAACCTTCATATGTTGTAGGGAGTTTGTTATAGTGTGCCTATGATTACATTGCCTCTTGCTGAACAGTGCTTGAAGTTTCTGCATTTTTTAAGTTCTTAAGCAACTTTTTACCATTTTTACATAATGACATTTTTTTATCTTTTTTTTTTTTTTTTTTTTTAGGGAGGAGAGAGACATAAAAGAAATGCAAAAATACATATTTACCCTCGATTTTAATAGAGGTGGGTAACAAATCCTTAACAGAGCAAATCTCAAGTGGGCAAAGTGTAAATGATTGAACCACGAGTAGGCAAAGTGAAAACGAGCCTAACCACAAGTGAGTTTACTGTAATTATCCCTTAAATTAATATAATCTTAGTTTACCAAAAAAATGAAAAAAGATTAGAGGAAAATAATAAATGTGGCCAATCTTGACTAATTTATTAAGAATTCATAGCCAATGTCAAAAAATTTAGTACTAAGGTTTTGTCATTGTTTTTTTAAAAGCATTTACATTTTGTAGGTTCCAGTTAGCTCAACTAGTAAAGTCTCTGATTATTAAATAAACCGATTGATGTCTTGATTTGATAGAGAGTGGATGTCATAGATTGAAACTCTAAAAAAAAAAAATACATTTACATTCCCATATATAAATAAATAAAATTATTTACACATTATTGTTCTTATCCGTACCAAATGAGGACATTAAATCCACATGAACAAACGCATTATCCACGAAATTTTTATAATTTATTAATTAACAACCAAAATCAAGAAAAAATGTAATTATTTTTTCTCTTCTTAATAATTATTTTGCTATTCCAATAAATACGAATAATTCAAACAAATCTAGCTAAAAATACTGGAGGAAAATAAAATTACTTAAACAATGGTATGGAAATTATATATATATATATATATATATATATAATTCTTATATTTGTTAACTTCACAGATTTGCTAAGAACATCACTATTTGCAGACCTTTTACATAGTTATCATTGCCTCGCTGGCTTTTAACGGACATATACAAAAAGAAGAGGTTGAAAGTGTGATATAATGTTAGGGACAAAATTCCAAAAATTTAAAATATATAAAAAAAAAGATAAAATAAAATGATCCAAACTTTAGAAGGTGTAATTTTCACAATATATAAACTTCATTATGTGTTGGGCCTACCCATGCAATTGGGCTCACTTATACTAATCTGAGAAAGGTGGGAGGGACCGGCGGGTTGTGGCTGGGCTGGGCTGGGCTGGACCTTGTTCTAATAAGTGGGTTGATAGCTTGACCCAATTCCCCTACCCAAAACCACATGAACCTTGGACCAATTCTTGTTTTGCAGAATCACATTGTTGTCCAAAACAAATCCGCCAAGGAGTTGGAAAGTGCTTTTTTTTTTCCAATAAGAGATTTGGTGTTAAAATCCATTTATACTAAAAATTAATTAATGTCTTGACCAGATAATAAAGAATAATTAGCATAAAATAAACGTCTTAGATTGAACTCATATCGTATTTAAAAATAAATAAATTACTTTTGAAACCTTAGAGATTTAGGTATGGTTAATTGAAATCTTAAATTTTCAAAATGTTTCATTGTCAAAGAGTAATATTTTTTCTGAATGTTTCATTTAAAACTCAAAGTTTTTAAACTTATTTTGTTTGAACCTTATAGTTTCATATAGTTGTATTCAAACCATATAAATAAAAAAATTTGAAAGTTCATGTTTAAATGAAACAGTCCTTAAGGTTTAAAAATTAATTTAACCCAAAAAAAAACAAACAAACAAAACACTTTTGCCTGGTTGATTGCTAATGAAGCGTTAGTATTCACATCAGCGGCAGTCTCAAGATAATTTTAGTCAAATCTGGTCTAAAAATCACACTTTTACTACTTTACTTTCTTTGTAACATACTACTTTACTCTATCATTGTTTTATTTAATTATTAATTTTGGAGGAGAGAGCTCTACCAGAATGAAAGAAAGAGAGTGGCAGAGGGATAGAGAAATTTATATTAAAATTTTTGTAGACGAATAGTGACAGGAAAATGGGCATTTGCCCTTAATTTACAAACTATGCAGTAAAATGTGCATCTTTTAAAATTATTTAGTAAAATGTCCCTGTTTTTTAAACTTGATTTTAACAATATCGAGTTCTGTGTAAAGCTCGATATCCTTAAAATCGAGTTACATGTATATTAATGTCGAGTTTTGCTTAGAGTTTCAAAAAAATTTAAGTGGAAAAATATACATAGAACTTAACATTGGTAGTGTGAAGTTTCAAAAACAATGACATTTTGTTAAATAGTTTCAAAACAGGAGAATTTTGCTGCATAGTTTGTAAATTAGATACAAATGCCCATTTTTCCCAAGAGTGGCTCAATATTTGTATTGGCTACTGTACATAAATTAGTTTGGTGGAGGGTTTATTTAGGCTGATGCAATACTGATTTTGTGAGTTTAGTTATTTTTTTGGCTAAACAGTTGATGTATTGAGTTTAATGTAAGTGCTTTTACCCACAATCACGTGTCAGCATACTAGCATAGAAAAGGCATGGCTCACCCTCATATAAAATTTTAACCAAGATAATACTTGATAGAACTAAAATAAATAAATAAATAAATAATAAAAATAAAAATAAATAATAAAACAGAGTTTCAACTGGTCAACAGATAGTGGTAGTTTTGTGAATGGGATAGATAGTTTGATCCTAACCATCTTTGATTGGGATGTTAAAGGTTCAAGCTTATAAAATTCTCTTAAGTTTATACTTAATTAGAGGCATAGATTTTCCATATACAATTTGCCATTTTCGCAAATTTTCTGTGATATAATTCAAATTTTCACGACCTCATATGACATTATGATTTTTTTGTTAAAAAAATGGGAAAAGTACTAAGATCAAGTAGTTAATTAATCATGAAATATTTGTACAAAATATTGACGATAACACTATATATTCCACGAGAAATAAAAGTGGTCGTAGAAGATTTTCCTTAATTTTTCTTGTAAAAACCTACTTCTAAAATCTTATATTCATAATTCATTCTAGCACTAAGTAATTTCCAGTGTTTAAAACAAATCTAATTTTTTTGCTAGACCCACCATTGTCTTTAAAAGATATTTAGAAGTGATGAAAAATAATGGAAGAATAAAAACATTATTAATCTAAAAGTAATAGAATTACAAATGAAGCAGCAAAGGAATAACCGATAACAATCTTTAGGTTTGCCAAGTTTTTATGTTATTTTTCTTCGTTTGTTTTAATCTGTAGTGTAGTATGAGGGTTAATATATGCTCCATTCAATATAATACACTTCATTTTGTGTAATGCCCACCAAAAGAAAAAAGAAAAATCATATAAGACATAATTCCTCAGGGAAAATTCTATATTTTGGTGTTGTTATATTAGAGTTCACCAACATTTCTCCGCACTTTTTCAATTTTGAAATCATGGCAAATGCTCCAATTTGTTCAAGAAAACAGGCAATACCTTGCAATTCGTTTCTTTTTAAAAAATGGTAGCAAAAAAAATTGGAATTCACTTCCGAGTTCACAAACTTAAATAAAAAATCGATAAGAAAAGACATGACACACCAATTCATGCGTGAACCAATGCCTGAGTCAGCAAGCTAAATCTGACAGCAACACTTTTAAGGCACACAAATGGGACAGGTGGACAAAAAGGAATGAGAAACTTGTAGGAGACTCCTGTCCTATTGGAAACCCAAAATACGAAAAATAGAAAAGAAAGAACCCCACGAGTGTTGCCTGTCCAAAAACAAATATTAATAACGGCGTAAAATCACCAAAATGTGGCTTGTGAAATACGGTATTTGAAGTGAAAAAATGGGTTACTATTACTATATATAACAGGGGCATTGTAGTGTAGAAGTGTAAAAAGTACTGCTGATTGGTGGGGTGGCTTCTTCTGCTACAAGGCAAAAAGGGCTTGACAAAGACATTGCACCAAAGACCAAAATGAGAGACGCATGATAAGTTTATAAGGGAATGTAAAATGTCTTAATAGGAAACTGTGACCTATAAACTTCAACCTTGTCTAAGCAAAACCTGAAGTTACCCCATGTCTTAAATTCCTCCCATTACTTCACCTACATGAGAGTGAGGCACCCATTTCTCCTAAATGGGCTGGCTACAATCCCTCATCTCTCCATTGAAGAAGCTGTGGTTTCGCATGCACTCAGCTCAAAGAAAGAGTAAGTCATACTAATTTCTATTCATTTGAATTCATGCTTATAGAAAGTTTAAACCAATCACAGAGGGTTTCAATGCTGTTCTCATCTATGCATTCATTAGCCAATTGCATCTACTTCAAACTGCTTCTTTATATACATTTTGCCATTGAATTTCCGGGAACACATGAACTACATATTTCATCTCTCTATCATTTCCTCTCTCATGCACACAGCACACACAAGTACTAAGCTTTCTGTAGTTCACTTATCTTTTTGTGATACATTTCTCTGTTTGGTAACTTGGTTTCAAACCACACTTTCTCAAACTACAGTTTGTTTAATCTTCACTTTTTCTGACTTATATCGTTTTTAAACAATCCCACTTTCCTGTCCAAAAAAAAATCCCATTTTCGGATATTTTCCTAGATTTAACATTATTTCGTTTTGGGTTTTCAGGAAGAGGTATATACATTTTGTATGAGGATGTCAAATCCTGCCCCTATGAAGATGTGCATGTCTTATGGTCAATACTAGTGGAGTCAAATACTTCTTTGCCATCAAAAAATGGTGCTCATATGCAACCAGTTGACAGAATATGAGAAAGTTCCAGTTATTTACATTTTCCTTTTCTGTCAAGTCCAGCTATGTACATAAACATATTTGATATTTATGAGGTTTATACTCATATAAATACTTGTCTTTTCTTTTTTTGTTCTTCTGGGTTTCTTCAATTTCTCTCCTGTTATCTGAGGTACATATTAGCATATTATGGTACTCTCAAGTTTCAATATTTATAGAAACGTTTTATTTGGCTTTTAATTTGAAAGAGCCTTTTCTTTCACATGTTCTATATACCTAACTCTAATTCTAGATGCATTTGGCAAAAGGGGTAGTTTGTCCTCTGGGTTTCTTATTGTTGCTTCGTCTGTTTTCAGTGGTTGAGGTGGCAGTTTGCTTCTTCTTTTAATAGATTATAGGAGACTTTCTTGAAGATGACATGTGAAAACTACAAAAATGGATGGGACAGCTAACAAGATTTTCACATTTAAAAAAATAATGTCATGTCGTTTTATGTTAGCGAGTTTTCAACATTTTCATTGCAGAAAGTAGAAAGCAATAAAGAACTTTGTGTAACAGTCCTTCGTGAGAAATGTGGACCTTTCAAATAATCATTAGATAAATATAAAATAAAAATAGAAGACCAAACAAAAAAAGAGCAAATTTAATTTCGTTTTTGTCTACTAAAGTACTACTGATAAAATTTAGTATGATTAATTAGTTGACAATTTGAAAACATCCGGGATTCAAATCTTCTCTTCCCCAATGTAACTATCAAATTATCAAAAAAATAGAAATACAAAATCCTCTCTAAATCAAATTTTGATCTATACTTGAAGAAATATTAGGTCTGGACAACGTTATGAAATCCCTGGCTATAAGAGGGAGAATATACCATATAATAATGCTATAATGTATGAACTTACAAATTACAATATCCTGTAGCAATAGTATAACATATGAAATTATAAAGATTTAAAAGATATATTTGATCTTAAAAACGTCGGTGATGCTGATGTTGGTCTAGGTACAAGTTTTCAAACTTGTATAACACCCCACAAGTAATCCCTGCTCGGACCACTTATGATGAAAGGAACCGAACATTTTTTATTGTTTTATGCTTTATGAAAATCCATGCCATTCTCACTCACTTCAAAATGCTTTGCAAAATGTTCTTCACTTTATGGTCTATTATTGTAAGGACCAGTTCAGCAACATTTTGGAATCACCAAAGAGTCAGTAACTCACACATTTTATTAAAGTACTTTTCTTTAAACCAATTCTTTGTGCTATAAGCAAATTCAACCTACAAGCCCTCAAAAGTCATTACTTGCCATTCTAGAAACTGTATACTTGTATAACTAAATTTCATATAGTTGATGACAGATTCAATTTTTGACTCTTGGCAATCCCAATCTTTCATTATGTGGTCAAGCTGGATTAGGTAAAAGTCTGTCATGCTCACAATCTTGTGTGCTCATCTTATGGCATAGAGAATTAAACACACAACTGTATTACTTTGGCGAACCCTATCCTGAACTAGCAGAGAGATCGTTCTTATATTCTAGCATCGCGTATTCTGGTTCCTCCTAAACCTTAACCTGCCACAACCACACGTACACAAATTCTCCAATTTGTCCTACGTCAATAAATTTGGTACTACAAACACCAATCTCAAAGATATGCTGCACTTATAACTTTTAAAAATGGAAATAAAAATAGGACCGCACTCATAGCTTTATATCACCATCAGGCAGATATCATAGCTATATCACAATCAAATTGTCATCCAAGTCTCTAGGAAATTTAAATAAATCAAAGTTAAGACCATAGTTGCTATCAAACTAACCAATAGGAAAATAATAGCTTACAGAAGAGCTTTTGCCACTTAATCATACAAAGCTGGGTTCAAAAAAACTTTCAGACGTTCTCAGTAGGGACATATGTGGCAAGTACAAGCAAAACCTGGCAATAATGGCAATCTGCAGGAAGAAGAATCCAAAGGAATTATTTGAGCCGTAATTTTACCTCGCCCTTTAAAATTCTGCATTTTTATCCAAAGAAAGAAAGATATTAGCAGAAGTCCATTGCCCTCTAGATAATTCATCATTTTTGGTCTAAATCTAATAATAAAAACTAATCAGTGCATGTCTTAACATTTGGTAACTCAGCAAAATATTTGCAAACAGCTATACTGTATTTAGCTATGGAGTATTATCTTTTAATTTCAAGTGCTAACACAGCATTCCTGATAGCCATATACGGTTTTAATCAGCACAAAGTGATTGAGCTGAATGGGACAAGTATGTCTGGGTGCTGCTACCAATATGTTGTAAATTAAGCTATCAAATAAATAGCAAACATGAAACCTACATAACCATACAATGACTGAAGTGTTATGGAGTTTGACAAGCAAACAAGTACATGGTTAATGTGATAATGTTGTTCACTCAATTTTAAGGAAAATTTAAAGAGGCTGTGGTGAATTACTACAAGGCGGACCTTAATGGCATCACAAGGATGATGTAGAAGCATGTTCAGCCACACTCGGTAGCCAATTTTGAAAGAAGGCATAGGAATCACTGTCTGCACGTGACAGGGCAGCAAGAGGAGTGACAGTAATCTGAAATAAAATCATGATAACAAGTTAGTGATGGCCCACATAGAGATTTTAATCAAGCAAAATAATGTGGGGGAGAAAAATCACACAAATAAATTTCATAAATCAAATCGACGCACATATCCTTCTCGAACATATTGGTAGTCTGTATCAACCTCCTCATCAACATAGGCACCCTTTGCCTACAACAATTGAAAAGTAGAGACATCCATTTAAAATTCAAATAGAAAAAAAAAAATGGCAATCAAGTTTCCTGCATGTTTATAATTAGTATGTTACAATCAAGTTTTATTCTCCAATTTGTTACAATTAAGAGTTTCAATCATATTGTACTCAAAAGCATCAGTCATTAGATGAAATGATTATGGATCATCTATTTTACTATAAACAAGGTGTCCAATTTGGGTAGTCTTTTGCTTTCCCAGTACACCCCCTGTGTACCAAGGAAGTTGTTTTCTCCTTCTTGTATTTTTTTTTAATAAATTTTTTCAATGAAGTTTTTATTTACCAATAAAAAAAAAAAAAAAGGTATGCAATATCTATTATGACATCCAACATAATCTCATTCACTTCTTTCAAAGAAATCAAATCATCTGGAATATAATTATTCGGAGGCATCTTAAGGGTTCTATTTCTGAAGTGGCTTCCTCCTTTCTTTGTGGTGCCCTGTGTCTGTGGTTCGACTCCCACATTCCCACCTCCCCCCAACTATCTATCTATTAAAAAATATAAATATATAAATAATTTGCTAAACAATAAGAATCTATCGAAACGTAATCAAATGTGAAATAACACAATTCAACACCAATTAAAGAGAAAACATAAGATGCTTATAAGTTGTTGTCATCCTTTATAAAGCAGGTAAGAAGACATAATTTAGAAAGTCGGAAGGCCTCAGGGAAAGGAGGACTTTGGGCAGGATCTATTAGCACCCTATAAGATCCACTTTAAGAATTGCTCTGGAACATGGAATATGAATTTAAGATCACTTAAGCTTAAACAAATTTTAAAAGCAGTAACCCTCATAAAAAAAAACTTGGTTACAAACTCAATTGTTTACTAAAAGTTTTCTATTTTAGACTATAAAATTATATTTTAAATTATTTACAGATCATATATTTTACAACATTGACATCTAAGAACCTAAGGAGAAAAATTTGTGCATATCATGCTTAATTATTTATTGTTTGCAAAACCTCTACAAAATAGAACCTTGAGCACTTTTGTCTATAGCCTTAAATTGGAAGCTAAGAACTTTAGACTTAAAAGTGTCCTTTAACCCCCAAAAACATACACGTTAAAACTATCGCATAAAACATACACATTAAAACTCCCTCCCACCCCCCCCCCCCCCCCCCCCCCCAAAAAAAATCCAAACGGACCATAACAGTTACAGCATAACTGTCAAATTTTGCTTAAAAGTTAACACCCTTAAGGATGAGGAAGATTCATGATTTTCTCCAAAGTTTAAGTTCAACATGTGAACTTAACATAGCCAAAATTAAATGACAAATTCAAATCATTTAAAATAATCAATGTAAGATTCTGATCAACTCATTTAGGGAAAGTGGTAAATACCAGAAATATCCAGATGAAGTCAACCTTTGCAGGTCTATAAGGCTCAGTCTATTGAAGTAGGCTATGCTGATGAAATAGGTAACCACTCGATTAATTTTTGTTTTAAGTAAAATAGGTTCAGACATTGAGGCTAAATTGAGATTAATTTATTATAGCATGGGTTGCTTGCTTTTTGTACTTTGAATTTGCTTCAGGATGTCAATAACAAAGTCATTCTGAGCAACATGGAAATGGGAAAAAGCTATACATGTTTGCCTTCAAGCAGTAAATGGCAAGCAAATGCAAATGCAAAAGAGTTCAGTCAATATTGTGACTACCAGAGTATTATCAACTTAGAAAAATAATAAAACAATGAGTCACAACATAAAGAGCGACAGATAAAACGAGGGACATACTTCCCTCTTGAACAAAAGATTATCTGGCAATGTAGCTGACGTTTCAGTTTCTGCTGATGCTTCTGAGTTAGCCTCCATGGTCATAGTTGATAACATTTTGCCTCCTTGCATGTCAGAAGTAACTTGCTTCCATACCATTCTAAACATACTTTTACCCTGCTTAGTCAGCCTGTACCCCTTTTTGAGGCATGTGAAACAAACATTACAACCACACATTGCATAACTGAGATAATAGCATTCTTATCATGAAACAAGAAATTGCAGTTGAATCAGTTCCAAATTGACCACACAAAGCCAAATGACTCAACCACAAGCATATCTTCAGGCCAAATAACTTAACCACGAGCATATCTTCATTTGGAAGTTGCATCAGAAAATTAAAAGTAGGGTGATCACCTTATGAAGAATTTCAACTCATTTAAAATAATCAGACTGACTGAAGACATTCCAGGAGAGTGAATAATAAGATTACTCTTTTCTTTTTTCTTTTTTTTGGTGAACTGATTACTCTTTTCTTCAACATTCTTGATATGCTTCTATCTTGCATAATGTAAAAACTGACCTATCAGAACGACAATGGCAATGAAAATGTTCTCCTAAACTTATCATTCAATAGTGAAACCTTCAAAATTAGTTTGAGTATACCTTATTATTGATTAGTGAAACCTTCAAAAATTCTCTTAAACTTTAATTTTTTTTATAAGTAAAAGTTCTCTTAAACTTATCATTCAATAGTGAAACCTTCAAAAGTAATTTGGGTTTACCTTATTATTAGCAACATCTGTTGGCAGATCTATGTTCAAAAAACATTTTTGAGGATAAGCCTGATTCCTGATCTCAGCCAGAATTGCACTTATGATTGGTAAACAAGCCTCAGCAGCAAGCGTATAGTCATCTACACTACTCTTACCTCCAACCCTGAAAATCAAGAACACAAATCACTTGTAGGAGAAAAGGAACCTTCTTATGATGGCAAGATAGATTTAAGGATGAAATGTAAAATAGCTGAAACAGATCTTGGCTGAAACATAACATGACATTGTTGTCACATTCATTATATTCTGCCTCAACCCCGGTAATATGCTATGACAAACTGTATAAAAAATTTGAATTTGAACAAAATCTTTATTATATGTTAGACTATTGCCATACATATATGTTAACATACCAATCATATGATATAGAGACAGAAGGTAAATCATTGAAAAAGGCCTCTCGAGCACCTGCTACTGTGCCAGAGTAAATGCTGCAATTCCAAAACAATCAAAAAAGAAATGAACATTAGCTGCCCAAAGAAAGAAAATTACAATGTATTAACAAAACTCCAGCAGGGATACTAACAATGTAAACAAGAAAGTGTCCCATAATGGGTGTACTAGTGATCTCATATTCTCATGATACGAAAATCACTAAATTTCCTTAAATCCGTTTAGAAGGACATGTTTCCTTGTATTTTTTTTATTCCCAAGGGGATTGATGGCACAGACCCACACAGTTTAAAAGAACCTTTTTTTTTAACTTTTAGAAGTCATTGTTTGAAAGAACCTTGAAGTAACAGTATGTTGTTCTAACAATTTTTTTTTTGATAAGTAAGTACGTGGTTCTAACAATATAAACCAACTTCCGTCACAAATCCTTTAAAATTCCAAAGCAGAAAATATTAAGAAAAAAAAAAGGGCTGATTTTATTTTTAGATCCTTTTTGTTTCACTTTTTGGCCCTTTGAAGTATGGGGAAGCTTCTTGTCCCCTCCTTTTCTTTCAATTTCTCTTCTGGACAAGGTATCCATTTTGAACAATAGAAAGGGGCATTTACATAGTCAGAATTTCGAAGAGAAGGCACAAAGGAAGACTAACATGTGATAACCACAGTTGCTACCCATGTTGATGCCACTAACTACCTGCATGCAGAAAAGGGAAAAACATTAGCAAAAATAGCAAAGATCAAACAACTTTAATAACTACAACCAGTCAAATGCAACCTGCTCAAGTGATTGCACAAGACATTTGTTCAACTCAGAAGAGTTAGACAACAAAATGAAGTCAAATAAACTTTAAAGCAAAATATCTGAATTGAGAGCAGTAATTGCAGTGTCATTATAAGTCATAATGGCTCTGTATTGAGGTGTTCACGAAATTAGAGAGAGAGGCCCACTATACAAAGAAATTAGCCAAATGGAAACATTTTTTTTATGCACATGCAGGCCCAATGGTTTTTAAACCAACGACCTCACCCTCCACCTAACACTTACAAGGGAAGGAGGTGCCAAATGAGTTAAAGCTCATTGGCATTCAAAGAATTAGCCAGATGGAACATCACAATACAATTTAACAGTATCAGCTAGTCCTCTCTAGCAATGCAACCAACAAAACTTCCTAAACCATGCATTATAACCAGAGATCTACCAGATCAGCAATTGAAGGAAAGAGTGCTTTGGAAATTCCCAAAGAAGCACAGTCAGCTGGAGTTCCTGCAAATCATACGCAAAACCTCAATCTTGTATCAAAAAATAAAAATAAATACTAGGAACTATCTGAGGAACGCAGTAATAATATAAATTGAAGATATTAATTATTGATTAGCACCGTGAAGGGGTGGATCATCCTTCAGATATCAAAATTGCATCTAAAGAGAAAATTTATGGCTACACTCTAAGGATGTATATGTTTATTAACTGAAACATACTTAAAAAAGCACGAGGATCTCCACAAGTTTGGTCATTTTTTAGAAAATTGCTTTTAAGTGTGTCACACCCTACTAATCTATTAAAAGATGGGTATCATTATCAATGGGAGCGAATTCATAAGCGCACTTCTCTAGCCTCTAAGCATATGGCAGTCATTACAGTAAAACCAAAGTTGTTTTATACACACACATTACGTTGTGTGTATTCCTTAATTCACTCCTACCTTCATTACGAGTTACAACTTACAACAACCTCAATTTCACTTGTTCTCTTGTTATAAACATAAGAAGATTTTTAAAAGATCCAAAAAATAACACTTGTGTTCAGGAAGAACTCAATGGGCTCCTATTGTGAGAGTTTTCACAAAAATCTGAAGGGCTACAAAGAAATGCTTTTCAGCTTACACATAATAAGAGAGTACTCCAAATATGATCACATAGCTGTACCCCTTTACAGCAATATTATATCACAAAATTACTACTGATCCAATATGCTCTTCTAAATACTGAGTGGAGAATGCAGATTCTGCTTGCTATAATGAGACAATTAATAAAAGCTCAAACTTCAAAATTCTGGCAGTTGTAAACGAATTTGAATTAACAGAAAATACTACAAACCAGAAGCTGCAAAGGCTGTTGCTCCATCAATATGTACTTGTTTCACAGTTAGCGGGTGAAGCCAAGTAATACCATGACTAACAGCTGACTTTTCCCTGAAAATAGCACAATAAGGACATAAGACACCACGCATTACTCTATATTGACGACTCAGATCATGCAAATGGATGTTAACGTCAATAGACAACAAATTTCTGCTCTTTGCAATCAATAAACAACACTATCACACATGCGTGGATGCGCGCACACACACAAGCAGACATGCATCTGTGTGGAGACATTCAAATCAAGTCACTGATGAGCTATAGCTCAACCTATAGGTCCTGTACTACCTCATCCCATTATAATGGGATGGGGGGTGACATCAGCCGATTCAAGATCCATTGGGTGCGTCTGTAGCTTACCAATCCAATATATATATATATATATATATATATATATCATGCAAATCAGATAGCTTAGCAGCCATGATCAAAAGAAATTAAAAGTCATACTTGTACCCAGTGCACAAGGCTCTCACTTTTGTAAATTCTGGGAAGATGATTGGTAGACAACCTTACTCTAATTTTGGAGAAATTGACTCTCTAACTCCAACATACGACTTACCGCTTGGGATACACAGACACGGACACGGACACAGATACAAGTATAAGCACAACACAAAAACACGAGCAATTTTTGAAAAATTATAATATGAAAGAATAGTTATGACACCCAGACAGATATGACACTGGCACGGTACCCTAAACGAAGTGTCCGTACATCCTAGCTTATTCGCTCGGATAGTTTCCATCACACCAAAGCCATAATCGAAACCATTAAATCATAAAATAAAAACCGGTTTCACATTATTTTCGCCCATGGTCTCAAGTATCAACTACCTCAAACATAAAAATTTTAAAAAAAAAAAAAAAAAATGGATCTAAGTGAACAGAATTAAAATACACAGGAACGTTTACAAAATAGCAAAACGGACACACAAGCCCTCGTTAATTACAACACTTACCATCGTTTACAAAGCACAGAATTTTTTTTTTTTTTTCTAATTAAAAAAATTGATATGACCGTTGAAAATCAAATCAAATCAAAACCAGAATTAAACTAACCAGATTGCTCAGAAAGAATAAACTGAATACAATAACCAAACAATCTCAGACACACATAGACACATACAAAGGCACAAAAAAAGTAATAGTAATAGTAATAGTAATAGTAAACGCACGAATCAGGAGCGCAGACTTGGACATTGTAGCGTTGCGCGGAGACGAGGACTCGAACCAGTGCTTGAAGTCCCGGCGCGTCGATGCCGTCGTCGTTGGTCACCAGAATCGTTGGCCGGTTTTCCATTTTTTCCGTTATAGAGAAATGATAACTGATTGTGTTAAATTTGAATTGAATTTTAGAGCCTTTGATTAAAGGTTTAAAGAGTATTTATTATAGGTACACTGACCTGTAAACGTTTGGGGAGTATTTATTATAGGTGTGCTGAACTGTGAGAATAGTCGATTGTGAATAGGAGTTGGTTGTGTTTGGAACCAATGGCGCGTTTTGCGTACGCAGACGATCGAGTCGTTGTTTTTGTTTTATTTGTGAAAAATTTTATATTGTACTTTTTTGACTTTTAAAAAGTTTTAATTTTGGGGGCCCAGTAAAAAGTTTTAATCGGATTGGTTTCTAATTACAGTAAAATATTGTATTAGAGATTTGACGTTTAATCTCTACCTACACCAAAAAATGATTAATGTCTAATTTAATGATAAAGGACTATCATCAGAGTGAACGTCTTCGACCAAAACTCTCTAAAAAAAGTTTTAATTTTATTTATAGGGTCCCACACTCTCCCACTATTAGTGTACATCTTAATCTTTGCCTCTTGGATTATTCCAAAATTCTTATTCAAAGAGGTGAGCATTTTCATGGGCAATTATAAATAGTATAAATAGAAAAATTTTAGCATAAAAGTCCAAAAATAGTCCAATAGCTAGACTTGTAGCTGTAGGATCTTATAATTGAATTTTTTTTACAATTGTGACACTGTAGTACTTTAGTAAAAATTATAATATATTTTAATTAATAAAGTAGAAGAGAGATGGTAGAGAATAAAGAGAGAGATAGTTGTATTGGGATATATTTTATTATTTTAGTGGGTAATATATATTATTTTAATGAGTAGAATTGGAAAATAAAAATTATGATGTGTGATTGTATTGTAAAATGGTATGGTAAAATTAACAATGTAACTTTTTATAATAGTAAAATAGAATAAAATGACATTTTTTCATCGTGAATGCTTTTAAGGGGTTTTTTTTTTTAGTATTAGATTCTCTGGGGAAAAGAATTCTTATATTATATGCTCACTAATGAGTGATGATGCATGAGATGATGAGTAAAAATTCTTATATTATGCATTTATGCTCACTGAGGAGTGGTTCTCACTTGTTAGTAGTGATTCTCACTTGTTAGTAGTGACTACACATCCTGCTCATAGTTAAGGCAATTTGAAAATGAAAGATTGGATAGCTCTGGCATGATATTCACCCAAACCTTTTTGATTTTTTTTTTGAATAATGGAGGGATTGAGAACTTTTATTAAAATGAGAAGAAATTCAATACATTTTAAGCCGCAACTGACTCAATCAAAGAAGTTCCTCTGTCCAAGTTACAAAAATTATCCAAAACATCAGCGTCCTTGGCAAATTATGCTAGAAAATACCTCTCTGATATTTAAATTAATAAACATAGAATTTTGTGATAACAAATACGGTATGTTTTTGGCAAAGTTTTCCAAGTTATTAAGTTTTCGAAAAATGGTCATATATGTATTGGTTAACTTTGTGTCGATGCATTAGATACAAACTATGTCCTAAGGCTTTCAAAGATTTAACCCATGATATTATGAGATTTACACCTTTTTTTTGTTTAAAAAATTGGCCTTATAACATATTTAATCAACATCTGATAACATACGACGAGATTTTTCCAACGAACTTAATCAACTATGTTTTTTTCGTGGATTCTAATTAACTTAACTAATAAAGTATTTTATGGTTCAATAAAAGATTTGGGGTTCAATCCATACCTACACCAAAAAACTGATTGGTGTCTTAATTTGATAATAAAAAAACTATGTATTTGTTTGGATACACGCCCACATCCCTGCGTTTCACGTTTTTTTATATTTATTTTTTTTAAGAAGGCAATTTTCACGTAATTATACACTGTTCAGTGGGTCCTGTGCACTGTTCACAGTACCCACAAACCTATTTTTTCAACAAAACTTTCATTAAAAATGAATATCATGGCACTATTTATACATCTAAAAATTATTTTGTTATAATATTTTTAATTTTTAACAAAATAAACAGTATTTAAATAGACCCTGCGAGCTAAAACTTCTTAACAAAAAAAATAAAACTTTATTTTTTTCAAAACATACCAAAGAAAAAAGCAAAATGAACATACATGAATCACACCATTTCCAAACTTTTATTTTTTTGTGACAGTGACATATATGCTTTTTTTACTGTAGTACCCCTGCTTCCGTTTGATTTATATATATATTGAAGCTTATCAAAAAAAAAACTCCTCTGTCGGTCAAAACTCTCCACGTGGGTAAATTGCAATACACACAGTACATGCATGCATGATTCACCTTTCAGGGCATATGCCTTGTACTGATGAGCATCTCGTCCGGAATATTAATGGCACTTTATGCAGTTTTGCTGGCACACGCGCTCTTTGCCTAGGAGAAAGTGCTAAGAATTTCATTCTTGGGCTTGTGGTGCTGGTTTTAACTTTTAATAGGTTTGTTTGTGGGCTAAATAGGGTCCATTAATCTAACAAGTAACAAACAAGACACTGGCTGGGCTAGTTCTGGTTTATACATGGAGACTTACTTGCCACTTGGTGTAGTTGGGCCCATTTGGGTGTGAGTCTGAATATTTCCTACCAACTGTACCTTGGGCTTTTGGTTTCATATTCTGACTCAAAAAGGGCCCAAAAAGAAAGGAGCTTATGATATGTTTGGATGTTGGAAAAAATAGGGGAAGTAGAGTAAAAGGAGGGACAATAATTAAATTACTTTATTTAGATTTTTTTTTTTTTAAGGAAGAAGGGTGAGGGATTTTGAGAGCTTTGAAGGGTTTGAACTATTTCTAATCCCTTATTTTTAATTCCCCAAAATTGGAGAAATTTGAAGAGAGAGTGGAAGATAAAAATACTTGACCAAATAAATTACCAAGTTTGCCCTTACTATATTAACAAAATTACAAATGAAAAGACTAATTATTCCCTTCTCCCTTACTTAATTTTAAAAACATCCAAATAAGGTGGAGGATAACCATTTCTCTCTACTCTCTTCTCTAGTACTCTCCTTCCATCTACTGTCCTCTCTCTTAAAACTTCCAAACATAGCATTAGTCTCAATTGCTCAAATATTAGGCCTACACTCACTGCTCCTCATATCGTGTCCTTGTCTTTTGTTGACATTTTTTTTTGGGCATATTACAAGCTGTATTTTTTCT
Organism: Castanopsis chinensis; assembly: GCA_032878915.1. Classification (NCBI taxonomy): domain Eukaryota; kingdom Viridiplantae; phylum Streptophyta; class Magnoliopsida; order Fagales; family Fagaceae; genus Castanopsis; species Castanopsis chinensis. Next base: position 678,285 of record JAVQMG010000111.1, on the reverse strand, counting down.
TTTAAAATAAAACTTAACTACAATTCTTTATGGGTTATATCTTTCATTTATCAATTAAATTCAACTGTTTGATTACATTGGTCAAAGAGTCACATGATTGAATTTGAGGATAACATTGTCTTTGGTATATTACTAATGTTATCTCATGGTTGAATTTATTGAGAAACTTAAATATACATAAGAACAAAAAGTATTTCGGTTTAAATCAAGAGAAAAAATGCACAATATCTAAATAGACTAGCTTCTGGTATTTCAACCTTTGAATACTCAGACATTGGTGTTTGGATTGCACTCAAAATTAAAATTCTGATTAATTTCACTTGAGTGAGAGTCAAGTGAGCGACTCACAAAGTCTCTGACTATTTTAATGTTTTGCTTAAGCGGTCTTGAACTTCTCTTGAGCAAACATGGTACTCTTCAAAACTCTTTCAATAGCATTTTGACAGACTTTCTTACTCATAACCCTATAGCCAGAAATGTGATGAAAATTTTCTTTTATTTATAAATAGTTCCAGCTTTTATTAAGAACAAAATATCTGACCTATAAGCCTCTTGGATAGAAGCAAGCAAAACATGCACATTACAACAAAAATGAAATTAAACAATAGTATTGTTAGTATCATATTTTATATGTAATTGACTAATCTTTTGTTAAAACACACAAAAACGGTAGTTACGATATAAATATGTCACTAGCACGGTACTTTAAATGAAGTGTCCGTACATCCTAGTTTATCGCTTGGATAGTTTCCATCGCACCAAAGCCATAATCGAAACCATTAAATCATAAAATAAAAACCGGTTTCACATTATTTTCGCCCGTGATCTCAAGTATCAACTACCTCAAACATAAAAATTTAAAAAAAAAAAAAAAAAAAAAAATCGATCCAAGTGAACAGAATTAAAATACACAGGAACGTTTACAAAATAGCAAAACGGACACACGAGCCCTCGTTAATTACAACACTTACCATCGTTTACAAAGCACAGAAATTTTTTTTTTCTAATTAAAAAAATTGATATGACCGTTGAAAATCAAATCAAATCAAAACCAGAAATAAACTAATCAGATTGCTCAGAAAGAATAAACTGAATACAATAACCAAACAGTCTCAGATACACATAGACAAATACAAATGCACACAAAAAAAAGTAATAGTAATAGTAATAGTAAACGCACGAATCAGGAGCGCAGACTTGGACATTGTAGCGTTGCGTGGAGACGAGGACTCGAACCAGTGCTTGAAGTCCCGGCGCGTCGATGCCGTCGTCGTTGGTCACCAGAATCGTTGGCCGGTTTTCCATTTTTTCCGTTATAGAGAAATGATAACTGATTGCGTTCAATTTGAATTGAATTTTAAAGCTGGTTTGGGGAGTATTTGTTATAGGTACACTGAACTGTAAAGGTTTAGGGAGTATTTATTATATGTGTGCTGAACTGTAAGAATACTCAATTGTGAATAGGAGTTGATTGTGTTTGGAACCAATGGGCGCGTTTTGAGCACGCAGACGATCGAGTCTTTGTGTTTTGTTTTATTTGAGGAAAATTTTATGAAGTACTTCTTTGACTTTTATAAGGTTTTAATTTTATTTGTTGGGTCCCACACTCTCCCACTATTACTGTACATCCGAATCATTGCCTCTTGGACTATTCCAAAATTCTTATTCAAAGGGGTGAGCATTTTCCGTGGCAATTGTAAATATTACATCAAGGAAAAATTTAGCATAAAAATCCAAAAAGAGCCCAATAGTTAGATTTGTAAAATTTTATAATTGAAATTTTTTTTACAATTGTGACACTGCAGCACTTTAGCAAAAATTATAATATATTTTAATTGATAAAGTGAAAGAGAAGAAAGAGAGAGAGGGAGAGTTGTATTGAAATATACTTTATTATTTTAATAGGTAATATATATTATTTTAATGAGTAAAATTGGAAAATAAAAGTTGGGATGTGTGATTGTATTATAAAATAGTATGGTATAATTAATAAAATAACTTTTTATAATGGTAAAATAGAATAGGATGACATTTTTTCATCGTGAATGCTTTTAAGGGGTTTTTTTTTTTTTAGTATTAGATTCTCTGGGGAAAAGAATTCTTATATTATATGCTCACTAATGAGTGATGATGCATGAGATGATGAGTAAAAATTCTTATATTATGCATTTATGCTCACTGAGGAGTGGTTCTTACATATTAGTAGTGATTCTCACTTGTTAGTAGTGACTACACATCCTGCTCATATTTAAGGCAATTTGAAAATGAAGGATTGGATAGCTCTGGCATGATATTCACCAAAACCTTTTTGATTTTTTTTTTTTTTTTTTTTTTGGAATAATGGAGGGATTGAGAACTTTTATTAAAATGAGAAGAAATTCAATACATTTTAAGCCGCAACTGACTCAATCAAAGAAGTTCCTCTGTCCAAGTTACAAAATTATCCAAAACATCTGCGTCCTTGGCAAATTATGCTAGAAAATACCTCCCTGATATTTAAATTAATAAACATAGAATTTTGTGATAACAAATACAGTATGTTTTTGGCAAAGTTTTCCAAGTTATTAAGTTTTCGAAAAATGGTCATATATGTATTGGTTAACTTTGTGTCGATGCATTAGATACAAACGGTGTCCTAAGGCTTTCAAAGATTTAACCCATGATATTATGAGATTTACACCTTTTTTTTGTTTAAAAAATTGGCCTTATAACATATGTAATTAACATCTGATAACATACAATGAGATTTTTCCAATGAACTTAATCGACTAGGTTTTTTTCGTGGATTCTAATTAACTTAACTAATAAAGTATTTTATGGTTTAATAAGAGATTTGAGGTTCAATCTATGCCTACACCAAAAAATTGATTGGTGTCTTGATTTGATAATAAAAACATTATGTATCCGTTTGGATACACGTCCACATCCTTGCGTTTCACGTTTTTTTATTTTTATTTTTATTTTTTTTAAGAAGGCAATTTTCACGTAATTATACACTGTTCAGTGGATCCTGTGCACTGTTCACAGTACCCACAAACCTATTTTTTCAACAAAACTTTCATTAAAAATGGATATCATGGCACTATTCATATATTTAAAAATTATTTTATTACAATAATTTTAATTTTTAATAAAATAAACGGTATTCAAACAGACCTTGCGAGCTAAAATTCTCTTAACAAAAAAAATAAAACTTTATTTTTTTCAAAACATACCAAAGAAAAAAGCAAAATGAACATGCATGAATCACGAGTCTTTTGTTCAAATATTGCTAAAAATCAAATTTTTTAGGATTATAGGTACTGTTGAAAGTTATTTAGCAAAATGAGGAGAGAGAGTGAATTTCGGCAACAGTGTTGCCGAAATTCGAAGAAAAGTAAGAGAGAGAAAGAGAGAAAAGGTGGAGAGAGAAAAACTGTAATTTCGGTAACAGTGTTACCGAAATTCAGCTGCCCAAATTCTGCCCGTGCGCGAGTGTGTGCGCGAGTGCGCGCAGAAATAAATGACGAATTTCGGTACTGCTGTTGCCGAAAATGCAGGAAAAAAAATTGTAGAATTTCGGCAACGGCTATACTGAAATTGGGGGAAGAAAAAAAAAAAAAAAAAAAAAAAACCCCAATTTCGGTAGTGGCAGTACCGAAATTGGGGGAAGTAAAACATATAAAAAAAAAACCCAATTTCGGTTATGGCAGAACCGAAATTGGGGAAGAAAAAAAAAAAAAAAAAAAAACCCAATTTCGGTAGTGGCAGTACCGAAATTTGGGGAAGTAAAACATAAAAAAAAAACCCCAATTTCGGTTATGCCAATACCGAAATTGGGGAAGAAAAAAAAAACCCCAATTTCGGTAGTGGCAGTACCGAAATTGGGGAAGGAAAAAAAAAAAAAAAAAACCAATTTCGGTACTGCCCATACCGAAATTGGGGAAGAAAAAAAAAAAAAAAACCCCCAATTTCGGTAGTGGCAGTACCGAAATTGGGGAAGTAAAACATAAAAAAAAAACCAATTTCGGTTATGCAAATACCGAAATTGGGGAAGAAAAAAAAAAAAAAAAACCAATTTCGGTATGGGCAGTACCAAAATTGGGGAAGAAAAAAAAAAAAAACCCAATTTCGGTAGGAGCAGTACCGAAATTGGGGAAGAAAAAAAAAAACCCCAATTTCGGTAGTGGCAGTACCGAAATTGGGGAAGTAAAACATAAAAAAAAAAACCCAATTTCGGTTATGCCAATACCGAAATTGGGGAAGAAAAAAAAAAAAAAAAAAAAAAAAAACCCAATTTCGGTAGTGGCAGTACCGAAATTGGGGGAAGAAAAAAAAAAACCCAATTTCGGTACTGCCCATACCGAAATTGGTCAAACTCACTGCGTGTTTGATTTTTATCTATTTGAATCAAACTTAAGTACATTGAGTGTTTGGTACTTACTTAAAAAATACATAGATTCTAAAAAGAACATGAAAAAAAGTTATAGAATAAAAAAATGATTGATGTGTACTTCAAAAAATCTTATCTATCTGTCTGAAAAAGAATGACACTCTCTTTGTGACAATTAATTTTTGTCTTATTACTTCTCATTTTTTCTCCATTCATCATTTCCAACAAATTTCAAAGTACGTCAGAGAACTTCAAACAATATCTTTGTGACAATGGACTTTTTTCTTATTACTTCTCATTTTTTCTTCATTCATCATTTCCAACAAATTTCAAAGTACGTCAGAGAACTTCAAACAATATCTTTGTAACAATGGACTTTTGTCTTATTACTTCTCATTTTTACTTCATTCATCATTTCCAACAATCTCACTTCAACGTCAGAGATTCTATTATCTTTGTGACATGATTTTTTGTCCTCTTACTCCTCATTCTTTCTATTAAACCGGAAGAGCATCTGAAAGTTTCTCACTTTTACTCTTCATCTATTCCAATTGTTCAGTTTTTCTTTTGTTTTGCTTCAGCGTGCACAACTACAAATTATAAGTGTTGGGTTAATGTAAGTTTTGTACTTTTTGCTTCAATGATAATGATTATTATTGGTATTATTGTTATTTTTTTTAAGGTAAGGACTATAAACATTTTAAGTATTGTTATTATTTTGGGTTTATTTATTGTTATCTAATTGTGTTTTTCCTTTTCTTTTTTTTGCAAGCAACGTTTTATAATTCTCACTTTTTCAGTTGGTATCACAATTGTGGTAAGTATCTGAACTCTGTAATTAAATTTACGAATATGTTTTGTTAGTTTTGAAATTATTTAATATTATTTATTGTTATAAATAATTGTAATAAATTGTATTATTGTGATCTTTTTAAATTGTATTATTTAAGATGGTTTGTAAAAAATGTACCTTCAGATATTGTAATTTTTTAATCTCGGTGTTTATATGTTAACGATATTGTAATATTTTTTTTTAACGTAGGATATATTTGAAATGGAGCGTGGGTCATCCGATTATTCTCTGCGTAGGCAACAACAATATCACATCTCTAATGATGCAATGGAAGGCAATGTACGTTGCGATATAAAAATTTATTAATATCCTAATAATATCTACAATTATTCAATTTACATGAAAATAATTTCAACATTAGTAATATAACACTGTACATTTTTGCTGCTCAATTCAGGTTGCCAACTTTCGAGTGCGACCACAATCATTTGCACCCCCCCGCAGTTAAGCGAGCGTATCATCCCATATTTACATCAATGTAGGCTATACCGGGTTACCCGCCTACCACATATAGATATTGACTGGAGTCTTATCACTTCTTTAGTGGAGCGGTGGCAATCTGAAACTCATACATTTCACCTACCTAATTGTGAAATGTCAATCACTCTACAAGATGTAGCAATTATTACAGGATTGCCTATTGATGGCAACGCGGTGTGCGGGCCAACTAATTTGGAATGGGGATTAAGGTGTCAGGATTTACTTGGAGTGACACCACCTGAAAATGCATTAACATATGGTGCCCTTAAAATAACATGGGTAAGGAGAACGTTTACAAACCTACCAAAGGGTGCTAATGCTATAACAATCCAACAGTATGCTAGGGCATACATGTTTCAGGTTTTGGGTTTCCTATTTGGAAATAAAAGTCAAAATAAATTGCATTGCTGCTTTCTCAATTTGTTAGAGGACTTTGGTGCAGCTGGGCAATATAGCTGGGACAGTGCCACACTTGCTCTCCTCTATAAAGAGTTGTGTACTGCTGCCATTAAAAAAAGCACAGAGATTTCAGGTCCTGTGTTCTTATTACAATTATGGGCGTGGGAGCATCTTCCATACCTAACCCCTATTCCAATAAATCCAATAAATTTAAATGGTGACGATCCATACGATTGCAGGTATAATATTTACTTTCTATTTTTATACAATATTGTATACTGTAGTGTTTATCCTTGATACTTTCAAACCCTAAAATCAGTGGCAATCATTAATTGTGTATAGGTGGGATACGTATAGAACGTTTACTCACACACCAACGCATGTTCTACATGCGTACCGTTCCAATCACGATACACATAATAAAGATCAGGTAATATATGTTGTCATAATGCATCAATGGTTAATTTACTAGTTATATTATTGTCTTGATCGATTATAACATATTTTTTGTAATTGGAATCGCAGGTTGTTTGGACACCATATAATAATTATTTGCATCCATGGTGTCTTGCAGAAAAGCATATATGGCTTACAACAGCGCCATTACTATGCTTTCAAATTGTTGAATTTTATCACCCAGAAAGAGTCATGCGACAATTTGGATTGTTGCAAAGATGTCCAAAGTGGCCTACTGACAATTTGGATAAATCCGTGCATTGTGTAAAGATGACAGGAAAGTCTACTGTTGATTGGTGTTCGGTGCATGCACCATACTACCGACTTTGGGCCCAGCGAGCTGAAAATATAGTTACGGATGACAATTTTCATGTAGATGTAGACTACACAGCATGGTACCAACAATATGGTCACTTGTTCACGACACCCCATGCGGCTGCCCATACGTACCAGGTAGATATTTTAGCATTTTTAATACTGCACTAATATTGATAACAAATTATTATTTTATCTTTTTCAATAATATTGCACTAATAAAATTTTTTTCTTTTATGTGGCAGCAAACGGAAATTAATAATATGTTAACTTCGGCTATTGCAAACCAAGGGAGGGTTGACCTGACTGCACAGCAAGTCCTTCCAGCAATAGTAGAGGGCCTTACTCGAGTGAAGTTATCCATGGAAGCAGATATTTCCTCCGTCCCTACTGAGAGGGTGACACACTTTGGGCGACAACAGAGGCAGCAAGGAAGACAGCGTAGACAACGCAGAAATGCTGAAGCTGGACCATCCATGGCTACCCAAGCTGGACCATCCACCTCTGCCCAAGCTAGACCATCCACCTCTGCCCATTATGAGCCTACCACCTTCAATGAGTATAATCCAATTAATGTCAGTGACTATTGTATGTCTTTATATCAACAGACTGGATTACCCACTTTCATAGGACAAGGATTAGAGGGTTTGTTTAACTATGACTATCATCCCCAACCTAGTTCAACACCTGTATACAATGAGGGGCAACACTATGATGTGTAAGATAACCAGGTTAGATATGAACAATCTTCTCAACCATCCCCTCATGTTGGTGATTTCTCCACACCACCAAATACATGGGCATGTGCTCCAAACTCTGAGGAAGAGGCTTCTGTAACAGACTCTGAGGAAGATGCCTCAAATGAGGATAATGAGGAAGATGCAGAGGATGAAGAACAAATGGAGGTGTCATCAGATAATGGAAGTGATGAAACTGGTAATTATCAAACAGATTTTGATATTAGGACACAGCCAAGGCGCATGGGGAAAAGTCCTGTGCAAGCACGAAGGTACCCTGAACGAGTAAATCGGCATCCTTCACGTTGTGGAACGCAACAAAAATTAAATGTACCCCATCGTAGAAATCACTAATCAATATGGTCTGGCTGTATATTAAAAATATATTAAAGTATTATTGTTGTTTATGCCTATTTGCAAGTGTTGTTCCTTATAGTTGTTTGTAGAATACATGGCACGCGTGAATTGAAAATGGTTCATAGAATTATGAGGGAAATAAGAGTGGAGAAAAAGGCTGATAAAATTTTTAGGGGGAAAAGAATGGAAAATAAGAAACGTGAAAACTAAAGTAATATTGGTGCTATTTAAATATGATGCAAGTTTCGTATAAGTTAAAATCTTAGATTTTAAACTATACTAATAGAAATTGACCAAATACAATAAGGATCATCTCTGCATGTTTTGCAAAGAATCTCTGCAAAATCAAACAATTTTTTTGTTTACACCGTGCACATCAATTATTTTTTCTTCCATCAATTTCTTCCATGCATGGATAAGAATCTCTGTACTTTACACTGTACTGATAAAAATTTACCAAATATAACACAGTATGTAAAAAGACAAAAAACCAAAAAGAATGACTTCCTAAAGAAACTTACAAACTCACTTGTCACGGGAAGGTCATAAAAAGTAAAAAGAATCTTATCTTTGAACACGTAAAAAGTAAAAAGAACACCAAACTTTGAAGATAGTTTTCTTGAGAAAGATGAATGAATGATTTTTTTCGAACAGACAGATAAGAATCTCTGAAGTGCACATCAATAATTTTTTTTTCTCTAACTTTCTTTCATGTACTTTTTAGAATTTATGTATTTTTTTTAGAGTAAGTACCAAACACTCAGTGTACTTAAGTTTGATTCAGACAGACATATAAAAATCAAACACTCAGCGTACCTGAGTTTGACTAATAGAAATTGACCAAATACAACAAGTATCATCTCTGAAAAAAATCTCAAAGTGTATCTTGCAAAGAATCTCTGCAAATCCTGCAAAGAATCTCTGCAAAATTTTTAGCTTTTTTGTTTTTTTTTTGTTTACACCGTGCACATCAATCTCTGCAAAAGAGTCTCTTTTTCTTTTTCTTTTTTTGGTTCTTCCCCATTTTCGGTATTGCCAATACCGATTTTTTTTTTCCTAAAATTATTTAATGTTATTTATTGTTATTATTAGTATGTGACCACAAAAATTGTAATAAATTATATTATTGTGATCTTTTTTTAATCAATTTTACTTTATTATTATCCGTTATGACATCTATTACTTGGAAAAAATATATTGCATAATATGTTTGTTGGTTTATCTTTGATATGTATGCGCATTATTTTTATTTTTATTTTTATTTAGTACAATAAATCGTACATTTGTGTTTCTTTTTATTTTAAGTGTAGTTGGTATAAACATTAATTATATGTTTTATATATGGTTATATTAATGTTATTGTAACATATGGAATTAGTACCAACTTGTTATATCAAATAATACAAACTAACAATATGGTCTAACTCCTAAAAAAAAAAAAACAGTCCAACCAATTCACTGAAGTAGATTGAATAGTAATGTTGGGTCATTCAGTTCGGCCACTAGTGGAGCCAGCCACAGTTCGAGTGGGGCATGTTCTTTTGTTATGGCCTTCTTGCCTACAAATGCTGCACAATGGCCTTGGTTGATGCTCTGTCCCTAAATCCATTTCATTTAGAAACCGAGTTGATCTTGGTCGACCTTTTGAACGGCGCAAATTCACATTAGGATACAAGACTGGGAAATCAGGCTCATTCCAATGTACACTGTCTGGAACCAGGCGAAATCTAGGTGCATAACAAGCAACTTATTCTTCCAAACTGTAGCAGCGGTTGATATATCGCATTGCAGAAATGCCTTGATATTTACAAATGGCAATGACATGTGAGCACGGAATCTTATAAACCTGCCATTTTTTACAACTACAAGTACCATGCGTTAAATTTACCTCATGACGATGATTGCCCCTATATGCAGAGTTAGGATTTATTGGTGTTCTGACTTCAAACAGACCATCTTCATGATTAAACACAGTAACTGAATGCTTTGGTGCCTTTTTTTCCCATTTATTGAATTTATTCTTTGCATAGGCTGTAATGACTTCACCAGCTGTAATCTCTGCGCGTGCCTTAGTATACCGATCGGCAAAGTAGGCTACACAACGATAGTATGTAAGCTCAACTAATGCACTTATGGGTAGATTTCTAGCACTCTTTAGAACACCGTTGAAGCTTTCAGACAAATTTGTGGTCATTGCCCCATAACGATGTCCACCATCGTGTGCTAATGTCCATTTCTGCACTGGTAATTCTTTTAAATAATCGTCACCATCTTTGCTTAATTGAGTAATTTTATCCCTTGTTATTTGATACTTTCGTACCTGATTCTCCATGCCTGCCCACATTACCATAGCCTTCAAGTTTTTATTCCCAACTTTTTTATTGAAATTGCTAGCCACATGGCGAAGGCAAAAACGATGATGCCAACGTGTCGCTTCACGTATAACTGGCATCGCTGACATTATACCAGGGTGGCGATCAGATATGACACATAACCCATCTCGATTAGTGACATTACTTTGAATACACCGCAAAAACCAATACCAACTATCATCAGATTCCTCCTCCACAACGGCAAAAGCAAGTGGAAAAAGTCTATTATCACCATCCCAACTTGATGCAATCAATAACTTACCTTTGTACTTACCATATAGGAAAGTTCCATCGAAACTAATCACTGGTCTACAATGTTGAAAACCTTCAATTGATGGACCAAAAGCCCAAAACACTCTCTCGAATATGGCACAGCCTGGCACAGTAGCAGGTACCGTTCTCCAAACAACCCTGCTACCCGGGTTTGAATCAGTCAAAGCTTTTAACCATTTTGGCAATAATTGGTAAGATTTGTCCCAATCACCAAATGCTCTACCAATTGCCTTTTGTTTTGCGTCCCACACCTTAGAATAAGAAGGTCGATATTGGTACTTATTGAAAAGACTCTTTTGAAGTGAAGAAATCCGTATGTTTGGATCATCTTTGACAATATCCCTCAACTCTTTCTCAATAATATGGATGTCTAATTGCTCGTGATCTTGTGTGAGCGTGGACTTCGTACATGTGTGTGGACCATTGTATTTCCTAACCTCAAAGAACCCATGCTTAGCCCGGAAGCATGCTCGAAGACGCCAAGAACAATTTTTGCAACGTACAAACCAACATGCTGGATCTGACTCTTTTACACTAAATGTTTGGTTCCTCTTGATGTGATACTGTTTAACAGCAGTTTGTAGTTCATCCTTATCAGCAAAAAGCAATCCCGCATAAAACTCTTGGGTAGGGCCCAAGTACTCTGAATGGGCTTTTCAAATGGTGGGGTTGGATCAATCATATTATCCCACGTGTTTTGTGAAAAGCTTAATGATGAAGGTTGATGGAACGTCATTGCTGGACTGCTTTCATGATTAGGTTCATTGGGAAGCTCCTCTTCATCTTCAACATCCTCAAGGACCTCGTCGTTATCAACTGGGACATCATTATCCATGGCCCGCATCCTTTCTGATAATGCATGGACCGCAATTTCAGTAGTAGCAGCTATGCGGTGTGTATCATTGGGATCATTAGCAGCTCTCTGAGTGGCAGTTTGGTCATATGGAGCTTCAAACTCTGGTGCAACATGTTCAGTTGGGTTATCATAGTCAACATCATTGGTGTACATTGGCCGATAAGGAGCATGTTGGTCTTCAGTAGCAACATGGGTATATGGAGCATGATAGTCAGCACCACCAATGTTGATTGGAGAAAGAGCTACATCTTCAGAATAATGACCAGTATGGGTGGCATATGGATCATGAAAGTGCCCGCCATGTGATGCACTCGGTCCTTCGTTAGCATATCGAACGGGAAAAACATCTCGGTGGCTTCTTATGGGTTCCACACCCACGTACAATTCTGCACCTACAAAACCATATTGGCAGCCTAACATATCGAATATTGCATTGACACCATTATCATCTTCTACCAAAACTTGCTGGTAATGCACAGGATGTGGATGACATTGAAAAGGGAATTTATATCAAATAGTAAGTTTTGAATCTTCTCTGTTTATATGAAGCGTGGATGCTACTCTATCACATAGATCTTCAAATGTCACACCCCTGCTTAATGGAAGCATAGAAGGAGGTGGCCCTTCGTAATAAACCCCATTTTCGCCATGTTTAATTATTCCACCAGAATGGATGAGGAAAATGAACAATTTTTCTGCCATTGACACTAAAACATAAAAATAGTATTAATATTCAATGTGTAAAACAAGAAGGTAACACAAGAAGGTAATCTATTAAAAATATTCAATGTTTACGGAATTTATTATTGTCCATCATAGTAGTTAAAATGATTTAGAATGATGTGTTATGATTACATAAATTACTAATTATGTAGCTCTTGATTTTGGTTCTTCTAAAATAAGATAGATTATATTTCTAATGCATTATTCCGATAATAGATAAATATTTCTAATATCGTATAATTTTAGTTATTATTATTATTATACTTAAAACTTAGATTTTTGATTTTGGCTCATATACTAACCCCTTTTTTTTTTTTGGTTTTCTTATAGCATACATGTATATTTTAGGCTAACAAAGTAAGAATTTCTTCAAGGAAAATTTATGTCAATTTTGAAATATATTTTTGCTATATGAATTTTTAGCTATGACCATAATTGAAAATATATCATACAAATCAGTTCTTGTTGCAAAACACATAATACAAAAACAAGATTTTCATGAACAAATGATTTAACAAAAACAAAAGTTTCATGCTTAGCTATGCCCCTAAAACATATCAACATGAATATTATAAAAAGAAAAGTAACAATTTAAAGAGATGTAACTCACCTTGTGGGGATAGATATTTGCAAGTGTTGTTCCTTATAGTTGTTTGTTGTTTGTAGAAAGTATAGCACGCGTGAATTGAAAATGGTTGATAGAATGATGAGGGAAATAAGAGTTGAGAAGAAGGCTGATATAATTTTTAGGGGAAAAGAATAGAAAATAAGAAACGTGGAAACTAAAGTAATATTGGTGCTGTTTAAATATGATGCAAGTTTCGTATAAGTTAAAATCTTAGATTTTAAACTATACTAATAGAAATTGACCAAATACACTACAAAGAACCTCTACAAAATTTTCAGTTTTTTTGTTCTTTTTGTTTACATCATGCACATAAATTATTTTTTCTTCCATCAATTTCTCCCACGCATAAATAAGAATCTCTGTACTTTATACTGTACTAATAAAAATTTGCCAAATATAACACAGTATGTAAAAAGACAAAAAACAAAAAAGAATAAATTTCTAAAGAAACTTACAAACTCACTTGTCACTGAAACCCCAAAAAAAGTAAAAAGAATCTGATCTCTGAACCTATAAAAAGTAAAAGAATAACAATCTATGAACCCATAAAAAGTAAGTGTACTTAAGTTTGATTCAGACAGATAAAAATCAAACACTCGGTGTACTTGAGTTTGACCAAATACAACAAGTACCATCTCTACAAAAAATCTCAAAGTTATCTTGCAAGAAATCTCTGCACACTCTGCAAAGAATTCCTGCAAAATTTTATTTTTCTTCTGCCAATTTCTTCCCCAATTTCGGTACTGACATTACCGAAATTTTTTTTTTCCATTACCGAAATTGTCTTTTTTTTTTTTTTTCCTCATCGATTTCGGTATTGCCAGTACCGAAATTATTTTTTTATTTTTTTTATTTTCCTTTTCCAATTTCGGTATTGTCAGTACCGAAATTGTTTTTTTATATTATTTTTTTTTCCTTTTACAATTTCGGTATTGACAATACCGAAATTAAGCGCCAACTTAAGTTATGACAAATGTATAAAAATGTGGGGGACGCCCAAAATAAGTTGAACAATTTATCTTCATTCAAAGATGCTTCTGATCAGTAGATATTAGTTGTCTGCGAGGAGAGAACCAACGGGCAAGTTGTATGCTTAAGGGCGACATGTGTCACCAGAGGGATATGTGGACTAGGACAAGAATTGCAGGTGCATTAAAAGATGAGAGGAGTGGTGGACGTCCAAGTGTAGAATTTGTATCCAAAAATCTATAATTGTAGTCAAAAGTCTATCTTTAAAGTCTTGGAGTTGGTAGGAAAAGTCTTTGGAAGTAAAAGCTTCTGAAGCATGCATATATATATATATATATATATATATAGTGTATAGTATTATGCTATCTAAAAAATTTCAAAGTGTATACTGAATTGCTGCCTGTAAAGAATCTCTGCAAATTTTTTTTTGTTTTTTCTTCCCCAATTTCGGTATGGGCAGTACCGAAATTGGGTTTTTTTTTTTTTTTCTTCCCCCATTTCGGTATTGGCATAACCGAAATTGGGTTTTTTTTTTTTTTTTTTTTTTATGTTCTACTTCCCCCAATTTCGGTACTGCCACTACCGAAATTGGGGTTTTTTTTTTTTTTTTTTTTTTCAATTTCGGTATTGGCATAACCGAAATTGGGTTTTTTTTTTTATGTTTTACTTCCCCAATTTCGGTACTGCCACTACCGAAATTGGGGTTTTTTTTTTTTTCCCTTCCCCAATTTCGGTTATGCCATAACCGAAATTGGGTTTTTTTTTTTTTTTTTTTCCCCCAATTTCGGTATGGGCAGTACCGAAATTGGGTTTTTTTTTTTTTTCTTCCCCAATTTCGGTTATGGCATAACCGAAATTGGGTTTTTTTTTAATATGTTTTACTTCCCCAATTTCGGTACTGCCACTACCGAAATTGGGGTTTTTTTTTTTTTTTCTTCCCCAATTTCGGTATGGGCAGTACCGAAATTGGGTTTTTTTTTTTTTTCTTCCCCAATTTCGGTTATGCCATAACCGAAATTGGGTTTTGAAATTTTTTTTTTTTTTTCTTCCCCAATTTCGGTTTCGGTTATGCCATAACCGAAATTGGGTTTTTTTTTATATGTTTTACTTCCCCAATTTCGGTACTGCCACTACCGAAATTGGGGTTTTTTTTTTTTTTTTCTTCCCCAATTTCGGTATGGGCAGTACCGAAATTGGGTTTTTTTTTTTTTTTTTTTTCTTCCCCAATTTCGGTTATGCCATAACCGAAATTGGGTTTTTTTTTATATGTTTTACTTCCCCAATTTCAGTACTGCCACTACCGAAATTGGGGGTTTTTTTTTTTCCAATTTCGGTTATGCGTAACCGAAATTGGGTTTTTTTTTTTTTTTTTTTTCTTCCCCCAATTTCGGTAGAGCCGTTGCCGAAATTCTACAATTTTTTTTCCTGCATTTTCGGCAACAGCGGTACCGAAATTCGTCATTTATTTCTCCTCCATTCACTCGCGCACACACTCGCGCACGGGCAGAATTTGGGCAGCTGAATTTCGGTAACACTGTTACCGAAATTACAGTTTTTCTCTCTCCACCTTTTCTCTCTTTCTCTCTCCTACTTTTCTTCGAATTTCGGCAACACTGTTGCCGAAATTCACTCTCTCTCCTCATTTTGCTAAATAACTTTCAACAGTACCTATAATCCTAAAAAACTTGATTTTTAGCAATATTTGAACAAAAGACTCCATGAATCACACCATTTCCAAACTTTTATTTTTTTGTGACAGTGACATATATGCTTTTTTGAGGAGTTAGGCTTATACACTCCTCTGTCGGTCACAACTCTCCACGTGGGTAAATTGCAATACACATAGTACATGCATGCATGATTCACCTTTCAGGGCATATGCCTTGTACTGATTAGCATCTCGTCCGGAATATTAGTGGCACTTTATGCAGTTTTGCTGGCACACGCGCTCTTTGCCTAGGAGAAAGTGCTAGAATTTCATTCTTGGGCTTGTGGTGCTGGTTTTAACTTTTAATAGGTTTGTTTGTGGGCTAAATAGGGTCCATTAATCTAACAAGTAACAAACAAGACACTGGCTGGGCTAGTTCTGGTTTATATATGGGGACTTACTTGGCGTAGTTGGGCCCATTTGGGTGTGAGTCTGAATATTCCTACAAACTGTACCTTGGGCTTTTGGTTTCATATTCTGACTCAAAAAGGGCCCAAAAAAGAAAGGAGCTTATAATATGTTTGGATATTAGAAAAAAGAGGGGGAGTAGAGTAAAGGGAGGGAGAATAATTAAATCACTTTATTTAGATTTTTTTTAAGAAAGAAGGGTGAGGGATTTGGAGAGCTTTTGAAGGGTTTGAACTATTTCTAATCCCTCATTTTTAATTCCCCAAAATAGGAGAGATTTAAAAGGAGAGTGGAGGATAAAAATGCTTGACCAAATGAATTACCAAATTTGCCCTTACTATATTAATAAAATTACAAATGAAAAGACTAATTATTCCCTTCTCCTTTACTTAATTTTAAAAACTTTCAAACAAGATGGAGGATAATCATTCCCCTCTACTCTCTTCTCCAGTACTCTCCTTCTCTCTACTCTCCCTTCTCTTAAAACTTCCAAACATAGCATTAGTCTCGGCTACTCAAATATTAGGCCTACACTCACTGCTCCTCATATCGTGTCCTTGTCTTTTGTTAACCTTTTCTTTTTCGGCATATTATAAGATGTATTTTTTCTTTTAAAATAAAACTTAACTACAATTCTTTATGCATTATATCTTTCATTTATCCATTAAATTCAAATGTTTGATTTCATTGGTCAAAGAGTCACATGATTGAATTTGAGGATAACGTTGTCTTTGGTATATTACTAATGTTGTCTCATGGTTGAATTTATTGAGAAACTTAAATATACATAAGAACAAAAAGTATTTCAGTTTAAATCAAGAGAAAGAATGCATAATATCTTAATAGACTAGCTTCCGGTATTTCAACCTTTAAATACTCAGACATTGGTGTTTGGATTGCACTCAAAATTAAAATTCTGATTAATTTCACTTGAGTGAGAGTCAAGTAAGTGACTCGCAAAGTCTCTGACTGTTTTAATGTTTTGCTCAAACGGTCTTGAACTTCTCTTGAGCAAACATGGTACTCTTCAAAACTCTTTCAATAGCATTTTGACAGACTTTCTTACTCATAACCCTAGCCTGAAATGTGATGAAAATTTTCTTTTATTTCTAAAGAGTTCCAACTTTTATTAAGAACAAAAGATCTGACCCACAAGCCTCTTGGATAGGAGCAGGCAAGACATGCACATTACAATAAAAATGAAATTAAACAATAGTATTGTTAGTGTCATATTTTATATATAATTGACTGATCCTTTTATCAAAACGCATTTTACTTGTAATTTGGGTAGATCTAAGTCGGGCTTGATACACAACAAGTAGTTGTATTAAAGACATGAAGATTGATCCAAAAAATAAGTGAAGAAAAGCCATTTTACTGAAGCTCAACAAAAGGCATCTATCGAGATTTATTAGGCAAGCTTAACACCTGCTCAATCTATTGAGCTTTACAAATTCAGAATTTCCAAATTTGAATTTCAGCCCATGTTGGTATATTTCTTTAGGTTTTCTTTTCTCTTAACCCTAGACATATATAAGACTTATTTTAAAAGCTGTCAAACACAGAAACAGAGACCAAGAGCTTTATTTTCTTTGTGAGAAGTTACTGCGTTTGTATGCCATAGGATTTTGGGTTTCTTTTCTCTTAATTCTAGACATATATAAAGCTTATTTTAAACTGTCAAACAAAGAAATAGAGACCAAGAGCTTTATTTTCTCTGCGAGAAGCTACTGCGTTTGTATACCATACGGTTTTGTAACCAAGTGTTTCCTGATCTTTCTTGTTGATGAAGTAAAAAACTTTGTAACACATCAATTCAAGTTACTGAAGTTAGTCACATACTGGAATCCGTGCAAAAGGATTAGTCACAAATTAGAGATTTGTGCATCAAGGGAAAAAGGGCTATAATAAGATCAAGTCCAATTGGGTTTTAGAGTAAGGGTTCAACTGTAAGTTGGTATTTCAAGATAGGCCAAAGTAGTGGGTAAGATTCCTTATACTTGTAACCGCTTGATTGTTGATTAGTGGATTCTTGAGAGTGGTGACCTTAAAATCATCCGGTGGGGTTTTTACATTGCGAAAGGTTTTTCCCATTTGTCAACAAATTACCATGTAAATTTAATATCTGTTGCATTTAGTTTAGTTGGTGATTTGTTGGTGTCTTCATGATTTGAATGTAATTTAACCTAATTAACCAACTTGAGTGATTAAATTAATTAATCAAGGTCAAGCTATCTTAACCCAACAAGTATAACTAATTTGGATAGTACTCACTCAACCCAACAGAAATCACTTAACAAAGGAAATACTAAGTTCGCCAATATTACTAAAAATTAGTCGTGGACCCGCGTGTTGTGTGTGATAATTTTTTTTTTTAGATCGTGTTATTATTTCGAATATTTTTGAATGTATTATCACTTAAGCTGCATTATATATGTATGAAAAATATATTGTAGGATTCATGATGATAGAAGGTATTGGTCTTGGAATTAGATGTGGAAAGGATATAACTATACTTGGCCTTGTAGTCAATCTAGAGCTGATCAACCGTCTCCTCAAGTTAGTAAAATTTGATTAACTTAAAATTAGATAGAAAGGATTTTATAAATTTTAAGTTAGCGTCATGCTAGGTGAAAACTTTAGAGGACTATAATTAAGTTCTTGTAAGTATTTTTAAGTAAATATTAATAATAATAATAAAAGATCTATTCCTTTGAAGATAGAGATTAGTATTATAAATAGGATGAGGAAATTTTATTGTATTATGTTTTTTGGAAACATTTTTTCTACCAAACTCGTTTGGCTAATTTGTACATTTCCAAGTCAATTGAGCGCATTTTGAATGTTACATGTAATTCTTCATTTCCATATGGGTAAGGGCATTCACGATCCTAATGACCCACTCAATTCACATATCACCTGACAGTTATCTCAAAATTTAAATATCATGTAGTTTTAAAGTATTTGAAAAAAATTTTATTTATAAAATTCCCCTAAGATAATCCATTATAATTTGGTAGAGATCAAAAGATAATATAAAAATTAGTTTAGCATACCAAAAGATATTATAATCTCAATTCTATAATAGCCTTTTCATTAATTGAAAGTTGGACATACTTTACGAAATAATCCAGCTGTTAAACTTGCCATTTAATAAATAATCTGAAATCAACTGGTAAAAAATATAAACAACCTACACGACCAAAAGAAAATATAAAAAATATTTTAACATAATCTTTTTATTTTATTTATAATTAGAAGTTACAAATACTTTTATTTAAGTAAATATTTTTTGTGACAGTGACATACATGCTTTTTTGAGGAGTTTTGCTTCTACACTCCTCTATCAGTGACACCAGCGGAGAGCAAATTGCAATACACACTCGTCCGCAATATTAATGGCACTTTATGCAGTTTTGCCGGCACACGCGCTCTTGGCCTAGGAGAAAGTGCTAAGAATTTCATTCTTGGGCTAGTAGTGCTGTTTTTAACTTATAATAGGTTTGTTTGTGGGCTAAATAGGGTCCATTAATCTAACAAGTAACAAACAAGACACTAGCTGGGCTAGTTCTGGTTAATTTATGGAGATTTACTCGGTGTAGTTGGGCCCATTTGGGTGTGAGTCTGAAAATTCCTACACACTGTACCTTGGGCTTTTGGGTTCATATTCTGACTCAAAAAGGGCCCAAAAAAGAAAGGAGTTTAGTGTCGGCTGCTCAAATATCAGGCCTACGCTCGCTCACTCCTCATATCGTGTCCTTGTCTTTTGTTAACCTTTTTTTTTTGGCATATTATAAGCTGTATTTTTTCTTTTAACATAAAACTTAACTACAATTCTTTATGCATTATATCTTTCATTTATCAATTAAATTCAACTATTTGATTACATTGGTCAAAGAGTCACATGATTGAATTTGAGGATAACATTGTCTTTGCCATATTACTAATGTTATCTTATGGTTGAATTTATTGAGAAACGTACATATACATAAAAACCAAAAGTATTTTGGTTTAGATCAAGAGAAAGAATGTATAATATCTGAATAGGCTAGCTTCTGGTATATCAACCTTTAAATACTCAGACATTGGTGTTTGGATTGCACTCAAAATTAAAATTCTGATTAATTTCACTTGAGTGAGCGACTTGAAAAGTCTCTAACTATATATTCTAATGTTTTGCTCAAGCAATCTTGAACTTTGCTTGAGCAAACATGTTACTCTTCAAAACTCTTTCAACAGCATTTTGACAGACTTCGTTACTCATAACGTTAGCCTAAAATACATTGAATTTTTTTTTTTTATAAAATAACTCCAGCTTTTATTAAGAACAAAAGATCTGACCTACAAGCCTCTTGGATAGGAGCAGGCAAAACATGCATAGTACAACAAAAATTAAATTTAACAATAGTATAACTAATTTGGATAGTACTCTATAAACTCAACAAAAATAACTTAATTAACAAAGGAAATACTAAGTTCAACAATATTACTAAAAATGATGTTTACAACGACTATGTTTAACCCACAAATACGTTGAAATGCAACCCTTGATTTTGTCACATATATGAATAGGGATGGTCATACTCATTGAGTAATGGATATCCAACCCTGCCTGATCCAAATATTTTGGGTAATATCCAGTTCTTCATGGGTAGAGCTTAATCGGGTAGGGTATGGGTATTACCCAAATTGTTTGGCTAGGATATGGATATTATCCTAACCCAACCCATAATTACAAAAAAAAAAAAAAAAAAAAAAAAAAAAAAAAAACTAAACCTTTCTCACCGTCACTCACACTCTCTCTGCCTCTCCTTTTTGTCTCTCCTTACTGCTTCATTTTGTGGGAAGGTAAGAAAAGAATTATGGTGTTTTAGTTTATGGGCTTATCGTAGTCCACGCTTGAAATTGCTCTGGACCTCCTTGGACGAAACGTCATTGTTTTCATCATCATCATCTTCTTCGCTATTATCGGGTACTCCGATTGAAGACGAAGTCTCACACGATTCTTCATCTTCTTCTTCTTCTTCTTCTTCTTCTTCTTCTTCTTCTTCTTCCGGAGCCTTCACGGGTTCACGGATCTCAAACCCCGACCCCGACTTTGTTTCAGATTGCGGAATCCATATCCCCAATCGCAACTGACAAAACGACAACATTGTACTTTGTCGTTGTTGGTGGCGGAGACACCTCAATGCTAAATGTGGGACCTCCTAGTAGAACCTCCATCATCAATCGCACAAAAAAATAATCAAACGGTCTGATCGGAATTGTTGTTTTAGAATTTTTTTGTTGATTAGTTTTTTCTTTTTTAAGATAAAGCTATTGGTTAGTTTTTAAGTTAAAATGTCTTGGATTTAAAGAAAATTAAATTAAATGGGTTTCGGGTAGTGTATGGATATCCATGGATAATAGATCCAGGTAAGATTCGGGTATGAATACTAATGGGTATTGATATTCGAGTATCCATGAGCAAATATTTTGGGTAGGGTATGGGTATACACAATCCATACCCTACCCATGGCCATCCCTTACCCATTAACATATCTTTACATCTACAATCTCTTGACATATCTTTACTGAAGTGTTCAGAGATAAAATACTTCATTAACATTTTGCATTCCCAATTTGTTAACTCTAAGGTTGGTGTAGGGGAGATTTTTGTACCAGCCTCTACAATCATGTTTGTTCTCTTTGGAGAGCCAGGCCCGCAAGATTTTGTTCTAAAGGGGTGGGAGCTTGTCCCACATCGCCTAAAGAAGCGCCCCACTCATGGTTTATAAGCTTCTGGAGCAACCATGAGTGTACCACTTCTAGGCACTCTGAGTGCTAGTAGTGGTACACTCATGGTTGTTCCAGAAACATTTAAACCATGAGTGGGGCGCTTTTTTAGGCGATGTGGGACTCATATGCCGCTCCTAGTGAGCTCTTGAGTTCCCACCCTTTTAAAACAAAACCTTGCGGGCCTGGCTCCCCAAAGAGAACTCATATGCCGCTCCTAGTGAGCTCTTGAGTCCCCACCTTTTTAAAACAAAACCTTACGGGCCTGGCTCCCCAAAGAGGACAAATGGCTTGCAGGGGGCGATATAAAAATCTCCCCTATAGTTGGCATGCATATTTTATCTCCGAACACTTCCGTAAAGATATGTCAAGAGATTGTAGATGCACCGACAACCTTGACCGTAGTGGATAAACTAAACTAATAATATATATATATATATATATATATATATATATATATATTCTTCTATTCACGTAAACCTTAACTCTTAACTTAGTCTGGGTGCTGCATATTTTATATTCTTTTAGTCAAGTTTGTTTGTAGTTAGTTTCAAAAAAAATAGTTTGTTTGTTATTTATTTTGAGATTTCCTAGGTTGATGATTGTCATTTACTCATTATTATAGCCTTGAAGATATATATTGGATGTCACGTGGAACTTATCCCTATCATCCTCTCAAATCTTCCATTTTCTCGATTTTGAGTGCTTTTGTGTTGCATTCACAAAAAAAACAAACAAGGGCTTCTGTGTGTTCGCTTTTTTATAGATCTTCTTGATCGTGATGGTCTTGAGATAATGGAAACTGTTCAGGTCGTCATGATCAAGACTGTAATCCTATGAAGCAGAGCAAAAAAACAATAAAAAAATTTATATAAGGCTATTTATTTTTAAATTAGAACTAGGTGTAAAGTTGCGCATTGCGCATGATAATTATTTTTATGGTGGTTTTATTAAATTTTTTTATACAATTTAAACTAATTTAATAAATAGTAATGTATTTAGTAATTATATTTTTATTTATTATAAGAATAATCATAAATGTAATATAGGAACTGTGAGGGTAGAAATGTCAGAATATATCTTTGGACCTTGGGCCTAATCCGAGGGTATTAACATGTCCGAGGAGGGTTTGGTGGTAATAAAGATACTGAACTTAAAAGCCCACAAGCCAACTGTTGTGGTAGAGGCTGGTTAGAATGGTCCGAGAAGGAATATATTCTCGGCTAACTGAGATGAAGATCATATGATACACCATGATGTTTAGGAGTAATCTAGAAAGCTTAGTGGGTGAAGATATACTCAAGAGGAATACAAATAGGAAGAACGAATGAAAAATATCTCGCATAAAGCTATTACCACCGCATTAAAGACTTTGCACTTACTTCTCTGGTCGCATTAATAAGTAACATCTGAGATGATGGAGATCAGCCTTACAGCTATTGGAGGAAGACTTCAAGAGGGCGGTGGATGAGACAGGTATCTGCATTGATGATTTGATCCATTTGAGAACGAGGGAGAGAAGGAGAAGAAGAATATAAAGAGAGAGGGAAGGGGCATTAGAAGGGGAGGAAAAAAAGAGAGAGAGAAAAACAAGAAAAAAAAGGGAAAAACATTGTATACAGGATCATCAACTGTAACTTGTCTTTAAGAACAAAGGAAGATTAGTACAGATAATCCTCGGCTTACGTCCGAGGAGAGTTTATGTTACATTGAAGGTTCTTTGCTTGTGATTTGTGGACCTAGCCCATCATCTTTGTTTTTGAATGTTCAAAACAACCTATGTTTCAAGCCCACACTCTATAAATTTCATTGTATTAGGCTTTTTGGGCTTGACCCCATCATACATTTGGGTCTAGGCTTGAATTGTGTCTCTACAGGAACAATCATAAATCATAAATTTAATCATTTTTGTTATACTAAAATGAAAAAAAAAAAATACAAAGTTTCTCAGAAATTCAAAAGGGAAGTTAACGAAAGTATTTCTTTTTTAATAAAAGTTATTTATAATTGTAGGGCCAATGGGCCCAAAGTATGTGTTGGGCCGGCCCAATAGTGCTTATAGGGTTGAAAGCCTAACCCAACAGTATGGGTGATCCGAGGACATGAAAGGGCCCACCCGTGAAGTAACGTAAAAGAGGAAGGAAGTCATACCTAGATAAAACATTCCAGGGCATGATGTTCGAGGATGGGAGTATCCTCGGCCATAGGTAGCCGAGGACGAGAAGAGTGATATAGCAGTTTGAGGGCATCATTATTGAAGACTTAGGGCACGAAGGCAAAAGAAGTGGAGGAAAAAGATAAGGAGAAAGAGCATAAAATATCTAGGGTAAAGCTGCTACCACCGCATTGAAGACCCTGCAACTACTTCTCTGACCGCATTAATGGGGAGGTGACACTTGTGTAGAAGTGGTACATCATGCCTTGCTCCAAGGGCTTATAAGGCATGTGTGGGGCGCTTCTTTTGCCGATGTGGGACTATGGTGTCAAGCCAACATGGGGTGCAATCCTCTGAGGTGAAAATCCGTAGCTCCCATGCCGCTTGAGAACAAAAACGTGCGGGCTTGGCTCCTCAAAACGGACAAACAACAATGTGCGGGATAAAATGTCCCCACAACTACGTTTCAGCTTTTAGTAATATATAGATATAGATATAGATTTGAGTGAAAGATGATACAAAATCGTCCCCTCCTATTAAATTCTTTAATTCCTTTATATGTTTAATTAAATATAAAACATATGACATTTTGTTTTTATGTGGTTTAAATATAAAGCCATTAATTTTTTTTTAATGCCACATGTTTTACATTTTGATTAAATTTAAGGATTTAAATGGTAGTTGATTATTTTCCAAAAAAAATAAAACATGAAGGAAGGGTGTTACTTATCTTTTAATGAACTATTTTTCTCTGTAAATAGGGTGAGGTGGGAGGTAAAATTCCAAGCAAGGTAATCAATACCATATTGGTATCAGCCGTACCGGCCAGTATGTACTGTTCCGATATATATACTGATATCGAAACGTCAATGTTTTGTACCGGTTTAAATACTGGCTGTATTGGCCAATTTCGGGCAATATTGGTCGGTACAGAATTTTTTTTTTTTTTTAGTTTTGTAATTTTTGAATTTTTGTAAAGGCAGAATGATAACTTACTTGCATTAACTTATTATTATTATTTGTTTTCTTAGTATGCAATGAACAATTAAGTTTTCTATTTTTTATATTATGTTTTTTTCTTTTTTTAATTGATGCTAAAGTCTAAAATCACGAATTATTTGTTCTGAATTGAGGTGATGTTTTATGGTAAACTTTTATATTTATTATAATACACACATACTTATATATATATATTTATAAATATAAAAATAATGGTAAACCCAAAACGGTACACCGGTATTGACCGGTACCGAAATATATCCTTCCACCAGTCAAACCAGTACAGCCCTCTAAAACGAGATTGACTCCCTTGATTCCAAGTTCCAACCTTTAATACCACCTGACAATACTGAGGGTATTGCTGTCACTGACTCAATAACTTGAACACAAAAAACTGTAAAGATATATAGCTTATAGATATAAAAAATTAAATCATTATTATTAGTAATATTTATCCTCGTTAACAAACACAACAATATTATATATTATTACAATCCAAATCCTATCCATTACTTGCATAGAAAATAGCTCTTGGCTTTTAGATATTTTCAAGAGTTTTATGTGAAATTTTTTACTTTCAAAAGTTCAGAATTCAAGTTTCCAAGATAATTAACATAAGGTCAGGCTTGTGTCAAAAATTAGGTATACTAAATCAATATGAATTTTTATGCACATACAAGCAGATTGTCACATTTTTTTCAACTAGAATAGTTGCAAGAAAAAAGTGAGGGATCAAAAAAATTCAACACTGCTTCCTGACAGAATCATCCCAAAATGTCCAAAACAGTAAAAAGCTTTGAATGAGTGGAAAAATATTACGTGCAATAAAAGTTTGGATGGCACCAAATTCTACGAGTAAATGAGTTTGACCATGATATGATGAGATAAACACTTCCAGAATTCATTTTTCGTGCGTGTTATAATTGGATTTTGGTTCATGTCTTAGTCTTCAGTACCAAAGAGACCGACCATAATATGTGTGGATCCAGCTAGCCCAAAAAAAGGCACTCCTCAGCCAAACCATATAGATTTATGTGAATCAGAAGCATATACCAAAAAAAAGTGGTTCTTGATGAATAGCCTGTGGGTAGATATTCTTATAAAGAAACATTATCTGATGAGCAAAATTTGGGACCCCAAAAAGATTGGCCAATAGTTTTTGAGTGGATGCCCTCAATTCAAGGGTGGACATGTATTCTTTTTGTGTTTCTTTTTACGGTTGCCTTGCACCAAGTTTGGTTGTGTTTTTATTTTATTTTTTTGGGACAGTGACTGTTATATATATATTTGTTAGAATTAACATTTCCTAAGATTATCAATGACAACAAAAATTAACATTTGGTGTGACTTAAAACATTGTCAATTCAAGAACTTTATAACTCGATTAACATTTTCAAATGTTTTTAATGTAAGTGTCCAATGTTAAAATCTCATCCTCTAATCTAAATATCAAATAAAGTGGTGATAGCTATAATGCTATACACCGTTGTATGGGACGAGAAGACATATGGTATCAAATGGTACAATGTCAGTGACTACGGTATCAAAATCCAATAAATATGAGATATGCCAGGAAAAAATAACTACCCTACTAACAAATAAAAAACTTGTGCTAGTGGATAGTTATTTTTGTATATATGTCTCTTATTTATTGGATTTTTTCATACAGTTTATATAGTATAATTTGATACAAAATACTTTTTTGTATAGAACACATAAGGTTCATTTGGATACCGCTTATTTTGCTGAAAACTGAAAATAACCAAAAAAATAATAAAAAAGTTACTGTTCACAAAATTTTTACTATTCACATACCTTAATGCACTGTTCATGAACAATGAACAGTGCAAGAGGCGCTCAGCTAAAAAAAAAAAAAAAAGCCAAACTTGGCCGCAGATGCACTACCCAAACAAACACATAATGTCACCGTTTTATAATTATAATTGAGATAGTATTTTTAAAATATGATATCATAAAAAGTGGTACAAGAATGTACATTTAGAAATATATAACAACGTAAAGTAATACACTGATAGAGTCATACATAAGTACAGCAATTCTTAAGTAGACCCAAAGCATTGCTTTGAGTTCTCAGAGCATCTACAGCAGTGGAGTTAAAACTTTAGCAATTTAGCTCCACCAAAGGTTACTTTATTTATTTTACCTACATATATGCTGCAGTAGTAAATTTATTTTAGCTTCCAATACAATAAAATAATATAAATATCACAATAAAATAATATATCTACTATAATAAAATAATCTATCTCACTACAATAAAAACACCACAAACCGATCCACCACCACGGCAACAACCGCCCACAACCACCCAACAACATCTAGCAAGCTAAGAAATCCAGCCACAGCCACAGCCACGAAATCCAACCTAGAGAAACCCAACGAAACCCACGAAGGCGGTGTCAATGGAGCTTGGATTGAAGATGAAACTTAGGTCGGCAATGGAGCTTAGGTTGGCGGTGAGATGGAGGATTGGGCAAGATGGGTCAGCAGTGTGGGACAGCGACGTGGGCGATGAAGATGAAGATCGACGATGAAGATTGGCGATGAAGACAAACCCAGAACAGGTCTGAAACCCATGCCTGATACTTTGTTTGTTTTGGTACTGGCCAACGAGACTTGCACCAAGGGGCACAGTTCCACGGTCTTCACCGACGAATCGAGCCCTAACTGATACTGACCGCCCGATTTTGCCGCCAACGGTGTGGCTTGGTCCTTCTCAATCGAAACGGAATGAGTGCAAAGCGCAACGAAATGCTCCGATTTGGGGCGGGTTGAGAAGTGAGAGAGGAAAAGTGGGGAGAGAGGGGTCTGTGGCGGCTGGGCTTGTGCAGATCGGGGATGGGTCTATGGAGGAAGCAAGAAGAGATGGAGAGGCAGTGAGGAGAGAGACACGGGAGAATGAAATGCAGAAAGAATAAAAAATTAAAACGTAACGTGAATGTAAAATAATTTTTTTTTTTTTTTTTTAGTTTTCATGAACAGTGCACATCTATCTATAGATGTGCACTGTAACAATGGAGCTAAAAAAAAAAAGATTTAGCTCCACTATTACATGCTTCTTTTTGATGTTTTAGTAGAACTAAAATAATTATATAATTATTTAGCTTCACTACTGTAATTGCTCTAAAAGATAAGTAAATTCCACACATAGACACCATCATGGAACCCACAGCTTTTGTGACAGCTCATAGCACTGCTACACTTCTACCTAAGTTTTTTTCCCAGAGCCAGCCACCTAACAACAACCAGCGTTTGACATGGGAGCCGCTGTGCTTTGTTACAAAATGTACGTCTAGAAGTAATTTCCATTTATGTAACCTAACTTCCGTACATGTTGGTGCAGCTAATCGCTTTCTTAAAGTCAACGAATGTTCAACATGTTGTCGATCCCTCGGTCGAGATTTAAAGAAGACCAACAATTCAACATTATTACACAAGTCGGTCTATGTCAGGCTATCATTTTTTTGTTGACTGAACTTTTTTTTTTTTTTTTTCTTTTTTGATTAGTGATTTAGGCAATGACAATGTATTAGTTATTATTAATTTATTATAGAAAAGTATAAGATCATTCATTTTGAACTGTTATTAGCCCCCATCAGTTGGGTATAATACTATAATTATTTTGTGCGGGGTTCTTAACGTTAAGTCTAATCACCACCGTGAGGGGTAGCCTGGTGGTATGGGTGTGCAATTGCTGCTATGAGTTCCGTAGTTCAAGCCTGGGCGGTACTTGGGGAGAAGTGTGGGAATACTCTTGCAGCTAGTCCTTAGCTACCAACTCTTTCGTAGTGATATGATGAGGTCAGTGGTTATTCTGGATCATAATAATTATAACTCAATTTAATATTCTCTAGCGAGGCACCTCTATGGTCAAGTTCGGGGGGTGAGTCACAATAGTCGCCCCCACCCCCGCTCCCGCTCCCTGCTTCATTCATTAAAAAAAACATAAGTCTAACCTAATTTTAGTTTTTACATGCATAAATATTTGTATTTTTGTAAAATAAAAGGAGATAGAGATGAGGCAAATTAATTAGGCTGATGCTAATTATCAAGATGTAGAAACTACAAGAAATGTACTACCTTATTCATTCCTTAAAAATAGTTTATTTTATATTATTTTTATAGTCATAATGGGGAGGGAAAATTTGAACGAATAATTGAAAATAACTAGTAGGTTATCCATGCGATGTACGAATAATATCGTAATGTTTTATGTAAGATGGTTTTGAAAAATGTTGTATACGTATTATAATATAATTATTATAGAACTTTATTAATAATAAATTCATCATAAAAAATAACAATTATAAATTACACACACATATCTATTATAATTATTTAATTGAAGTAAGGAGAGGAAAAAAAAAAAGATGCTATGTTTATAATATTTTTACAACAAATTACAGGTGGTTAGTTGTTATTGGTTCAAATTTGAATTTAACATGAAGATTACTTTTTTGTCCAATAATAACAACCAGTAACAACTTGCCACTTAAGATTTGTTGTAAAAATGTTATGGACATATTATTTCTTGAAAAAAAAAACGCAACAATTTCGACAACAACTTTGGAGGAATATTATAGAATAAAAGTTAATATAAAATTTGTCTTTGTCTTTCTCCTTCTCCTTAACTCTAAAAAAAATACACATCCTAAACACTCATAATCAATTATATCATTTACAAAACTCTCAAATCTACAATGTTTGATTTTAACATCAAAATCGTAATTGCTGTAGTCACTAAATATAAAATGCAAGCCTCTCTTCGTTGGTTATAACTAACTCGTACGGGTTGGGATTAAATGAAACAACAATGTTAGAGTTAGGTGGGTGTCGTTGAAAGATTAAAAGTAAATGACATTGTTTTTGGTCTGTGTGTATTTGACATGGAATATTAAGAAGGGCTATGAGTAGGTCTATATAAAGGGGTAGAAGTACAAGAGGCAAAAAATGTGAATTAAAATGCAAAGAGTTTTGTATTTATGTGCGAGGGATGAAAAGTCTAGAAATATTAAACCAAATTATACAAAGAATATTATTGTTTAATTAGAAAAATCTTGAAATATTAGATCAAATGAAATAAAAAAATTAATATTTAATTTGTTATTATTTTTAATGCAACATTTGAGAATATTTCAACTCTCTTTCAACAAAATATGTTATTCAACAGAATTGCATACTTTTTTAAAGGGAGTATCTACTTTAATATATAAATATTATTATTGATATTGATAGGAAGGGTCATACTATCAATAGGGTTGACTCTTTGAAAATTCTTAATTTAGAGGTAATAATCAGTGTCTATTAATATTGGAAGATGCCTAGACAAGGTTCGAACTTGGTCAAAGCATTGAATATTTAAGTTTGACTTAATGATAAAAATAAAATCTTCAAACTCAACTCACGCTATTTATGTATCTCTCAAAAAAACTCACGCTATTTATGAACACAGCCCCATGCGTAGAGCTTGTTGTCTAGAGAGGGAAAGTAATGTAGGCCCACGGACAAGCTGAGGGGCTAAGCCTGGACCCAACTAGGTCTAAACCAAGATTACAATTTACAACTATTAGAGCATTCTTATCAAACCTTTTAAATGTTAAAAATCTTATTTTTTTAGTATTTGAAAGGTTTAAGTCCCTCCATCAAACATTTCATATTGCAAAATTTTTGCAATTGATGAATAGTGCCATCTCATTTTTGAAATGGCATTATTCACCAATTGTAAAACTTTAAATTATTTTTTATTCAATGGGGCCCACAAAAGAGAGAGAGGAAAAATAAAAAAATTAATGAAAAATAATAAAGAAACAATATTTAAGTGAAATTGTAAAAAAAAATAGAAGTTTTGATATAGGTTGGATTGGAAAGTAGTATTATATATGTTATAAATATAGGTTTTAAGAGAGTAAATGTTATAAATATAGGTATTGTATAAGAATGCTCTTAGACTGACAACCTTGTGAGTTGTGACACCTATCCATACTCAAGGCCTTTAGCCCCTGTTGGATTTTTCCCACAATGTTATTTTTCATTTTAGAATAATTAAAATAATAAGTAAAAATTCGTGCAGCCTACTGTAAATTTGTTATATTATATATTGTGGATTGTTGAAATAATTCATCATTTTTAAACCACAAAACAAGCTAATTTTTTATTGATGATCGAAAGAAAAAAGGGGTCGGAAACTAAACCAAAAATGCTTAAGCTAATTAGAGTTTTCTTTAGTGTTTTCCATACTAAAAGATGAGGTAATTTTGTAACTTATAATCTAGTAGACATGCTAGAGGATATTCTACTTTATCTTAATACTGTAATTTTATTTGATTTGACTAATTTTTCTTAATAATATTTACGGTGTTCTAAAAAAAGAAGAAGTAGTTTTGTAACTTATAATCAAGTAGACATGCTAGAGGATATTTTATCTCACCTTAATGTTGCAATTTTATCCAATTTGACTATCTTTTCTTAATAATATTTACTGCGTTTTCAAGAAAAAAAGAAATTTAGTGACTTATAATCTAGTAAACATGTTAGAGGATATTCTATCTCATCTTAATATTATAATCTTATTATCCCGATTAATGACTTTAAGTCATCTAATTTTCAAAATTTTTTTTTCAAAAATAATATTTACAGTGTTCTATATTTAAAAAAAAAAAAAAAGAAAAAAAAGAATGTGTGTTTTTAAGGTGAACTTGGGAACAACTTAATAAGGAAAACCATAATTCCCATTTATGTCACAAACCACATATAATATTGTAAAAGATATTATTAAGTATTGGATGGTCCATGTCCTGCTGCATGCTTTGCAGGCCACGAGAGAGAGACTAAGTTTGGTTTTACAGCTCGTGAATACTGATGAGATAGAAAGTAAGAGGAAAAAACAAAAAAGAGTGGAAGGATGAGGGTGTTCTGTCAGGTTTTGTCTTTGGGGTCACTTTCTATTCCCTAACCCTTGTGAAAATCTTTGCCGAGTTTTGTCTGAGCAGTTGGCAATTAAGAACTTCTTGTCCTTGCCTATTGATGGACTCTCCAAGGTCCTCTACTCTTGGTCTTACATATTACTCTTCTTCAATCTTCGTTCACACATAAAATAAAAATAAAAATAAATAAAAATTTATTTTTATTTAATACTGTATTACTCATCTCTTGTCATTTCTCTCTCACTCACACGCATACAAAGAACAAACACCAGGAAAAAGAAAACATTGTATAGAGTAAAATAAGAAGCTTGTTAACAAAAGAGAGTAGTTAAGAACAGAAACTTAGGAATGAATGGTGTTACAGCTATTGAACCAGATTACACTGAGTTTGTTGAAGTTGATCCCACTGGAAGATATGGAAGAGTATGTTAATATAACCTTTGTTGCTCACTCTTGCTTCTTGCTTTCTCTCTGTGTTTTTTCATTGCCTGTTGGTGTTTTATGCTCATATTAAGTTATTAACATGGTCTGATTTTTGAGCTCCCCATATTTGCTATTTTTTGCAGTACAATGAAATTCTTGGCAAAGGATCTTCAAAGACAGTGTATGAGGCTCTCTTCTCTCCATTTTTTGCATAACCTTTTCAAAGTTCTGCAAGTTACCTACTCTTTTGGCATTCTATATGTTATTCTGTTAATATAATGGTTTTGCAAATGAATGGGTGGTTGGGTTGTATTGGAATTGTTGCAGTTATAGAGCCTTTGATAAACATACCCTTTTCAAATTCTGCAAGTTAACTACTTTTTTTGGCATTCTATATGTTATTCTGTTAATTGGACTTGTTGCAGTTATAGAGCTTTTGATGAACATATCCTTTTCAAATTCTGCAAATTATCTACTTTTTTTTTGGCATTCTATCTGTTAATATACTGGTTTTTGCAAATGAATGGGCTTGTTGCAGCTACAGAGCCTTTGATGAGTATGAAGGGATTGAAGTGGCATGGAATCAGGTTAAGCTCTATAACTTCCTGAGAAGTCCTGAAGATCTTGAGAGGCTGTACTGTGAAATTCATTTGCTCAAGACCTTGAAACACAACAACATAATGAAGTTCTACACTTCCTGGGTTGATATTGCTAACAGGAACATTAACTTTGTCACTGAGATGTTCACCTCTGGTACTCTCAGACAGTAAGCATCATAAAGTTCAAAACTTTACTGTTTCTCACCAATTTTTTTCTTATTTTTCTGATCTGGGATTTTGAAATTTATTGGATTTTCAATGCTGGAATTTTTTTATAGGTATAGGCTAAAGCACCGGAGAGTCAACATTAGAGCAGTGAAGCATTGGTGTAGACAGATTTTGAAAGGCCTTCTATATCTCCACAGCCATGACCCTCCTGTTATCCATAGGGACCTCAAGTGTGACAACATTTTTATCAATGGGAATCAAGGGGAAGTCAAGATTGGTGATCTTGGCCTTGCTGAAATCCTGCGTAAATCTCGTGCTGCTTGCTGTGTTGGTAAGCTGAAGTGTTTTAATTTTCCCTCAAAGCTAGAAACTTGCTTACAATTTTAGAATAGCTCACTTAGAATATATGTATTTCTCTATATGTAACCACCATCAGTTTGGCATGCTATTCTTAGACAATGAATCAATCTGGGAAGAGTTTTAGTAGTTTGTGATTATATCCATTGGTTTTCTTTTCTTTATCAGGAACTCCAGAGTTCATGGCACCAGAGGTTTATGAAGAGGAATACAACGAATTAGTTGACATATATGCTTTTGGAATGTGCATCTTGGAGATGGTAACCTTTGAATATCCATACAGTGAATGCACCCACCATGCTCAGATATACAAGAAAGTTATCTCTGTAGGAACTCAAAACTTTTAATTCTCTTTCCAGATTGAATTTTGTCTCCACCAACTAATTACTTATTGCATCTTGTATGTAGGGGAAAAAACCAGAGGCTCTTTATAAAGTAGAAGATCCTGAGGTGCGACTGTTTGTTGAAAAATGCTTAGCAACTGTGTCCCGTAGGCTCACTGCTAGGGAGCTTTTGATGGACCCTTTTCTCCAAATTGATGATTATGGATATAATTTAAGTCCAACAGGATACCGAGGAGATTTTGATGAATTAGGCCCTCTCTTAAGAGAACCCCACTACGGAATTTTTCATAGTAACTGCTCTTTGATCAACGATTATGGCAATTATCTTGGTTATATACCTGAAAATGATTTTGAAACAAGTGAACTTGATCTCTTCACTTGTCAAGGGGATGAGCATTTGGCAGATGTTGACATCACAATCAAAGGGAGAAGAAGAGAAGATGATGGCGTCTTTTTAAGGCTCAGAATTGTAGATAAAGAAGGTTAGAGTTATGACATAATTTGTTTTATTATTCCAAAATGCCACTTTTCTTCTTTCCTTAAATGATAAAAGTAAGCACCGAGACCAAATTGAGCATTACTTTCCTCTGTACAGGCCGTATTCGAAACATCTACTTCCCATTCGACATTGAGACTGACACAGCATTGAGCGTTGCGGCAGAAATGGTGGCAGAGCTTGATATCACTGACCAAGATGAGGCAAAAATAGCAGATATGATTGATGGTGAAATTTCTGCCTTGGTGCCTGAGTGGAAGAGGGGGCTTGGCATAGAGGGAAGTCCACATAACACAAGTGCAAGTTTCGGGCACAATTATGTTTCAAATGGTTCTCTATTGGATTATGTGTCATCAAATAATCCGGGTGCCAAGAATCTGCAAGTTCTTCAGTGTTCTAAGCAAGGAGGTGCTGCTGTCCATGGCCGTTTTGAAGAAATTACTTATCAGGTGGAAGAGTCTGAACAATGTGTCACTG
Source organism: Castanopsis chinensis (assembly GCA_032878915.1). Classification (NCBI taxonomy): domain Eukaryota; kingdom Viridiplantae; phylum Streptophyta; class Magnoliopsida; order Fagales; family Fagaceae; genus Castanopsis; species Castanopsis chinensis. The sequence goes on along the minus strand of JAVQMG010000111.1, from coordinate 643,642 downwards.
AAGGTGCACCAAAAACATCAATCCAGTCTGGTGGTGGCATCCATTTTGCTGACATCTGGGCTCAGCTAGACGGGCCGGAATTGAGTTCACAGAGGTCAAGAGAGATCCACTGGGATGAAGGAAGTAAAACATTGGACCAAACACCCTTTGGATCAGATGAGAGAATAATAAATGTGGATGATCAATGTATATCCAATGCAAGAAACACTCTCTCCAAAACCACTTCAGCTGACTGTGCCCTCTTGGATGATTATGAGAATGAAATTAGGCAAGAATTAAGATGGCTCAAAGCAAAGTATCAAATGCAGTTGAGGGAGCTTAGAGACCATCAATTAGGAGCAAAATGGAAATCTTCAAGCATGTCTCCAAAATCGCCACCATTGGATTCTCCCCGACTAAAGAGAGAGAGCAATGAAACTATCCTGGAATCTTTGTCCTCTGGGAAGCATTTCACTTCAGATTTTCCCGTTGCTGCTGATAAGAAATGCTCCAGTGTGGCAAACCAAAGTGAAAATTCTGAGGAAACCAATGAGTCTTTTAGTCCCGAGAAGACATTTACCGCCAAGAATTTCTATTCAGGAGTTTTGCTTCCACACTCTCTTCACAGGGCAACTTCTCTTCCAGTTGATGCTGTAGATGTTTAAAGCCTGCCAAATATTCAGTTTCTCCCAATGCTGACACCACAACCTCCAAGTTTTACAATCAGAGATGTAACTTCCAAAGATTGTAGGTCTGTTCCCAGGTGAGATCGTTTCACTTGGTTTTTTTGGAATTAATGTACATTACTCACTAACTTTGAAGTAAACAAGGTTTCCAAAATTTTATGTTTATCTCCCAAAAGAAGGGAGATCCATTGATGACACTCTGATACTTTCATTGAATCCCTTGACATAATGAATTAATGTAATTTGAAAGAATGTCTTACAGAATGTTTTTGGAGAAGCACATATATGGATTATGGACCTCTACATGACTTTTCCTATATATGGACTTACTGGGAAACTAGACGTATCTCATAGTAGATGGAACCCATGGGACATCCCAACATCATGTCCAAACACCACCACAGGCACTCCTCTCAAGGCCATGTTCCACTATAGTCTTCTGTATTGGCTGCACACCTCCTTGATGTGTGACCATAAGTCCAACCTCCCAACCTCCCAATCCTAGAGACACAAAAATCTCTACTTTTTTCACAATCCTAATGACCTGTATCAATGTGACACGCAGTATCATTTTCAATTTTATACTGAAACCACTTTTATTATTATACCAATTACAAAATGTTGCAACACTTTTTTTGTCACTTTACTTATTGTATCAATGGACAAACGGCACCACATAGTTCCAGACTTTTCAATGACCTCTACCTCTTTTCTTTTTCATCTTTTTCCTCTGTTTTTTTCTTCTGTGGGGATTCGGGTGGGGGGTTTAAGTCCTAAGAAAAGCATCTCCTCAGGACAATTATAGGGCGGTTTTTGCTGGAGAGTAAAAGTAGAGCAGTCCAATGGTTTCAGTGTTTGGATAACTACATATCATGTACCTAACTGCTGGACCCATGTGATTCTGCTTGCCCAAGTTGCCAACTTGGGTTAGATATTCTGAAGGGTATTTTTTTTTTTGCTAAATAAAAAAATGGGTAAAGGCGGAGGCTTAAGTAGCATTTTTCACTTGGGTATGAGTCGTATGACTATAGTAACACTCTACCTACTAGGCCTGGGCCTGCGGGAGCAAGGAAGAAGGGTATTGTAGCGTAGAACATAGAAAAGCCATATGGCTGCTATACTTGATGACTCTTCCTAGTAGATGCCACATGTTATGTTTTTCCTCATAATAACCCTGGCCAATGATCAATCCCATTAATGATGCAAAAGGTGTGGAGAAATTTCCATGCAATGCAAGGAGACGTAGATGAAGTATGGCAACTGATTTAGTCAAGTACCACATAAAAGAGCTAGTCTCAAATTTTAATTAATGTATTATAATGTTAATGGTGGATATAAAAAGGAGGATATGATTGATTACTAGGTCTAAATTATTAGATTTCCATATTTAGTCTTATGCTTTTTCCTATCTCCTACTATTAATATTGTTGTTGAAGTGGTACTTTCACTTTTAACAACTAATTAGGTTTGCTTCCATGACTGTCTATGAAACTTTAAAAAGTTGGGTCACGGAAAAGTGGTTAATATAAAAACACGTAGACAGATTCCATTATGACTCTCTTTTAAAGAGGTCTTTACTAACCAGGCTCCCCATGTTGAATTTGGTGGTAGAAAAGCACAAGGATAAAGATACCGTACGACTATAACGAGTGCATTATCACCTGGACTCAATTATTGTTGTTGTTTATAATGTCTAGTTTCTGTCATCCTTGCTTTCAAAAAAAAACAAAGAAAAAAAAGTTGCCTTCCTCAGAGCCCCCCACCCTCCAATTTGTGACTTAAAAGTCCCCAACTTTTTTTCATGTCAAGTTAGGTGTGTTTTTGTCGTACGAAAATTGAATAGTCTCTATGTGTTGTAACATCATTCAAAGGTTAGAAACTAAGATCTACAATCACCTAAACAGAGGTTTAACACAGTATCGTGACCATTTTAATATGTGCTATGATGATATGATGTTGTATGTTCAACTTGAAACCAATTTAATATGTGCTATGATGACATGATGTTGTACGTTTAATGATTAATCCATTTTGAAAGAATTCAACGATTAATCCATTTTGAAGAAATCGATCATTGTGTTATAAGAAATAAATAGTCAAAGATGTTTGATTCTCATAATCTCATTAGAAGCTTAAACTTGCATGCACTACTTTTTGTAGGTCTTGAATTTCTTTTCAATTAGTTTCAAATAAGTCTACTGGGTAAAATCTCTCTCCATGACTAACTATTGTTGGGTTCTTTTTCTTGTTAGCACATGTGTCACATTTTGATAAATAAAATATTGGACTAAAGTTTTTCTACATAGTTGAGCCTGAAATTCATGCTAATGGGTCATATATGAACCGTTATCGATATATTTTCCTTTATACAATAAAATAATGTAATGAGTGAGGAGAGTAGAAAATAATGAAGAAAAAAAAATATTTCAAGAAAATAAGTAGGTTTTAAAACGTAGAAGAGATGGGAATTAATACATGAGCTTATTGTTAGCAATGTCAAACAAATATATTTAAGAAGGTTAAATAAATATATTGGAAGATGAGTGGAATGATAATATAATTAATGACATGGAAGCTTTTAGCCATTCCAAATAGCTTTAGCCGAAGCATGAAGAACTCAACCGAGCTCTCCTAGACAAAAAAAAGTGATGAAAGTCCACTAAGCCGTAATCAACTTCATAGGTACCCTTGGACTAGACCCAGCCCACGATCAACTTCATTGCCATTGGACAATGTCCAAAAAAGCATGTTCATCAGTTACTCCAAGTCATATTGGGAAGTGGCCTTTTTGAGTTTAGGATGCTGTTGCCTTCCATGCTAAACAAGAAAAGTTTGTTTTTATTATTATTATTATTATTATTATTATTATTATTATTATTATTATTATTATTATTATATATACAAGATAAAAATTTTATTTTAGTATAATCTAAGTGTATATGTGTGTGAAGTTTCGTTCTGAAGACTTAAACTTCAGCCCTTACCCCCCACATCCTATAAGCACTTATACTTGTGGAGTAACCACCGTTCTAAGAGTCTGTTCGGTTGGATGAGTGGAAAAGTAGGAGGATGAAAAATTGTGAGAGGATGAAAAAGTGGGAGGATGAAAAATATTTAATTTTTCCTCTTGTGTGTCTGGTTAGAGGGGTGGAAAAGTAAAAGGGTATAAATTGATTATTATACCCTTGTTAATAGTAACATTGAAATGAAAAAAAAAAAAAAAAAATTCAACATTACTGAAAGTTGAAAAAAAAAAAAAAAAAGTTCAACGTTACTGAACGTTGAAAAAAAAAAAAAAAAAAAAAGAGAAAAGAAAGAGAAGGTTCAACGTTACTGAAGGTTAAACCTTCAGTAACGTTTGCAAAAAAAAAAAAAAAAAAAGAAAAAAAAAAAAAGACTTCAACATCAGGTGGGATGGGGGCCCCCATCCCATGTTTTCTCCCCATCATTTTCCAGAAAATTTTTGTGGGCCCGGGAGGAAAATTTTCCTCTCGGTTTTCCATCCTTCCTTAGTTTTCTCTCCAAACGAATAATGAAAAATGTCTATTTTCCTTCTTTAGTTTTTCATCTTCCCTATTTCTCTCCAAACAGACGCATCCTAAGGGTGCACAGTAGAATTGAATGCTAAGTGTGATTGCATTGTGGAATTTAGGACAAAGGTAATTAAATGGTTGATTAGGCTCGTATTAATATGATTTGAGACAAAGTTTGCACTGTTTTATTAGAGGGATTTAGCTATGCAGCAAATGCTAGTTATGGGCTTCTCAAGGGTTACAAATATTCTAAGATTATTTGCAAGCCCATTTGTGGGGCCTAGATGGTTTTATTTGCAAGCCCATTTGCCAATATACCATGCAGATTTTATGTCAATGATGCCCATTATTTTTATTTTTTATTTTATTTATTATTATTTTTATTTTTTATGAACTCAACGATGCCCATTATTTGGCAAATATATATAGTGTAAACTTATAGAATTTATAGCCGGTTTAATGGTTATAAATGCCCGTTATTTGGCAAACGTAGATGTAAGAGTGGCTAAAAGTTCGTTAAAAAATTTATTCTATTAAGTAATTATGCTGCAAGTAGCTCGGCACCATGATGATGCCATAGAGGAATATCATACTATCAAGCAAATAAGCTACTCAACGATGCCCATTATTTGGCAAATATATATGGTGTAAACTTATAGAATTTATAGCCGGTTTAATGGTTATAAATGCCCGTTATTTGGCAAACGTAGATGTAAGAGTGGCTAAAAGTTTGTTAAAAAATTTATTCTATCAAGTAATTATGCTGCAAGTAGCTCGGCACCATGATGATGCCATAGAGGAATATCATACTATCAAGCAAATAAGCTATTGATATAAGTGCCTAATATGGCATTTCAGCTAAGTTAACATATTAATGCATTTAGGTGGAAATGTAAAATAGGTTAATTTTGTACTTGAAAATATGTTACAAGGACAAAGACAATTTCATTTCCTCTTCAATGGCCTTTGTGAGTCAAAAAATATTATGTGTGTATCCCATACGACTTCCGAACAGATTGCACCTTATCATTATCATATTGGCCTCAAAATCGGGTATTTTTCAAGCAATTCGTCTTCTGACAATGTATCATGTTCTACCTGCGGGGTCCAAAGCACTTCTACAGCCTGCAAAATTATTAAACATAGAATTAGAGTCACAACATTCCCAACAAATTCTTAATGTTGAATTGGTAAGAGTCGTATAAGTGGTGGATCTATATATTCCGACTTTACCAATGTTTCTCTAGAAGTGATGGAATTCAATTGATGCAAGGCCTTTCTTAAGTCTTCTGTACTTCTAATTTCAGGTAGATTTGGTGCACCTTTAACAGCGACCACGAGTGTGACCTGTGAATCAATTTACATTAAAGGAGTAAAGACTAATAGACCTGAAAAAGACGTCGAAGTGGGAACAAACTAGTACCACAGATCAACTCTACATGACCCAAATCATTGATTCTTGGTTTAGTTCTAGTAAGGATATTCCATAACTCAAAAAGATAAATTTCATTATTTAACAGCTTATGCTTGAAGTAAAGACCCAAATTGAATTATCAAGCTCTAAGACACGCTAACTCAAACACTAACATTAGTATTTAAAAGGAAGCATATGCAGTATGTGCCATAAGAAATTATGGCAATCAAGTAGCTCGAGGCAAAATAGGTATGCATGATATCTAGAATTCATAAAAGATGATATACCACTATGTAATCTCTTTTAAGTTTGTTGTCCTTTGGGATAATGGTTCTTTGAACTTTTATATTGTCAACATTGACAAGTGACTCGATTTCAATTTTCTCCCTCTCTTCAATTGAAAGTTGTCTGAATTCCTTTTCCACAGCTTCAACACCCCGCTTTTGTTTCACCTACAAGAAAATTTTAGTATGTGAAAGTGCTCTGTTGTTATATAATTTTTAAAAAGAAAACTTCTTTTATACAAGCCTATGGAGTTTAGTTGGAGTGAACAGCTAGAAGCAACACAAAACTTGAGCATCTTTTCCTCAGGATTTTCATTTCTCTAAAAAAATATTTTAGGCATTCATAGTTTTTTGCAAATCCAATTACTTAAGATGCTTTTACATAATATCGAAGAGAATGAATTTCTCATAAGGCAACAATAGCCAGACTGATGGAGTAGAATTAAAATAACGTAACTCTTCCAGCACAAGTTGTGGAATTAACCTGAAGGGCCAAAATACAAGAGCAGCTTAACTTAATCACTTAACCCTGCTGTTCTTTTCTTTCAACCTCACTCCCTAACACAATGTCATCATCACTGCTGTTCAAGCGTAGTCTGAATTATCAGATGCCAATTATACAGTTTTTTTTTTTTTTGGTTTCTTCTATCAAAACCAATGTTTGTGCAAATGATAATGTCATCATATTAAATTCTAAAAAATCCATATAGCTGACCCAGCTTCAACATGTCCATCAAATCACCGTCTCCACAGAAACTAAAAGATTTAATTGGCTATTTCACCGTAAAATGATACCAAGGACTAACGCAATTCACTTGACAGGGAGAAATTTTTTTTTCAATTTATTTATATATCAGAAATTAAGTTATAATTTATGGATAAGAAATTAGGTGAAAACAAAAAAGCAGCATTAATCATTTTCCTCTCGGTCAACATTGGAAAACCTGAATAACAGATATTAATTATGCACAAAAATGACAACATAGAAACCAAAGAGAAGTCATTGTAACAGAATATAAATCACAAGTATAACGAGTTTTAAGTGTTCTGAAACACTGTTTTCCAACGGAAGTTAGAAAACTCAAAAGACCAGCTTAGTTTAGATATTGCAGAATTGAACCGACTAACAATCCTTTCATCAACTTGTGTCATGTGTGCCATAGTAAAAATCTAATGCAACGAGAGGATGCAAGCCATGGAAGATGTATATGAAAGGTTAAAGAAGCTCAACATGATGAGGGAAATTCTAAAAAGTACAGCTTGTGAAGATAAAAGTAGGTCCAAAAACTCTGATAAAGAAGACTAGAGTATTCTTTCTAGTCCAGAAAAGGCAGAGAAACAATCATGTTTCTTATGATCACATATTTGCATTTACAGATCAATAAGAAAGTATAACCCCATCATACTAAAGTTAAAGTACAAAACTTGAAAACAAAAGGATAGTTGAAGATATTAAACAGGAATACTTTAACATTTAATATCAAGGTTGTGTTAGCTACCCTATGCACCACAAGAAGCTTAACAATATGGTTTAAATTACAGGATTTTCAAAATATAAGAACAAAATTGAAGATATATGTAACTAATATCACTTTCAAGCTCAGTCTTCTCATGTATATATTGATTAAGAAGAACAATGACTTTCAGGGCTGCTAAGCACCATCTAAATCTTTACAAGATTATGTGACTTACAGATGAATAACCAAAGATCCAGTAATTTTGATGCCGAAGCAGGGCTACTATGGACTCTGCAACCATAATAAAAAGGAGGCGAACGTTACATGAGATAACATGTAAAACTAGCTAAAGTTAAAGCCTTTAATATGTAATGCAGTGATAAGCCTTACTAGCAGACAAACTAGTGATGGCTATAATAATTAACTTCATTTCAATATTAGTGACATCAAACTATGCATTTTTTCCTTTCACCAAGGAAATAATTTTATATTTATTAAAAAAAGCCATAATTTATCTCACACACAAAGAACCAACCATAAACCATGCACGGGAAAATTGAGGGGAAAACATATTTTGATGTTACCAAAGAGGAATTTGTTGTCATCACCCAGAAACTAAAAATTTCATTAAATTATATAATCATGCTATCCTGTATTGTACATGGACTAGTTTAAGTTAAAAAAATTTCAAAGCCATATTTACAAAAAGGGCATAGATCTTCAGTACAATTAACTTTTAATTTATTCTCTCATCTCCACCTTGGGTGAAATATGGTACAATGCTACATATCTTTCAGAAAATTTTTTTAAAAAAAATTCCCTCATAGGGTTTTGATTTTCACACATCCACTATTTCACATCTCTTTTTTCACATCCACTTTTGTGTGATAAAATGTGGACATTCCCGCATCAATTGTGAATATGTGTGTGAAATAGTGGATGTAAACGTCCATGAGAGAATATTTAGCCTTCCCTCATCAATAGCTTCATTAATCACTGAAGGTACAATTTTTTTTTTTTTTTTTTTAATTTGTGCTCTCATTTATTATAAGCTGTAAATATAGAAGTGATTAAGAATTCTTAGAAAACTTCTTGGGCACAGGAATTCCTGTGTACCAACCTTTCTGATACACTCCATTTCCTAGCTCCATTTAAAAAAAAAAAAAAAAAACACTCCTTTTGAGAAAATATCCAGAAGTAGTAATGTAAACATACTGCATATCTATACCAATGTCAGATCACATCCAACACAGGTATTGTACTCATTCTGAAGTGTCCAAGTAGTAATGTACTATAGGCTCATCCTTGAAACAAATTTTACCCTATTGGCGATAAAGTACTGGAGTGGAGCAAATGAACATGAGGATACTGAATTATATGGCCGGTTGAAAAGAAATTGGATATATAAATTCATTTATAATGGTTGGTTCCTAATCCTTATGGTTCCTAAAGGAATGAAAAACATAGGCTAGTATAAGTTTGCAATATCATCAATGAAAAATATGCCATTAATTCCATATGAACCTGTTAATATGATGTGAAAACCCTTCTTTTCAGATGTGTCTCCAGCTCCAGCAAGATTATTAAGATCTCTTTGAAGTGAATGAGCCTTACCTGATAGCCCAACCTGCAAGTGAAAAATGAAAATATCAGGAGTTCTAGAATTCTGGGAATGAGAAGGACACAAAGATGAGGATGCAATACACACACACACACACACACACACACACACATGACCCACAGGAAAAGGATCTCAATTTGAAGTGAATCCATTTCATTGTTTTGATTAAATAGAACAAATCCAAATGGTGTATCTAGTCTCGTGTCATGTTTGCCAAGAGCCTTGTAGTTTAGCTGGTTGGCACCTCCCAGTGTGCATGACATCCACGATTCAAACTCCCCATTCAATGTTGTAGCTATCAAATTATAGGGGGGAAAAGTCTAGAAATAAAATATGAACCATGAAACACACTCTTCATTCCAATTGGGGATCCTATCCCCTAAGATCCATATGGAGACCTGATTTATCAAGTGGACTTGAATTTAAAAACAAAGAAATAGAAATTAAGAAGGGGGGGGGGGGGTGGGGGGGGCTAATAGTGCAGAGGTCTCTCTTATTAGGATAAAAATCAGCCACAGACTGCATACTGGAAAAATTACAAATAATGTTATCAATATTGCTTAACCCTTCATTTGGTATTTCAAAGAAGAGGATGCTTGAAAGGGAATACAGATCCCAAGATTTTCAACTTTATTTTCATATTCAATTCACGATTAGAAGTACTAATGTCACTATGTTTTTCTTTCTATTTCTGTGGCCATAATTGATAACACAAATTATGCACTTGTGGTGTGTGTGTATCTCACTCTAACTACTTAAATTGTTACTCCATACCAAAGTCTAAGTTCTATTTGAAATTCCTAAACAATAAGTCTAGGCACACAACATTTTTCATGAATAATAAAAGTGATGTCAACGATCTATCTGGGTGAGGAAAAACATATTTTGATGAACATCTAGTATAAATCCTGTTCAATCATAACAGGCAATATCAATACTTATGAAATATGTTTACGGCAGCTTAAGGCCCAAGGCACATTCATAAGAAAAGACCTTAAACTGTGAATGATTAATTGGTTTATAAACCAAAAAAAAAAAAAAGCACAAGCATAGGTGGGTTGTACACTCTCTTCCTTATCCTCAAGAAGGCCATCAAAATTGTTATCCAATAGACACCGAACCCAATTGAAAGTCAAAGTTGTTTGAATAAAAAGGGTTATGAGTATGCCAAATCATTAATTGATGATGAATTTCCCCTAACATCTTGAGGCTTCAATTTTTGTAAGTCAGTATCCCCTACAATATATTGTCAACATAATCCACTCAATCTCCCACATGGACAACACATTAAAAATTTCTTCTCCCCTTTCTCAACACCAAAAGTAAAATTGGAACTTATATTTCATTTTTCCTTCACCATGCATCACCTTACCTCGTTTTTTAATAAGATAATAAATTTTCATCTCTTTAGTTAAATTTGATGCCCAAACCATGATATTTGGTACTCAATTATATGAAATTAATTTTGGTTTGGTTCACTGAATCTTTATGTGTTGAATCCATCTTTGTTTGAATAGGTTAAGGCTATTGGGTGATTCTATTGTGAAGTTAAGTTGATATAATGCACTTTATGAACTAGAATCTAAATCTATTGAAATGTAAAATTACTAATTTAAATATATATGAACAGCTAGTATACATCTTGTGTGTACTTAGTGATTTCTAGTTTTTCTAATAACATTTATTATGTATTTAAAAAAAAAAAAAAAAAAACTCCACACATATTTGATGAATTAGGAACAAGCAGAAGTAAACAATACCTGAATCTTGACAACACTCGCCGCTGTATCATGAGTACAAATCATCCAAAGTAAAAACCCACCAAAAATTCCAAATGGCAAGAGACTAAACCATGAAAAAAAACGCTTTGGCTCTGCACTGACCCTTTGGCTATTCCCATCATAGGATCCATAGCCACGACCATACCATGGTTTACCATAGTGATAATGATATACATCGTAAGAGTTAGACGACGAATGTGACGATTTTTTTTCCTCTGAAGAGAAGGAAGAACCACCCATTCTGCCACCAGAGGTAGCAAAGGCTGTGTAAAAAATTTCATAGGTGAATAACAAAGCTAGAATGAAAGCAAGATTTGGGTGGTTTTGAAAAAACTTGAAGGCCATGATGTTTGTTGGGCTCTGTTAGGAATTTTTATCACATAAAAGATACTATCTGGGATTTGGATGAGAAAGGCCGAGAGAAACAAAGGTTCATAGGATTAATATAACATGTACGAGAACGCTTAGAACAGAAGGTATCGTTGTAGTTCCATTTTTTTAGTCGGGATTTGAAATTTCTCGGAACTTGTTTGGAAATCACTTGGAAGGTCGTTGGAGTGCTTCGCATGAAATGAGAGACTTGTTTACTTGTTTCTCAAAAAAGAAAAAAGAGACTTGTTTACTTTTAAAGGCTGAGATCGTGGGTTTATTTGAGATCCGGATATTTTCTTAATAAAAGGGGCAAATTACAACTTCTCCCAATGCAATTTGACTTGGATTTAAGTTGTCTATCTGTAGTTTAAAATTTGACACTTTACTTACTTAAAGTTTGACCAAAATTTAAGTTGTTTACTTATGATTTGAAATTCCATGATGAAAGTGTTTTAATAGATAGTTTTTGATCTTATTTAATATTGTATTTTTATGTTTATTGTGTTTTTAGTGAAAAGAGAAATAAAAGTGGAGCAAAATTACATAATTAGCTCTATTTTTAACCTTTGTGGGTTATAGAAATCTAACTGAGCTAACTTTAGATGAGTAAAATGTCAAATTTCAAATCACAAGTAGGTAACTTAAATTTTGACCAAATCACAAGTGGATAAGTAGTAATTTGCCCTAATAAAAATTAGCTGAAATAGAATGGTGAAAGGTATAAATAGTATTAAAAAGTACAGTGAGATTCATGAATAATAACAAAAATAAGTTAAATAGTAAAATAAGTAGACAAATATAAGTGTTGCCAAACTCACACTGAGACTTGAAAAATGTCAACTTTCAATCTTAACCAATGAATAAAATAAGGTAAAAAATTCCTGGGTGAATAACAAAGCTAGAATGAAAACAAGTATTGGGTGGTTTTGAAAAAACTTGAAGGCCATGTTTGTTGGGCTCAGTTAGGAATTTTTATTCCATAAAAGATACTATCTGGGATTTGGATGAGAAAGGCCGAGAGAAACAAGGTTCATAGGATTAATATAACATGTTGGGATTTGAAATTACTTGGAACTTGTTTCGAATTTGTATGGGAATCACTTGGAAGGTCGGTTGAATGTTTCAGCATGAGATGAGAGACTCGTTTGCTTTTAATGGCTGAGATTTGAGAGTTGAAAAATGTCAACTTTCAACCTTAACCAATGAATAAAATGAAGTAAAAAAAGTGGAGAATTAAAAGATATTTGTGAGGCAAAACAAACCAATTGCATTCTCTGCAGCAGTGACGCAGCAAAATAGGTGTTGCACCCCGCGTTGGACGCGGGGTGCGGCGGGTGACATTGCTGCCCGTGTATCGACGCGGGGTGCGGCGGGTGACATTGCTGCCCGTGTATCGATGCTACGTCTAGTTTTTTTTTTTTTTTTTTTGTTTCTCGATACGCACCAATTCAACGCTGACTTGGGCCGATTCCCACCGATTCGAGCGAAATCAGTCCATATTGGTGCCGAACCAGCCAATTCAAGCCGAAATTCAAAAATAAAAAAAAAATGTGCAAAACACACCGTTTGGCCGAAATTCAAAAAAAAAAAAAAAAGGTGCAAAACGCACCGTTTGAACTTAACAACAAATCCCTAAACTATTTGCTTAGTCTCTCCGATTCATTCTTCAGCTTCTCTCACTCTCGTCTCTCTATGCTCCACTGTCCGTCTCCCTAGTCCCCTCCCCTATCGGCTCTCTGCTCTTCGCCTCCCCTCTCTCACAGATGCACATGATTCCCTAAGACACAATCTCACTCTTCGTCTATTCTTTGCATGACTCTTGGTCTCAGGCTCACCTCAAGTCTCAAGTCTCAAGCTCACCTCACCTCACCAATCCACTCTCAACTCAAGTATCAAACTAATTAAAGTTTTCAATCTCAGTTTTTCAATCTCAAGCTCATTATACTCTCACATGCTCTATCACTCAATGTGAATTTGTGATTTGATTTTTTAAATTTTTATATAAGCTGTAATGTTGTGACTTAGGTTTGATTTTTTATTTAGTTAATAGTTATTATCTACTATTGCTCTTAAATTTGGTATATGTTTATATAATGTGAAAAAGTATACTTAGCAATATATTAAAATATAAATAAAAATATTTTTAGAAATTTTTTAATCGCTGCACCCTGCCGCATCCGCATCCTACTTTTTCAAAAATTTCTGAGTCCTACACCCACACTCGAATTCGAAAACGCACCTGTGCTTCATAGATTGCATCATATATTGTACCTGATTTCAATCCCACGTGAGTTACGAGAATAGTGTAGTGCATATGGATATGCATCCGTCCTTCTCTAAAAAAAAAAATAATAATAATCAATTCAACAAAACCAACCAAACTTAATCCAACCCAACGCATGCAATTTGTTTTTGTGGGTTAAAATTTTAATTTAAATCTTGGGTTCAATTGGTTCATGTTGATAGTTTTTTTAAGTCATCTAACATAATCCGACCTATTATATATTTATGTATTTACAGTGCATCAAATATGTAATGTAAGCACAACCTACCCAGTCCAATTCAACCCAACTTACATGGGTTGGATTGGGTTGGTTACTACTTACTAGTTACTACAATCTAACCCAAGTGCACCCTTGATATCATATGAATAATTGTCTTCTTTTTCTTTTTTCCTTTTCTTTTCATTCTTCCTTTCACCAGATGACAAATTTATTTATTACAAATTACGAGATTGAGATCTATATATTTTTAATAAATTTAGATTTAGAATAAGTTCTCTTAATCTAAACCTATCTTTTTCCGTTGTATATGTAAATGCACAAAGATGGACCAAAGTGGTCCAAAGGGACCAAATTGGACCAAATAAATTGAAGTGGACCAGAGTGGACAAAAGAAGACTGAAGGGAAACAAATTGGACCAAACAAAACCGATTGACTGAATAAGACCAAAGTTGACCAAAGTGGACTAAATTGGACCAAGTTGAACTAACAGACCAAATTAAACCAAATAGACCTCATAGGACTAAAGGGGACTGAATTAGACCAAATAAACCAAATTAGACTATATTGAACAGAATAAGACTAAATTAGACTGAATTAGACAGAATAGACTGAATAAGACTGAATAGACCGAATAGAACCAAAGTAGACATAATGGACCGAATAGAACCAAAGTGGACCAAATAGGACCAAAGTAAACTTAATGGACCGAATAGAAGCGAATGGACCGTATATGACCCAAAGTGGATCAAATAACACTAAATTGACCGAATAGGACCAAATTGAATTGAATTAGACCGAATATAACCAAAGTAGGCTGAATAGGACCAAATTGAACTGAATAGGACCGAAGTAGACAAAATGGACCGAATAGGATTAGGTTCTTTTTTCCATTTTGGAATGGAGTCAAGCTCTAGCGTCTATCCGTCTGTGTCTTTCACTCTAGTTAGATGTATATCTGTCTCTTTCCCATTTTTTTTTAAAATTTGGAATGACTTTTGCCGTTGACATCCAACAAAAATTTTGGACAAAGTTGCTTTGCCTATGCTTTGTCGATCGTACGCGGTTTTCAGTTCCATTAAAGCTGTTTCTGACCCTGTCGGCTCTCTTGTTTGATATGGATTGCTTTTTTCTTGTCAACTTCCCTCGAATACGAAGTCTTCAATCGCAACAATTTTTATTATTATTTGTATGCATGATTAGTTGTAAGTATCTATGCAGATTCTATGTTATAAAACAACTCCTACTTAACGTGGAAGACTTTACTATTTTTTTCTATGTTAAAATATTTTGATTCAGTTGGTGTGTATTATGTAAGGCCTCAGCCAAACTCTTAATTTTTATTAATACATCCATTTTACCAAAAAAATGTGTTTTTATTTTATATATATAATTTTTATTTTGAAAATTTAATTTATAAGTGAGTCCTTTTTTTAGTGGTTCTATTTTGTAGCAAAAAAAAAAAAGTGTTTTTATTTTACATATATATAATTTTTATTTTGAAAATATAATATATAAGTGGATAAAGAAATTTAAAATTAAAAGTGGTTATATTTTTTGGGTATTATTTTAGTGAGAGTTAAAGTTGTATTTTTGAGTTTGTGATGTATGTTGTATTCAGATGTTGATTTCTGGGTTTGTGTTGTATGTTGATTTATGGGTTTGTGGTGTATGTTGATTTCTATTTGTGGGTTTGTGGTGTATGTTGTCTGAATCCAAATCAACTACTCATATGGAGAAGATTTTGAATCCAGAGTGGAATCAGGTGTACGTTGATCTAAAGATCTTATTCAGGCTTCGCTACTTGTCATTATTGTAATGGATAAGGATGATGATTGCATGGATTGGGTTGAGTTTGAAGTGAAAACCCAGTTCTCTCTCTCTCTCTCTCTCTCTCTCTCTCTCTAAACCCATGGACGAAAACCCAAACTTTCTCTCTCTAAATTGATGGCCAAAACCAGCAGTGGCTTTCTCTCAAAACCCATAGGCTAACTAAATCGGCGACTTTGGATCTGGGGTTAAAGGTGTGTGGGTTGTCGAATTTAAGGTTGTGTGGTTGTTTGTGGTTTGGTTGTGCATAGAGGTTGAAAATCTTAGTGATTTTATGGGTTTGGTTGCTAAGAAAATGCAAGAAAAGAAAAGTAAATTTTTAATTTTTAATTTTCTAGGCAAGCTTAGTTGGGGAAGAAAATGAAGAACACGTAGTTCTGAGTTCTTCACGTTCTTCCAAAAAAATAATGAATAATAATTTAACTAATTTTTTTTCTTTTTTTAAAAAATAATTAGGTTAGAAATTTTTATATTATTTTTATCTGATGTGGCTGGTGTGGCATTTTTAAAAATGTAAATAATTTTTTTAATGGACACATCAGCATTTATTGTTGGATCATTTACCATGTACGATATTTCTGTTAAATGAGTAACGGTAAAGACTAAAACGAAATGCGTTTTTTAAAATAAGAACTAAAAGTGGTGAAAATAAAATATAGAGACCAAAGTAGGAATCACATGAAAATGTAAAGACTAAAATAGGTTTTTCGCCAAGTTTAAAAAGAACTTTTTGTGTGCGTTTGGATAGTACTGAAAACACTATCTTGTGTCTGCGTTTCCTTCTCTTTTATTTATTTTTAGAGTAGCACGTTTTGTGTTTGTGGTGGCTTGTCTAGTGGGTCCTGTGCACTATTAACAGAACCTACAAACCTATTTTTTAACAAAACTTTTAATACAAATGGGTCTTACGGTACTTTTTACATATTTAAAAATTATTTTGTTACAATATTTTTACTTTTCAATAAAATAAGTGGTATTTGAACACACTCTATATTTCTTGTTTACGCGGGCATGTAAGTAAGCCGACACAGGAAACTCACCATTGCCTTCAATATCTTGTACCTCATCAAATTCGAAAGCCTGCCCCCTCCATGTGCTTAATGGGTCACAGTACCAGTCATTTCTTTACCTTATATTTCTTGTTTATGTGGGCATGTAAGTAAGCGGACACAGGAAACTCGCCAGTCACCATTGCCTTCAATATCTTGTACCTCATCAAATTCGAAAGCCTGCCCCCTCCATGTGCTTAATGGGTCACAGTACCAGTCATTTCATTACCTTATATTGCTTGTTTATGTGGGCATGTAAGTAAGCGGACACAGGAAACTCACCAGTCACCATTGCCTTCAATATCTTGTACCTTATCAAATTCGAAAGCCTGCCCCCTCCATGTGCTTAATGGGTCACAGTACCAGTCATTTCATTACCTTATATTACTTGTTTATGTGGGCATGTAAGTAAGCCGACACAGGAAACTCACCATTGCCTTTAATATCTTGTACCTCATCAAATTCGAAAGCCTGCCCCCTCCATTTCATTGATAATAGAGCACTAAGCTCCAAACCTTTTTGGATTTAGTCCGTGAACATTTAATTGGCTCTCAATCATGAAAAAAAAAATGTTGGTACGATCATAATTTTTTCATCCAGAGAGAGCAAGAAATAAACACATTTTTTTTTATAAAAATATCTTTAACTTTATTAAGAAGATAATCAAAACAGACTCAATCATAAATAGATTTTTCTCTATTCAGATTATGTAATTATCAATGTTTTTAGCATATACTAAGTGTTCGTTTAGATATCATTTATTTTGTTGAAATATGAAAACACTATACATTAGAACATTTAATCGTTTAGATTACGTGAGATCCATTTTTAATCAAAAAATTGCTAAAAAAAAGTTTATGAGTTTTATGAACAGTACACGGTACACTAGAACATTTATAGAGCACTAAGTTCCAAACCTC
This sequence comes from Castanopsis chinensis, assembly GCA_032878915.1. NCBI lineage: Eukaryota > Viridiplantae > Streptophyta > Magnoliopsida > Fagales > Fagaceae > Castanopsis > Castanopsis chinensis. The sequence goes on along the minus strand of JAVQMG010000111.1, from coordinate 626,214 downwards.
TTTGGATTTAGTCTGTGAACATTTATCGACTCTCAATCGTGGAAAAAAAAAAAAGTTGGTACAATCAGAATTTTTTCATCCAGAGCAAGAAATAAACACATTTTTTTTTTATATAAAAATATCTTTAACTTTATTAAGAAGATAATCAAAACAAACTCAATCATAAATAGATTTTTCTCTGTTCAGATTACGTAATAATCAATGTTTTTGGCATACACTAAGTGTTCGTTTAGATACCGTTTATTTTGCTAAATATTGAAAATATTATAATAAAATAATTTTTAAATGTGTAAATAGTGTCGTATAACCCATTTTTAATAAAAAAAATGTTGCTAAAAAAAGTTTGTGGGTGAATGGGACCCTGGAACATTTATAGAGCACTAAGCTCCAAACCTCTTTGGATTTAGGGTGTGTCCATTTGGAGAGAAAATAGGGAGGATGGAAAACTAAGGGAGGAAAACAGACATTTTCCACTGTTCGTTTGGAGAAAAAACCAAGGGAGGATAGAAAACTGGGAGGAAAATTTTCCTCCCGGGCCCACAAAAACTTTTCCTCCCAAATTGGGAGGAAAAGGTAGGGGAGAAAATAAGGGGATGGGAGCATTTACTAAAATGCCCCCATCCCACTGAAGGTGTTTTTTTTTTTTTTTCAAACGTTACTTATCAGTAACATTTTTTTTTTTTTTCAATGTTAAGGTTGAACTGTTTCTTCTTTTTCTTTTTTTTTTCAACGTTAACGTTGAACTCTTTTCTTTTTTTTTTTTTTTTTTTTTTTTTCCATTTCAACGTTAACATTGAACCCTTTTTTTTTTTTTTTTTAATTTTATTTCAATGTTATTATTAACAAGGGTATAATAGTCAATTTATACCTTCCCACTTTTCCACCCTCCCACTTTTTCACCATTCCAACCAAACATACAAGAGGGAAAACTAAATATTTTCCATCCTCCCACTTTTCCACCCTCCCATAATTTTCCATCCTCCCACTTTTTCACTCCTCCAACCGAACACACCCTTAGTCCGTGGTACGATCAGAATTTTTTCATCCAGAGCAAGAAATAAACACATTTTTTTTATATAAAAATATCTTTAACTTTATTAAGAAGGTAATCAAAATAGACTCAATCATAAATAGATTTTTCTCTATTACGTAATAATCAATGTTTTTGGTATGTAGTAAGGGTCCGTTTGGATAGAACTTATTGCTGAAAACTGAAAACTGAAAATACTGTAACAAAATAATTTTTAAATGTGTGAATAGTGCCATAGAACCCATTTTTAATGAAAAAGTTATTAAAAAGTGATGTTGTGGGACCCGTAAACAGTGCAAGAATGCACTATTCACTGCTGAAAAGTCAACAATATGCAGCTGAACCAAAAAACAAATGGAAATGCAGGGCTTCAAAACGCAACGTGAAAACGTTGTATCCAAATGGGCAATAAGTGTTTATTTAGATACCGTTCATTTTGTTAAAAATTGTTAATATTGTAGTAAAATAATTTTTAAATATGTAAATAGTATCGTAGGACCTATTTTTAATGAAAATATTGTTAAAAAAGAGATTTATGAGTCCCGTAAACAGTACACAAGATCCCTAAAAAACACTGTCTATCACTTATTTTGCTAGTCAAAGAGATTGGAGGTCCAGTGTACAGTGCACAAATTCACCGACAGATAACATCCCAGCGCATCTCAATAAAAATAAATAAATAAATAAAAGGAAAACGCAAACGCTCTGCCAGAAACGCGTTTCCAAAGGCATGCTTATCTTTCAAAGCTTACTGGCCCTTTAAAATTTATTATAAAAGAGTCAATAAACTCGAAGGTCTATGGTCTCCACCACCTTCCAAAGTGATTTAAGTGAAGCTAACAATTCAAACAGTTATAATATCTACAGTGTAATAGCACTTATAAAATGAAAAGTCATCCAATCATTCAACAATGAGATTTTGAGGCTTTAAAATAATATCAAGGGATTTATTTATTTGTATATATTTGAAAGATTTAAATTTCTCCGCAAAAAAAAAAAAAAAAAAAAAATATTTAAGAAACAATTGTTTGTATAATCATATGATATGAATTGAAGCATAATGTGTTTTGAACTTTGAGAAGTTTTCTACTTTTCTAACAATAATACTTGTGATACTATGTAATTTGAATAATATCTTACATCTAAGTCCTAACCATTTCAAATCCACACATCAATAAAGGTTATTTCCATCAATACTACTCACAAGCTTGTGCCGTTTTAAGTAAAGGAGAGATATATATGAATTAATGGACAAAATTTAGCTATGAACTTGCGGTTATAGCCAGTCAGGATAACCAGTCAAACACAATGCATGTTTACAAGGATCCTGTTTTCCTAATAGATAAATGACTAGATAACAAGAAATATGTACATTTTCGTTGAAAAATAAATGAAACTATGTATATTATTTTTAATTTCTTATAACTTTATTGTAAAGTTAAATCAACAAAATAAATTTACAAAAATAATTTAAATAAGATGACAGGGACTATTACCATTTAGATTTGAAAAACTAATTAGAGTTTTGTTGCTAAACTGACACTTTCTGGTATTATTTTTTTTCATAAGAGACACACAAGTCACATGTTTCAGGTCAATGCTAGCATTATAGTAAAGGCAAGTGAGGCGGTCACCTAAGGCCTCTAAGTAAAAAAATGTCCTCAAATTTTAACCAATAGAGTTATTTCTTTTATTGCAATAGTATTAATTAAGCTCAAATATTAGCCAATAAATAAAATAATAATTTTTTATCAAATGAAAAACAAGAAAATAGAAGAAGAGAGACATGTTACATCCACAATATTTTCTTAACAAATCTTAAATAGAATATTATTACTGGTTGTTATTGGTGGCAAAAAAGTAATTTCACCTATGAGTTCAAATTAAAACCAGTAACAACTTAACTCTTAGAATTTATTGGGAAAATGTTGTGAATATAGCATTTCTAAAAAAAAAAGCTACATACCCTCAAAAAATTCACAACAGTTGAGTTGACAAGCTTATACTGGTTCTCGTCTAAGTCCATCATTAACATCATTTTTTTATTTACTATTATATCAATTTGCAACATCAACATGTGTAAAAAGTTTTGTCAAATTTTTTGTATTTATAGACTTTTTCAAAAAAAATTCTACATGATTCTACATGTTTAGTAGAACAAGAATGCAAAAAATTTAATTAGCAATTTTACAGCTAAAAAAAATAGCGTTTTAAGTAATATTTAAATATATATATTTTTTGAAAACCATTTAAAAAATAGTTTTCGCCTTAGGCCACAATGTGTATCAAGCCACCCTGATTCCAGTCCCCTCTCTCCAATTATTGTAAACTGTAACTAACGAATTATTAAAAAAAGTTGGGCATTTTTTTAGTTAAAAAAAAAAAAAAAAAAACTAGTGCATTTACAAAATGATAGGGAGTTTACGGACTATTCGAGTTTCATTATTTAATGGAGTAATACTGTAATTGCGTTCTTTCCTAATTCCAATTGTATTTCATTAGTTTCTCAAAAAAATTGTATTTCAACCACAATTCCCAAAGGACCAAAATCTGAACCAGTAGAATTCAAAAAAAGAAAAAAGAAAAAAAATTCCTGAACCAGTAAACAAAAATAGAAGCTGTACTGGATTATTCTATCTATAAATTCCTCACACCAGTAGCCAAATTCTTCATCAACCCATGCATGCAAAGTTTGCAGACACAAGATATCCCTCTCGAGACACGCCCTCCGTAACACAATCAGCTACCATAGTCATGGCATTCAAAGTCTTGTTCTGTAGCCTTGTACTTTTGTTGGTTTCCTTGCTCCATTTTGCTACCTTTGCTTCCTCCACAACTGCTTCTGTGACTGCATTGAAGGAAGCAGAAGCTCTTCTAAATTGGAAAGCCAGTCTTGACAACCAAAACAAATCTCTCCTGTCTTCGTGGGTTGGAGACCGCCCATGCATTAATTGGGCTGGAATTACTTGCGATGACTTGGAATTGGGTGTCACTCGCCTAAACCTTTCCAGTTTTGGTTTGAAAGGTACGCTTCACAACCTTAACTTCTCTTCCTTTCCCAACCTCCATACTCTCTGTCTTTTACAAAACTCGCTTTATGGAACTATTCCTGATAGTATTGGAGACCTTTCTAAACTCACCCATCTCGACTTCTTTCACAATAATCTTTCCGGTACATTTCCTTCTAGCATTTTTAACCTTTCCAAACTTCGGTTTTTTGATTTGAGTGGAAATCGGATATTGGGAAGAATTCCACCCGAGATAGGCCAAATGATAAGGCTTCAATATTTAATGGTTTCCGATAATTTACTCAACGGTTCCCTCCCTCAAGAAATAGGAGCATTGAGAGATCTAATTTGTCTTGCTTTAGACGGAAATAGTCTCATAGGCCCCATCCCTGCTTCTATGGGAAGCTTGAGCAATTTATCCTTTCTTTACCTTCATGACAACGAACTTTCGGGATCTATTCCTCGAGAAATTGGAAAGTTGGGAAACTTAAACATACTATTTCTATTGAACAACAAATTTTCTGGTTCCATTCCCCGAGAAGTTGGAATGATGAGATCTCTCACTCAACTTGATTTGTCATCTAATTTTCTCATTGGTCCAATTCCCTCTTCCATTGGAAACTTGAGCGAGTTACAACAACTTTACCTTTATTCCAACAGTCTTTCTGGTTCCATTCCTGAGGAATTAGGATTGCTTAAACATCTGTGGGTACTTCAATTACTAGATAATAGTCTCACTGGTCCAATCACTGCTTCCATAGGAAAGATGGTTGAATTGTATGATCTTAAACTACATAAAAACAAACTTTCTGGACCAATTCCAACCACAATTGGAAATTTGACCAAGCTTACAACTTTAGCTTTGTACTCAAATGAACTAAGTGGTTCAATTCCCGCTTCTTTTGGAAACCTGGCTGCCTTGTCTGGTCTATTCCTTCAAGAAAACAAACTTTCTGGATCAATTCCATCCACTATTGGAAATATGACCAAGCTCACCAAATTGGTTTTGATGACGAACAAACTAAGTGGTTTTGTTCCAGCAGAAATGAATAATCTCACCCGTTTGACAAGTTTGCAACTATCTGATAACAATTTTGTAGGCCAGTTACCTCCACAAATATGCCAATCTGGAACGCTTCTTTACTTTAGTGCTATTAATAACCACTTTATAGGTCCTATCCCAAAAAGCTTGAAAAACTGCAGTAGTCTCATTCGAGTTCGGCTTGATGGAAACCATCTGACAGGAAATATAGCAGAAGATTTTGACATCTACCCGCACTTAGATTATATTGATTTGAGTAGTAATAATCTGTATGGTGAGCTTTCATCAAAGTGGGGGCAGTGTCATAACTTGACAAACCTAAAAATCTCCAACAACAAGATTTCTGGTAGTATACCACCTGAAATTGGCAACGCAACAAAGCTAGGCGTCCTTGACCTCTCTTCAAATCATCTAGTGGGAAAGATTCCAAAGGATCTGGGGCGCCTGAAGTCATTGCTCAAACTTCTTTTGAACAATAACCAACTTTCAGGTAACATTCCTTTAGAAATTGGGATGCTATCTATTTTAGAACATTGTAACTTGGCAGCAAACAATCTCAGTGGCTTGATCCCCAAACAACTTGGAGAGTGCTCAAGATTATTGTTCTTGAATTTGAGCAAAAATACACTTGATGGAAGTATTCCTTATGATATAGGAAGCTTGCAGTCTCTTCAAAGTCTTGATGTTAGTAAGAATTTGCTGGTAGGAGAGATACCACGAAAGCTTGGAGGAATGAAACAGTTGGAAACATTGAATCTCTCTCACAATAATCTCTCTGGTTCCATCCCATCCACATTCGATGATAGTGCAAGCTTAACATCCATTGATATATCCTACAATGAGTTAGAGGGTCCTATTCCTAACATCACGGCCTTCCGCAAGGCTCCAATCGCAGCACTAAAACATAACAGAGGCTTGTGTGGAAATGTTGTTGGTTTGAAGGCATGCCCAAAAATGATTCCTAATCGTTCATCTACAAGGCACAACCATTTTTTGGTTATAATTTTAGTCTCTCTTTTGGGCACACTATTAATTATATTTATCATTGTAGGAGTTTTGCTTCTTCTTTGTCGAATAGTGAAGAAAACAGAAGACAAGCCAAGAGAAACACATGACGATAATGTTTTTGCAATATGGAGTTACGATGGAAGAATTGTGTATGAAAACATCATTGAAGCTACAGAGGAATTTGATTCCAAATATTGCATTGGAGTGGGAGGATATGGAAGTGTTTACAAAGCTAAATTGCCAACAAGCCAAGTTGTTGCCGTGAAGAAACTTCACCCACTACTTGATGGTGAGATATCCAATCAAAAAGCCTTCACAAGCGAAATTTGTGCCTTAACAGAAATAAGACATCGTAACATTGTGAAGTTGTACGGTTTTTGTTCACATCCAAAACACTCTCTTTTGGTTTATGAGTTTTTGAAAGGTGGAAGCTTGGTGAACTTACTAAATAGTGAGGAAGGAGCAAAATCGTTTGATTGGTTTAAGAGAGTAAATGTCATAAAAGGTGTGGCAAATGCTTTATCTTATATGCACCATGATTGTTTGCCATCTATAATTCATCGGGATATATCAAGTAAGAATATTTTATTGGATCAAGAATATGAAGCTCGCATCTCTGACTTCGGCACTGCTAGACTTTTGAAGCCCGATTCATCCAACTGGACCTCATGTGCAGGCACCTTTGGATACATGGCTCCAGGTTAGTTTTTTTGGTTGTTTTCTCTAAGTAGTAGTTGGCAATCAGTCATTTTGTTTTCTGTCAGAAAAATTGATATTGTGGGGGTGACAAATAATTGGAATTATCAACTTATGGACTAGATAAATGCCATTTTTGTTGTCGATGGTTTGTCAAAGGTTTCTCTCCTAATTTAATGTTTTGCTATATTAATGCTCATATTCACCGTGGTCATATACGATATACCTATAGTGTAAGTAGCTTTAGTTTATTATAACCTTAGGATTAGTTATTGCTTATACCATAATTAACTCCATAGTTAAAAAAACAATTCATATAAAAAAAAAATCAAAAAATGTAGTAGTATATCATATGTAATATATGTAGTATGTCGTTGATTCTATTGATAATAAATTCGAATGAGAACGTACTAGTGCATGTCCCCCTTTTTTATTAAAAAAAAAAAAAATCAATTGTGATATGCATAAGTCCCATGAACATTAATCCTAACAATTGATTATCATTACATTGATATATTTTACAAGTTGCATATACATGGACCAAATTCAAGTCGTTCTCATATTTTATTACTAATAGTGGAGCTGCGATGACTTTAATTAATTTTTTTCCTCAACAGAGCTTGCATACACAATGGAAGTTAATGCAAAATGTGATGTTTTTAGCTTTGGAGTATTGACTTTAGAAATAATAATGGGAAAGCATCCAGGAGATCTTACCTCATCTCTTTCATCACCAACATTTACAATCCGTGAGCTGCTATTGAAGGATGTGTTGGACCAACGACTTTCATTCCCAATGGATGAAGCTGCAAGGGAAGTGCTCTCCATTGCAAAGATTGCAATTGCTTGCTTGCACACAATTCCACAATCTCGTCCAACAATGAGACAAGTTTCTCAAAAACTTTCAACTCAGAAACCACATTTGCCAAATACATTGCAATCAATCACACTAGGAGAAGTAGTTGATCTCAGAGGCTTGATTGGATAATAGCTTGTTTTGTTGGTGTTCCCTTTTTGTTTGTGCATTGTCGTTGCTCTACCTTTTGACATGTCCTCCTCTCCTAGGAAATCATTTCATTAAGTAGTTACTGTATTGTGTTTAATTGATAAGAGTGTATCCATCAAAATGCAGAGTTTTGAGAATTTAGCTAATAAAATCAAATGAAGTTTATATTTGAATGTGTAGCAACATTAATACTAATCAATATAGTGCTCAAGAGCTGTTTATGTTCTCTCAAATAAAGAAAGAGCTGTTTATAGGGTAGAGGTATAGAAGCTGAACTGACTCCATTGGAATTATTTGGAAATAACTCTGTTCAATAATAGAAAAGTAGAGTGCATGGCCTCCAGTGCCACATGATTTACCAAATGAAAATCATCTGTTACATGGGAGCAAACCGCTATTGCTGTTGCGGCAAGCTTCACCCATGGCTGCCACCACATCCTTTGAAGCCGGCAAATCGATTTCATTCTAAAACCATGGAAGAGAAAGAAAGAAAAGGAGAGATAAGAAGAGGACAAATGAAGGGAAAACCATCATCGGTTCTGTCCCTAAAACCATTGAAAATGAGGATTTTGTATTTTGGGACTCTAGGGATGAAAATGCTAGTGGCATGGTGTGGTCTTAACTTTGGGGTTTTTTGGTTACCAGGTATGGCGATGTGGACTTGAAGATGATTGAATTTGATGTTTTTCTGAAAATTTTGTTCTCAGATAGGGACGGGTGGAAGTGTGGAATAAGTTTGGTTTTTATTTTTTCTTAAATTTTTTTCCCTTCCTTAAGTTTAACAATATGTTTGAAAGTTTGGTTCCGTCCCCTGAGGAACTAGAATTGCTTAGACAGACAACAAATGATGGCTACATTGTCTGATCTTAACCTTCATGTTCCATCTGCTATTTGGGAGTTCTCCCATCATCATCGGCAGCTCTTTAACAAGCATGGAGTGAGAGGCGGGGTTAAAATTCCACTTGCGCAAGGAGATGCACATGCAGAGGAAGAGGGTATAGAATCCAGTTCTGTTTCTTGGATCAGCGATTGTGTTTTCCTATTGCAAACAATCTCTAACGTTTCTACAGAGCTGCCTCCAGAACCTGCAGTGGATTTGGCTCATAACTTGCTTATACGAATTGAATAGTTCAACATGCATTCAACTGAGGTATCTACCACTTGATGTCATCTAATGTATTTAGTTATATATATATATATATATATAAAATCTTTGTGCATTCAGTTGCGGTAGGGATTCTTTTCTTTTGTTGCCTAAAATGCTATATTGATCAATACAGTAGTTTGCTATTAGTATAGCTTGATGGTAAAAGCACTCCGATGAAATTACCCAGCTCGCACTGATCATATGTTTTAGCTCATAAATTGCACACATGGATTGAAGGACATGTACTTGCTTCTGATGTTTCCTTTTGTGTTGTATATTGGGTTTCAATTAGACTATCTGTAAGTAAGTTTGTGTCTATTTTTTTCCTTAGTTTGTCTTTAATATTTGCACCTACATGTGTACTTAATTGTTACATGTGATGGCAGGTTAATGCTCATCTAAGAGCGCTTAGGACATTGTGCAAGCAGAAGGCTTCAAATCCTGAGAAGGCTGATACATTTGTTATGAGATGGGTAGACCAGCTTTTCTCTATAAGCTTCACTAATTTAGAAATGTATGTTTTAGGGGTTTCAGTAGCAAACAAAGATGGGAGCTTTTTCACACCTAGAAGAAAGGGAAAGAAAGCAGCCAGCTTGTTATCACAGCCAGTCACGGCAGTCCCATAAGTTTTTGTAGATTTAGTCCCATACCGAAAAGAAAGGGTACGAGGAGGTGAAGGCAGTGCTATAAGAATTGATTGGAGAAAACCAACAAATCCTCCTTTGCTCGGGCCTCTGAGATCCATCCGAACTTGTTAGAAGGCAGACATTTATATTGCTCCCAAGATTATTGCAGGTACTATATGTTCTGCTGTTCTGTCATTTATGATGCTTTCCATTTGTTTCCTTTTGGATAAATTAATAATTAGGGAGAATATGGACTGTTTGCTCATAATCAGAGAGAGTACGTGAAATGCAGAGGAGTGCTGATCCTCTGATTTCTTTTGTCACTTATTGATGAATCGGAATAAATATGACAACTTGCTGATTATCTTTTTGGGAGTATTTTAAAAGGTGACAAGGTTCTCACCAGCAATCATATTTGCAGTTTTTGAATTTGGTGATGCATGTTTGTTGTTGGGTGTTAAATCTAAAGTATAATGAGTATGCAGTGAAGGCACCTCTTCTTGCTTATAACAGTTTTGTGGAAGCCATTTTCATTTTAAATGACTGTCGTGCTCACATTGGAGATGCTAACTCTCAGGGCTCACGAGTGGAGAGCCAACTTTTTACCATCAGTTTGGTATGCCCCACTATATTCAACAAGAACAAATCTGCAATGGAGATTCCAGGGGTAATTATGAGAATTTAAGATCTGAAAGAATGCACATTTGTGTTTCTTTGCTGAGACAAATGGCTCCAGAACAATCTCTGATGTCTCTATGGAGCTGACTCCAGAACCTGCAGCAGATTTGGCTCATAACTTGCTTAAACGAATTGAAGAGTTTAACATGCATTCAACTAAGGTATCTACTACTAGGTGTCATTTAGTGTATCCAACTACTTATATATATATATATATATATATATATATATATATAATGAATAAATAAATAAACTCAGTGCATTTAGTTGCAGTCAGGATTTTGTTTCTCTTCTGTTGTCTAAAATGCTTTATTGGTCAATACAGTAGTTTGCCATCAGTACAGCTTGATGGTAAAAGTACTCTGATGAATTTGCCTAACTCACATTGATCAAGCTCAATAGCTTTTTACAGGTCTTTAGATGTTTGTTTTTTTGATCTGTAGAACTTTAGGAGTTGATCATATGTTTTGTTCATAAATTGCAGACATTGATTGAAGGACATGTACTTGCTTGTGATGTTTCTTTTTAGGTTGTATATTGAGTTACAATTAGATAAATTGTAGGTAAGTTTGTGTTTTTTTTTTTCCCCTCATTTCTTCTTAATATTTGCACCTGCATGTGTACTTAATTGGTACATGTGATTGCAGATTAATGCTCATGTAAAAGAACTTAGTACATTGTGCAAGCAGAAAGATTCATTCAAATCATGAGGAGGCTGATACACTTGTTATGAGATGGGTAGACCAACTTCTCTCTAAAGTTTCACACATTTTAGAAAGTGTATTTCTTAGTTATCAGAGCAAACAAGGATGGGAACTTTTTAACACCTCCTAGTAGAAAGGGCAAGAAAGCAGCCAGGTTATTATCACAAGCAGTCACAACAGTTTATATAATTGGATACTTGGTTATTATTTGTCAGTCTGCTGATGTGAATGCCATTACTCCGCTATTACACACCATAATAACTCTAGGAAATTTTGATCCTAAATTGAACAAATTGCCAGGCCCTACAGTTTCTCCAAAGCAAACAGTCCCTTCTTTATATATTCAAGCTTGGGTAACAATGGGGAAGATTGTCATCGTTGATGGAAAACTTGCAAATATATTTATTCCTTTTTTTGTACAGGTTTTGTCATTGACTTGGCATTATTCAATTCCAATGGTCTTAAAAAGTTATTTTCTTGAAAATTCATTAAAAAGTTATCCTTGTGACAACTCCTCTGGATATCTAAGAAAGACGCTCTTATATGACTTTTCTTAAGCAATCCTGTTCACCTAAAGCCATTCTCTTTGTGATGGGTTCTCTTTGTATCTGGTAAGAAATTTCAGCTTACAAAACTCTCTAGTTTTGCGTATTTAACCTAACTTTGTTTTAAAGAATTCATTAGGCACAACTGATGCATATAGCATTATTCCCAAGTTATTGTATTAGTGGTGTATGTGTGTTTGTATTAAAAGATTTTTATTTGAGCATATATTTTATTGCTTTCCGTAGAAAGTATCCATCACTGCCCCTGAATAACAACTCAAGCAAAATTCAAACTTTGCATGTCTTATTCCAGGAGCTTGAAAAGAGTGATTGTGCTGCTTTACACAACAATCTGGTGGTAATGACGCCAGATTTTTGTGTTCAGTATACTGCTCCCCTTGATTGGTAAGGCCTATAAACGATCAACAGAAATGATATAACAGTATCTGATATTTAAACAAACTTTTGGGAGGAGATAAAGTGATCAAATTTGATTAACCTGTTTCTCATCCTAAGTTTCTAACAAATTGTTTTGAAGTCAACAGTTATATAGCAAAGATCATGAGTGTCTTTGTGATCCATGTGAACTTGTGAGAAGGCAAACATTTATATTGCTCTCAAGATTATTGCAGGTACAATTTTTTCTGGTGTTCTGTTATTTCTGATTCTTTTCATTGTTTCCCTTTTGATAATTACTAACGTGGGAGAGTATTGACCTTTTTCTCATAATCAGAGAGACTACGTGTACTGGGGAGGAGTGCTATTCCTTCGATTTCTTATGTCACTTGTTGATGAATCAGAAAAGATAAGACAACTTGCTGAGCACCTTTATGGAAATATTTTGAAAGGTGAATAGGTTCTCACAAGCAATTATATTTGCAGTCTTTGAAGTTGGTACTACATGTGTGTTGTTGGGTATTGATTCTAATGTATAATGTGTATGCAGTGAAGGCACCTCTACTTGCATATAACAGTTTTGTGGAATGCCTGCCTTGTCCACAATGGACATTCTGATTCTCAGGGCTCACGAGTGGAGAGCCGACGTATTTGCCCCACTATATTCAGCAAGAACAGATCTGCAATTGAAATGCAGATTTATAATAACTGTATGTGTTTCCCAGGGCAATGATGAGAATTTGAGATATGAAAGAATGCACATTTATGTTTCTTTACTGAAACAAATGGCTCTGTAGAACCTTTGGCCACCTTTGCAAAGTTGTGCAGAGATTCTTGCTGTAGTATCTGATGGTATGCTTGATATAGAAGATATTATTGGACAGTCTGTTTTGCGTGCAAATTTGTGTTTTGTGAGTGATCTCTTGGATTAGTGCCTATGTAACTGCGAGACCTCATATTAATGTATACATGAAATATTTTTTAACATGTTAATACCAAGTTCATCAAGGGGGTGCAGCTCCTTTGTAACTGTAGAAGTTAGTGAAAAAAGCATGTCAAATACTAATACATAGGGACAATGTCATCATTTTACCTATCTTGTTTGTTCCAGAGTTCCCTACTAAATAACCAATTTCTCTTTTCATTTGGATTTGGATTTCCTCGGGTTGATTAGGAGGGTCTGACTAATCAACTATGTGTCAGTTTTGTTACAAGTTCTAATTAATATAAAATCTGCATTTTAATTGAGAAAGCAAGATGCTTTCCAAATTCTTGCATGCAAAGAGATACGAATCCCATCCAACTGTGGAACATCGTCTGACTCAGCAAACATTGATGAAGAAGGCAGAGATAGTGGAGGAGCATCTGCAGCTGCTACTAGAGGAAAGGCTAAAACTCTAGCAGTCAGAAAGGGCCTTATCCAAAATCCCATCCCCATCAGCTATCAGAAATTAATAACAGCCCCCTCATAGGCTCTCTCATGGAATACCTCAGAATCCTTCTCAAGGACTACAAGAATGAGAACGATGACATATTGGTTGCTGATAATCAGCTGCAAAAAGAACTCATCTATGACATGCAAAAGTATGAATTCAGCAATGGCAAAATCAAGGCTGTTGCCAAAATGAGAAAATCAAGCAGCGATCAGTCACCTGATGTTTCTAAGGTTGTTAGTGGAAAACATGCACAGAATAAGTTCTCCTATAAGTCAAAAGACAATTCAAAATTGGCTTCAGCAATGGCAGATGCAGCCGCTGCAGCCACAACTCGTTCTGTGCTAAGGGAAGTGAACATGGGGGCTTCTCCACTGCCGCTTAGTTCCTTAAGTGTGCCTAAGCTCTAGTCTTGTAATGGTACAAGCATTTTGTTGGTGCATTTTTTGTGCTTTTGGGCCAAGGGTTCTGCAGATAGGGGTGGGGAGTTGGGTCTAGTTCTCTCTGCAGGATGCACCTGGGAACCAATCTGTGCACAAAGCAAAGAACACTCCAAGGCACAAAATATATATATGCATGCATGGTAGAATAATGATCAATTCAAATGAAAAACTAATACACTTAACAACAGAGAAAAATAATAAAGATTCCAGCAGATATTACTATGAGCAAAAGTGTTCTTAGTAAGATGTTGACTAAAAAGATATTAATCCCAACTCATACAACATTATTACCAAATAAGGCTATAAAGTTGTATGGTTTGGAACATGAGTCAAAGTAGTCTTTCCTAGGAGATTGCAGAGAGTTTGGTTTTGTACTTTCTGAGGGAGGGAAATGATTCCTAGTGATGCATGCTTTACATTCCTATTGTGAATACTCTACTTTTCTTTTGTCTCAAGTGTCACTTTCTTCCCCATTTTTTTTTCTTTCGGTATCTTAATCTCTCTTTTGATTGCCTAGGTTATCCTTAATTTTCTTCCGAATTCCCTTTTTTTCTTTTTCTTTATTTCTCTATCTATTTGATCATATGTTTTTACTTGATTTTTGTGTTACTCCTTCATGGGTATTATTCCCCTTTTTTATACCCAAACTTTGATCCCTATTTTACCCTTTAGCGTTCATCCATATCCATGCTTTTGTCCGTTGCAAGCATTCAGCCTTTTTGCATGATGCCCACTACCCAGGTCAACTAGGCACCCTCCAACGATCTTTTGACCATGCTTCGTTCGGCCCAATCCTACTAAGGGCTTCAGCTTATGCGTTACGACAAACAATTCTTCTATTTTGGGTAAAAGTTAGTCTGCCGCGGAAATACTACCTCTCTCTTTTACTAAAATGGTAAAGACTCCTATTAATTCTCTTTGTCCTAATCCTCTAACTGCATTAGATGGCTCCCACCTGCCCTTTCCTTATTTGGTAAAAATGCTTTCCCAACAAAGCATATTTCCAAAAGTGGTCTATACCAGATCTAGGCTCTTTCCCCTCTCCACCAAACCATTTTCTCTGGATCTCATCAACAGTGAGCCTTACCTCCATTGCATTGGCTGGGCTGCAAGATGGCAGAGCCCTCCCAACCTTGCTACGTTTGTCTCTTTTCTAATTTTGGCTTCTTTCTTTCTTATGCAATTCCTTCCTAGGCTATCTGTTGCTATCTTTTTTCTTTTCATTGTTTTTTCCAGAATGGATTAGGCCTCTCTTTCTTTTTATAACGACACTTTGGGCTTTATGGGCTTACTGCCCTTTATAGGGTTTTGGGCCCATTGGATGTTATTTTCTCGTTTTCAAGCAATCTTATAGAAGGTCATTTTCTGACTTTGCTCTGCTTTCTCAACCTTTAGGCCATTCTCAACCCATATTTGCTCTTTTGAAGGGCTCACTTAATGGTGGGTACCTCCCTTGTTTTGTTCCTCATTCAAAGGGTGGTGGGCCATGCTTGAGCCTTATCCTTTATTCCTAAATTCTAACATACGCTGCTACTGACTATGTCTTATTGACTTTTTCAAGGACCTATTCTTAGGCCTTACTCCTCTTTCATATTTGGGCCTTTGGGCTTTAAACCGACCTTAAAAGAGGGGGTATCAACACACTTCACAATGGGGTCCACGTACTGAAATCTTTGAGTAAGAGACATTCTTTTGACTCTGATAAAGAAAACTAATAGCTTGTTGGTTTAAAGCTTCATCTATACCTCAATGTAAATATGCAACTATTTTTTTTTTTCCCCTTGAAGGAAACAAGATATCACTTCTGTATACTGTAGGTGTGTACGTCCTCTAAGAACTAATGTCATGTTTGTATTAGAATTCAAGAGCAAATGCCTTTTCTCCTATTCGGTCAAAGTAATAATTTTCGTTTTAGTGAGACGTTCAAGCTTTCATGCCTTGTTTCCTTCTACTTCAAAGTAAATGAAATTCTGTTTTCCCAGTTATATAGTGCTTTTGCTTTGGTGTGAAAAGTTCCAGTTGGTAGAATGAATAAGCCAATCTACACACTTCGGCTATTTGTTAAAGTAGGTGTGAAAGTGAAAGTGTGTCAGTGGAATTATTCATTTAGTTGCCAACAGCATGACCAATATTGCATCAAGCAAGGACCAAAGTGTGATAGCAACACCCGGACACAGACCCATACCTGCAATTCCACGTTTTTCTACCGGTTCTATCAGTGGCGGATTAGATAAAGGTACTCAAATTTCGCACGATGATCGATTTTGCAAGAGACATATCAAATCAGTTGGCTAATAATGCCAATTATAATATAATTTTCTGTATGAAAAGTATAAAAAGAAAAAACAGAACATTTTATCTTTTAAAGCTTACTGGCCCTTTAAAATTTATTATAAAAGAATCAATAACCTCAAAGGTTTGTGGTCTCCACCACCTTCCAAAGGGATATAAGTGAAGCTAAGAGCATCCACTGAGATCTGTGGTCTCTACCCAAAGTGATTTAAGTGAAGCTAGAGCCTCCACGTAAGTGGATGCAAAATCATCTAAAATAGAAAAAGGTTTCACTTTTAAATATTTTGCCTCAAAAATACTTCACATCAATACTTCTAAAATTGTGTAAAAATGTGTATATCTCTACATGAGTTACACTAATTGTGTAAATATACACGGCTACTGTAGCTCATCTATTTATTATTTTATTAATATCAAGTTCGCTCTTTTTTTTTCTCTCTTCTCTGTGCTCAACAAACTCAGTAACTTCTCTCCTTATCTTCTTCTTTTTCCTCAGATGCACACAAACACACCCACACAGAAACACATCTGCACAGACAAACCAACACAGAGATACACTTGCTCAAAAAAAAAAAAAAAACACTGAGATACACAAACACAGATCAATGCTTGATCGAAACGATCGGTGCTTGACTGGATTGGAGGTCGTTGGTCTTGCCTGATCGAAGCTAGGGAGATCTCAGATTTGATTAGTGTTTACAGATCGGAGCTAGGGGGATCTGGTCGGTGCTTGTGGATCGGAGTTAAGGAGATCTCAGTCAGATCTGATCGGTGCTTGTGGATCAGAGCTAGGGAAATCGGTGCTTGATCGGGTCTTGCCTGATCGAAGTTGTGGATCAGTGCTTGTGATCGAGATGGTATGGATTAGACTGAGAGGGAGAGTTGATTTGTGTTTAGAATTGGGTATAGAGATGGGTATAGAGAGAGAGCAACAAATCCGAACAAATGGGTAGAGAGAGAGAGAGCACGCGCGTATGTAAAAGGGTAGTTGAGAGAAATAATAAAAAAAATTGAAAAAATTGATTATTTAAATAAAAGAGGTGATAGAATAGATAAACTGATGTGAACAAATAGAAAAAGTAAGTTTTTAGTGTAAAAATAGATATGTAAAATAAAGTAACTGATGTAGTTGCTCTAACAATTCAAACAGTTATAAAATCTACAATGTAATAGCACTTATAAATTGAAAAGTCATCCAATCATTCAACAATGACACCTAATGCTTATAATGAGATTTTGAGGCTTTAAAATAATATCAAGGGATTTATTTATTTGTATATATTTGATAGATTTAAATTTCTCCGCAAAAAAAAAAAAAAAAAAAAAAAAAGGAAGGGGGGGGGGGGGGGAATTTAAGAATCAATTGTTAGTATAATCATATGATATGAATTGACGCACAATGTGATTTGAACTTCGAGAAGTTTTTTACCTTTCTCAAACAATAATATTTGTGATATTATGTAATTTGAATAATGTCTTACGTCTAAGTCCTAACCATTTCAAATCCACACATCAATAAAGGTCATTTCCATCAATACTAGTCACAAGCTTGTGCCGTTTTAAGTAAAGGAGATATATATGAATCAATGGAAAAAAATTAGCCACAAACTTGCGGTTATAGCCAGTCAGGTTAACCAATCAAACACAATACGTGTTTACAATGATTTTGTTTTCCTAAGAGATAAATGACTAGATAACAAGAAATATGTACATTTTTGTTGAAAAATAAATGATATTATATAAATTATTTTTAATTTCTTATAACTTTATTGTAAAATTAAATCAACAAAATAAATTTACAAAAATAATTTAAATAAGATGATAGGGACTATTAACATTTAGATTTGAAAAATTAACTAGAGTTTTTTCACTAAACTGACATTTTCTGGTATTATTTTTTTTCATAAGAATCACACAAGTCACAAGTTTCCAGTCAATGCTAGCATTATAGTATAGGCAAGTGAGGCGGTCACCTAAGGCCTCCAAGTAAAAAAATGCCCTCAAATTTTAAACAATAGAGTTATTTCTTTTATTGCAATAGTATTAATTAAGCTCAAATATTAGCCAATAAATAAAATAATAATTTTTATCAAATGAAAAACAAGAAAAAAGAAGAAGAGAGAAATGTTATGTCCACAACATTTTTTTAACAAATCTTAAATAGAATATTGTTACCGGTTGTTATTGGTGGCAAAAAAGTAATTTCACCGATGGGTTTAATTACAAAATAATAGTCTCACTGGTTCAATTCCCGCTTCCATAGGACACCTAGTTGCCTTGTCTATTCTTTCCCTTAATGTCAACAAAATTTCTGGATCAATTCCAACCACTATTGGAAATATGACCAAGCTCACCGAATTGGTTTTGAGGATGAACAAACTAAGTGGTTATGTTCCAGTAGAAATGAATAATCTCACCAATTTGACAAATTTGCAACTATCTGAAAACAATTTTGTAGGCTAGTTACCTCCACAAATATGCCTATCTGGAACACTTGTTTACTTTAGTGCTGTTGATAACCACTTTATAGGTTCTATCCCAAAAAGCTTGAAAAACTGTAGTAGTCTCACTTGGTTCGGCTTGATGGAAACCATCTGACAGGAAATATAGCAAAAGATTTTGACATCTGCTTGAACTTAAATTATATTGATTTGAGTAATAATAATCTGTATGGTGAGCTTTCATCAAAGTGGGGGCAGTGTCATAACTTGGCAAACCTAAAAATCTCCAACAACAAGATTTCTGGTAGTATACCACCTGAAATTGGCAACACAACAAAGCTAGGTGTCCTTGACCTCTCTTCAAATCATCTAGTGGGAAAGATACCATAGGATCTAGGGCGCCTGAAGTCATTGCTCAAACTTCTTTTGAACAATAACCAACTTTCAGGTAACATTCCTTTAGAAATTGGAATGCTATCTATTTTAGAACATTGTGACTTGGCAGCAAACAATCTCAGTGGCTTGATCCCCAAACAACTTGGAGAGTGCTCAAGATTATTGTTCTTGAATTTAAGAAAAAATACACTTGATGGAAGTATTCCTTATGATATAGGAAGCTTGCAGTCTCTTCAAAGTCTTGATGTTAGTAAGAATTTGCTGGTAGGAGAGATACCACGAAAGCTTGGAGGAATGAAACAGTTGTAAACATAAAATCTCTCTCACAATAATCTCTCTGGTTCCATCCCATCCACATTCAATGATAGTGCAAGCTTAACATCCATTGATATATCCTACAATGAGTTAGATGGTCCTATTCCTAACATCACAGCCTTCTGCAAGGCATCACAGCCTTCCGCAAGGCTCCAATCGCAGCACTAAAAAATAACAGAGGCTTGTGTGGCAATGTTGTTGGTTTAATGGCATGCCCAAAAATGATTCCTAGTCGTTCATCTACGAGGCACAACCAATTTTTGGTTATAATTTTAGTCTCTATTTTGGGCACACTAATAATTATATTTATCATTGTAGGAGTTTTGCTTCTTCTTTGTCGAATAGTGAAGAAACTAGAAGACAAGCCAAGAGAAACACATGACGATAATGTTTTTGCAATATGGAGTTATGATGGAAGAATGGTGAATGAAAACATCATTGAAGCTACAGAGGAATTTGATTCCAAATATTGCATTGGAGTGGGAGGATATGGAAGTGTTTACAAAGCTAAATTGCCAACAAGCCAAGTTGTTGTCATGAAGAAACTTCACCCACTACTTGATGGTGAGATATCCAATCAAAAAGCCTTTACAAGCGAAATTTGTGCCTTAACAGAAATAAGACATCGTAATATTGTGAAGTTGTATGGTTTTTGTTCACATCCAAAACACTCTCTTTTGGTTTATGAGTTTTTGGAAAGTGGAAGCTTGGTGAACTTACTAAATAGTGAGGAAGGAGCAAAATCATTTGTTTGGTTTAAGAGAGTAAATGTCATAAAAGGTGTGGCAAATGTTTTATCTTATATGCATCATGATTGATGTCACTTCTTTTTTTTCTTTTATACATATGAGCCTTTTTTTCCTCAATAAAATCTTGAGAATATAAAATTTCAACCAAATTGCATATATTATCAATGTTGAATAATATGAATGAATTAATAGGATGTGAAATTGAGCTAAAAATTAGGGGTCCCACTACTAACTCACAAAACTTACTATCTAATTATTTCATTCTATTGCAATTGATATATCAATGCAGGTGGCCTAAGTCTGCCTCATATGGCTGCCACATAATCTACAATAGAAACAAAAAACAATTATCATAACATCTTAAAATGTGAAACAAGGGAGAATACATAGAAAAAGGGAAAAACAAAAATTAAAACAAAAGATATGTTAAAGCAATGATTTTAACATATTCTTAAGGAAAATTATACATACGGATCCAATCTTTAGGCAAGAAAAAAACAAAGAAATGAAACATCAGTGAAGTCAATTAAATAAATATGATGAAACAAAGATATCGCAAAACTTTGGGACTAAGGTTTGGTTGTTGTTGCCTGATGCAACAAAGATACGGCTTGGTTACCACTTGAAATGGCAGTGTTAAAGGCAGCAAGGTGTATGCTGATAATGGTGTGATAGTGGTCATGGTACAACTCCACTGCCATCAAACCCTTTTGGCTTCATTCTCTTTACTGCTGCTACCAACAAAAAACTTCCAAAACTATCATCACCATGATCGATATTCCAACCTCTTTAAGACTTCCAAAACCTCAAAAACCCTTCCACACTTGCCTCCCCTATGACACAATTCTTTAAATGTCCAACGTCTCAAATGCTACTCTTCGTTTAACCCATTAATGTACCTCAATGCATCAGTTACTTTTGTACCTCAATGCAACCAAAGTTGCTTATCTTCTAGTCAATGAACAAAGAAGCAACTTCATTAAGTTGACTGCTATTCAAACTACACTAATTGGATCTAATTCCCAAGTTAAGCGTGAATACAGTTCAAGGAATTTTATGATACTAAAATAAATTTAGCCTAGATTGCAGTACCTTATATTAAAGCATAATATATAATTTTATTGCAATTTTGACATGCAAATCCAAAACTGAATTTAATTGGAGGGAACATTTATTAACGTTAATTCCACTTGCTAATGGGCATTATAATCATTCCAAAAAGGCCAGATTTTAGAACAACAATATTTCGCATTAACTTTACATCAAACATATTTGAAATAACTATCCATAAAAATAGGTTCAAAGCAACAACACGAGTGAGCAACGAAAGTCTTGCACACAATAACGGAAAGAGATACTATCGTGTACAAAGAATAAAATTTACCCAAAGCAAATGCATGTCTCATACATATTAACTTATGATGGGTAAACCTATGAAAGTTTTCCTTGATCTTGACAAAGTATAATACCTCACACAAACTCTAGAAGAAATTCTTGAATTTTCTTATCTACTTGATTAGATAATATACCTGGTCCAGCTACATTCTAACTAATTGCTCGTGATAGCGGACCAACGCCATGCCAGATGGCCTACTCTTCGAGCTTGGCACAGGCACCCACCTACTGTTACGAGCAAATAACATAAGATTACATAATACCACTTAGTTACTAAGAAGAGTACATTGCATAACACATGAATATCATGAAATACTTACTTAAATGCAAGTGGAGCTTTTGGCCATAGGCCATAATCACATCCAGGTAGGGGCTCTATCTTGGGGCACAAGAATGGCAACCTCACCCATGCCCAATACTGGACCAATTGCAACGCCACACCAATCTGCGATGTCTGTTTATGGCTTGCCCGACACAACTCTCTGTACAACCATGCCAGGCAACTACTACCCTAACTATATTGTGGCGGATCATGAAGGTTCTGTAGGAACTCCAAGTGCATCAGACGCACCCTATCTCCCGACTTGTTCATGAAAATCTTATCTCTTAGTAGCGCAAAAATATAACCCTAGGCATACTGATGTATCTGATTCTCTGTTGCATCATGAGGCAATGGCTCTGAAATGCGCTCAACAAGGCAGCTAATGAGAATTCGTTGCCTGACCAAAGTTTTTTTGTCATTCGCCAGAACTCCAAAACCAAGCAACTCCCCACACAGTTGGTTCCAATCTCCCACAATAGTCGGCCCAACCAAGACCTCACCGTCTACAGGAGTCCTAAAATGACCTCCACATCATGTGGAAGATGGAACGTATGAGTCTCCAGCCGCCATTGCTTAACTAGGGCTGATATTAGGCCATGATTCATCTCTCTAGAAGGGGCCATAAACAATCCTTCTAGCCCCAGCAACTTAATAATGTCTATCACCCGATTATCTAGCATCGTTATGTTTGCCATCTCCTTAGAGCAACCACGGCACTGAAGTGGGCCCGAGTCCTGCAAAATTAATAAAAATTATAGTAGTTGTTAGAACTAGATATACAAATTTGAAAGAACTTGCTAAAAGTCAAAGAGAAAGTAAAATTTAAAGCAGTTCTTAGAACTAGATATTCACCTCGCCATTCCAAATGTCCTCTGATTGATGATTTTGTTGTTGCGTCAGCAATGAAGTAATTTCTAGACCAAGGCGCACAACCTCTGGCTCCTCATCGATCTGAGGCTCCATACTGCAAAGAGTACCTATGAAATTCAGACTTCTAAGTTCTAGCAAGAGGAAAAAGAACAACAACAACAACAACAACAACAACAACAGCAATAAATGCAAAAATAGAGGAAATTTAGGGATCAGGACAAGCCAAACTCATTACATATAAGGAAAAAAAAGGAGGACAATATATAAGGTGTCAAAATTTCCATAGAACAAAATAAGGTATCAAAACTCAAAAGCCTCAATTTTTTTAAATTTTTTTTGTAATTATAACCCAAGAACAAAAATAAGAGCACAAACAAAAATAAAAGCACAAATTTCTCTAATTTTGAGCCCAATGAAGAAATTTGCATCATTTCTACGCAAACTATAAGTAAAGACATATTACACTGCTCCAAAGAGTTTTGCAACATTTGCAACCACCCCATAACAAAGATTTTACTAACATAAATCCCAGTAAGTAAACACATACCAAGCATTATTACCCACAAACCAACAAAAAACAAAGACAAAAACAGAACATGCCAGCAACCCAAATCATACAACAAGTAACAAAACAAATCCGTCTAACTTAAATCTTACACTAACAAGAAAAACTAAAGCACTAACAATGGAAATTATCAAACACAAACACTTGGGCTAAACCCAAATGGAATAATTATTTAAAAAGCTCAAATTTTTATAAGAAAACATACCTTCAGGGATTTTGAAAAAATCTGAACTTCCATTGGACAAAAGGGATTTTGAAGGTATGGGTCAGGGGATTGTCTGAAGCCGATTGTGAGGAAAGAGGAGAGCATTTGAGGGTGAGGGTGATTTTTGCTGCACGCCGAGGGGTTGAAGGTGATTGATTTGGGTGTTTGAGTGAGTGTTTGAACTTTGAGAGAGCGTTTGAGAGACTGAGAGTGTTTCAGAGTGAGGCTTTTGAAAGTGGGTGAGATTGTATAGTGTGCAGATTTCGAGCCTTATAGACTCGATTTCTATGTGGCTAAATTTCCTCCACGTGGAAAATTTGTCCACGTAAGGGAATTGACAAACACCACAACTCAAGTTTTAAAAGCTCGAGTTCTAAAAAGATCTCGAGATTTAAAAACTCGAGATGTTAGTTTTCATTATTCTTTTAAACAATGACAATTAACGAAAATGTTAGATATTTAAGGGTAATTTGAAAAAAAAAAATCGTCATGTTTGTATTAGAATACAAGAGCAAATGCCTTTTCTCCTATCCGGTCAAACTAATAATTTTCGTTTTAGTGAAACGTTCAAGCTTTCATTAGGGATGACAATTTCTACCCGACCCGCGGGTACCCGGCCCGACCCTAATGGGCTGGGTTTTACTCGATCCGATAAGAAATAGGGTCAGATATGGATTATTAAAAAAAAAAACCCGTAGCGAGTCTGGGTCTGGTCTGGGTTTTATAAAAAATCCAGTCCGAAACCCGACCCGAACCTGACCCAGTATTTATAAAATTATTAAAATCCCTTTATATATATATATATATTGTTAAAGACATATTTTATGTAATTGGTTAATCCTTTGACAAAACACACTTTTCTTGTATTTTGGTAGATCTAGGATGTGTTTAATACTTCAAGAAACAATTGTTCAAGTCTAGTATTAAAGCCATGAAGATTGGACCAAGAAACAAGTGAAGAAAAAGTGTGTACTAAAGCTGGACACCTGTTGGATACCTGCTGGACACCTGCGGTCCTGGGGATAGCTGCTCGACAGATAGCTATCTATCGAGGTTTAATGAGGCTCGACAGCTTCCCGATCGATCGAGGTATCTATCGAAGTTACGAAAATCAGAATTTTCAGATCTGAATTTTGGGCCTGGCTTTTGTATTTGTGTAGGGTTTCTTTTCTCACAACCCTAAATATATATAAGGCTTATTTTAGAGGCCGTCACACAAGAGAATATAAGGAGAACATATGCAAAAGGTGATCGAAGCCTTATTCTCTCTAAAAAAAGCTACTGCGTCTTTGCGCCTTAGGGTTTTGTAACCAAGTGCTTCTTGATCTTCATTGTTGATGAAGTGAAGAACTTTACAGCCAACATTCTTCTTCCTCAAGTTGGTGAGTGCGTCACGTACTAGAATTCGTGAAAAGGAGTTAGTCACGTATTGGGATTCGTGCATCAAAGGGTGGTGTTCATATATTGAAGAGTTCAGAGGTTCTGAAGCAGTAGAAGGTTTCTGCTGTGAGTTTATCTACGGGGATTGTAGAGTCTAGGGACAAAAGTTTTGTACTAGATCTGAAACTTCTCTTTACTATAGTGAATTGCTTTTCGGGAAAGTTTCCCCCTAGGTTTTTTACTGTGAAACTGGTTGGTTTTATTGGTTTTCCTGGGTCATCATATCTTGTCTTATTTATTTTTCCGCTGCACTTAGTTTTGACATAATATTGATGTTTGTTTGTTTTAATAAGTTTTATGTATAATAAATCTAATTAACAACTTGGATTTAAAACTTGTTAATTCTATCAACCGGGGTCTAAATTTCCCAATATATATATATATATATATAAATATAAACTAACCCTAACTCAGTAACTCCCTCATTTTTCTTCCTCATTTTTCAGCAGCAAGCCAGCAGCTCACGCCTCCCTCCTCAGTCCTCTCCCTCACTGCCTCACAAAAGCACAATCAGCACTGAGTACATAGCCTTACCTCACACGGCCTCACACCTCACAGCCACAACTACTGTCTCTGCTTCTCACATCTCTGCCTCTCACAGCCACGCTCTTCATCTCATCTCATGTCTCGCTTCCTCTGTTGGATTCGTCTCCATAGTTGGGGCTTTGCATCTCTTGCTTTTGTCTCCTCAATATTACATATCTCCATAGCCTCCATAGCTGCTGCAATTTATTGTTTTGTTTTGTTTTGTTTTGGATTAACTTTGCGATTTTGTAATTTCGGCAGATCCAAAGGGAGGCGACCTCTGCCTTCGAACTTCCTTTTTTTTATCTGGGATTGAATCTAGGCAAAAAAATCTTCAATAGGCTTGAAATTTTTTTTTTTTTTTTTTTTTTTTTTGGGGCTAGATTTGGGCCCAAGAAGCTAAATGGGGCCCGTGGAGCCCGCGGGGCGGGTCTGGGCCCCGAGAAAAAAAAAACCCGATTAATAATTGGGTCGGGTTCAGGTTGAAGGTTCGGACTTGCGAGTTAGGTCCAGAAATGCAAAAACTCGATCAGAACCCAATCCGTTACCATTCCTAGTTTTCATGCCTTGTTTCCTTCTACTTCAGAGTCAATGAAAGTCTGTTTTCCAAGTTATACAGGGCTTTTGCTTTGGTGTGAAAAGTTCCGGTCGGTAGAATAAATAAGCCAATCTAGACACTTCGGCTATTTGTTAAAGTAGGTGTGAAAAAAGTGTGTCAGTGGAATTATTCGTTTAGTTGCCACCAGCATGACCCACATTGCATCAAGCAAGAACCAAAGTGTGATAACCACACACGGGCACAGACCCATACCTGCAATTCCACGTTTTTCTACCGGTTCTATCAGTGGCGGATTAGATAAAGGTGCTCAAATTTCGCACGATGATTGACTTTGCAAGAGACATATCAAATCAGTTGGCTAATAATACCAATTATAATATAATTTTCTGTACGAAAAGTTGAAAAAGATTAAAAACAGGGCTTTTTATCTGTTAAAGCTTTCTGCCCTTTAAAATTTATTATAAAAGAATCAATAACCTCGAAGGACTGTGGTCTCCACCACTATCCAAAGTGATTTAAGTGAAGCTAACAATTCAAACAGTTATAAAATCTACACTGTAATTACACTTATAAAATGGAAAGCCATCCAATCATTCCACAATGACACCTAACGCTTATAATGAGATTTTGAGGCTTTAAAATAATATCAAGGGATTTATTTATTTGTATATATTTGATAGATTTAAATTTCTCTGAAAAAAAAATGATTTAAGAAACAATTATTAGTATAATCATATGACATGAATTGACGCATAATGTGCTTTCATTTCGAGAAGTTTTCTACCTTTCTCAAACAATAATACTTGTGATAATATGTAATTTAAATAATGTTTTACGTCTAAGTCCTAACAGTTTCTCAAAATATTGTATTTCATTAACCAATTACAACCACAATTCCCAAAGGACCAAAATCTGAACCAGTAGTCAGTAGAATTCAAAAAAAGAAAAAAGAAACGAATTTCTGAACCAGTAAACAAAAATAGAAGCTGTACTGGATTATTCTATCTATAAATTCCTCACACCAGTAGCCAAATTCTTCATCAACCCATACATGCAAAGTTTGCAGACACAAAATATCCCTCTCGAGACACACCCTCCGTAACACAAACAGCTACCAATTGCAAAGTCATGGCATTCAAAGTCTTGTTCTGTAGCCTTGTACTTTTGTTGGTTTCCTTGCTCCACTTTGCTACGTTTGCTTCCTCCACAACTTCTTCTGTGACTGCTACAGCTGCAGCAGGCAAAGCATTGAAGGAAGCAGAAGCTCTTCTAAACTGGAAAGCCAGTCTTGACAACCAAAACAAATCTTTCCTATCTTCGTGGGTTGGAGACCGCCCATGCATTAATTGGGCTGGAATTACTTGCGATGACTTGGAATTGGGTGTCACTCACCTAAACCTTTCCAGTTTTGGTTTGAAAGGTACGCTTTACAACCTTAACTTCTCTTCCTTTATCAAAACAGAGAGAGAGAAATTCTGTGTATATTGTATATTTAACAAATCAAGATTACATTTGTTTATATACAGCCCAAATCAGTGTCTAACTGACTAACAAACATTTAACTAATTCTCACACGTGAGTGTGAAATAATAACTAACTATCCGCGTGTGATCACTTACAACTATGATATTCATTCTAAAGCTACAAGCCGTATCAGAATTACAAAGCTATAGCTACTGTCGTTTGTGTCTTTCATCACCTACTGCTATGCTCTTGCTTCTCCCCTGTTTCAGCATCAATACTCTGATACTCCCCCTCAAGAGCAGCAGGTGTGTGTATGTCTATCATCCCCATCTTACCAGTAAGTGTAGTGAACTGATTGTATCCCAATGCCTTGGTGAGCATGTCTGCTAATTGGCAATGAGTTCTTACATGGTTTAATTTGATAACCCTCTCCAAAACCTTGTCCCTGACTACATGGCAGTCTATTTCAATGTGTTTTGTTCTTTCATGAAAAACAGGATTGGAACCAATGTGTAATGCAGCCTGACTATCACAAAACAGCAATGCCTCCTTGTTATGTTGAACCCCAATGTCCTTGAGAAAGTATAAGAGCCACACAATTTCACATGTAGCAACTGCCATAGCCCTATACTCTGCCTCTGCTGAAGACCTAGAGACCGTGGACTGCTTCTTAGACTTCCAAGACACTAAGGAGTCTCCAAGGAAGATGCTATAGCCTGTAACAGATTTCCTTGTATCAGAACAAGAGGCCCAATCAGCATCTACAAACCCTTTCAAATGTAGGTCTGATCTGGAAGAGAAAATGAGTCCCTTTCCCGGTTTATTCTTCAAATATTGCAAGATTCTGTGAGCTGCATCCAGGTGTGGTTTTCTGGGTTTAGACATATATTGGCTGAGTTTGTGGACAGCAAAAGTGATGTCTGGCCTTGTAATTGTCAGGTATAATAGTCTACCTATCAGTCTTCTATAGCTGCTAGGATCTTTGAGTTCTTCTCCTTCCAATTTACTCAACTTGAGACTTTGTTCCATAGGGGTTTTGGCTGATTTACATCCCAACATGCCAGCATCACTAAGTACTTCAAGAGTATACTTTCTTTGACAAAGTGCAATACCCTTGTTGGATCTAGCAACCTCTAGCCCAAGAAAGTATTTCAAGTCACCTAGATCTTTGAGTTTAAACTTGTCATCTAGCAGGAGTTTGAACTTGTCTATTTCAGCTTTATCATTACAAGCAATCAAGACATCATCTACATATATCAAAAGGACCATAAAAACATCACCTTTCCTTCTAGTAAATAAAGAATAGTCAGCCTTGGACTGAATGAAGCCAAGCTGAATCAAGGTTGTAGAAAATTTGGCAAACCATTGCCTAGAGGCCTGTTTAAGTCCATAGAGAGATTTATTTAGCTTACAAACTACCTCCCCCTGGCTGTGAAACCCCTGTGGAACAGCCATATATACCTCCTCATCCAATTCTCCATGTAGAAATGCGTTATTCACATCTAATTGGCTAAGAAACCAGCCTTGAATTGCAGCCACAGCAAGGAGCACTTTAACAGAAACCATTTTAGCTACAGGGGAAAAAGTCTCAAAATAGTCCACACCCTCTTTTTGTGTAAATCCTTTAGCTACCAGCCTAGCCTTATACCTCTCAACAGAACCATCAGCCTTATACTTAATCTTGTACACCCATTTACATCCTATAGGTTTCTTACCAATGGGTAAAGGTGTCAAGGTCCATGTATGATTTGCCTCAAGGGCAGCTATTTCAACAGCCATAGCTTGTTGCCATTTGGGATCAGATGCAGCTTGGTAATAATAGGTAGGTTCAACAAGGGAAGAGATGGAACAGCAAAAGGATTTGTATGAGGGAGAAAGGTGGTGATAAGAAATATGTGAAGAAAGAGGATGAGAAGTACCTGATTGGGGTGGAGAGGCAGCAATGACAGAAGAGACCTGGTTGCAGTGGTAAGCCTGTAGGTAAGAGGGCTGTTTGACAGTCCTAGAGGATTTTCTAATGGGAATTGGATCAGCTATGGGATCAGGAGGTTCTGCAGGGACCTCATCAAGCAAATCATTGTCAAAAGAATGATGAACATGGATGAAAGAATCATGAGGCATAGCAGAAATGGATTTAGATGGAAGGACAGGATCAAAGATAGGATTAATAGCAGGGACACAAGGTAAAGGTAAAGAAACAGATGAGGAATGAAGATGTTTAGAAGTAGAAGAATTTGATGTGAAAGGAAAGACATCTTCATGGAAAATGACATCTCTAGACACAAAGATAGTATGAGAATCTAAATCAAAGACCTTATAGCCTTTAACATTAAAAGGAAAACCAAGAAAAACACATTTCCTAGCTCTTGGGGAGAATTTGTTTCGGGTATGAGAAATTGTGGAAGCAAAACACAAGCATCCAAACACTTTAAGAAGTGAATAATCTGGTACCTTGTGAAAAAGAAGTTCATAGGGTGTTTGATCATTTAACAAAGGAGAAGGGAGCCTATTAATGAGATAGGCAGCATGTAAAACACAATCACCCCAAAATTTAAGAGGAAGGTGAGATTGAATTTGCAAGGCTCTAGCAATGCAAAGTAGGTGCTGATGTTTCCTCTCCACAACAGAATTTTGTTGTGGAGTATAAACACAGCTAAGTTGATGAATTATGCCATGAGAATTGAAAAAATTAGACATGTCAAATTCCTTAGCATTATCAGTTCTAACAGCTTTGAGTTTCAGGCCAAATTGTGTATGAATCATGGTATAAAAGGAAGAAAACAGTTGCCTAACTTCAGATTTAGACTTCATTAAAAAAATCCATGTTGCTCTAGTAGCATCATCCACAATAGTTAAAAAATATTTGAAGCCATCTAAAGTAGGAGTAGAGTAAGGTCCCCATACATCCATATGAATCAAATCAAATGCACAAGAACTGATTTTATTATGAAAAGGAAATGGCAATCTCTTGAGTTTTGCCAAAGGACAAATTTGACAATGTTTATTACATGAAGATTTCAAAGATGGAATCATAGGAGACAATTTGTTGAGTCTAACATCAGATGGATGACCTAATCTATCATGCCAAATGGAAGGAGATGAGGAAGGTACACTAGTTGAATTGGCTGCAGTGAAGTGACCAACATCATTGATGTTGTGAGTAGGTAAGAAATCAGCAAGCTTGGAATTACAAGGTTGTTGAAGGCTGTCTGTCTGCAGCAGGAATAGACCATCAATTGCCTTGCCTCCCCCAATCATTTTCCAGGAATTGAGGTCCTGGATAAAACAGTAAGTGGATAGAAAAATACAACAAAAAGGTTGAGATTTTGTTAAAGAACTGATAGACAAAAGATTGAAGGAAAAAGATGGGACACAAAGGACATTGTTAAGGATAAGGGAAGGAGAAAGAACAACAGTCCCAATGTGAGTGACTTGAGCTGTTTCCCCATTAGGCAATTGAACCAAAGATCTTTTAATAGCTGTGATTGAGGTTAACAAATCAACAGAACACACAAAGTGATCAGTGGCACCAGTGTCCATTACCCAAGTATTACCACTATAGGCTTTCCTATTCACTATTTGTGCAGCAAAGACACTATGAGAAAAATCCATACCTGCCATTGCCAGGTTTGCAGAAGTGCAAGGAGGAGAAGACGTATTGTTCATTGAACCATCTGTAACATGAGAGGTTGCTGCCAGGGAAGAATTGGTTGCACCAAATAAAGCTAAAAGCTGTTGACATTGCTCAGGAGTGAATGCAGAAGACTGATGCATTGGAGAGGCAATATCTGATCTTGGACTATAAGAGACTTGGTGTGCCATAATGGACTTATTCTTGAATTTGAACCCTGGAGGAAATCCATGTAACTTATAGCATTTATCTATAGTGTGGCCAGTCTTGTCACAATGAGTACATACGGGTCTATCCTTGTTCTTTCCTCCAGAATTAACAAAATTAAGACCATGAGATGTTTGATCAGATGACATTTTAGCAGCTAAAGCAGTGGAGTCAATTTTAACTACAGATGGACTTGGAGTTGATCTTTGGGCTTCTTCTTGAATTAGCAAAGAATAAACTTTGCTAAGAGATGGAATAGGATCCATGAGCAACACTTGAGTCCTAACTTGAGAAAAAGAATCGTTTACCCCCATCAAGAACTTCATTACAGATTCTTTGATTTGTAAATCAGTGAGCCTTTTGTTGATGTTACACACACATTTCCCACACGTGCAAGAAGGGAAAGGACTAAGGTTTTGCAATTGATCCCAAAAGACTTTCAATTGAGTAAAAAAATCTGTAATGTTCATCTCACCTTGGTGTAATTCTGCAATTTCCTTTTGAAGATTGAATACCCTTGGTCCATTGGTCTGAGCAAACCGATTCTTCAAGTCATTCCAGATTTCAAGAGCAGTGTCTTCATAGATAATGCTTGCTTGAAGCTTCGAAGAAACTGAATTTGTTAACCAAGTTCCCACCATGTTATCACATCTAATCCACGCTTGCACAGATGAAGAAGAAACCAATGGTGATGAAAGAGTTAGGGTTCCATCGATAAATCCCAACTTGTTCTTGGTGAGCAAAGCCTTTCTCACAGCTCTAGCCCAAGCCGAGTAGTTTTCCCCACCGATTAAAGGCTGTGTAACAAGTACCAAACTTGGACTCTCAGCATGATGCAAGAACAGAGGATCATCCATTGGTGATTCTTGCGAGGACGAAGGTGAATTTTCTGGTGCAGAATTGGTTGTAGCAGCGGAAGCCATTGTTGACAGAGAAAGAGAATTTTCTCAAGAAACAGAGTATTTTCTTCGAGAAAATTGAATGAGAAAATCAAAGATTGAAAAAGAACAAAACCCTAGAATTTGGGAATTTGCTCTGATACCATATCAAAACAGAGAGAGAGAAATTCTGTGTATATTGTATATTTAACAAATCAAGATTACATTTGTTTATATACAGCCCAAATCAGTGTCTAACTGACTAACAAACATTTAACTAATTCTCACACGTGAGTGTGAAATAATAACTAACTATCCGCGTGTGATCACTTACAACTATGATATTCATTCTAAAGCTACAAGCCGTATCAGAATTACAAAGCTATAGCTACTGTCGTTTGTGTCTTTCATCACCTACTGCTATGCTCTTGCTTCTCCCCTGTTTCAGCATCAATACTCTGATATCCTTTCCCAACCTCCACACTCTCTGTCTTTTACAAAACTCGCTTTATGGATCTATTCCTGATAGTATTGGAGACCTTTCTAAACTCACCCATCTCGACTTCTCTCACAATAATCTTTCCGGTACATTTCCTTCTAGCATTTTTAACCTTTCCAAACTTCGGTTTTTTGATTTGAGTGGAAATCAGATATCGGGAAGAATTCCACCCGAGATAGGCCAAATGATAAGTCTTCAATATTTAATGGTTTCCGAAAATTTTCTCAATGGTTCCCTCCCTCAAGAAATAGGAGCATTGAGAGATCTAATTTATCTTGCTTTAAACGGGAATAGTCTCATAGGCCCCATCCCTGCTTCTATGGGAAGCTTGAGCAATTTATCCTTTCTTGACCTTGAGGACAACGAAATTTCGGGATCAATTCCTCGAGAAATTGGAAAGTTGGGCAACTTAACCATACTATTCCTATTAAACAACAAATTTTCTGGTTCCATTCCCCGAGAAGTTGGAATGATGAGATCTCTCACTCAACTTGATTTGTCATCTAATTTTCTCATTGGTCCAATTCCCTCTTCCATTGGAAACTTGAGCGAGTTACAACAACTTTACCTTTATTCCAACAGTCTTTCTGGTTCCATTCCTAAGGAATTAGGATTGCTTAAACATCTGTGGGTACTTCAATTACTAAATAATAGTCTCATTGGTCCAATTCCAACCACGATTGGAAATTTGACCAAGCTTACTAGTTTAGATTTGTCCGAAAACGAGCTAAGTGGTTCAATTCCTGCTTCCATAGGACTCCTAGCTGCCTTGTCTATACTTGCTCTTAATGACAACAAACTTTCTGGATCAATTCCAACCACTATTGGAAATATGACCAAGCTCAACAAATTGGTTTTGATGATGAACAAACTTAGTGGATTTGTTCCAGTAGAAATGAATAATCTCACAAGTTTGACAAATTTGCAACTATCTGAAAACAATTTTGTTGGCCAGTTACCTCCACAAATATGCCAATCCGGAACACTTGTTTACTTTGGTGCTATTAATAACCACTTTATAGGTCCTATCCCAAAAAGCTTGAAAAACTGCAGTGGTCTCTTTCGGGTTCGACTTGATGGAAACCATCTGACAGGAAATATAGCAGAAGATTTTGACATCTGCCCGAACTTAAATTATATTGATTTGAGTAGTAATAATCTGTATGGTGAGCTTTCATCAAAGTGGGGGCAGTGTCATAACTTGACAAGCCTAAAAATCTCCAACAACAAGATTTCTGGTAGTATACCACCTGAAATTGGCAACGCAACAAAGCTAGGCGTCCTTGACCTCTCTTCAAATCATCTAGTGGGAAAGATTCCAAAGGATTTGGGGCGCCTGAAGTCATTGCTCAAACTTCTTTTGAACAATAACCAACTTTCAGGTAACATTCCTTTAGAAATTGGAATGCTATCTATTTTAGAACATTGTAACTTGGCCGCAAACAATCTCAGTGGCTTGATCCCCAAACAACTTGGAGAGTGCTCAAGATTATTGTTCTTGAATTTGAGCAAAAATACACTTGATGGAAGTATTCCTTATGATATAGGAAGCTTGCAGTCTCTTCAAAGTCTTGATGTTAGTAAGAATTTGCTGGTAGGAGAGATACCACCACAGCTTGGAGGAATGAAACAGTTGGAAACATTGAATCTCTCTCACAATAATCTCTCTGGTTCCATCCCATCCACATTCGATGATAGTGCAAGCTTAACATCCGTTGATATATCCTATAATGAGTTAGAGGGTCCTATTCCTAACATCACGGCCTTCCGCAAGGCTCCAATCGCAGCACTAAAAAATAATAGAGGCTTGTGTGGCAATGTTGCTGGTTTGAAGGCATGCCCAAAAATGATTCCTAATCGTTCATCTACGAGGCACAACCAATTTTTGGTTATAATTTTAGTCTCTTTTTTGGGCACACTAATAATTATATTTATCGTTGTAGGAGTTTTGCTTGTTCTTTGTCAAATAGCGAAGAAAATAGAAGACAAGCCAAGAGAAACACATGACGATAATGTTTTTGCAATATGGAGTTATGATGGAAGATTGGTGTATGAAGACATCATTGAAGCTACAGAGGAATTTGATTCCAAATATTGCATTGGAGTGGGAGGATATGGAAGTGTTTACAAAGCTAAATTGCCAACAAACCAAGTTGTTGCCGTGAAGAAACTTCACCCACTACTTGATGGTGAGATATCCAATCAAAAAGCCTTCACAAGCGAAATTTGTGCCTTAACAGGAATAAGACATCGTAACATTGTGAAGTTGTACGGTTTTTGTTCACATCCAAAACACTCTCTTTTGGTTTATGAGTTTTTGGAAAGTGGAAGCTTGGTGAACTTACTAAATAGTAAGGAAGGAGCAAACTCGTTTGATTGGTTTAAGAGAGTAAATGTCATAAAAGGTGTGGCAAATGCTTTATCTTATATGCACCATGATTGTTTGCCATCTATAATTCATCGTGATATATCAAGTAAGAATATTTTATTGGATCAAGAATATGAAGCTCGCATCTCTGACTTCGGCACTGCGAGACTTTTGAAGCCCGATTCATCCAACTGGACCTCATGTGCAGGCACCTTTGGATACATGGCTCCAGGTTAGTTTTTTTGGTTGCTTTCTCTAAGTAGCAGTTGGCAATCAGTCATTTTGTTTTCTGTCAGAAAAATTGATATTGTGGGGGTGACGAATAATTAGAATTATCAACTTATGGACTAGATAAATGCCATTTTTGTTGTCGATGGTTTGTCAAAGGTTTCTCTCCTAATTTAATGTTTTGCTATATTGATGCTCATATTCACTGTGGTCATATATGATATACCTATAGTGTAAGCAGCTTTAGTTTATTGTAACCTTAGGATTAGTTATTGCATATACCATAATTAACTCCATAGTTAAAAAAACAATTCATATAAAAAAATAATTAAAAAATTTAGTAGTATATCATATGTAATATATGTAGTATGTCGTGGATTCTATTGATAATAAATTCGAATGAGAAAGTACTAGTGCATGTCCCCCTTTTTTATTAAAAAAAAAAAAAAAAATCAATTGTGATATGCATAAGTCCCATGAACATTGATCCTAACAATTGATTGTCATTACATTGATATATTATGCAAGTTGCATATACATGGACCAAATTCAAGTCAAGCTCATATTTTATTACTAATAGGTGGAGCTGCGATGACTTTAATTAATTTTTTTCTCAACAGAGCTTGCATACACAATGGAAGTTAATGAAAAATGTGATGTTTTTAGCTTTGGAGTATTGACTTTAGAAATAATAATGGGAAAGCATCCAGGAGATCTTACCTCATCTCTTTCATCACCAACATTTTCAATCCGTGAGCTGCTATTGAAGGATGTGTTGGACCAACGACTTTCACTCCCAATGGATGAAGTTGCAAGGGAAGTGCTCTCCATTGCAGAGCTTGCAATTGCTTGCTTGCACACCATTCCACAATCTCGTCCAACAATGAGACAAGTTTCTCAAAAACTTTCAACTCAGAAACCACATTTGCCAAATACATTGCAATCAATCACACTAGGAGAAGTAGTTGATCTCGGAGGCTTAATTGGATGATAGCTTGTTTTGTTGGTGTTCCCTTTTTGTTTGTGCATTGTCGTTGCTCTACCTTTTGACATGTCCTCCTCTCCTAGTAAACCATTTCATTAAGTAGTTACTGTATTGTGTTTAATTGATACAAGTGTATCCATCAAAATGCAGAGTTTTGAGAATGTAGCTAATAAAATCAAATGAAGTTTATATTTGAATGTGTAGCAACATTAATACTAATCAATATAGTACTCAAGAGCTGTTTATGTTCTCTCAAATAAAGAAAGAGCTGTTTATATGGTGGAGGTATAGAAGTTGAACTGACTCCGTCGGAATTATTTGGAAATAACTTTGTTCAATAATAGAAAAGTAGAGTTTTGATTGGATAATAGCTTGTTTTGTTGGTGTTCCCTTTTTGTTTGTGCATTGTCGTTGCTCTACCATTTAACAAGTCCTCCTCTCCTAGTAAACCATTTCATAAAGTAGTTACTGTATTGTGTTTAATTGATAAGAGTGTATCTATCAAAATGCAGAGTTTTGAGAATTTAGCTAATAAATTCAAATGAAGTTTATATTTGAATGTGTAGCGACATTAATACTAATCAATATAGTGCTCAAGAGCTGTTTATGTTCTCTCAAATAAAGAAAGAGTTGTTTATAGGGTGGTGAAATTGCATCATGTATTGCACTTGATTTCAATCTCGCATCGCATGAGTTACGAGAACAGCGTAGTGCATATGGGTATGCATCTGTCCTTCTCTCAAAATAAAAAAAAATTAATCAATTCGACAAAACCAACCAAACTTAAAATCAGATACAATAAAAATCAGCAATACTTGAAACAAAAAACAACAATGAAGTTGATCAATTATAATTGACAAAATTTATAGAGGACTGAGTTTAAAATGATATGAATGAACTTGTGGAAGTATTAGGAGTTTTAGATCCTTATGGTCTTAGTTGCTATGTCTAAGATTTGAGCTGTCACATGGATCCATGTAATGTATGAACCTTGCCCATTAATGCTTGGCATTTTCCTGATAAGTGAGAGAAAGAGATGTACAATAATGTTTTGTTGACTAAAATAAAATGAACTCATCATTACAAGTGAGTATTCAATGTAGTTTCTTGTTCCCACTAATAAAGAATTAAGAATTTTTAATTTCAATTTTTTTTCTTTTCTTATTCCTCCAACATTTTTTCTATAACCAAATGGAGCATAAATTTAAATAATCCATCACTAAAATTGTTGACGCTAACTTGAAATGTCAAAATTGTTTGTTAGTCCAATCTAAACGAGGCTCATTAGGGTGTCCAATGAAAGGGGAATGATTACCCAAATACCTTATTAGGGGGCACCTCTTCCAGCTTTGCCTCTTTCCTTGGTATCCTTAATGAGGCTCAAAACTAGATTCAGTTTAGAACTCCCTTCTTGTATTCTGTTGCAGAATAAGATTTTTTTTAACGAGGGAGAGGGTCCAGTGAAAAAGGGATGATGTCAATGCACAATGGAAGAGGAAGAACATGGGGATGTAGAATCCACAAGCCAAAAGTTGAAATCAAGACAAAAAGGAATTAGGATGACATAAGAGCAATTGAGTCCTTTTCAGCAATAATGTGATAGCTATAGATCTTCCCCTTACCTAGGCACTGCCATTTGCACTCTGAGTGCATTTTGATCTTTGAGATCATTACAAGCCCATTGTTTAAGATGCCGATTCCATGAGTGCTATATACTATAGTTGTCAGCTTTGAATTTCCAACCAGATTATCATTATACCTTTGAAAAGATCAACAAAGCCAAAAACATCACCTCCTTTACACACTTTTGAATTAAAACTCAAGTAACATTTTTTTCTTTACTAAGTAAAAGGAAATTGGCAAAGCCAAAAAATAAGTACTAATACATTTTACATATTATTTCATCTCATATAAATGTGGAAAGGACATATTATGATAATGAAAGTAATGAGACACAATTTTCAGCTTGTCATCTTACTGCATGTTGCAGGAGAATCCTTATTAGAACATTGAAAAGAAAGAATACCATTGACATTTAATTTTTTTTTTTTAATTGACAAACAAGATTGCTATATATCTTTTTACGAAGGATCTAGGTTATTGATTGACATACATACCTTAAGAAGTCAAAGTGGCAGTAAATTTTGAATCTGGTTCTCATTAATTCAGTATTGTTGATTTTTAATATATCAGATTAATCCAACCCAACGGATACGATTTGTTTTTGTGGTTTAAAATTTTAATTTAAATCTTGGGTTCAGTTGGTTCATGTTGATTTTTTTTTAAGTCATCTAACCTAATCCGACCCATTATATATTTTTGTATTTACAATGCATCAAATATGTAATGTAAGCACAACCTACCCAATCCAATTCAACCCAACTTACATGGGTTGGATTGGGTTGGTTACTACTTACTAGTTACTACAATCTAACCCAAGTGCACCCTCAATATCGTCTGAGTAATTGTCTTTTCTTCTTTTTTTCCTTTTATTTTCATTCTTCCTTTTGCCACATGACATATTGATATATCACGAATTACGAGATTGATATCTTTATAATTTTAATAAATTTAGATTTAGAATAAGGCTCTCAACCTAAACTTGTCGTTTTCCATCATATATGTAAGTGCACAAAGAGGGATCGAAATTGACTAAAATGGACCAAAGTGGTCCGAATGGACCAAATTGGACCAAATGAACCAAAGTGAACTAGAGTAGACAAAATAGAACTGAAGTCAAACAAATTGGACCAAATAGAACCGAATGACTGAATAAGACCAAAGTCGACCAAATAGGACCAAAGTAGATTTAATGGACCGAATGGGAGCAAATTGGACTGAATGGACCTAAGGACCAAAGTGGACCGAATCATACATATTGGACTGAATAGGACTAAATTAGACTGAATTAGACAGAATAGACCGAATAAGACTGAATCGACGGAATAGAACCAAAGTGAACATTATGGACCGAATAGAACCAAGGTAAACTGAATAGGACTAAAGTGGACTTAATAGACCGAATAGGACCAAAGTGAGCCATAGAAGTGAATGGACGGTACAGGACTCAAATTGGACTAAATAAGACCAAATGAACCTACTAGGACCAAATTGGACCAAATAGCACCGAATAGGATGAAATTGAATTAAATAGGACCGAAATAAACAGAGTGGACCGAATAGGACCAATGTGGACCGAATAGGAACCACAGTAGACATAATGGACTGAATATAACCAAAGTGAACCAATATGACCAAAGCGGACCGAATATGACAAAAATTGGACTGAATAGGACCGAAGTTGACAAAATGGACCAAATAGGACTAATGTAGACCGATTAGGACTGAATAAGACTGAGTGTGCGTTTAGCTCTAGCTTAAAAAGCCAGCTTATTTAATTATTCAACTTATTTTTGTTACTATTCATAGCCCCATTGCACTTTTTGGTACTATTGATGGGTCTCGTTGTACCATTTCAACTAACTTTTACCTTTATCTACAGTACTTTCAGCAAAAAGTTTTCACTTTCAGCAAAATAAGCAAATTCCAAACAGACCCCAAATAGACCAAATAGGACCAAAGTGGACATAATTGGCTGAATTGAACAAAGTGGACCGAGTAGAATCAAAGTGGATTGAATAGGACTGAAGCATACAGAATAAGACCAAATTGGACCAAAGTATACAACAAAATATAAGAGAAACAAATTTGTTGTGTAAAATTTGGTTTAAAAAACAAATAAATAAATAAAATGATGTTATTAATTCTTATTTAAACGTGCAATTCATGCATCATAAATACTACGACATACAATGTTTGGCACCTCGCTATCAATCTAGGTTTCGACGTATTCGGCATCATAAAAGAGGGTGCATATGGTTGCCATTGTAGTTGAATTTCTGGTTTGAAAGCATGGGCTCTACGCATATTTGGCATGTGAAAATTGGATGAGCTTCTTGTACTTGGTCATGGTGTGTTTCTTCTTCTATAAGTCTCAATGATGTTTCCATGACGGGTTTCTTATGGCTTGAAAGTTGATATACAACTACAATGCAGTTTAATTTTTCAATGAAAGTTCTTGCTTCTTATATATATGTATGGGTCTTTTAATTCTATATGACTTTTAGAAAAGTTAGCTACACATCTTTTACGGTGAAGGAATTTGTGGTGCATACTAACATGCTTTGGAAGAAAATCAAAGGCTTGCAAACCACTTTAAGGAATGGTTGACATTTGATTAGTTTGTCAAATAAATAAGAAATTTAAAAAAAAAAATTGAAAACTATATGTCAAATAAATAAAGAATTAAAAAAATAAAAATTATGTGAAAGTTTGTGAGACTACCAAAGCTTATGTGGCATAATGGCATAATATAAAAAAGAGCCCAAAAAAAGACAAACTTCTTCATCTATTATATATAGATGATTGAACTATTACACCTTGGGAAATATAATTTGAAAATTTTGCATATTGCAGAAGAACTTACAATTCTACTCATTAGTCACTATTTGGCATTGTCAGTGATTTTCAAATTTTGGTTGTAAACATTAAACCGGCTATATATATATATATTACATGCGTAAATAAATCAGAAGGTGGCTAAAAGTTTGTAAACAAATTATTCTTATGCACTTATGCTGCAAGTAGCATAGAAACATGGGGTAATTATAGAGAAATAACACTATCAAACAAATAAGATATTGAAATAAGTTTCTGATATAGCATTTCAACTAAAGTAAAACTTTTTAATACAACAAGGTGGAAATATAAAACAGGTTAATTCTGTACTTGAAAATATGTCGCAAAGACACAGATAATTTATTTTCTTCTTCAAGTGCCTTGACGAGCCGAAAATGGTATACGCTATACAGACTTCCGTACAGATTGCAATTATCATTATCATATTGGCCTCAAAAGAGGGTAGTTTTCAAGCAATTCATCCTCTGACAACGTATCATGTTCTGCCTGTTGGCTCCAAAGCACCTCTACAGCCTGCAAAATTGTTAAACATACATGTAGAGATAACTTTTCTAAGAAATTTTTTCACAACTGCTGAATCGAGAAATTGTTAAATGGCTATGCTCAATCGACAAAGTTGTGTAAATGGTGGATCAGTCTAGATATATGTATACATTCTGACGTACCAGTGTATCAGTGGAACTGATGGTATTCAAGTAGTGCAAGGCTGTCCTCAAGTCTTCAGTACTTTTAATTTCGGGTATGTTTAGTGCACCTTTAACAGCTACCAGGATTGTAACCTGAGAATGAATTTAAATTAAAGGAATAGACTTACAGACCTGAAAAAGACATAGAAGTGGGAACAATAAGCTTAAAATAAAGACCCAAATTGTAATATCAAGCTCTAAGACACACTAACCTATGAGTAAGTATTTGCAAGGAAGCATATGCTGCATGTGCAATTAATAATTATAGCAACTAATTAGCACAATATGTGTGCCTGATATTTATATTAAAACCCATAAAAGATGAAATACCACTATGTAATTTTTTTCAAGTAATGCAAGGCTGTCCTCAAGTCTTCAGTACTTTTAATTTCAGGTAGATTTAATGCACCTTTAACAGCTACCAGGATTGTTACCTGAGAATGAATTTAAATTAAAGTTCATATTTCACCCTCTCATCTTGAAAGTTGTCTGAATTCCTTTTCAAGTAATGCAAGAATATTTTGAGTGCATCAAAAGTGCTGTGTTGTTAAATAATCATTAAAAAGAAATAATCTTTTAAATTGGAGTGATCAGTTGGAAGCAACCAAAAAACACAAGAATCTTTTTCTCAATTTAAAAAAAAAAAAAAAACAATAACAAAAAAAAATTATTGGTATTTTTTCCACATACATTCAATTTCTATTGTGACTTTACAACAATAAGATTCTTCTATATAATGATAAAAAGATTGAATTTCTAATAGTGCAACAATAGCCTGACTGAAGTAGTGGAACTAAAACAACATAACTCTTCCAGCACAGGTTGTGGAATTATACATATTTTTACATACTTTTTCACCCACATGTATTTCAAAAAAATATAAACAACGTTACTAGAACAACATTACCAAATAGCCCCTAAACATCAAGCATGGATAATGGTCCATACTCCATAGGGAAACAGAAATTTTAAAATTTGTAGTATATTTTATTTACTTTTATATTTACTATTTTTAGTAAAGGCTTTTTTTTTTTGGTCACATGGAAGATTTTACTAATTCTGTGTTTGGTATAGCTTTTTTTAATGAGGGAAAAATAAATTTTTTTTTTTGACTAAATTGTAGCTAAGAATAAATGAGATTTCACTAGATGTTATTGAGAAAATAGAATGGCTTATATAATTTTTTTTTTTTTTTTTTGTGAGAACCAGCTAATATACTATATAACTGGTTATATTTTTCAATTGATTTAAGGTGATTTGCAAGTTACCTTTAGATGAAAAGATTGACTTCTCCGAAAGTACAATATGATATGGGGTATGATGAAAACAATATATATTTTTTTTAACGATATCACAATTAATTAATATTTTTAGGTATAATTTATATATTCTTTGACACAATTAAGATAAAAATAATTGAAAACAAATGTTGTTCACAATAACATATTTTTACCTTATATGATTACCAAGTATCAATTAATAAATAATGACATATAAAACAAACATCTGAAACCTTATATATTAAATTTTATTAATAATAATAGCTAACAAACCTAAATTTTGAAGTTGTAAATAAACCAAGTCATTTATAAACCACTCGAGTTTAGCTCAATAAATAGCATATGTTTGTTTATTTGTAAACAAGTTAAATTTGAACTTTAGTTTTAGACTTGTTTGGTAAACAAACCAAGCCCAAGTCTGAGCCAAAAAATAAGTGTTTATGAACAGGCTCTTAAATATCAAGGCCCAATACAAAACAAGTTAGATCTAGGCTCATTCATAGGTTTAGTAATAAGCTTGATGTGAGTTTGACAAATAAATTTATATCTTGCTAAGACTTTAATTAATTTAGAGTTTTTTTTTTTTTTTTGAGGAAGAACGTATCTTATTTTATTAAGTAAAACCAGCTATCTCAGCCAATACAACAGGAAATAAAGGTGGAGGAACATCCTCCATCCACACTGCAAAAACCAAAACACAAATAGCATGACGAGCTAACTTGTGAGCAACAATATTACCCTCTCTCTTTACATGAGAGTAGTGTAATTTAGTAAAAAAATAACCATATTTCTAATCTCATCCAACACAAAGCCCACTGTTGAAAGGAGCTCTGTACCTTCACGCAAGGCCTTCACTAACACTAGCGAGTCGGTCTCAAGGATGGCATGTTGAACTCCCAGGTCAGCTGTGAACTACAAAGCTGTTTCGACTGCCATCACCTCGATTTGCAGAGGGCTAAATACCTGGGAAAGTTGCTTAGACAGTGATCCCAGCACCATACCCTTACTATTACGTATTACCACCCCAATCCCTACTCTATTCTCCTTTGTGAACCTGGCGCCATCACAATTACTTTTTAC
The DNA here is from genome assembly GCA_032878915.1 of Castanopsis chinensis. Lineage (NCBI taxonomy): Eukaryota > Viridiplantae > Streptophyta > Magnoliopsida > Fagales > Fagaceae > Castanopsis > Castanopsis chinensis. Next base: position 582,593 of record JAVQMG010000111.1, on the reverse strand, counting down.
CAACCTGTGATATGGTGGTTTCCACTTCTGCACTGCAGAATGGGCTGTCCAAGGAGATGGAGGGAATTTATGAGGTTTCTCACGTTCCCTTTCATTGCTAGTTGTGCTCGTGTGCCGTGCCTCCTTAGTACCCGTTGTATCAAACTTCCTTATTTCCTTGTCAATAATTGAGAGTTGTGAAAGGGATAAATCACCTTGGCATTTATTTTCAAAATGTGATTGAAGGAATAAATGATTGTGGCAATTACTTTCAGAAATTGATTAAGAGAATAACGGGTTTGGCTTTTCTTGGTTTAGCACGTTTCCTTCCTCAGACTCCCTTTCCTTATCAATTACAGATTTTGAATTTGTAATGGACTTGGAATTAATTTCATCCCCTGATTTTTCGATTTCCATAATTGCTTCTCCCTCTCCAGTCCAATCAGCCATCGTGCTTGAAAATTCTCCTTCCTGTCGTTGAATTGGCAGAGGTCTCATAGGGCGCCTGAAAATTCTCCTTCCTATTGTTTCATAGATACTTTCTGCCACAACCGTATTCATGAATCTGTAGGGGACATCATGTACCCTATGGTTGCCACAATGCTTGATTTTGAAACCATTTGTAGAGCGCTAGATTTGTTTGGAGGTTCATGCAACTACCTCCTAACCAAATAGGTTTGATAATAAACTTGATATGAGTTTGATAATGTATTTATGTTGGATCTCAAGCTCAAAAGTTTGATATTGAGCTTGAGTTTGGCTGAGCTAAAGATTTTAGACGTTTTGACAAGCTTAACTTCAAATATTTTTTGTAGGCTTGGTTCGAGACTGAGATGAGCTTAAACATTCTACTTTTACTGTTAAGTAAGCTCAAACTCACTACTCGATAAAAACTTAACTCGTCTATAACCCCATTAAAGTTATTAACCAAATCAATCACTATTATTAATAATAAATAACTCACAACTATAATATTTTACATTAGACCAATAAATAATAACATAAAATAACACGGATAAGTATAACATTTAGCAGTCATCATTCAAAAAGAGAAAAAGATAAAAATAATAATAAAGATTTGTGAGGCAAGTGAGAGAAAAATATTGGCATGCATGGTTCTTCAAGTGGTTACGCCAAGTGGCTACTCCCACTAATTAGTTGTAAATTTGTTATTTACAACTATTTTGTGTTAATTTTAATTCCATGCCAAATTTGATTATAATTTTGTTCAATCATGTTTACCCTGTACTTTATGTGGGATTTTATTGTATGGGTTGTTTGTGAGAGATAGTGTGAAGACTCAAGTTTGCATTGAAAAATGAGTGGTTTTCGAGGGTATCTTGCGAGTAAACTTCCCACGGAGTAAGCCACGTGAAGAGCATATGATTGGAATGCGAAAAGTCATGACAATCTGGTAACAGCTAGTTTTCGCGACTATCTCGCGGGTAAGGCCTTCCCGTGAAATACTTGCAAAACATTCTGTTTTGCTATTTTGGCTTATCTGCTTCACCATGTCTTCACCCACACTATATATACCCACATATTGTAAGAAGTGCTTTTTAGAGAGAAAACCCTAACAAAGAAACTTGAGAGTTAGAGATTGTTATACCTACAATCATCTACACAATCCTTTGTGATTTTCCTTATACTCCTACCTCTCCATATTCATATATTTGAGAGGTTGATAGCCCAAACGCTTAACACACCCAATTTGAGTGTCAAGTGAGGTTTTGGTGCTGCTGGGAAGTATTGGAAGAAGCCAAGCTTTGGCGGATGCAATCGGGGGCATTGTGGGATCCGGAAAGCTAGATAAGACATGGTTTTGAGAAGCCTTGTTGGAGTAGGAGCTTGGAGGGCTTAGGTGCATTAGGTAGATTAGGCTTGGAGGGTCTTTTGCTATTCGTGTTTCCCAACTTATTGTCAAGTGGATTGATTTACCACTTGGAGGGTGGCGGAGAGGTTTTTCGTTGAGTTTTTTGGTTTTCTCTTCAAAAACACATCGGCGTATTATCTTGTGTTTGCATTTTTCTTTCCTACTCTTTTAGCTTTCATATTACTGCTGATATATGATGAATATGGCTTAAAGTAGTTTTATTGTTTGTTCACTCGCATTTACTCTATTCCACACTTAGTTTAAGTTAGAATAAAATCAACCGAGCCGTAATCTTTAATTTGGGGTATGAAAGCTCTTGTGTTTTTAACAAAAATCCGAGCTTTCATTAGTAAATTAATTTTATATTATTTATTAAGAAATATTTCCTCAAATTAAGAGAAAGTTGGGTTTAGAAACCGTGGTTGCGTCAAATTGCTACTCTCACTAATTAGTAAATTAATTTTATATTATTTGTTAGATAACACAGATAAGTATAACTTCTAGCAGCCATCATTCAAAAAGAAAAAAAGATAAAAATAATAATAAAGATTTGTGATGCAAGTGAGAGAAAATTATTGACATGGTTCCTCAACGATTGACAACTAATGACAAGATGGGACTGTCATGGGAGCAATGTAACTTGCAGATCAACCTATGTCTATGGTGTTTTGACGGTCTAAGACCATGAGTTAAGATGCGAGAGAAAGATCGAGAGATGGAGAGAGAGTGAACTACCTCTTCAAATGTTACTTCATACCAAAATTTAAGCTCTCTTTGAATTTCCTTAACGCTAAATATTCTTCACAATTTTTTTACAATTATTTACGTGACTTATTATGATTGATTATAAAAATGATTTCAATAATCAGTATGAAAGTGATATAACTCTGATAAAAACGGTCATATTAGCAAGGATGAAAATATTTTGTAGCTAGCATAGCTCTCTTCTAAACTACTAAGTTAACTAAGGAAGTAATTAAAAAATTCACACATTAAATGAATTAGGAGCAACAAGCCAATAAGTGATATACCTGTCTATCAAAAATAAGTGATATACCTGAATATTGAGAACCCTCGGTCTATTAAGATAAACAATCAAAAGACAAATCCCTAGAATAATCCCAAATAGCACAAACCCAAGGTTCCCATTGATCGTTATGGTATTGCCATGATAATAATATCCACAAGATGTAGTCTGTGATCTATCTGGATTGATGAAAGATCCATCACCTATTCTGTCACCAGAGACAGCGAAAGCTGTGTATATAATATTTTGGGTGAATAACAAAGCTAGAAGGAAATCAAGAATTGGATAGTTTTGATGAAACTTCAAGGCCATGTTGGGCTCTTACAAATTTTATCCTAAAAAGAAAAAATTGTATTTATGATGGACAAAGTTTCCAAGGATTCAATATGTATTTATAGGCTAGCGGGAATTGTTTGTACAAGAAACTTAGCATTGTAGGTGTTATTTCTTAAGACAAAAATACATGGGAAACACCCTCAAAGAGTAATGCTATGAACATATAAAAATGCACAATTGTGTCACAATTCACCACATAGCGAGTTGTGAGTAGTGGAGATGTGATGGTAGGCCATGTGAGGACACGCTTCCACCACTCACAACTTGCCATGTGGTGATTTGTGGCACACAATTATGTACTTTTACGTGTTCTTAGCATTACTCTAGTCAAAACAGCTTATTGGAATGGGACGTGTAACATGTGATGCCCATTTGTATAGTAAGGATCTCATGATGTTTCTATCTACTGCCATGTGTACGGAGATAAACAATGGGGTTTTTGTTTTTCAGTTTTTGGTGCCTTTGGGTAAAGTTTATTTTTTGTGAGGAGAAAACAAAAAGAAAAAAGAAAAAAAACCATTCTGACTTTATTAAAATACCAAAACAAATTTGACCTAAGATTTAAAATCTTTAAAAACAGATATATTTATTAAAGAATAATACTACAGCTACAAACTATTTTACAACATTTTTACAAAATGTTGATGTGGCGAACCTTTTATTGGTTTTCATGTAGGCCTACCATTAATATCACTTTTTCATTACCAATAATCACTCACCATATCAGCAGTTTGTGAATTTTTTTGTAAAATAGTTTGTATCTCTAGCGTTATTTTTTATTAAATTATCACTTTATTATTGGGTCATGTTAACGAGTGCTTTTAGAGCAGTTGTTAATAAACTATACTAGTATGTAACTCGTGATACCACACGGAAATTGATATAATTTAATGAAACAATGAAAAAAAATTGCATTTTATTATTTAAGTGATACTATTGGTTTTTTTTTTTTTCATTTATTTGTTAATCATGAGTTTATTCATGTTTAAAAGGCTTAGTTAAGTCTAAATTCATGTTTAAATATTAAACGGGAATGGATATCATTTAATAAAACAATGAAAAAAAATATTGCATTTTATTATTTAAGTGATACTATTGGTTTTGTTTTTTTATTTATTAATCATGAGTTTATTCATGTTTAAAAGACTTAGTTAAGTCTAAATTCATATTATTAACCAGAAAATTTCATTAACAAAACTTATCATTTTGTAATTTTTTTACAATTGCATGGATATACTTAAAAAATACACATTAAGATGCATAGTATAATTCTTATATATATAATGTAAGTACTATTGATAAATAGTCATTCTTATATTTTGTTAAGTCTTTAAAAAATTTTGTAAGGATATTATTAAGTGGATTTATTCATGTTTAAAAGGCTTAGTTAAGTCTAAATTTATATTATTAATCAGAAAATTTTGATTAACAAAACTTTGCATTATGTAATTTTTTTACAATTGCATGGATATACTGAAAATACACATTAAGATGCATAGTATAATTTATATATATAATTTAAATACTATTGATAACCACACGAAAAATGGTTAATTGTAGTGATACTATTGGGATTTTTTTTTTCTTTTGCTATTTTGGGTTTATCACAAGGAGGATAGAATTAGATAAAACATTAAAAATATATATTGTATTTTACTACAAATTTTTGATAATCACAAGGATAAGGTTGATTACACTTTGAATTTTCCACAATCTATAATCATTGATTTTGGCAAACCATTAAGGAAATCATAGTTGTAAAACTTTTGCAAAGCTTAACAAACAATTAGCAATGGAACTAAATATTGCATCTTATTATTTAATTGATGCTATAATAAGAGTAAAAAAATACAATAAAAGAAACTTAAAGAAGCCTATGCACCAACTTAAACATTTCAAGGTCGATTGAGCATCTTTTGCACGTCACTACAAATTCTTCATGACCGTAAAGATAAGGTTCATCTAGGTTCTAATGTCCCATTCCAATTTTGTGGCATGCTTGAAAGTTTGGAATTTTATACATGTCGGTTCCTACAGTAAGTAGTAGAAGCATTTTTCGGCATTCGACAAGCCAATGCTTCCCATGTTCATCATTTAAAATTTCCAAAAGGTTATCAATGCCTTCATTATTTGACTCACAAAGTCGCATGATTCCATAAATATAAGGTGCAATAAAATTGCCACATGGAAGAGTTTTTTCAATTATTTTTTTTCCTACAACAACTTCTTCATTCACAAAATATTGGTAGCTTCCTACTATCAGTAGTGCATAAGGATTTTCTGCTTCATAACATGAAAATATTAAGCCTTTGTCATGTAGTAGAGCTAGATGATTGAAATACGGAGTTAGCTCAATTTGTTGGAGGACTAATTTCTTTTCTGTTAACTTCTTGAAGCGTTTGCAACTAATTATGACAAAGGAAAAAAATTAAATTAATATGCTGAATTATTTATATATAGGGAAATGAATAAGTAGATACAAATTGAAGAAATAGTTTTTTTTACCTTAACTTAATGTTTCCTAAGAGTGTTGCCGAATCTTTGCCCACTTTTGAAAAGATTTCAACCCATATGTCATTAGGAAGGTTTTTTAAAGTTTTCATATTATTGTTTTGTTTGAAATAGTATTATAACATTTCATCTACTATTTATAATAAATAATTTTTTAAGGTTCATAGTATGATATTAAATAAAAATACATAATAATCACGTGTTTAAGAATTTTGAAATGATTATACATGAATTTGATGGTGAAATGGTTCAATTCATATAGAATTTTGTATTGCAATTAGTTCTTAATGAATTTCATTGTTTCTATCTGTTAATATTAATACTTTACAATTAATGTTAGTGGTTAATTAGGTTCATTGAATTGCTATTTTAGTCTCTTAACGATTCACAGTATTAGAAAGTGGGCAATGATTCGAATCTCAGGAATATAACACAAACTAGTTCAATGAATCAACAAAAATGAAAATCAATGTAAAATATAAAGGAATTGAATTTGCTTAGAAGGAAGGGAAAAAAGTAATAACATAGAGAAGAAAATTGATCAAACTTATTAATTATTACTTATTGAACCGTACAATGAGAAGAATCCAGAAACAACTATAAAGTTAAATTTAGAATTGGGCCACTACTTTCTTCAAATTTATATTCAAATATTGGTAAATTATTAAAGAGTGACAAGAAATGTGATTCATTTAAATAACTCAACATATTATGTATTCAATTCTAATTAGTATATATCTAGTCATTATGAGTTTAGTCATGGGTGTTTATGTGTGATCTTATTATTATATGTTTAAAGTGACAAAAAAATGAAAAAGAAAATAAATACAAGTTATTATAATTTGATATGGGGAAACCTCCCATCGAATTTGACTCTTGTCGTAGTTTATAGTTTGGAAAAAAAATTATCAAAAACTTGTGGGGTTACTGTTCAATGTGACATGATTTATTAATTGATATGATATAATTCTTGTCATGTATAAGTTAATATAACCTTGTTAGTTTCTGTTCAAAGTGACAAAAATGAAATGAAAGAAAATAAGAAATCTAGCTTTTTACAATGCAACGTGGCAAACCTAATTAACTACTATGTAACCATGTCATGGTCTAACTTAAAATATAACTACGAAAAAAATGTGGAGTTATTACTTGATTTGTAATGTTATAGACTTATAGTCCAACATGAAATAGAAAATAAAAATAAGTAAATAAATAAATAAACTGAAAAAAGTTGTTTAGTTACCCACTTGATTTAAGGTTATCAGCAAATATAATAAATTAAGTTACTGTTACATTTTTATTAATTAACTATTTATATACAATATGATTGGAATATATAATATTTACTTTATAATGATTATTTTTTATCATTAGACCAAGATATTAATGAATTAAAATAATTTATTTTTTTATTTAATCGGGGCTTTCATGCACTAAGAAAATAATCTTTCTGAACATAGATCTTTTCTACAATTTTTTAAAAAATAATTGAATGGTTACAAAAATTATGAGAGATTTGAACTATGATTCAACTAATTCAGGAAAGGATGCTATCCATTGAGTTACAAAATACTCCTGGCTTATCTTAAACTTATAAATTATGTTCCATCTAATGACTATGCTTTTGAATTTCATATTTGATTTGTCTTCTTTTCAATAGTTACAAAATACTCCTGGCTTATCTTAAAATTAAAAATTATGTTCCGTTTAATGACTATGCCTTTGGTAGGGAAATCAGTAGTTCTAAGGACTCAATTCATTGGCAATAAAGTTTTCAATATTATGACAATCTCCTGTGGGGGAAAAGAACACAGCAAATAAGGCAATAAACTGTGAAAACATAAACGACCTTTGTCAAGACAATAAGCTATTTATAGCATATACTATTACACAATCAGGGGAAACTTGATTAACATAGGCAAACAAAAATTTTTTTATGAAACATGAAATAGAAAATAAACATGTAACATCAATCATAGGTAAACAAAAAAACTTTTATAATTAAAGAATAAAAATTTTTCACAAAAAGGACGGAAACAATAGGCAGATGAAAGAAAGAAGGAATTAAACCTTAAGAATGGTTCGAATTTGTATGACAAACCATAAATCAGGACCATTAAAATTCTGAGTTTCCTTGTAACTTGTTATAAAACAGAAAATAAACATGCAACATCAATAATAGGAAAACAAAAAAAATTTATAATTAAACAATAAAAATTATTTACAAAAATGAACAAAAGTATAGACAGATAAAAAAAAGAAGTAATCAAACCTTAGGAAGCGTACACCAGGACCATTAAAATTGTGAGTACAATCCAAATCTATGGAAAACTTCTTCTTATATAAAATACAAAAATACCTAAATACATGCATCATTGATACCGAAATATTCTTATCAAATTTCATAGCATTTATTGGACAAATAGGGGAGCTGTATATGAAGGTTATTAATGGCGAAGGGGAAATAAATCTTGAAATACGCAAGTGTGGAAAAAAAAAGGGGGCACACCTGAATTACAACTGATCAACTTAAATTTAGACAAATGGAACCACATGAATCTTGACACATGGCACAAAATTAGGATTCTAATTTAGAATTGGAATTGGAGTTTCTCTCTGTTTCACCTATTAAATATATATATATATATATATATATAAGGAAAGTTTTAACACATCTTTTATAGGAAATATAAAAAAGCTATCAATAACATTAATTACTTTATTATTTCCCATAAAAACTTTTTTAAAAATAGTTCTTAAACCAATACCCTTAGGGCATTCGTTAACAATTTCTCTTATTAAAATACCAAAACAAATTAAACTAACAAATTTGACCTGAGATTTAAAATCTATAAGAACACATATATTTATTAAACTACTAGACTCATCACATGCGCTTTGCATGTGCAATAATGCTCTTATTTATTTATTTTTGGTTAATGTTATAATGTTTAAAAGTGATATATAAACAATCGTGTGTAATTTTTTTTTAAGAAAGAAAAAATGTTTAAAAATGAGATAGAGATAGTGTCTTGAGTTTTAGATCGAATGAAGAAGATGAAGGAAAAACCCTAAAACTTAGGAACAATAAGGGCTCATTTGGTTAGAGATTTCTAGTATCTTTGTTTAAGTATTGTGGAAATACGTGCGGGTTAAAAAGCGTTGTGAAAATATGTGTAGAGGTGTTTAAACACTGAAAATTGTTGTTTAAACACCCCTACCAAATGCCCCATAAATTACTTTTTTAACTAGTTTGTGTTTTTAAATTTAAAATTATTTAAGTAAAAGATAAGGGTATTTTAGAAAGTTCAAGAATTTGTGTAAGGGTATTTTAATACGCAAAATGTTGAAAATCAAACCGAGAATCCTCTTATGTATAGTATAGAAGATCAATAGTGTGGGATTGATTAGGTTACTTGAGTTGAATATATATATTGTCAACCCAAGCCTCAAAAAAATAATTAAGGCCTAACTTTACTTGTTAATACACAAAAAAATCAACCCGAAACAATCGGATTAGGTTGGATCGTCAAATTAATGGGTTGGCATACCTCTAAATTGACAAAAATTATCTTTACGTGTCCACTGTGCTGTGTTCTCCTTTCTTTTTCTGTGGCCATAATTGCAAACGAAAATTTATGCACTTTCATGTAACTCTCACTCAAAATAATCTCAAAATGTTACTCCAAACTAGAGTCTTAATTCTTTTGAATTTCCATAACAATGAACATTCTTCACAATTTCTTTTTTCACAATTGTTAACATGACTTGTTGTAATTGAAGCATAATAAAAATGTTGTCAATGATCAATCCAAGTAAAAGTGACATAACTCTTATCACAACCGACCATGTCAACAATGATGAAAAATATGGTGTAGCTCAATTCCAAACTATATAGCTATCAGGCTAACTAAGAAAGTAATTTTAAAATATCCACACAAATGTCAAGAAATATAAACAAATAAGTGATCTACCTGAACCCTGAGAACACTTGCTCTATTAAGATTAGTGATCAAAAGATATATAAATCCCCCCAAAAGTCCCATATAGCAAAATAATATCATCATTGACCCTTAGGCTATCAATATCATCATCATATTCACCACCAAAACCATGACTAAATCTTGGTTTATTGCCATAATGATATGTATTATTGTAAGACTTGGAAGACGAATATGAAGACGATTCTTTCTCTGAAGCGAAGGAAGGACAACCCATTCTGCCACTAGAGGCAGCAAAGGCTAGCTGTATAAAAAATTTCATGTGTGAATAACAAAGCTAGAATGAGAGCAAGGATTGGATGGTTTCGGAGAAACTTGAAGGTCGTGTTGGGTCTTAAGAATTTAATCCCAAGAAGAAAAAAAAAAGTATTTGAAATTTGGAGGAGAGAAAGAGTAGTATTTGAAAGATTAAATTTATATATGGTCGGCCATTTGTACTATAAAAGAAAATTTAATGTTCATTTGGGAACAACTTATCTAGTTTTTTTGCTGAAATATTTTTGCCGAAAGTGTGCTAAAATATACTTGTAATTTGAAATTTTTTAAAAAAGCGAAAAAGGGGGGAAAAGTGAGATTTTAAAAAACTGTACATAAAAACTAAAATCTAAAAGCTAAAGTTAATGTCAAATGGACTCTTATTAGGATGAAATTTACTTTAAAAGGGTTGGTCGGAAATGTGACGCATAAAATGTGGGACCCATCTGCTCAGTCAGGAATTAGGATATGTACTTGGTAATTGGTGTCTATCTAATTTTCACGTGGCGACGATAATAGCATGTTTGGATTGAGGAAGAAAAGAGGAGGAGTGGAGGGGAGTAAAGTAGAGTTGGCTGAAAATAGGCTAATCTTAGACCAATTTTACTCTACTCTACTCTATTCCCCCTGCCTCCACCTTAATCCAAAATGGACCATAAATTATTTGGTCCATATAGAAACAACAAATTTTAAAATTCGTAGTATACACTACAACAAAATGTATTTTTAGCGACGAAAATTAGTGAGGAAATATTTTTCGTTACTAAAAATACAGCTTTAGCGACAAAATTTGAATTTCGTTACTGATAATGAAAAAATTTATAACATTTAGCAACGAAAATTATTTTTCGTTGCTACTTTTATCTAAAAAATAGGCGCCAACGGAGGGAAACTTTGGCGCGATCTTAATTAATCTATAGCAACGAAATATTTCGTCGCTAAATGTTACAATTTTTAGTGATGAAATATTTCGTCACTGTTGGTATGACTGTGGATAGTATTAGTGACAAAAAAATTTTCGTCGCTATAAGGAAGAATTAGCGGCGAAAAATAGTCATCACTAAAAATAATAATAGTTTTGCACCTCATTGTTTTAGCGACAAAATCACAATTCGTCATTAAAAGTATGATATAGCGATGAAATATGAATTTTGTCTCTAAAAATATTGACAAAATCTGAGTTCTTTAGTGATGAAATTGATTTTCGTCTAAGCAAAAATATGAATTTTGTCTCTAAAAATATTGACAAAATCTGAGTTCTTTAGTGATGAAATTGATTTTCGTCGCTAAAAACTTAAAAGCTTAAGCAATAGCGACGAAACAATTCGTCGCTAAAGACTTGACTATAAAACTCCCAAATAGTATCAACCCAGCCCCATTTCAATACCTAGCTCATTTTGGTCGGAAAAAAAAAAATACCAAGGTCTTCTAGAGTTTTCCCAAACCAAAGAGCCAGCTGTCGCTGATACCACTCCAGCCGTCGCCAAACCACTCCAGCCGTCGCTGATACCACTCCAACCGTCGCCGATTAAGCTCCAACAGTCGCCGATAAGAGCCAGACATCGCCAATTAAACTCCATTCGTCGCTGATTAAGCTCCAAACCGTTACTGATTTGAAGAAAGCCAACCATTGACTTCCAAGCTCCGACCCTTTGCCTTCCTCGAGCTCCGACCTTTCACCTTCCGTGAGCTTCGACCCTTCGCCTTCCGAGCTCCGACCCTTCGCCTTCCTTTGCGTTGACGACCCTTCTCCTTCCTCCGCGCTGATGACCCTTCGCCTCCCTTCACACTGGTGTCCTTCACCTCCCAGCCTGACTTGTGAACCCAGCTTCGATATATTTTCTCTGTCTCTGAGGTTTTTGCTTTGGCTTCATTTTGGTACTAGGTAAGTCCCAAATCTCTGTTCATTCTGTCTCTACGCTAATTACTATCTTGGTTTTTTTTTTTTTGGGTTTCATCAATGTGTTGTTGTTCTGTTTCTTTTTCTTTTTTGAGTACCTGTTAATGCTAGATTGGTTGTGAATCTTATTGATGTGTTTGTTTTTGCCTGTGTTATTGGTGACCCATTTTGTGGTATTTTTTATTTGTTTTTGAAAAGTGGGTTTCTTTAAGCTTTTAGTCTCTGTTTGGTTGCTGGGATATGAAATGAAAACTAAATTAAATAAGGGAAATGGATAGAAAGTTTTAATTTATTGTTAGGACATATGTGTTTCATTTTGTTTTGAACATATGTCATTCTTTTATGTAATTGGCTTATCCTTTGACAAAATACACTCAGCTTGTATTTGGGTAGCTCTAGGATGATTTTAATACTTCAAGAAATAAGATTTCAAGATCAAGTGTTAAAGCCATGCAAGTTGTCCAAGATTCAAGTTGAGAAGTGCCAGTCATTAAAGCTCGACAGCTGCATCTATCAAGCTTTAAGAAGCTGTTCAGTCCCGAGGCTCGACAGCTGCTCTACAACACCTTGACACCTCTAGCTGTCGAGATTTAAGAAAAACAGATTTTGAGTTCTGTTTTTGATTCTAATCTGTAGATGTGTCTTTGGGACTTCTTTTCTTCTAACCCTAGGCATATAAAAGGATTATTTTAAGGGCCGTAAAAGAGTACACAAGTTGCACAAGCATTGAGAAACCCTTGTTCAAGCAATTTGTGACCTGAGACAAAGTTCTTGCCCTAGTTCATCTCTCTTATGAAGAAGTTGCTATATAATATGCACCTTAGGGTTTTGTAACCAAGCATCTTCTTGATCTTCATCGTGTGGATGAATTGAAGAACTTTGCAGCCAACAACTTTCTCTAGTTGGTGATTGAAGTTGCGTACTGGGATCCGCGCAATTGGTTAGTCAAGTACTTGGGAGCTGTGCATCAAAAGGAGAAATTGTCACTACAGAACAAGTCCAATTGGGTATTGGGGTAAGGGTTCAACTGTAAGTTGGTAAGATACTTGGGATTCTTTTACTTATAACCGCTTGTTGTGATAATAGTGGAATTTCGGGAGTGGTGACCTTAAAATCACCTGGTGGGGTTTTTGTCATGTAGGTTTTCACCATTCGTAAACAAATCACCGTGTCATTTAATTTCCACTGCATACTTTAGTTTATTGGTGATTTGTTTGTGGTACCACGTAATTTGCATGTTAATTTGATTAATTAATAACTTGGCTAATTAATCAACTTAATCCATTACAAGGGGTCAACACATTTGTGGCCTTTCATTTATGTTGTTTGTGGGGTTTGGTTTGGCAAGAAAATGAAAACCCACCTCAACTAAGAGTTAGGATTTAGGGTTTTGGTAGTTAGGGTTACTGTGTTTAGTTTCACATTCTTTTCTTTTTAGTACATTTTCTAAGTAATTTATGGAGATTTAGAGATTGTTCTTTCAGAGTTCTCTTACCTTAGTTTTATATGGTAAGTCTCTATATTTTTTTTATTAATCTTTTTATTTCATTTTCCTATAAATTAAGAACTCACTCTTTATTTCAACACCACTTATTAATTCAACTTATCAGTTTTCAAGCGCCCGACGGTGACTTTAGATTTTCAGTTTGGCCATTTTCAATAGGCATAGTGTAGGGAAGTTGTTATTTGCTATTCATATACAACTTAGATTCCAGGATAGTGCTGGAGTGAGTGAAATGTGCTCATTTTTGTTGCATTTTCACCCAATTTGCTGATTACAATTCAAGGATCTTGAATTCTTCTGGGTAGAAAAATTTAAGTTCAATTTTCCTCATTCATGTTATCTTAGTTAAATTTTCATTTTTTGCCTTTATTGGATATTAGAAGAGTTTGTGTGGGGACTGGGGACCCAAAAGTTCAAAACAAAACAAAACAAAAAAAAAAAATGTTATTTAATATTATGTGACATGGGTTTGTGGTGAATTTTATTGTGAGTCTGCAGTTGATGACTTACTTGGTGTTGACTGTACTTTTTGATTGTACAACTTATGGGTTGTTATCTGTATTTGTAATTTTTGAGAGTTTGTAAAAAATTCTTTATTTTTTAAGAAGGTTCTTAACCTTTTCTACATGTTGTTCTTGTTTTCAACAATTGATACCGTATACATGTCCCCTTTACCGTTGTTTTGGTTTTGTATTACTTTCTACTTATGTTTGCTTTAGTGACAAGAAGTCACAACTTGTTATTTAGGGAAAGGTCAATCTAAATTCAGGATTTCAAGGGCCAAGGATTTCAACTTGCTGGCTTTGTCATTGTTTAAGATTCCATTAAAAAAAATTTCTTTAGTACATAAAAATCATGAAATTTTTTTATATAGATTTAATATTTATAAAAAAATGTATTAAATATGGCAGATGTTTTTAATAAAATTTGTGTAATATATTTATAATTTTGTTTCATTACATTGTTGTGCTCTTGCTTTTTATGCTATACTCATATTGATATTCATTTTGTACGTTGTAGTTTTAGTTGGAGTATTTGGTGGCTTTGGTAGCAAGGAGTGGGAATTGTATATGTGTGTGTTTCTATGAATAGTGGGTGGCTATTAGAATAACCAAAACATTTGGGTAAGTCTCATTCATGGGTTCGAGCCATTTCAGTCCCGAAGAGGCAATGTGGTTTTGTTGGTTTACTTCATAGAAGCACTTCTCTACACAACTGTGTGATTAACCCAATCCCAGATATTTATTATTTAAGATTAATGCACCATTTAATAGATACAAAATTATGTTTTTTAATTTACTAGTTTGAGTATTATTAGAAATTTAATGGTTTTTGGTTGAATGTGATGACAAGGTTAGTGATTGTTTGGGTTGCTGTGGGGGAATAGAAAGAGGCTTAGACCTGTCAAAGTCAAAGACCAAAGCTTAACCAACAAATCAGACTTGTACGCTTAGCTTGATCATAGTAAGTAAAATCTATTCAAATACATATAAAACTCTATAGTTGTGATGTTTGTGATTGGTTGTGGGGGGTTGTTGTATTGGAGCAAGCGAATGGCTTGCATGGTGTTATATGGTGGTTTAAATTTATATTGGGAGTGTTTTTAATTTCTTGTAAATGTGAATAAAACTTGTTAATTAGTAGCAATTGTGTTCTTTTATTCGATTTCAATACTTGTAAACATTGTACTGTGATGTTTGTGATTGGTTTTGTGGTGGGTTCTTGTGTTGGAGCAAGCGGGTGGCTTGCATGGTATTATAAGGTAGTTTAAATTCATATTGGGAGTGTTTTTAGTTTCTTGCAAATGTGAATGAAGCTTGTTGGTTAGATGTGATGAATAGTACTTTAATTGATTTCATTACTTGTAAAAACTCTATACTTGTGATGTTTGTGATTGGTTGTGGTGGGTTGTTGTGTTGGAGCAACCGGGTGGGTTGCATGGTGTTATAAGGTGGTTTAAATTCATATTGGAAGTGTTTTTAGTTTCTTGCAAATGTGAATGGAACTTGTTAATTAGTAGCAATTGTGTTCCTTTATTCGATTTCAATACTTGTAAGCATTCTACTTATTGGTTAGTACTTTATTTTAGCAATTGACCCGCACTACATGGTGTGACTACTTTTTTTTATGCATCATTGGTGTGGCTACTCTTAATGCATTGTTAGAAATTTTTCTCATAACTGTTTTTACTTTACAATTTTAATGTAGTATTGTTTTTATATTTGTGCAGATTTCTTATTGGTGGCTTTTAGGGGATTTACTTTTGGCATTACTTAAAGACATATGAGGACATCTTCTGTTAGTTCTAATTATATTATGCTACATTTTTTGTACTGTTATAAAACATCTTGAGTTATTGTATGTGTTGCAAACAATTATTGTATGGAAGGAGTTTGAATTGGATACTTATTTTATTTTTTACTTGTGGAATGTATAGATCTTTTTTTATAAATGTGTTGTTGAAATAAATGTGTTATTCAAATTTGAGATTTTAATAATGTAATGACAGGTTAATATCAAAGATATGAAAAAAATAAAAACAGAAAATAAGTTTTAGCAACGAAAATTTTCGTCGCTATATGTGCCTAGATTTTCTTAAAAATAGTTTTAGTGACGAATTTTTTCATCACTATGTGTACCCGAAAATAGTTTTAGAGACGAAATTGTTCGTCACTAAATATGATTTAATAAATTGAAGTGTTTTTAGTGACGAAATATTTTTGTCATTGAATAGTGTTTTTAACGAGGAAAACATTTTGCGACGAAACATTTTCGTCGCTAAAAGTTTTTTCTTTTTAAAACAAATTGGACTTTTAGTGACGAAATTTTTCGTCGCTAGGACTTTCAGCGACGAGGTTTCAGCTACGAAATGAGTTTCGTCGCTAAAAGTTTAATTTAGTCGCTAAAGGTTCTTAGTGACGAAAAACTGGACTTTTAATGACGAATTGTTTCCTCACTAAAAATACATATTGTTGTAGTGATATTTTATTTACTTCTATTTAGTAAAGAAAAAAAAATTGGCCACATGGAAGATTTTACTAATTCTGTGTTTGGTATAGCTTATTTTAATGAGGGAAAAATATTTTTTTTTAACTATAAATTGTAGCTAAGAATAAATGAGATTTCACAAGGTGTACTTGAGAAAATAGAATGGCTTTACTTATTTTGTTTTAATTTTCATTTTTTGAGAATCAGCTAATATACTTTATAAATGGTTTGACTTCTATTTTTCAGTTGGTTTAAGGTGATTTGCAAGTAACCTTTAGATGAAAAAATTGACTTTTCCGAAAAAGGGATTCTTGATGTAGATTAGTTATGAAAAATGGGTACCAGGGTATTGGGTATGGTACGGTGAATGCAATATTTCTTGAAAAACAAGAAAACTACACAGAATATCACAATTAATTAATTAATATTTTTAGGTATATTTTGTATATATATTTTACATTATGAAAGAAATAATAATTGAAAACAAATGTGTCCACAATAGCATATTTGTACATGATATGATGACGAAGTATGAATTAATAAATAATAAAAAACAAAAACAGGCAACTGAAACCTTATATATGAAAATTTTATTAATAATAAAAATAACAACCTTAGCTTTTTGGCCGTAAATAAATCGTACCTTTTATAAAGGTTTAGCTCTATAAATTACATGTTCATGTTTATTTGTTTGTTCATAAACAAGTTTAACTCGAGTTTTAGTTTTAGACTTATTTGATAAACAAACCAAGCCCAAATGAAAAATTTGTTTATGAACAAGTTTGTAAACATTAAAGCTCGATATAAAACAAGTTGGATGTAGGCTCATTTATAGGTTTGGTAATAAGCTTGATGTAGGCATGACAAATAAACTCATATCTTCCTAAGATTTTAATTGATTGGGAGTTGGTACCATTCGTCCAAATCAAATAGATATGACAATAAGCTTGATATGAGTTTGATAATTTACTTATGTTGGATCTCAAGCTCAAAAGTTTGACATTAGGTTCGAGCTTGGATGAGCTCAAACTTTTAGACTTTTAAAAGAGCTCAACCTTGAACATTATTTATAGGCTTGGTTCGAGCTTGAACTTAGCCTGAACATTCTATATTTTTTGTTGAGTCAAGCTTGAACATTCACTATTTACAATCCCATTGAAGTTATTAACCAAACCAATCACTATTATTAATAATAAATAACTCATGACTATAATATTTTTACATATATACCAATAAATAATAAAATAAAATAACTTGTAGATTGCCATCTATGTCTATGGTGCTTAACGGTCTACGACCTTGCAGTTAAGATGCAAGAGAAAGAAAGAGAGCAAGAGTGAGAGATGGAGAGATATAGAGTGAACTACTTCTTCAAATGTTACACCATACCAAAATCTAAACTCTCTTTGAATATCCTTAACAATAAACATTCTTCACAAATTTTTTTATAATTATTGATGTAACTTATAATCTATATATCTATATATATAATAATAGGTGAAGCTGAGAGAAACTCAAATTAGAATTCTAAATTAGATTCTAATTTTGCACCATGTGTCCTAAATTATTTCTTAAAGAGTTTTATTTCTTAATTTTAGAATCAAATGTAAGACCACATCATAAATATTCATCCAAATGAGTTATTAAGTACAAAACCAAAGAGTCTAGAATAAATGAATCGTAAAAAAAAAAAAAAAAAAAGGTGCTTCACAATAATAAATAAATATGGACAATTTACATTTTATACCTAATAATATCCTTAATAAATTTTTTTAAAGGGTTAACAAAATATAAAAATGACTATCAATAGTAGTTAAATTATATATATAGGAATTATATTCTTATTGTTTATCTTTAAGTGCATCCATGCATATGTATGGGTTACAAGTCAATATATATTAATAGATAAAGTTAAGAGAAAATCCAATTGGAATTCAAGTTGGAATTCAATTAAAGTCTAATTTTGTGTCACGTATCCCATCTAATCTAAGTTTTAAATTTTTGTGTCAAGTGAGTTAATTCAATATAAAAATTGGATTTCAATTAGAGTTTAATCTTACACTACGTGTCTCATCTAATCTAAATTTTTTTTTTTTTTTTTAGTTTTTGTGCCAAATGAGTTAATTTAGTGTTGAAAACGATGAGTCCAATATAAATAAACCATAAAACACCTAATCATACAATTAAAAACAATTCCAATTTATAAGTCATTTATATAATATACCATGACTATGTACAGTTTATTACTATCTAGGTTATATATATAAATATTAAACCATAGTTTTTCTACCGGTTCTATCAGTGGCAGATTAGATAAAGGTACTCAAATTTCGCATGATAATTGATTTTGCAAGAGACATATCAAATTAGTTGGCCAATAATATCAATTATAATATAATTTTCTGTATGAAAAGTTTAAAGGCAAAAAACCTATTTTCGTCCCTATATTTTCACGCGATTTCCACTTTAGTCCCTATCTTTTATTTTCACTACTTTTAGTCCTTGTTTTGAAAAACACATTCTATTTTAATCCTTACCATTACTCATTTAACAAAAATATCCTACGGGGGAAATGGTCCAACAGTAAATGCTGACGTGTTCATTAAAATAATATTAAAAAAATTATTTACATTTTTAAAAATGCCACATCAGCAATTAAATTTTTTTTTTAAAAGCCACATCAGATAAAAATAATATAAAAATTTCCAACCTAGTTATTTTTTTAAAAAAGAAAAGAATTGAGTGAAATTAATTTTTTTTCTTTTTCTTTGGAAGAACATGAAGAACTCAAAACTATGTGTTCTTCATTTTCTTTGTGTTCTTCCCCAAAAGATTGACTCATATTCTTAGCAAATTAATCATTATTTTCTTCCCTTTTCTTTGTCTTCCTTTTCTTTTTCTTTTTATCTTTTTTTTTTTCATGTATTTTCTTGGAATTCAAACCCAAAAAATTTTCACACACTCAAAAGAAAACCTTCAAACTGGTTCCCCTCCCTTTTAAATCTCAAACCTTCCTCTCTCTTCCAAAACTCTCACAACTCTTTCAAACTCCATGGCTGGCCTCCCCAACTCGTCACCACTACCGCCACCACCACAACCGACGGAGGTTCTCTTCTTTTCTTTCTCTGAACGACCTACTCTCTCTCTAACGATTTGCTCAAACTCATATCCAAATGGCTCAAACTCTCTCTAACTCACAAATTGTTGTCTTTCTATCCTAGTTCAGTAAGTCTCTCTCTTTCATCTCTCTATCTCTTAGCTTAGTGGTGTAGATTGTGGTGGAGATATGTATTCCAACGGTGGGCTTGTGAGTTGTGAGTTTAGTTGATCTGGGTTTGTGGTGTATGTTGTATTCCGATGTTGATTTATGGGTTTGTGGTGTCTGTTGATTTCCATTTGTGGGTTTGTGGTGTTTGTTGTCTAAATCCAAATCAACTACTCATTTGAAGAAGATTTCGAATCCATAGTGGAATCAGGTGTACACTTTCTCTAAAGATCTTATTCAGGCTTCGCTACTTGTCAATACTGTAATGGATACGGATGATGATTGCATGGATTGGGTTGAGTTTGAAGTGAAAACCTAGTTCTCTCTCTCTAAACCCATGGACGAAAACCCAAACTTTCTCTCTCTAAATTGATGGCTGAAACCAACGGTGGCTTTCTCTCAAAACCCATAGGCTAACTAAATTGGCGGCTTCAGATTTAGGGTTAAAGGTTTGTGGGTTGTCAAATTTAAGGTTGTGTGGTTGTTTGTGGTTTGGTTGTGCATGGAGGCCGAAAATCTTAGTGATTTTATGGGTTTGGTTGCCAAGAAAATGCAAGAAAAGAAAAGAAAATTTTTAATTTTTAATTTTCTGGGCAAGCTTAGTTGGGGAAGAAAATGAAGAACACATAGTTCTGAGTTCTTCACGTTCTTCCAAAAAAAAGAAAAAAAGAAAAAAAATAATTTAACTAATTTCTTTTTTTTTTTTTTTAAATTAGGTTAGAAATTTTTATATTATTTTTATCTTATGTGGCTTTATTTAAAAATTAAATTGCTGATGTGGCATTTTTAAAAATGTAAATAATTTTTTTAATATTGTTTTAATGGACACGTCAGCATTTACTATTGGACTGTTTGCCACGTAGGATATTTCTGTTAAATGAGTAACGGTAAGGACTAAAACGGAATGCATTTTTCAAAACAATGACTAAAAGCGGTGAAAATAAAATATAGGGACTAAAGTGGGAATCACGTGAAAATGTAGGGATTAAAATGAGTTTTTTCCAAGTTTAAAAAGATAAAAAAACAGAACTTTTTGTATGCGTTAGGATAGTATTGAAAGCACTATCTTGTGTTTGCGTTTTCTTCTTCTTCTTTTTTTTTTATTTGAGAAGCACCTTTTGTGGTAGTGGTGGCTTGTCAAGTGGGTCCTGTGTACTGTTCACAAGACCTACAAACTTTTTTTCCAACAAAACTTTTATTACAAATGAGCCCTACGGTACTATTCACATATTTAAAAATTATTTTGTTACAATATTTTTAATTTTCAATAAAATAAGTAATATTCAAACTAACTCTATATTTCTTCTTTACGTAGGGCATGTAAGTAAGCCAACACAGGAAACTCACCATTGCCTTCAGTATCTTGTACCTTGTCAAATTCGAACACCTGCCCCCTCCACGTGCTTAATGGGTCACAGTACTAGTCATTTCATTGATAATAGAGCACTAAGCTCCAACCTCTTTGGATTTAGTCCATGAACATATATTGGCTCTCAATCATGAAATAAACACATTTTTTTTTATATAAAAATATCTTCAACATTATTAAGAAGATAATCAAAATAGACTCAATCATAAATAGATTTTTCTCTATTCATATGATGTAATAATCAATGTTTTTGGCATATTATAAGTGTTTGTTTAGATACAGCTTATTTTGTTGAAAATTAAAAATATTGTAGCAAAATAATTTTTAATTATGTGAATAGTATTGTAAGACCCATTTTTAATGAAAAAATTGCTAAAAAAAAGGAGGTTTGTGAGTTTCGTGAACAGTGTACGGACCTAGAGGCCGAAACATTTATAGAGCACTAAGCTCCAAACCTCTTTGGATTTAGTCCGTGAACATTTATTGGCTCCCAATCACGAAAAAAAAAGTTGGTACGATCATAATTTTTTCATCCAAAGAGAGCAAGAAATAAACACTTTTTTTTTTATAAAAATATCTTTAACTTTATTAAGAAGATAATCAAAACAGACTCACTCATAGATAGCTTTTTCTCTATTCAGATGACGTAATAATCAATGTTTTTGGCACATACTAAGTGTTCGTTTAGATATCGCTTATTTTGCTGAAAACTGAAGACACTATTGCAAAATAATTTTTAAATGTGTAAATAGTATCGTAGGACCAATTTTTAATGAAAAAGTTGATGAAAAAAAGTTTGTGGATTCTGTGTACAGTGCACAGGACCCCTAAAACATTTATAAAACACTAAGGGTCCATTCGGTTGGAGGAGTGGAAAAGTGGGAGGATGAAAAATTGTGGAATGATGGAAAATTGGGTGGTTGGAAAATATTTAGTTTTCCCTCTTGTGTGTTTGGTTGGAGGGGTGGAAAAGTGGGAGGGTGGAAAATTATTTTGTTCGGTTGGAGAGAAAAATGGAAGGATGGAAAATGTAATTTATATAAATTGACTATTATACTCTTACTACATAATATGTAAGAAATAGATTTATTTGTACTCATTACATAATATAAAATTTATCACATCATATATATAAATTTATATTATTATAATGTAAAAATTAGATTAGGTTACGTTGAAAAAAAAAAAAAAAAGAACGTTCAAATCACGTTGAAAAAAAAAGAAGAAGAAGAAGAAGAGAGAAGAGAACATTTAGGTCACGTTGAAAAAAAAAAAAAAAAAAAAAAAGAGAACGTTTCAGGTCACGATGAAAAAAAGAAAAAAGAGAGAGAAGAGAACATTGAAAAAAAATAGGTGGAAAGAGGGTATTTTTGTAAAAGTGCTACCATAACTCTTTTCTCTTTAGATTTTCCTTCCGATTTGGAAGGAAAAAAAAATGTGGGCCTAGAGAGAAAATTTCTCTCCGGTTTTCTCTCCTTTCTATTTTCTTTCCCCAAACGAACAGTGAAAAACAGTATTTTCCACCATATTTTCCTTCCTCTATTTTCCATTCTCCTTATTTTCCACCCAAACAGATGGAACCTAAGCTCCAAACCTCTTTGAATTTAGTCCGTGAACATTTATCGACTCTCAATCATTAAAAAAAGAGTTGGTACGATCATAATTTTTTCATCCAGAGCAAGAAATAAACACATTTTTTTTATATAAAAATATCTTTAACTTTATTAAGAAGATAATCAAAACAGACTCAATCATAAATAGATTTTTCTCTATTCAGATTACGTAATAATCAGTGTTTTTGGCATATACTAAGGTAACGTTTGGATTGGGGTGAAACGCAGAAACGCAGTGCGTCTGTGTTTCACCCCTTTTTTTTTTCCTAGACACGCATCTGCCACTGTTCATTGGCCATTAATAGTGATTTTAGGCTTATGAATAATGATTTTAGGCGTGAACAGTAACTTTTTACATATTTAAAATTTATTTTGCTACAGTGTTTTTCAGTTTTCAGCTGTATCCAAACGGACCTTAAGTGTTCGTTTAGATACCGTTTATTTTGCTAAAAACTAAAAACACTGTAACAAAATAATTTTTAAATGTGTAAATAGTATCGTAGAACACATTTTTAATGAAAAAATTGCTAAAAAAAAGTTTGTGGGTTCCGTGAATAGTACACGTGACCCCTAATAGAGCACTAAGCTCCAAGCCTCTTTGGATTTAGTCCATGAACATTTATTGGCTCTCAATCATGAAAAAAAAAAAGTTGGTACGATCAGGATTTTTTTATCCAGGGCAAGAAATAAACAAATTTTTTTATATAAAAATATCTTTAACTTTATTAAGAAGATAATCAAAACAGACTCAATCATAAATAGATTTTTCTCTATTCAGATTACATAATAATCAATGTTTTTGGCATATACTAATAGTTTATTTATATACCACTTATTTTGTTGAAAATTGAAAATACTGTAGTAAAATAATTTTTAAATATGTAAATAGTATCGTGAGACATATTTTTAATGAAAAAGTTACTAAAAATAAAAGTTTGTGAATTCCATGAACAATGCACGGGACCCTTGGAAAGCACGGTCCACCGCTTATTTTGCTAGTCAAAGAGGTAGTGGGTCTTGTGCACAGTGCACTGGACATCCCAACACTTCTCAGTAATTAAAATAAAAAATAAAAAAGAAGAAAGGAAAATGCAAACGCTCTACGAAAAACGCGTATCTAAACGCATACTTTATCTTTTAAAGCTTACTGGCCCATTAAAATTTATTATAAAAGAATCAATAACCTTGAAGGTCTGTGGTCTCCGCCACCTTCCAAAGTGATTTAAGTGAAGCTAACAATTCAAACAGTTATAAAATCTACCGTGTAATAGCACTTATAAAATGAAAAGTCATCCAATCATTCCACAATGACACCTAATTGAGATTTTGAGTCTTTAAAATAATATCAAGGGATTTATTTATTTGTATATATTTGATAGATTTAAATTTCTACACAAAAAAAAGAAAAGGGATTTAAGATACAATTGTTAGTATAATCATAAGATATGAATTGACGCATAATGTGCTTTAAACCTCGAGAAGTTTTCTACTTTTCTCAAAAAATAATATTTGTGATACTATGTAATTTGAATAATGTCTTATCTCTAAGTCTTAACCATTTCAAATCCACACATCAATTAAGGTTATTTCCCTCAATACAAGTCACAAGCTTGTGCCGTTTTAAGTAAAGGAGAGATATATATGAATTAATGGACAAAATTTAGCTATAAACTTGTTGTTATAGCCAATCAGGTTAACCAGTCAAACACAATGCATGTTTACAAGGATCCTGTTTTCCAAATAGATAAATGACTAGATAACAAGAAATATGTACATTTTCGTTGAAAAATAAATGAAATTATATAAATTATTTTTAATCTCTTATAACTTTATTGTAAAATTAAATCAACAAAATAAATTTACAAAAATAATTTAAATAAGATGATAGGGACTATTAACATTTAGATTTGAAAAATCAACTAGAGTTTTGTTACTAAACAGACACTTTCTAGTATTATTTTTTTTCATAAGAGACACACAAGTCACAAGTTTCCAGTCAATGCCAACATCATAGCATAGGCAAGTGAGGCGGTCACCTAAGGCCTCCAAGTAAAAAAAATGCCCTCAAATTTTAACTAATAGAGTTATTTCTTTTATTGTAATAGTATTAATTAAGCTCAAATATTTGCCAATAAATAAAATAATAATCTTTTATCAAATGAAAAACAAGAAAAAAGAAGAAGAGAGAAATGTTATGTTCACAACATTTTCTCAACAAATCTTAAATAGAATATTGTTACTGGTTGTTATTGGTGGCAAAAAAGTAATTTCATTGATGGGTTCAAATTAAAACCAGTAACAACTGAACTCGTGGAATTTGTTGTGAAAATGTTGTAGATATAGCATTTCTAAAATAAAAAAAGCTACATACCCCCAAAAAATTCACAACAGTTGAGTTGACAAGCTTATACTAGTTCTCATCTAGGTCCATCATTAACATCATTTTTTACTTACTATTATATCAATTTGCCACATCAATAAGTGTGAAAAGTTTTGTCAAATTTTTTGTGTTTATAGACTTTTTCAAAAAAAAAAAAAAAAAATCTACATTATTCTACATGTTTAGTAGAACAAAAATGCAAAAAATTTAATTAGCAATTTTACCGCTAAAAATATAGCGTTTATGTAATATTTAAATATATTTTTAAAAAAAACCATTTAAAAAATAGTTTTCGCCTAAGGCCTCTAAGTGTATTAAGCAACCCTGATTCCAGTCCCCTCTCTCCAATTATTGTAAACTATAACTAATGAATTATTAAAAAAAGTGGGGCATTTATTTAGTTAAGGAAATTTAAAATAAAATAAATAAAATAAAATAAAATAACTAGTGCATTTATAAAATGATAGGGAGTTACGGGCTATTCAAGTTTCATCATTTAATGGAGTGATACTGTAATTGCGTTCTTTCCTAATTCCAATTGTATTTCATTGTTTCTCAAAAAAAAAAAAAAAATTGTATTTCATTAACCAATTACAACCACAATTCCCGTAGGACCAAAATCTGAACCAGTAGAATTCAAAAAAAGAAAAAAGAAAAAAAAATTTCTGAACCAATAAACAAAAATAGAAGCTGTACTGGATTATTCTATCTATAAATTCCTCACACTAGTAGCCAAATTCTTCATCAACCCATGCATGCAAAGTTTGCAAACACGCAATATCCCTCTCGAGACACCCTCCGTAACACAAACAGCTACCAAAGTCATGGCATTCAAAGTCTTATTCTATAGCCTTGTACTTTTTTTGGTTCCTTGATCCATTTTGCTACCTTTGCTTCCTCCAGAACTTCTTCTGTGACTGCTATAGCTGTAGCAGGTAAAGCATTGAAGGAAGCAGAAGCTCTTCTACTTCCCCAGGTTTTTTTACTGTGAGACTAGCTTGTTTCATAAGTTTTTCTGGGTCATCATATCTTGTCTTATTTACTATTAAACTATACATGATATTGATATGATATTGATGTTTATTTGTTTTAACAAGGTTTATTCATAATAAATCTAATTAACAATTTAGGTTTAAGACTTGTTAATTCTGTCAATCGGGATCTAAATTTCCCACCGTACTACACTAGCCGAGCACTGTGAGGAGTGGAGGGATGATACCCCCCAATGGAGAAGCTGGCCTTTGCACTGATCACAGCTACATAGAAACTCAGGCCGTACTTCCAAGCATATACCATAGTGGTCTAAACCGACAAGCCACTACGAAAGGCAATGAATAACCCGGAGGCGGTTGGACGACTGGTCCTATAAGCAATAGAGCTTGGCGAGTTTGACGTTAAATGTCGACCCTGAACTATAGTCAAAGCATAGGCGCTAGTTGATTTTGTTGCAAAGTTCACGATAAGAGGAGTTGAAGAAGAAGAGTCAACGACATGGATGGTGTGGACAGACGGATCGTCTAATCAATGGACTGGTGGAGCTGGGGTCTTGTTACGAACACCAAAAGGAGATACAGTAAAGTATGCGGTCTGCCTCCAATTCTCAACAACTAACAACGATGCAGAATATGAAGCCATCCTCTCGGGTATTGACTTGGCTAAAGCAGCAGGGGCCACTTCAGCAATAATGCATTGTGACTTGTAGGTTGTGGTCGAGCATATCACCAGTGATTATGAGGCAAAGGGAGCGCGGATGAAGAAATATCTGAGCTTGGTCAAGAGCAAGACAAGAGATGGGTTTGCAGTCAAGCTTGTATTGATCCCGAGGGAGGAAAACAAGCAAGTAGGCCAACTAGTATACAGACACTGCTAGTAAGGTATTATCCTTCGTTCAATACACCCCTGCCATTGACGAGCTGAAAGTAGGTCATCTCTCGAGGGACCGACTAGACGATGCCTATCATATCCTACCTTAAAGGTGGGACATTGCTAGAAGATCACAACTCTTCCCGTAGGCTGAAGGTACAAGCTACAAGTTTCATAATGATTAAGGATGCCCTTTACAAAAGGGGTTTCTCCCGTTTGTATCTAAGGTGCCTGGCCCCTGACAAAGCCGACTATGTTATGAGAGAAGTGCACGAAGGAATATGCGAGAACCACTCAGTGGCATGCTCACTAATTCACAAGCTGGTACTGGCTGGATACTATTGACCCACTATATAGAAGGATGCCCAGTCCTACGTAAAGGAATGTGACAAGTGCCAGCACTTTAGTAATATCATACGACAACCAACAGAGGAACTTACACCAATGAGTGCCCTCTGGCTGTTCGCTTAGTGGGGGGTTTGATATAGTGGGACCGTTCCCTCTCGCTGTACGACAGCTTAAGTTCCTCGTTGTAAGGATCAACTACTTTACTAAATGGGTTGAGGTAGAGGCAGAGGCACTAGCTACTATCACAGAGGGAAATGTCTGAACCTTTGTTTCATTTGCCTCTTTGGAATTCCCAAGGTCTCCGTCTCCAACAATGGCAAGCAATTTGACAACAACGCATTTAGGGACTTTTGCCAATATTTGGGAATCAAGAACCACTACTCCTTTCCCGCTCACCCCCAGGCCAATAGACAGGTTGAAGTCACAAACCTATCCCTGCTCAAAATGATCAAGACTCGGCTTGAGGAGGCAAAGGGTATATGGCTAGATGGGTTACCCAATGTCTTTTGGGTGTACAGAACAATGGCCCACACACCTATAGGAGAGACACCTTTTTGCCTAGCGTGCGGGCACGAGGCCGTCATCCATGCAGAAATAGGAATGACCAACTATCTAGTATCTCACCATGATCACGAAAAGAATGAAGAAGGATTGCGCCTGCAGTTAGACCTCCTTGACAAAGTCAGAGCAATGACAGAACAAAAGATGGCTCATGATCAGGACCTAATGGCAAACCACTACAACACCAAGGTCAGGCCTTGTCATATTCAGGTTAGGGATTTGGTCTTAAGAAAGGTAACAATAGCCACCAAGGATCCCTCACAAGGCAAGTTGGTCCCTAATTAGGAAGGACCCTACAAGATTATCGACTGCCTTAGAAAAGGGACCTACTACTTGGAAACCCTCGATGGGTAGAAGCTTCGTCACCTGTGGAACACTGAGCACTTAAGGAAATACTACGAGTAGTGGTCGGATGTAGCTTATGTTATCTTTTCTTTTGCTTATGTTACCTTTTCCTTTTTATGTTTCTGTTGGTTTTGCACATCAAAAGATGTTAGGATGTTAAGTTTCTTTTTGGACCTCGCTATTATTAATATGACTTGGAGGAATTATCAGAAATATTGCTCTTTTTCTCTTCTCCTAAAAAATATCCTAAGTCCTACCTACGGAGTGGACAGACGACCACGAATACTAACGAGTACCTGGTCCTTAAAAACTATCCTAAGTCCTACCTGTGGGGGACAGATGACCACGGACACCGACGGGTGCCTAGTCTTTAAAATTCTACTAAGTCCAACCCACTGGATGGACAGACGACCACAAACATTGACAGGTGCCTGGTCTTAAAAATTCTACTAATTCCAACCCATAGGGTAGACAGACAACCATGGACATCGACGAGTGTCTAGTCTTAAAAAAATTCTACTAAGTCCAACCTATAGGGTGGACAGTCAACCACGGAAACTGATGGGTACCTGGTCTTAAAAATTCTACTAAGTCCAACCCACGGGGTGGACAAACAACCATGGACACTGACGGGTGCCTAGTCCTAAAAATTTCATTAAGTCCTACCTATGGGGTGGACGGACGACCACAGATACCAATGGGTACCTAGTCCTCAAATATTATCCTCAGTCCTACGGGACGGACGAAACAGAATATTGAAAACTCTCATATGACAAAGACATGTTCCCAATCAACCAACAGATAAAACCAAGTGCAAGCGATGGATATAAAGAGAAAAAGGCAGTAGATACAAGCCCATAGAGGGTAAAATGTTTTACATCAAAGCCCAAAAGTGAAAGGGCATTCACTATTGTCTAAAAAATAAGATAAAATGCTTAGATACAAGTTGAAAAGGGAAGCTAAGATGGAGGAGCATCCGGGACAGTTGGGTTCACGATGTTTTGGCCAGCCTCAACTGACAGGTCCACAGTAGACGAGACCATGGGAGAAACAGGGCCTTTAGGAACAGGTTAGGCAATGACCACGCCATCATCCTTCATCTCCTACTCAACCGTGTGGGTAGAATCATCGGGCTCGTCACTGATAGAGTCATCTCCCCCAAGAGTCGGTAGTACCGTGCCATCTATAGCAATCAGGAACAAGTCCAGGTCAGGGTAGATGGAACCAACTTGCGTTAAGCAGTCGTCAAATCCATTGCCACAATAGACATCGTAGGTACCAAAGAAGGGTTGAGAAACCCGAAACTCCGCTACAGCATTGGCTTTTGCCTTATCCACCTATCCACGGAGGGTAGTCAGCTTCGTCGCCAAATCAGCCTCCGCCTTCTCTGCCTCCTCTCTGAGGTGGGATTAATTCTTCAGCTTGGCAAGAGTGGTTGTCAGCTCCTCATTGAGAATACAGATGGCCTCTTTGTACTGATTCCACTCCTTATTCTCAATCTTTTGATGCTTGTGGTATCGACGGATCACCCCCTCATTGGCAATGCTCCTATCCTAAAGCACCCTTATCCACACCAACGCCTGAATCAAGACACCCGTCAAGAAAAGAGTGAATAAAAAGCACATAAAATGATAACTTAAGGGGACATACCCTGGACAGGTCGTAAAGACCAGACGCCCCCAAGTCCTCCGTAGTCTAGTCAGCACAAGGATCTAAATTCGTCTCCGTAATGATCGAGTCAACCATTTCGATGGCATAGTCCTTTTGTGTAAGCGGTCTGTGGATGGCGCCAGGAATGATGAGGCCCTTCCCTATCATCAGACCTTTCCCAACCCCATGGCTAGGTTTGGGGGGCGACGGGTGCTTCGGTTGCTTGTCACCAACGGAGGGGTCCATCCCCTTCTTGTTTGGATGGTCATCCTTGTCGTCAGTTTTTCTTTTGAGCGTCCCCTTAGAAATGAACTTGGAGGCCAACGCTGAGGCACTGCCTTGTTGCTGCTGCTTGTGCACCGTAGCAGATTTTTCTCACCAGTGCTTTCTATCTTCCTACTTCCATTTCTAACCAGGAAAGGAATAGACGTTAGAGAAAAGAAGAAACAGACGATTTGGAGCAGATAATGAGTTTGGGACTTATGTCGATGGGAGAAGCCGTGCAGTCATCAACTTACTAGTGTCGGTTCAAGTCCACCGTAGTACACGTGAAGGGTGTCAAAGGTGACGAGGTCCTTCCACTTTCTTTGACCAAGAGGAATCTCCAGTACGTGATGGATGAAGGTCTCCTGCTCGTAGGATATTTGTAGATGTACTTGGGTTGAAAAGAAAAATAAGGGTGTTAGATGCATGAAAAACAGATGAAAGACAAATGGCCCACCTGAATCCTTTACAATACCCCATGTAATATCAAAACCGTCTGGCATGGTATCCCACTCCTTAGGCCTACAAACCCAATCCATCCCTTAGAAAAAGAAGTAACGGGTTTTCCAATTTCTGTTGGAGTCAAGCATATCTGACACTAGTCTAAGCACCGTCTTCCCCACTAAAAAATGGTAGACGCCTTGAGACAAGGAACTCGTCAAGGGTAAGGCGACGGTTTCCGCCACTCAGCTGACCCCAGATCACCTCGGCTCCAATAAATATTCTCCATGCATTGGGAGTGATCTGACTGACAGAAAAACCCAAGTAGTTGGTAAGCTGATGGTGTAAATCCGTCAATGGCAGCCTCAACCCTACAGTGAAGATAGCATCATACATGCCAACATCCACAGTCTTCCTAGAATAGCACTTTTCAAACTTTTTGGGTAGACGAAGGGGAATGTTCTCAAGGATTTGGTAACGATCTCGAAGGGTGTTGAACACCTTATCGAACATCGTCAGATAGAAATAATTGACTGTCCATGTCAAGGGAAGAATAAATGGACGGGCACCCCCATCCACTTAACCTATTGACTCTACTCTCTCAGATTGATTCCCTTTGTCTTCCTCATCTTCCTCGTCCTCCTCATCCTCACTTTCACCTCCATCGTCATTTTCCTCATACCCTTCCTCATCTTCTTCGTCCTTTTCTTCCTCACTAAGAAGATGGGTAGACGATTCCCTTTCTAGGGACCGAGGGAAATCCTCCTTGGGCTCGCGCCTCGACAGATAGACCTCGTTGTAGCACGCATTCTCACGGACGAACAACTACAATTCACTCATCGCTTCTCTATCTGACATCTATCCACCTAAGAACCTATTTAATGGGTCACTAAAGAAAAAAAAAAGGTGAGGGGGGGGGGGGGGGGGGAGACGAGTGGCTGAGAAATTAGAAAGTAAGGCCAAGAGAACTTACAAGAAGAAACAAATGAAGGATTGAAGAGACGGTACCCTCAAAAGCTGACGAACAACAAGTGACAAGCAGATTGAATGACAGTGTGAAAGCTCTAGGTCTCACAAAGCTCTCAAGATGAAGTAAGGAAAAATGAGGAAAAGGTGAGAAACTATTTATAGAGTAAGGGGGCTCGGAATACGAAGCGATGCCTATGGTTGTAAACGAGGCTAACCAACTAGTGCCACGTGTCACCCAGCATTCATGACAAGACTACTTAGAGGACATTTAATGACCCCCTTTTTCAAAAAAAAATCATAATTAATGCTTACGATACTCCACGGCTCGTCAGTTAAGACCGACAGAGCCATGGAGTGATGAGCCGTGGAGTAGGGGGCAGCTGATGAGGATTTTTCGACAGAGAAAAATGCTTATAAATAGAAGACTAAAAGGGCAGACGACCTTTGCAGGGTCGTTGGCTTCGCAGAAAGGTAACGGGGGACCCTTGATAAACCATCGACACTTGCAAAACGGACGACCCCAAAGTCGACGGATGCGCCCCATATCGACGGGAAAGCTGAAGTGGCGATTAACCATAATAGCAACAGGATGGAGAAACCGACAGGTCCTACATTTCCATCTGTGGTCCCCACGCATGCTCCTACAGGGAAATATCTTGCGCATCACTTACCAAAGCCATATCAGACCTACGTGTCTTTCTCATATGGAAAGACACCCTATAATCACGGAAACCCTAATACCAAATAACTTCCACAAGGAAAGATCCCTACTTTTGAGGGATCTTGATTCGCTATTCACCACTACATAAGGACCAGACCTTTTCTTTCCTCAGGTACGCAGAAAAGCCCTAGCTCTCTCATTATAGAGTTCTTAGAGATTTCTCATTCACTGACTTGACTTTCGGAGTGTTCTTAGCCGGTACCACACCGGTGCCTTCTGTTTGGTCCATTTGTTCTTATTCCACAAGTACCCATTGGAGCGCTTTAGAGCTTACAACTTACTGACGATTTGAGCACATCATCGTCACCAACCAAAAATAATAATAATAATGATGATGATGATGATGATGATGATGATAATAATAATAATAATAATAATAATAATAATAATAATAATAATAATAATAATAATAATAATAATAATAATTCAAACATTTGTTAATTAGAGTCTTGAAGTTCATTAATCAGAGTCATTGTCATATCATATTGTGAATATTTTGTAATACCTTTAGCATTTTTTTCTTTCATTTTTTATAAGTCTTCCAAAATATGAGATTAATAGAAACTTAATCCAATTGAAACCTTCCAAAGTTTAAAAGAAAATTTTATAAATGTGTTAGATCATCAGTGGTGTTAATCTCCCCTAATAGTTTGAGACTTTAATTTTTGTAAACCAATCTCCTACAATGTCACATGCCAATTAATATTTATCTCTCTTTAAAAAAAATATATAAAGTGTACGTTTTTAGACCCCTTAAAACACAAGTTGTTTAACCTAGTTATTTAACCAAGTGATTACTTAGGTAAATTATTCACTTCTAGGTTAAAACAAACCAATAACAAATATTAAAACAACAAAAAATAAAGAACATGACAATATGATAACCCAGATAAACCAAACCGGTAAAAAACCTTAGGAGGATTTAACCTAGCTATTCTCAAGGTAAAATAGATCCACTATGAAAGAATTGAAATTTCAAAATAGTGACTTAGACCACTAACATCCTATTACTAGCTTAAGTTGAAAACTTACTACCACGACCACGTGATAGCTCTGAGTTCACGGACTACTTCTTTCTCAAATCCACAACATCCACAAGTATACCACTTGATTTTCTTTAAGCTCATTATGCAACAGCTGAAACGATCACCAAGCTCTCGACATCTATCTCGATCTTGATAACTCTAAGTATGTATGAAGGCAAATACCTCTAGATCTCATAAGAGATTCACACACATAGCATAAACACCAACATCAAAACATGGCTAGGGTTTTCTCTTTTATACTCCAAGCAAAAAATAAAACCCTACACGTCATATGGGCTTGGGCTAAGTTGGAAAATTCTACAAAAAAAACATTTTGCACAAGCTTCGATCGATCAAGTCTAATTTTCAATCGATCGAGCCTTGCAGAAAGCAAATAGTAATTTTCTGCAATTTCACGATTCCAACTTTACATTAAACATACTTTGAGCAGCCTAAATCTAGACTCTAAGTTTTGATCATGGTTTGCCAACATTACACATTGAAGTTCTAATACATTTAGATCCTAAATCCGTAGAACCTAACATAAAGATTCTAGCAAATATAACTATGAGCAAAGTGTTCTTAGCAAGATGTTGACTAAAAAGATCTTAATCCCAACTCATACAACATTATTAACAAATAAGGCTATAAAGTTGTATGGTTTGGAACATGAGTAAGAGTAGTCATTCCTAGGAGATTGCAAACAGTTTGGTTTTGTGCTTTCTGAGGGAGTGAAATGATTCTTGGAGATGCATGCTTTACATTCCTATTGTGAATACTCTACTTTTCTTTTGTCTCAAGTGTCACTTTCTTCCCCATTTTTTTTCTTTCAGTATCTTAATCTCTCTTCCGATTGCCTAGGTTATCCTTAATTTTCTTCCTAATTCCATTTTTTCTTTTTCCTCATTTCTCTATCTATTTGATCATATGTTTTTACTTGATTTCTGTGTTACTCCTTCATAGGTATTATTCCCCTTTTTTATACCCAAACTTTGATCCCTATTTTTACCCTTTAGCCTTCATCCATATCCATGCTTTTGTCCGTTGCAGGCATTCAGCCTTTTTGCATGATGCCCACTACCCATGTCAACTAGGCACCCTCCAACTATCTTCTGACCATGCTTAGTTAGGCACAATCCTACTAAGGGGATTCAGCTTATGCGTTACGACAAACAATCCTTCTATTTTAAGTAAAAGTCAGTCTACCGCGGAAATACTACCTCTCTCTGTTACTAAAATGGTAAAGACTCCTATTAATTCTCTTTGTCTTAATCCTCTAGCTGCATTAAATGGCTCCCACTTGCCCTTTCCTTATTTGGTAAAAATGCTTTCCCAACAAAGCATATTCCCAAAAGAGGTCTATACCAGATCTAGGCTCTTTCCCCTCTCCACCAAACCATTCTCTTTGCATCTCATCAACAGTGGGCCCTACCTCCATTGCATTGGCTGGGCTGCAGGATGGTTGGGCCCCCCTCAACCTTGCTACGTTGTCTCTTTTCTAATTTTGGCTTCTTTCTTTCTTATGCAATTCTTACCGAAGCTATCTGTTGCTATCTTTTGTTTCTTTTCATTGTTTTTCCCATAATGGATTTGGCCTCTCTTTCTTTTTATAAGGAAACTTTGGGCTTTATGGGCTTGCTGCTCTTTATAGGGTTTTGGGCCCATTGGATGTTATTTTCTTGTTTTCAAGCAATCCTATAGATTGTCATTTTCTGACTTTGCTATTCTTTCTCAACCTTTAGGCCATTCTCAACTCATGTTTGCTCTTTTTAAGGGCTCACTTTATGGTGGGTACCTCCCTTGTTTTATTCCTCATTCAAAGGGTGGTGGGCCATGCTTGAGCCTTATCCTTTATTCCTAAATTCTAACATACGTTGCTAATGACTATGTCTTATTGACTTTTTCAAAGACCTATTCTTAGGCCTTACTCCTCTTTCATATTTGGGCCTTTGGGCTTTAAACCAACCTTAAAAAAGGGGTATCAACACACTTCACAATGGGGTCCACGTATTGAAATCTTTGAGTTAGAGACATTCTTTTGACTAGGGATGGCAATGGGGCGGGGGCGGGGTGGGGCCGGAGGATGGGATCTTCGTCCTTGCCTCGCATGATTGTTGCCCCGCCCCGCCCCGCCCCGCCCCGAATACAATTTTAAATATATAAATAAATTTTTTGGTACAATAATATAAAACACAACAAAACAAAATGTTTTAAAAACCAAGTGTTTAAATGGTCTAATATGTAACAACATAATTCAAAACATCTTATAACAAAATAAACATTGTCTTTGCATGAACAGAATCATCAAGGATAATTGACTAATTCTTTAACAAAATAAACATAAAAAAATAAACATTGTCTTATAACAAATAAAAATTGACTAGTTCTTTAAGAATAAGTTTCGCTATCTCCCAATGCAGTGACACCACTTTCTTCTTCATCATTAGAATCATCAAGGATGTTTTGGAATGTATTAGCTTCAATTCCATCTACAATAGATGAAAGGCCTAAAAAAAGTATAACAAATTCAATCAAACAATTGAAAAATACAGTGAAGAATGCAGCAACATAAATCATTAAATAGATTAACTAGTAAATTTGATTACCTTTGATTTCAGCCCATAACCAATTTTGAGCACACATCAATGCATCTACAGTCTTTGTATGAAGTTTACCGCAATGTGGACTTAGCAGCCTACCACTTGTGCTAAATGCTGATTTCGAAGCAATAGTTGACACTGAAATGGCTAGGATATCCCTTGCAATACATTGCAAAGTAGGATACTTAGGCCCATTAGATTTCCACCATGTCAAAATATCAAACTCCAACGTTCTTAGCATTCGATCATCCTCAAGGTAATGCTCCAACCCCAATTTAATATTCCCACCCTTTTCTTTCTGACTAAGATATCTGTCAAAGTCCATAAGGGAGTCATCAACTTATGGATCCTCACTTACACAAGTGCCACGAGTACCTTCCCTACCCATTCTCCCAGAAGTATAGTCACGAATCATTTCATTGCAAGTATCTCTAACTCTTTGAATTTCATTTTCAGCTTCATCACCATAAATAAGAGGAAAATAATATTCCAACAATTCAATCTTATATCTTGGGTCTAAAATGGTTGCCACGCCATAACACCATGAATCACATTCCAATAACAGCCAAATTTTTCTAACATTTTAAATGCCATACTCCTAATTATATCATTTGGGCTTGTGAACCAAGAATTCAAAGCAATTTTTATTTCACACATCTTAGGGAAAAAAAATAGCTATAGGATATGAGGTACTTGAGAATAGCTCTGTAACCTTGTAAAACAATGCCAGTCTCTCACATATACTACTTGTCATCTCCCATTCTTCCTCTTTTAGAATGCACTTAGAAGATGACTCTGATGTGCATTGATAATAGCTTAATTTTGCATATTTATATCATTGTTAGAAATCATTATCATGCTTATTTTGAGTTAATTCATGCATTTTATACTTGGTTTTGGAATAATGGTGAATAATCAATTTTGTGCTTAATTGAATCTTGTTACGTGGATTTGTCTTTTGTAGGAGAATGGAATTAAATTAGTGGATTTGTGCAAAGAATAATGCTAATGGGCTTTAAATTTACAAGGGCCATGATGAAGTTAAATAAGGTTAGCCCAATTAAATTTAAGTCCAATTGGAGCAGGGGATCAAAGGAAATTTGTACCAAATCCAAGTCCAATTCGGATTAGGATTCCAGCCTGCACATCAGTTAGTATTCTTCACATAACTTTCAGCTCAGATGTCCAATCAAGGTGATTCAAGTTGGGCTGGAAAGTTAACTTAAAGGGCTACAACTTTGTAGTTTACCAAAAGTCCGAATTCTGATGTCAAATGGGCCAAAATTGTCGGTTGGTTAAGTGAAGCCTAAAAATCTGGGATTTTCTCCAAACGGGAATTCAACTTGTAATAGGATTCCTTAACCTATTTAAAGGCTCTTTAGGGCAAAATTCAGAGAGGCTAGTGCTAGGGTTGGGGGCTGAACATAGAGAGTGCGGCTACTTTGGTTTTCTTCCATGACAGTTAGTTTTATTTTATCTGTCTAATTTAATGTTTAGTATTTTATTCTTGTGTTTTATTTCAATTACTATGAGTAGCTAAATTTATAATTAGGGTTGAGGATGAAACCTTGGTAAGGATTATCAGCAATATTTATGTGATTTGATTTTTCCCACAATAGTTGTTCTTTAATGATTTCAATTGTTCTTGCTTCATATCAATTGATTAAGATGAGATTCTAGATATGAGTTCAATCATGTTTTTCTCATGGTTTAGGATTTGTCTTAATTAATTGAATGCTTGGTTTATTAATTCTTGATTATAAAATTGGGTATCGCTTGTGATTTGTCAGTCAATGGATACAATTTATAATTTGATTTTTAGAATTGGATATATCTTGTGATTTGTTTGGCTACGGATACAATTGATGATTTGATTTTATACTGAAGAAGTGAAGAAGAACATGCTTTTGATTTTTAAAATAAGGATTTTAATGAGAATATTTTCCATGATAGCAAGATTGATTTCTAGATTATCATGTAGTGAGATGGGAAAAATTAATGATCATAAATATATGCTGATATGACTTACAAGGCGGATTCCAAAACCTTAATTCCTTTCTCTTGATTGTTTACATCTTTTTATTGCTTTATATCTTTCGCTTAGTTTAACTGTTTGCTTAATTTTATAATTTGCTTAGTTTATTTAATCTCAGAAAAACCAATTTTTATTAAACTAGATTAGGATTAGTTTGGTTAAGATTTAATTAATTTTCCTACGTTCATTCAAGTCCCTGTGGGTTCGACCTCGTTCTTGTCAAACTATACTTCGGTACAGTTCGTACACTTGCAAGTATTTTAAAATTTCACAACAGACTCCCTTTGGCTCAATCGAAAAAAGACATCTCGATACTCTATAGCAATAGAAAGCATAAGGTAGGTAGAGTTCCAGCGAGTCTTACAATCAAGGGCTAGGTCTTTGGTACATTCAACATGTAATTGTCAAGCCGTATATGTAAACCGTTTTTGTTGATCCAGTCCAAAAGCCCACACTCTCACAAACCTTCTCAATGCATGATCCAATAACATTCAAACCATCTTGAACAATCAAATTAAAAGCATGTGCTGCACAACGCACATACAACATTGATCCACGCATAACAAGGGTACTACATTGAAGCTTGTCTAGTATAATATTTATAACTGCATCATTGGTACTGCAATTGTCCACTGTCATAGTAGATAACTTCCTATCAATGTTCCATTCCAACAAGGTTTGTAAAAGGACATTAGAAAGCACTTCTTTTGTATGTGGAGATGGCACA
Organism: Castanopsis chinensis; assembly: GCA_032878915.1. Taxonomy (NCBI): domain Eukaryota; kingdom Viridiplantae; phylum Streptophyta; class Magnoliopsida; order Fagales; family Fagaceae; genus Castanopsis; species Castanopsis chinensis. The sequence continues at coordinate 544,043 of JAVQMG010000111.1, read as the reverse complement.
TAAATAAACCTAAAATAAGAAATTTAAATTATTATAACTAACAGTGAAATAAGTCCATACAATATTTTTTAAAAAAATTAAATAAAAAAAAATGAATATATACTTAAAAAAATGTATCACATAACTCGGTTTTGTAAACTCTAGAAATCATCAATGAAGTGTGCCATTACAACCATAAACCCTCGTTTTTTGTTCTGTGAAGTCCACATATCAGTGCTAATAGCAATTCTACTCTGATTCTTTTCTATTTCATACATTGATTTCTCCCTTTCATGATCATAGATGCTCATAATGTCCTTCATTGTGTTCCTACAAACCATCTTGAACAATGGTTGAAGAGAAGTTGAATATCTTCTAAAGCCAATGTGATCAATTGTAGAAAGGGGATACTTATGCAAGATGATCATACGTGCGAGTTCTTTTATTGATTCATCTTGATCAAAATGATAAGCATTCACACCTACCATTGAGTCCACATTATGTTGATCCCTCACCAAAATTTTTTGTTTCATATCCCTAATGTCCTTACACTTTTTCCTAAGACATATTTTTAAGTGGTCGTGCAAATGTTTAGTACCATTTTTAGACCCCCCTACAAGCAATCTCGTACAATAGTTACACTTAACTTTGTCTTTCCCATCAACTTTCCTTTTCTTAAAATGATTCCACACAACTGATTTCAACCTCCCTCGTTCCTTAGTTATCTCATTGTTAGGTTGGGCTTGGGCATTTTAGGCCTATCCAACGGCATTAAACAGGGAGTTGTATTATCTTCATCTACCATCATTGGAGATTGATGGCTGCCAATGGGTGTGATAGATGGATTGGAGCTACCATTGTTTTCACTTGAAGTCATTCCTAAAAAAATTATTTATGATAATTTAGTAACTTAGCAATCTAAAAAAGTAATATACATACACCAAAACCTAAGCCAAAAGTCTCCAACACAAACAATGTAGAACAATGTAAAAGATAAACTTATATCACTTATGAAAAAATTCAAGTAAATTAAACCGTGTGTAATGCTTTCATACATTTCAAGGAAAAATATTGTGGATAGAAAGATATAGATATAAGTATTTAACCACATTAACAAAGACAAAATCTTTAAGATTATCAATCAAATAAATTTTAAGAACTATGACTCTATCCCATAAAAAAGAAAAAAATAAGTAGGATATAAAAATATAAATATAACCAAATAGAATGAGTACTAAAACTCAACTACTGTGAGATTTATACCAAAAAAAAACTCTTTTTAAGTGTAAGCCCTTCACTATTTTGGCTTGTTCTGGAATTGAAGAAATTTTGAACATTCAATTTTGCAATTATTTTAATGTTTTTGAAATATAACTGAATAGAAGATCTCTCCCTTCCTGTGCAAAACACATAATGAAACAATGTGCAAAACATGAAACAGTGTGGGGCCGAATACATAATAAAACAATGTGCAAAAACATGAAACAATGTGGGGCCGAATATATCAACAAACCTACTGCCTACTATAGTCAAATATATGAAACAAAGTGCAAAAAACATGAAACAAACCGCCAACTGGAAGTCTGGAAGCACTACGTAACGTGAACGAGATGGACCTTGAAAAACACGTATGGTCTACAGAGAAGAGGGATGGGTTAGAGGTGGCAATAGCAATAGGGTTTTAGAATAAAATATATTTTTATCTCATATTTTGTACTCCTGTGTTTCACTTTAAATATTAGTGATTTAAAGTTTACTAAATTTACAATTATAATCTTTATTAGTGCGGGGTGGGGGCGGGTTGGGGATAAAAATACTAAACCCATTCCCGCCCCACCCAGGGGTGTGGGGACAAAATATTGCTCCATCCCCGCCTCACAACCTTGCAGGGTGGGGCGGGTCAAAGCGGAGAGGAGTAAAATTGCCATCCTTACTTTTGACTTTGATGAAGAAAACTAATGCCTTGTTGTTTTAAAGCTTCATCTATACTTCAATGTAAATATGCAACTGTTTTTTTTTTTTTTTTCCCTTGAAGGAAAGAAGATAACGTTTCTGTATACTATAGGTGTGTACGCCCTCTAAGAACTAATGTCATGTTTGTATTAGAATACAAGAGCAAATGCCTTTTCTCCTATCCAGTCAAAGTAATAATTTTCGTTTTAGGCTGCGTTTGGCTCAACGGAAATCATTTTCCAGAAAGGAAAATATTTTCAGAAAAATATTTTCGGGAAAGGAAAATATGTTTAGGGTGTTTGGTAGCATTTTAGAAAATACTTTGGAAAATATTTTCAAGTGTTTGGTAATATTCTGAAAATGTAAATTTTTCATTGATTTTTCACATTTTCTCAGCCATTTTCTCACATTCCAAACAAATTTTATAATACAAAATTACAATCATCAACTTTTAAACAAACAAAAATCAAAACAGATCGAGAGGGAGGTGAGATCGCGCCGGCGTAGCGCGAGATCGCGATCGCGCGCCGGCGTCGCGCGAGATCGCGATCGCGCCGCCGTCACGCGAGATCGAGATCGCGCGGGCGTCGCGCGAGATCGCGATCGCGCGCCGCCGTCGCGCGAGATCGAGATCGGAGTGGGTGTGTGGTGAGGAGATGCGGTGGTGGATCAGGTTGGTTGATCGGAGTGAGTGTGAGGAGCTGCGGTGGTGGATCGGGGTTGTGAGGAGTTTTCCTGCGATTTGAAGTGAGCGAGTTTTCCTGCGGTTTGAAGTGAAAATATGAACTAAAATGATTTTCCATCATCTGAAGGCAATTTTCCGGTCAAACTGAAAACAAATTCAGTTTGACCGAATTTTCCATTATGAACCAAACACCATAATTTCCGGAAAACAATTTTCAAAACTGATTTTTAGTTGAAACAAACACACCCTTAGTGAAACGTTCAAGCTTTCATGCCTTGTTTCCTTCTACTTCAAAGTCAATAAAATTCTGTTTTCCCAGTTATAGGGGCTTTTGCTTTGGTGTGAAAAGTTCCGGTTGGTATAATGAATAAGACAAGCTACACACTTCGGCTATTTGTTAAAGTAGGTGTGAAAGTGAAAGCGAAAGTGTCAGTGGAATTATTCATTTAGTTGCCAACAGCGTGACCCATACTGCATCAAGCAAGAACCACGTTTTTCAAGGACACAGACCCATACCTGCTATTCCACGTTTTTCTACCGGCTCTATCAGTGGCGGATTAGATAAAGGTCCTCAAATTTCGGACGATGATTGATTTTGCAAGAGACATATCAAATCAGTTGGCTAATAATACCAATTATAATATAATTTTCGGTATGAAAAGTTTAAAAAGATTAAAAAAAAAAAAAGAGAGAACTTTTTATCTTTTAAAGCTTACTGGCCCTTTAAAATTTATCATAAAAAAATCAATAACCTCGAAGGTCTGTGGTTTCCACCACCTTCCAAAGTGATTTAAGTGAAGCTAACAATTCAAACATTTATAAAATCTACAGTGTAATAGCACTTATAAAATGAAAAGTCATCCAATCATCCCACAATGACACCTAATGCTTATAATGAGATTTTGAGGCTTTAAAATAATATCAAGGGATTTATTTATTTGTATATATTTGATAGATTTAAATTTCTCCGCAAAAAGAAGAAGAAGGGGGCTTTAAGAAACAATTGTTGGTATAATCATGTGATATGAATTGACGCATAACGTGCTTTCAACTTCGAAAAGTTTTCTACTTTTTTCAAACAATAATACTTGTGATATTATGTAATTTGAATAATATCTTACATTTAAGTCCTAACAATTTCAAATCCACACATCAATAAAGGTTATTTCCATCAATATTAGTCACAAGCTTGTGCAGTTTTAAGTAAAGGAGATATATATGAATTAATGGTTAAAATTTAGCTATAAACTTGCTGTTATAGCCAGTTAGGTTAACCAGCCAAACACACTGCATGTTTACAGGGATTCTGTTTTCCTAATAGATAAATGACTAGATAACAAGAAATATGTACATTTTTGTTGAAAAATAAATGAAATTATATAAATTATTTTTAATTTCTTATAACTTTATTGTAAAATTAAATCGACAAAATAAATTTACAAAAATAATTTAAATAAGATGATAGGGACTATTAACATTTAGATTTGAAAAATTAAGTAGAGTTTTGTCACTAAATTGATATTTTTTGTTTTTTTTTTTTTTTTTTCATAAGAGACACACGAGTCACAAGTTTCCAATCAATGCTAGCATTATAGTATAGGCAAGTAAGACGGTCACCTAAGGCCTCCAAGTAAAAAAATGCCCTTAAATTTTAACCAATAGAGTTATTTCTTTTATTGCAATAGTATTAATTTAGCTCAAGTATTAGCCGATAAATATAATAATAATTTTTTATCAAATGAAAAACAAGAAAAAAGAATAAGAGAGAAATGTTATGTCCACAATATTTTTTCAATAAATCTTAAATAAAATATTGTTATTGGTTGTTATTAGTGGCAAAAAAGTAATTTCACCGATAGATTCAAATTAAAACCAGTAACAACTTAACTCCTAGAATTTGTTATGAAAATATTGTGGATATATCATTTGCAAAATAAAATTAAAAAAAAGCTACAAACCCCCCAAAAAATTCACAAAAGTTGAGTTAACAAGCTTATATTGGTTCTCATTTAGGTTCATCATTAACATCATTTTTTTACTTACTATTATATTAATTTGCCACATCAACAGGTCTGAAAAGTTTTGTCAAATTTTTCGTGTTTATAGACTTTTTCAAAAAAAAAAAAAATTCTACATGATTCTACATGTTTAGTAGAACAAGAATGCAAAAAATTTAATTAGCAATTTTACATCTAAAAAAAATAGCTTTAAGTAATATTTAAATATATTTAAAAAAAAACATTTAAAAAATAGTTTTCTCCTTAGGCCTCTAAGTGTATTAAGCCACCTTGATTCCAGTCCCCTCTCTCCAATTATTGTAAACTTTAGCTAAAGAATTATTAAAAAAAGTGGGGCATTTATTTAGTTAAGGAAATTTATAAAATAAAAAAAATAAATAAAAAACACACACACTAGTGGATTTATAAAATGATAGGGAGTTACGGACTACTCGAGTTTCATCATTTAATGGAGTAATACTGTAATTACGGTCTTTCCTAATTCCAATTGTATTTCATTAACCAATTACAACCACAATTCCCAAAGAACCAAAATCTGAACCAGTAGAATTCAAAAAAAGAAAAAAGAAAAAAAATTTCTGAACCAGTAAACAAAAATAGAAGCTGTACTGGATTATTCTATCTATAAATTCCTCACACCAGTGGCCAAATTCTTCATCAACCCATGCATGCAAAGTTTTCAGACACGCAATATCCCTCTCGAGACACACCCTCCGTAACACAAACAGCTACCAATTGCAAAGTCATGGCATTCAAAGTCTTGTTCTGTAGCCCTGTACTTTTGTTGGTTTCCTTGCTCCATTTTGCTACCTTTGCTTCCTCCAGAAATCCTTCTGTGACTGCTACAACTGCAGCAGGTAAAGCATTGAAGGAAGCAGAAGCTCTTCTAAACTGGAAAGCCAGTCTTGCCAACCAAAACAAATCTCTCCTGTCTTCGTGGGTTGGAGACCGCCCATGCATTAATTGGGCTGGAATTACTTGCGATGACTTGGAATTGGGTGTCACTCACCTAAACCTTTCCAGTTTTGGTTTGAAAGGTACGCTTTACAACCTTAACTTCTCTTCCTTTCCCAACCTCCACACTCTCTGTCTTTTACAAAACTCGCTTTATGGATCTATTCCTGATAGTATTGGAGACCTTTCTAAACTCACCCATCTCGACTTCTCTTACAATAATCTTTCTGGTACATTTCCTTCCAGCATTTTTAACCTTTCCAAACTTCGGTTTTTTAATTTGACTGGAAATCAGATATCGGGAAGAATTCCACCCGAGATAGGCCAAATGATAACTCTTCAATATTTAATGGTTGCCGATAATTTACTCAATGGTTCCCTCCCTCAAGAAATAGGAGCATTGAGAGATCTCATTTATCTTGCTTTAAACGGAAATAGTCTCATAGACCCCATCCCTACTTCTATGGGAAGCTTGAGCAATTTATCCTTTCTTTACCTTCATGACAACAAACTTTCGGGATCTATTCCTCGAGAATTTGGAAAGTTGGGAAACTTAACCATACTATTCCTATTAAAAAACAAATTTTCTGGTTCCATTCCCCCAGAAGTTGGAATGATGAGATCTCTCACTCAACTTGATTTGTCATCTAATTTTCTCATTGGTCCAATTCCCTCTTCCATTGGAAACTTGAGTGAGTTACAACAACTTTACCTTTATTCCAACAGTCTTTCTGGTTCCATTCCTGAGGAATTAGGATTGCTTAAACATGTGTGGGTACTTCAATTACTAAATAATAGGCTCACTGGTCCAATCCCCGCTTCCATAGGAAAGATGGTTGAATTGTATGATCTTAAACTACATATAAACAAACTTTCTGGACCAATTCCAACCACGATTGGAAATTTGACCAAGCTTACCACTTTAGATTTGCACTCAAATGAACTTAGTGGTTCAATTCCCACTTCTTTTGGAAACCTAGCAGCCTTGTCTTTACTTTTGCTTGATGACAACAAATTTTCTGGATCAATTCCAACCACTATTGGAAATATGACCAAGCTCACCGGATTGTCCTTGAGGATGAACAAACTAAGTGGTTCTGTTCCAGTAGAAATGAATAATTTCACCCGTTTGACAATTTTGCAAATATCTGATAACAATTTTGTAGGCCAGTTACCTCCACAAATATGCCAATCTGGAACACTTGTTAAGTTTGGTGCTGTTAATAACCACTTTATAGGTCCTATCCCAAAAAGCTTGAAAAACTGCAGTAGTCTCGTTCGGGTTCGGCTTGATGGAAACCATCTGACAGGAAATATAGCAGAAGATTTTGACATCTACCCGAACTTAGATTATATTGATTTGAGTAGTAATAATCTGTATGGTGAGCTTTCATCAAAGTGGGGGCAGTGTCATAACTTGACAAGCCTAAAAATCTCCAATAACAAGATTTTTGGTAGTATACCACCTGAAATTGGCAACGCAACAAAGCTAGGCGTCCTTGACCTCTCTTCAAATCATCTAGTGGGAAAGATTCCAAAGGATCTGGGGCGCCTGAAGTCATTGCTCAAACTTCTTTTGAACAATAACCAACTTTCAGGTAACATTCCTTTAGAAATTGGAATGCTATCTATTTTAGAACATTGTAACTTGGCAGAAAACAATCTCAGTGGCTTGATCCCCAAACAACTTGGAGAGTGCTCAAGATTATTGTTCTTGAATTTGAGCAAAAATACACTTGATGGAAGTATTCCTTATGATATAGGAAGCTTGCAGTCTCTTCAAAGTCTTGATGTTAGTAAGAATTTGCTGGTAGGAGAGATACCACGAAAGCTTGGAGGAATGAAACAGTTGGAAACATTGAATCTCTCTCACAATAATCTCTCTGGTTCCATCCCATCCACATTCGATGATAGTGCAAGCTTAACATCCATTGATATATCCTACAATGAGTTAGAGGGTCCTATTCCTAACATCACGGCCTTCCGCAAGGCTCCAATCGCAGCACTAAAACATAACAGAGGCTTGTGTGGAAATGTTGTTGGTTTGAAGGCATGCCCAAAAATGATTCCTAATCGTTCATCTACAAGGCACAACCATTTTTTGGTTATAATTTTAGTCTCTCTTTTGGGCACACTATTAATTATATTTATCATTGTAGGAGTTTTGCTTCTTCTTTGTCGAATAGTGAAGAAAACAGAAGTCAAGCCAAGAGAAACACATATCGATAATGTTTTTGCAATATGGAGTTACGATGGAAGAATTGTGTATGAAAACATCATTGAAGCTACAGAGGATTTTGATTCCAAATATTGCATTGGAGTGGGAGGATATGGAAGTGTTTACAAAGCTAAATTGCCAACAAGCCAAGTTGTTGCCGTGAAGAAACTTCACCCACTACTTGATGGTGAGATATCCAATCAAAAAGCCTTCACAAGCGAAATTTGTGCCTTAACAGAAATAAGACATCGTAACATTGTGAAGTTGTACGGTTTTTGTTCACATCCAAAACACTCTCTTTTGGTTTACGAGTTTTTGGAAGGTGGAAGCTTGGTGAACTTACTAAATAGTGAGGAAGGAGCAAAATCGTTTGATTGGTTTAAGAGAGTAAATGTCATAAAAGGTGTGGCAAATGCTTTATCTTATATGCACCATGATTGTTTGCCATCTATAATTCATCGTGATATATCAAGTAAGAATATTTTATTGGATCAAGAATATGAAGCTTGCATCTCTGACTTTGGCACTGCTAGACTTTTGAAGCCTGATTCATCCAACTGGACCTCATGTGCAGGCACCTTTGGATACATGGCTCCAGGTTAGTTTTTTTGGTTGCTTTCTCTAAGTAGCAGTTGGCAATCAGTCATCTTGTTTTCTGTCAGAAAAATTGATATTGTGGGGGTGACGAATAATTGGAATTATCAACTTATGGACTAGATAAATGCCATTTTTGTTGTCGATGGTTTGTCAAAGGTTTCTCTCCTAATTTAATGTTTTGCTATATTAATGCTCATATTCACTGTGGTCATATACGATATACCTATAGTGTAAGCAGCTTTAGTTTATTATAACCTTAGGATTAGTTATGGCTTATACCATAATTAACTCCATAGTTGAAAAAAACAATTCATATAAAAAAATAATTAAAAAATGTAGTAGTATATCATATGTTATATATGTAGTATGTCGTTGATTCTATTGATAATAAATTCGAATGAGAACGTACTAGTGCATGTCCCCTTTTTTTATTAAAAAAAAAATAAATCAATTGTGATATGCATAAGTCCCATGAACATTGATCCTAACAATTGATTATCATTACATTGATATATTTTACAAGTTGCATATACATGGACCAAATTCAAGTCGTTCTCATATTTTATTACTAATAGTGGAGCTGCGATGACTTTAATTAATTTTTTTCCTCAACAGAGCTTGCATACACAATGGAAGTTAATGAAAAATGTGATGTTTTTAGCTTTGGAGTATTGACTTTAGAAATAATAATGGGAAAGCATCCAGGAGATCTTACCTCATCTCTTTCATCACCAACATTTACAATCCGTGAGCTGCTATTGAAGGATGTGTTGGACCAACGACTTTCACTCCCAATGGATGAAGCTGCAAGGGAAGTGCTCTCCATTGCAAAGATTGCAATTGCTTGCTTGCACACCATTCCACAATCTCGTCCAACAATGAGACAAGTTTCTCAAAAACTTTCAACTCAGAAACCACATTTGCCAAATACATTGCAATCAATCACACTAGGAGAAGTAGTTGATCTCGGGGGCTTGATTGGATAATAGCTTGTTTTGTTGGTGTTCCCTTTTTGTTTGTGCATTGTCGTTGCTCTACCTTTTGACATGTCCTCTCCTAGTAAACCATTTCATTAAGTAGTTACTGTATTGTGTTTAATTGATGAGAGTGTATCCATCAAAATGCATAGTTTTGAGAATTTAGCTAATAAAATCAAAGGAAGTTTATATTTGAATGCGTAGCAATATTAATACTATCAATATAGTGCTCAAGAGTTGTTTATGTTCTCTCAAATAAAGAAAGAGCTGTTTATAGGGTGGAGGTATAGAAGTTGAACTGACTCCATTGGAATTATTTGGAAATAACTTTGTTCAATAATAGAAAAGTAGAATGCATGGCCTCCAGTTCCACATGATTTACCAAATGAAAATCGTCTGTTACATGGGAGCAAACAGCTGTTGCTGTTGCTGCAAGCTTCACCCATGGCCGCCACCACATCCTTGAAGCCGCCAAATCGATTTCATTCTAAATCCATGGAAGAGAAAGAAAGAAAATGAGAGATAAGAAGAGGACAAATAAAGGGAAAACCATCATCGGTTCTGTCGCTAAAACCATTGAAAGTTTGGTTCCGCCCCTGAGGAACTAGAATTGCTTGGACAGACAACAAATGGTGGCTACATTGTCTGATCTTAACCTTCATGTTCCATTTGCTATTTGGGAGTTCCCCCATCATCATCGGCAGCTCTTTAACAAGCATGGAGTGAGAGGTGGGGTTAAAATTCCACTTGCACAAGGAGATGCACATGCAGAGAAAGAGGGTATAGAATCCTATTTGGTCATTGACTTGGAATCATTCAATTCCAATGGTCTTAAAATTATTTTCTGGAAAACTCTTTAAGAAGTTGTCCTTGTGACAAACTTCTTTGGATTTCTAAGAAACACATACTATGTAACTTTTCTCTAGCAATCCTGTTCAACTAATGCCATTCTCTTTTGGCTGTCGTTTGCACAATGAGTAAAAGCTTAAAAATATGGTTTAGAATACTAGCTTTAATTTTAATAGCAGTATTGAAGCAATATCTTGCTAAGATCACTTTGAAGATTATACTTCTCAGCTATATAATGATGAAGAAAAATCGTGAAATTTAAAGGCTACTAAAGCACCATCAAAACCTTCAGAATATTCGACTCACAGATGAATAACTAAAAATGCAGTATTTCGATGCTGAAGCAGAGCTACCGCAGACTCTGCAACCCAAATAAAAAGGACAAGTATGTCACATAAGATAACATGTAAAACCAGCCAAAGTTTTGAGGCATATAATATGCAAGTGACGAGCATGACTTGCAGACAAACTAGTGATGATGTGATGGCTATAATAATTAACTTCATTTCAATATCAGTTATATCAACGCATTTTTTCCTGAAAAAACATAATACTATTTTTTCAACCAATGAAATAATTGTATAAGTATGCAAAGTTCATGAGAATTTATAGTGCACACATAGAGAAACAATCATGCATGTGGAAAAAACAAAAATAAAACAATTGGACAATAAGAAAAAGGATTTTGTTGTCGCCACTCACAAAATAGAAATTTCATTAAACTATATAATCAGGTTATCCTGTATTGTAAATAGACTAGTTTGAGTTCCCAAAATTTGCATGCCAGATTTAGAACATGGGCATGGATCTCCATTAGAAAAAACATTTTACTTATCATTGAAGAGAAGTAAAAATTAGACAAGGAATATGACGATTTTTCTTCCTCTGAAGAGAAGGAAGAACCACCCATTCTGCCACCAGAGGCAGAAGGCTGTGTACAAAAATTCCTGGGTGAATAACAAGGCTAGAATGAAAGCAAGAATTGGGTGGTTCTGAAAAAACTTGAAGGCCATGTTTGTTGGGCTCTGTTAGGAATTTTTATCCCATAAAAGATACTATCTGGGATTTGGATGAGAAAGGCCGAGAGAAACAATGTTCATAGGATTAATATAACATGTACAAGAAAACTTAGAACAGAAGGTGTTCCATTTTTTCAGTTGGGATTTGGAATTACTTGGAACTTGTTTGGAATTTGGATGGGAATCACCTGGAAGGTCGGTGGAGTGTTTTGCATGGAATGAGAGACTTGTTTGCTTTTAAAGGCTGAGATTGAGAGTCGAAAAATGTCAACTTTCAATCTTAACCAATGAATAAAATGAAGTAAAAAAGTGGAGAAATAAAAGACATTTGTGAGGCAAAACAGGCCAATTGCATCATGTATTGCACTTGATTTCAATCTTGCATCGCATGAGTTACGAGAACAGCGTAGTGCATATGGGTATGCATCTGTCCTTCTCTCAAAAAAACAACAACGAAGTCGATCAATTATTACTGATAAATTTATAGAGGACTGAGTTTAGAATGATATGAATGAACCTGTGGAAGTATTAGGAGTTTTAGATCCTTATGGTCTTAGTTGCTATGTCTAGGATATGAGCAGTCACATGGATCCATGTAATGTATGAACCTTGCCCATTAATGCCTGGCATTTTCCTGATGAGAGAAAGAGATGTACAATAATGTTTTGTTGGCTAAAATAAAATGAACTCATCATTGCAAATGAGTATTCAATGTAGTTTCTTGTTCCCCCTAATAAAGACTTAAGACTTTTTAATTTCAATTTTTTTTTCTTTTCTTTTTCCTCTGACATATTTTCTGTAACCAAACGGAGCATAAATTTAAATAATCCGTCACTAAAATTGTTGACACTAACTTGAAATGTCAAAATTGTGTGTTAATCCAATCTAAATGAGACTCATTAGGGGGTCCAGTGAAAAGGGAATGATTACCCAAATACCTCATTAGGGGGCACCTCTTCCAGCTTTGCCTCTTTCCTTGGTATCCTCAATGAGGCTCAAAACTAGATTCAGTTTAGAACTCCCTTCTTGTATACTGTTGTAGAATAAGATTTTTTTAGGGAGGGAGAGGGTCCAGTGAAAAAGGGATGATGTCGATGCACGATGGAAGAGGAAGAACACGGGGATGTAGAATCCACAAGCCAAAAGTTGAAATCAAGACAAAAAGGAATTAGAATGACATAAGAGCAATAGAGTCCTTTTCAGCAATAATGTGATAGCTATAGATCTTCCCCTTACCTAGGCACTGCCATTTGAACTCTGAGTGCATTTTTGATCTTTGAGATCATTACAAGCCCATTGTTTAAGATGCCAATTCCAGGAGTACTATATACTATAGTTGCCAGCTTTGAATTTCCAACCAAATTATCATTATACCTTTGAAAAGATCAACAAAGCCAAAAACATCACCTCCTTGGCACACTTTTGAATAAAAACTCGAGTAACATTTTTTTCTTTACTAAGTAAAAGGAAATCGGCAAAGCCAAAAAATAAGTACTAATACATTTTACATATTATTTCATCTCATATAAATGTGGAAAGGACATATTATGATAATGAAAGTAATGAGACACAATTTCTAGCTTGTCATCTTAATGCATGTTGCATGAGAGTCCTTATTAGAACATTGAAAAGAAAGAATACCGTTAACATTTAAATTTTTTTTTTTATTGACAAACAAGGTTGCTATATATATTTTTACGAAGGATCTAGGTTGTTGATTGACATACATGCCTAAAGAAGTGAAAGTGGCAATAAATTCTGAATCTGGTTTTCATTAATTCAGTATTGTTGATTTTTATTGTTTCTGATTAATCCAACCCAACGGATACGATTTGTTTTTGTGGTTTAAAATTTTAATTTAAATCTTGGGTTCAGTTGGTTCATGTGGATATTTTTTTTAAGTCATCTAACCTAATCTGACCCATTATATATTTCTGTATTTACAATGCATCAAATATGTAATGTAAGCACAACCTACCCAATCCATTTCAACCCAACTTACATGGGTTGGATTGGGTTGGTTACTACTTACTAGTTACTACAATCTAACCCAAGTGCACCCTCAATATCGTCTAAGTAGTTGTCTTGTCTTCTTTTTTTCCTTTTCTTTTCATTCTTCCTTTCGCCACATGACAAATTGATTTATTACGAATTATGAAATTGATATCTATATATTTTTAATAAATTTAGATTTAGAATAAGGGCTCTCAACCTAAACTTGTTGTTTCCCATTATATATGTAAGTGCACAAAGATGGATCAAAATTGACCAAAATGGACCAAAGTTGTCCGAATGGAGCAAATTAGACCAAATAAACCGAAGTAGACCAGAGTAGACAAATTAGAACTGAAGTCCAACAAATTGGACTAAATAGAACCGAATGATTGAATAAGACCAAAGCTGACCAAAGTCGACCAACTGGGACTAAAGTAGATTTAATAGACCAAATGGGACCAAATTGGACTAAATGAACCTAAAGGACCAAAGTAGACCGAATTAGACATATTGAAACCAGGACCAAATTAGATCGAATTAGAAAGAATAGACCAAATAGGACCAAAGTGAACATAATGGACCGAATGGAACCAAGGAAACTGAATAGGACCAAAGTGGACTTAATGGACTGAATGGGACCAAAGTGAACAAAATAGAAGCGAATGGACCATATAGGACCCAAATTGGACTAAATAAGACCATATGAACCGACTAGGACCAAATTTGGACTGAATTGGACCTTATAGAACCAAATTGGATTAAATAGGACGAAAGTAGATAGAGTGGATCAAATAGGACCAATGTGGACCGAATAGGAACCAAAGTAGACATAATGGACTGAATATAACCAAAGTGAACCAAATAGGACCAAAGTAGACCGAATATATCCAAAATTGGACTGAATAGGACCGAAGTACACAAAATGGACCAAATAGGACTAATGTAGACCAAGTAGGACTGAATAAGACTGAGTGTGTTTTTGGCTCTAACTTAAAAAACCAGCTTATTTAATTATTCAACTTATTTTTGCTACTACTCATAGCCCATTGCACTTTTTGGTACTATTAATGGGTTCTGCTGTACTATTTCAACTAACTTTTACCTTTATTTACAGTACTTTCAGCAAAATAAGCAGATCCAAATAGACCCCGAATAGACCAAATAGGACCAAAGTGGACATAATTGGCTGAATTCTTGGACTGAATGGGACCGAAGTGGACAGATTGCACCGAATAGGACCAAAGTGGACTGAGTAGAATCAAAGTGGATTGAATAGGATTGAAGTAGACTGAATAAGACCAAATTGGACTGAAGTATACAACAAAATATAAGAGAAACACATTTGTTGTGTAAAATTTGGTTTAAAAAACAAATAAATAGATAAAATGATGTTATTAATTCTTATTTAAATGTGCAATTCATGCATCATAAATACTAAGACATACAATGTTTGGCACCTTGTTATCAATCTAGGTTTCGACATATTTGGCATCGTAAAAGAGGGTGCACATGGTTATCCTTGTAGTTGAATTTCTCGTTTGAAAGCATGGGCTCTATGCATATTTGGCATGTGAAAATTGGATGAGCTTCTTGTACTTGGTCATGGTGTGTTTCTTCTTCTGTAAGTCTCGTTGATGCTTCCATGGCGGGTTTCTTATGGCTTGAAAGTTGAAACTACAACTACAATGCAGTTTAATTTTTCTATGAAAGTTCTTGCTTCTTATATATACGTATGGGTCTTTTAATTCTATATGATTTTTAGAAAAGTTAGCTACACATTTTTGTCGTGAAGGAATTTGTGTTGCATACAAATATGCTTTGGAAGAAAATCAAAGACTTGCAAACCACTTTAAGCAATGGTTGACATTTGATTAGTTTGTCAAATAAATAAGAAATTTAACAAAAAAAATTGAAAACTATATTTCAAATAAATAAAGAATTAAAAAAATAAAAATTATGTGAAAATTTGTGAGACTACCAAAGCTTATGTGGCATAATATAAAAGAGCCCAAAAAAAGACAAACTTCTTCATCTATTATATATAGATGATTGAACTATTACACCTTGGGAAATATAATTTGAAAATTTTGCATATTGCAGAAGAACTTACAATTCTACTCATTAGTCATTATTTGGCAATGTCAGTGATTTTCAAATTTTGGTTGTAAACATTAAACCGGCTATATATGTATAATATATTACATGCGTAAATAAATCAGAAGGTGGCTAAAAGTTTGTTAAAAAAATTATTCTTATGCACTTATGCTGCAAGTAGCATAGAAACATGGGGTAATTATAAAGAAATAACACTATCAAGCAAATAAGATATTGAAATAAGTTTCTGATATAGCATTTCAACTAAAGTAAAACTTTTTAATACAACAAGGTGGAAATATGGGATAATTATAGAAACATGGGGTAATTATAGAGAAATAACACTATCAAGCAAATAAGATATTCAAATAAGTTTCTGATATAGCATTTCAACTAAAGTAAAACTTTTTAATACAACAAGGTGGAAATATAAAACTGGTTAATTCTGTACTTGAAAATATATAACAAAGACAGATAATTTATTTTCTTCTTCAAGTGCCTTGACAAGCCGAAAATGGTATATGCCATACAGACTTCCAAACAGATTGCAATTATCATTATCATATTGGCCTCAAAAGAGGGTAGTTTTCAAGCAATTCATCCTCTGACAACGTATCATGTTCTGCCTGCGGGCTCCAAAGCACCTCTACAGCCTGCAAAATTGTTAAACATGCATGTAGAGATAACTTTTCTAAGAAATTTTTTCACAACTGCTGAATCGAGAAATTGTTAAGTGGTTATGCTCAATCAACAAAGTTGTGTCAATGGTGGATCTGTCTATATATATGCATATATTCTGACGTACCAGTGTATTAGTGGAACTGATGGTATTCAAGTAGTGCAAGGCTGTCCTCAAGTCTTCAGTACTGTTAATTTCGGGTATATTTAGTGCACCTTTAACAGCTACCAGGATTGTAACCTGAGAATGAATTTAAATTAAAGGAATAGACTTATAGACCTGAAAAAGACATAGAAGTGGGAACAAACTAGTGCTATAAATCGACTCTGCATGATGTAATTGATTCTTGGTTGAGTTCTAGCAAAGATAATTCATTTTATAACACCCTAACCTTAAAAGAAAGACTCAAATTGTAATATCAAGCTCTAAGACACACTAACTCTAACACTAATATGAGCAAGTATTTACAAGGAAGCATATGCTGCATGTGCAATTAACAATTATAGCAACTAATTAGCACAATAGGTGCCTGATTTTTATATTTAGAACCCATAAAAGATGAAATACCACTATGTAATTTTTTTCAACTTTTTCAACTTCGTTGTCCCTTGGGATAATGGTTCTTTGTACTTTCATGTTGTCAACATTGACAAGCGACTCAATGTCATATTTCACCCTCTCATCAGTTGAAAGTTGTCTGAATTCCTTTTCCACAGCTTTAAGACTCCACCTCCGTACCACCTGCAAGAATATTTTGAGCGCATCAAAACTGCTGTCTTGTTAAATAATCTTTTAAATTGGAGTGATCAGTTGAAAGCAACCAAAAAACACAAGCATCTTTTTCTCAAAATTATAAAAAAAATTTTAAAAAAAAACCAACAACAACAAATTATTGGTATTTTTTTGCACATACATTCAATTTCTATTGTGACTTTATAACAATAAGATTCTTCTATATAATGATAAAAAGATTGAATTTCTAATAGTGCAACAATAGCCTGACTGAAGTAGTGGAACTAAAACAACATAACTCTTCCAGCACAGGTTGTGGAATTAAACTGAAGGACCGAAATACCGAGCAGCTTAACTTAATCACTTAACCCTGTTGTTCTTTTCTTTCAACTTCAATCCCTAATTCAATGTCACCATCACTTCTGTCCAAGGATAGTCTGAATTATCATACATCAATTATACAGAGCTTTTTTCTTTTTTATAACCCCCCTTCTATCAAAACAAAATTTTGTGCAAAGGATTTGCCATTGTATTAATTCAAAAAATTCTGGAGTTTATTGTTAGGGACACAGATGGATAGGAAGGAGAGCCTAATGTACACCACAATATATTTATATCATCATTGATGAACCCATATAACCAACCCAGCTTCAACATGGGCCATTAATTGGCATCTCCACAGGAACTAGAACATGCAATGCACTATTTTCCCTTAAAATTATACCAAAGGACTAAAGTAAACCACTTAACCGGGTGAACAATGTCCGAATTATTTAAATTATGCACGACATCGACTACAAAGAGACCAAAGAGATGTTGTAACTGAAAATAAGCCACAGTTAATTTCATAATGGTGGACAGATGGTGACCTAGTGATGATTATCAAGAATTCTGGTACACTGTAATCTAATGAGAATTAAGAAGCTCAAAAAGATCAGCTTAGTTCAGAAGACTAGTGTACTCTTTCTAGTACAGACAAGGTAAAGAAACATCCATGTTTCATATGATCACGTATTTGCATTTAGAGATTGACATACAGTTATAACCCCATCAATGCTAAAGTTAAAGTACACAACTTGAAAACAGAAGAATAGTTTCTGCATTTATAATAGAAACATCAGCAGAGTTTTCTGTATGAAAGGAAAAAGAAATTAAACAGAAGAAAAGTAACGTTTAATATCAAGGCTGTATTAGCTATCATATGCACAATGAGAAGAAGCTTAAAACTATGGTTTAGAATACTGGTTTTAATTTTAATAACAGCATTGAAGCAATATCTTACTAAGATCACTTTGAAGATTATGCTTCTCTGTTATATAATGATGAAGAAAAATCGTGAAATTTAAAGGCAACTAAAGCACCATCAAAACCTTTAGAATATTTGACTCACAGATGAATAACCAGAAATCCAGTATTTTCGATGCCGAAGCAGAGCTACTGCAGACTCTGCAACCAAAATAAAAAGGACAAGTATGTCACATAAGATAACATGTAAAAGTAGCCAAAGTTTTGAGGTATTTAATATGCAAGTGATGAGCTTGACTTGCAGACAAACTAGTGATGATGTGATGGCTATAATAATTAACTTCATTTCAATATCAGTTATATCAACGCATTTTTTCCTGAAAAAACATAATACTATTTTTTTCATCAATGAACTAATTGTATAAGTATGCAAAGTTCATGAGAATTTACAGTGCACACATAGAGAAACAATCATGCATGTGAAAAAAATAAAAATAAAACAATTGGACAGTAAGAAAAAGGATTTTGTTGTCGCCACTCACAAAATAGAAATTTCATTAAACTATATAATCAAGTTATCCTGTGTTGTAAATAGACTAGTTTGAGTTCCAAAAATTTGCATGCCAGATTTAGAACATGGGCATGGATCTCCATTAGAAAAAACATTTTACTTATCCTCATATACACCTTGGATGAAATATGGTACAATGCTGCACATCTAGTCAAAAAATGGTAATTCCCTTGTCAATAACTTAATCAATCGCTCAAACTACTATTCTTTTGTTAGAATTCTGTATTCTCTCATTAATAATTTCTGTGTTAACAAAGTATGGATCAAGTATTCTTAGAAAACTTCTTGATTACAGGGATTCCTGTGTACCTACTTTTATAATACACTCCTTTTCAAAACATATCCAGGAGTAGTAATGTAAATAGACTGCAATTCTATACCCAAGTCATGTCATGTCCAACACAGGTGTCTCACTCATTCTAAAGCATCCATGTAGGAATGTAAAATATGCCATGCTCATCCTTGAAACATATTTTACCCTACTGGGGATTAAAAGGCTGGAGTGGAGAAAAAAATCTTAACTGAAGCTTCCTTGATCACATGAGGGGTACTGGATTATATGGCCGGTTGAAATGAAATTAGATATTTAAATTCAATGATAGTGGTTGGCTCCTAATCCTTAAAGGAATGAAGAACATAGTCTAGAATATATATATATATACATATAAATTTACAGTATCATCACGAAAAATATGCCATAAATTCCATATGAACCTGTTAAGAAGAAGTGGAAGCTCTTGTTTTTAGATGCGTCTATAGCTGTAGTAAGTGTACTAAGTTCTCTTTGAAATAAATAAGCCTTGCTTGATAAGAAGTAGTTGCAGCTCTTGTTTTCAGATGTGTCTACAGTTGTAGCAAGTGTACTAAGTTCTTTTTGAATTGAATGAGCCATGCCTGATAAACCAACCTGCAAGAGAATAAAGAATTTAGAATTTTGGGAAAAAGAAGGTTGAAAATATGGGGTTGTAAAATATATAAACGACCCCCAGGGACAAGGATCCTTTCAGTTTGAAATGGACCCATTTCATGGTTCAGATTAAACAGTACACATCTAAATGGTGTATCTAGTGTCATGCATGTACATATATTGTTAGAAACAAAACATAAAATCTGAACTGTGAAATGCACTCTCTCCATCTCATTTGAGTCTCCATATCATTTGAGGATCCTATCCTCCAGTACCCACAATGGGACCTGATTTATTATTGGACTTGAATTTAAACAAAGAAATATAAATTAAGGGAACCATAAAAATAAATAAATAAGCAATAGACCATAGGTTTCTCTTCTTAGAAAAAGAATCAATCACAGACTGCATAGTGGAAAAATAACAAATAATGTTTTCTAGGTTACTTAATTCTTTATTTGGTCTTCCAAGGAAAAGGGATTAAAGGGAAAATTTTCAAGATTGCAAACGTAAATTTGTGCACTTTTATATAACTCTCACTCTAAATAATCTTAAAATGTTACTCCAAAC
Organism: Castanopsis chinensis; assembly: GCA_032878915.1. NCBI lineage: Eukaryota > Viridiplantae > Streptophyta > Magnoliopsida > Fagales > Fagaceae > Castanopsis > Castanopsis chinensis. Next base: position 524,001 of record JAVQMG010000111.1, on the reverse strand, counting down.
CAGAGTCTTAATTCTCTTTGAATTTCCTTAACAATAAACATTCTTCACAATTATTGACGTGACTTGTTGTGATTGAAGCCTAAAAAAAATGATGTCAAATGATCGACCCAAGTAAAAGTGACATAACTCCTATCATAACCGGTCATGTCAGCAGTGATGAAAAATATTGTGTTGCTCTATTCTAAACTATACAACTATCAGGCTAACTAAGAAAGTAACTAATTCCCAATAAAAAATCCACACAAATGTAAAGAAATATGAACAACGAAGTGATATACCTGAACCCTGAGAACACTTGCTCTATTAAGATAAGCGATCAAAAGATAAATCCCCACAAAAGACCCAAATGGTAAAACAAAAAACCACGCACTCGTAGTCGTGTCCTCATGTTTCTCGTTGACCCTAAGGCTATCAATATCATCATCAACATATCCACTACTAAATCTTGGGTTATTGTCATAATGATATACATTGTAAGACTTAGAAGACGAATATGAAGATAATTCTTTCTCTGAAGCGAAGGAAGAACCACCCATTCTGCCACCAGAGGCAGCAAAGGCTGTGTACAAGATTTCATGGGCGAATAACAAAGCTAGAATTAGAGCAAGAATTGGATGGTTTTGGAGAAACTTGAAGGCCATGTTGGGTTTCAAGAATTTAATCCCAAGAAGAAGAAAAAAAGTGATTGAAATTTGGAGGAGAGAAAAATAGGATTTGAAAGATTAAATTTATATATGGTCGGCCATTTGTACGAGAAAAGAAAACTTAGTATATAATTCAGCAAAAAAAAAAAAAACTTAGTATGTAAGGTTTTTTTTTTTTTCTTTTTTGGGAAAGAAGCATAGCAGGTGTTTTTTAACTCTTAGGATGAAATTACTTGGAAAGGGCCGGTCGGAAAGTGACGAGTAAAATGTGGGAGCCATCTGCTCAGTTAGGATATGTACTTGGCAATTTTTTTTTGTTTTTTGATGAATGAAAATGGATAGAGGTGACCAACGTGATAATCCTATTAGAGCGTGATCATAATAGCATCTTATTTATTAGGTCTCAAGTCTTAATGCAATACTTATTAATGGTTAAAATTAAAAGTTGTTTTTATCAATCTCAACCATTGATTAAAAATATTAAGAAAAAAGTTAGAAAAAGTAAAAAAATATTGTGTGAGAAGGTGGGTGAATTGATTCTGTTGCAATATTTAGAGTATTGTACAGAATCCAAACTGACAATATAACGAGCATGGATAATGATATACATATTTAAATTTTGTAGTATATTTTATTTACTCATATTTAGTAAAGAATTTTTGGCCACATGGAAGATTTTACTAATTCTGTGTTTGGTATAGCTTATATTTACTTTAATGTGGGGAATTTTTTTTTTTTTTTTTAAACTAAATTGTAGATAAGAATAAATGAGATTTCACAAGATGTAATTGAGAAAATAGAATGGCTTATATACTTTTTTTCCTTTTTTTTTTTTTTTTTTTTTTTTTTTTTTGAGAATCAATCAGCTAATACTAATATACTATATAAATGGTTTGACTTCTATTTTTCAATTGATTTATGGTATGTTTGGAAGTTTAGAGAGGGAGGAGAGTAGAAAGGAGTAGAGGGGAGGAGAGTAGTGGGAAGGAGAGTAGAGGAAAATGGCTTTAATTTGGATGTTTTTAAAATTAAGTAAGGGGGAGGGGAGTAATTAGTCTTTTCATTTGTAATTTTGTTAATATAATAAGGGCAAATTTGGTAATTCATTTGGTCAAGCATTTTTATTTTCCACTCTCCCTCCAAATCTCTCCAATTTGGGGGAATTAAAAATAGGTTTTTCCCTTCCTTCCTCCCTTAAAAAACTCTCAAACAAGGTAATTAAACTACTCTCCCTTCCTCTACTCTACTCCCCCTCCCTTTTTTAACTCCCAAACAAGCCATTAAAGTGGTTTGCAAGTAAGCTTTAATGAAAAGATTGACTTTTCCAAAAAAGGGATTCTTGGTATAGGTTTTTTTTTTTTTTTTTGATGAAGAATTCTTGGTGTAGGTTAGTTATGAATCATGGGTACGAGGAATGATGAAAACAATATTTAAAAAAAATTAATGATAAGATACATCAACGATATCATAATTAATTAATTTTTTAGGTATATTTTATATATTTTTTGACATAATTAATATAAAATAATTGAAAAAAAAATGTTGTTCACAATAACATATTTGTACCTTATATGATAACTGTACGGGGTAGGGCCCCAGGCCCATTGGGCCTCAAACCCTAGCCTTAAGGCACCATATGGGGCAGGGCCCCAGGCCCTAATACAACACCTGACCCTATCCTCATTGGATTAATAATCTCGGTCCAAACGCATCTCGAAACCCAGTCTAAACCCCAAAACCCATAATGGGGCCATCATGTCTTGTATGTCAAAAGCGAGCCCCTCCCGATCAACTCTAACTTGGTCGGGAGTGTGATTGCTCAGGGATACAAGGTCTCAGTGGTCTGGTATTGTTTTGGGTAGTATCACTGTCGAACAGCCTTTGGTGGCAGGAACCGGTTCCAATGCTTACCATTGTTCCCAACGGTACCTTCACTTAGAAGCAATGGAATTGAACCTCCATCCACACAAGTGAGATTGGGAAATAATCATAACACCCCTACTTACCTCTAGCTATAAATAGGAGGGTAGGGTGAGAGGAGTAGGGGTTGGCATTGCTAAAAAAAAAAAACAAAGAAAAGAAAGAGAAAGTGGCCATATCAAGATAAAAGGGGAGTAACTCAGTGAGGAAAAAGAGAGGGGTTTGTAAAAACAAGAGTGTATAACTAGGTCTCCGAGCAAAGGACTACCCAAAGTAAAAAACCCAAAACCCACAATAAAATAAGTTGTGAGCCCAAGTATAGATTGAGCCTGTTGACTATACTTAGGGTGCACACAATAACCAAGTATCAAGTAATAAATAATAACATCTAAAACCTTATATATTAAATTTTATTAATAATAATAACTAACAAATCTAAATTTTGGAGGTGTAAATAAACCAAGTCATTTATAAACCACTCGAGTTTAGCTCAATAAATAGCATATTCATGTTTGTTTATTTGTAAACAAGTTAAACTTGAGCTTTAGTTTTAGACTTGTTTGGTAAACAAACCAAGCCCAAGCCCAAGCCTAAGCCCAAGCCCAAAAAAAAGTGTTTATGAATAGGCTCATAAATATTAAGGCTCGATACAAAACAAGTTAGATCTAGGCTCATTTATAAGTTTAGTAATGAGCTTGATATGAGCTTGACAAATAAATTTATATCTTGCTAAGACTTTAATTAAGTTAGAGTTGGTAACACTCCTTCTAACCAAATAGGTTTGATAATAAACTTGATATGAGTTTGATAATGTATTTATGTTGATCTCAAGCTCAAAAGTTTGATATTGAGCTTGAGTTTAGCTGAGCTCGAGATTTAGACGTTTTGACAAGCTCAACTTCGAACATTGTTTATAGGCTTGGTTCCAGCCTGAGATGAGCTTGAACATTCTACTTTTACTGTTAAGTAAGCTCAAACTCACTACTCAACAAAAACTTAACTCCATTAAAGTTATTAACCAAACCAATCACTATTATTAATAATAAATAACTCACAACTATAATATTTATACATTAGACCAATAAATAATAACATAAAATAACACGGATATGTATAACATCTAGCAGACATCATTCAAAAGGAGAAAAAGATAAAAATAATAATAAAGATTTGTGATGCCAAAATATTGGCATGGTTCTTCAAGTGGTTGCGCCAAGTGGCTACTTCCACTAATTAGTAAATTAATTTTATATTATTTGTTAGATAGCATGGATAAGTATAACTTCTAGCAGCCATTATTCAAAAAGATAAAAATAATAATAAAGATTTGTGATGCAAGTGAGAGAGAATTATTGGCATGGTTCCTCAACGATCAACAATTAATGACAAGATGGGACTGTCATGGGAGCAATGTAACTTGCAGATCACCAATCCATGTCTATGGTGCTTTGATGGTCTAAGACCATGAGTTAAGATGCGAGAGAAAGAAAGAGAGCAAGAGCGAGAGATGGATAGAGAGTGAACTACTTCTTTAAATGTTCATACCAAAATTAAAGCTCTCTTTGAATTTCCTTAACGCTAAACATTCTTCACAATTTCTTTTTTACATTTATTTATGTGATTTATTGTTATTAATACATAATAAAAATGATATCAATAGTTAATTTGTATGAAAGTGATATGATTCCGATTGCATCGGTCATATCAATAAGGATGAAAATATTCTGAAGCTAGCATAGATCTCTTCTAAACTACTAGTATAACTAAGGAAGTAATTAAAAAAATTCACACATTAAATGAATTAGGAGCAATAAGCGAATAAGTGATATACCTGAATCTTGAGAACCCTTGGTCTAGTAAAATATCCAATCAAAAGACAAATCACTAGGATAATCCCAAATAGCACAAGAACCCATATATCAAGGTTCCCATTGGTCATTTTCCCATCACCATGATAATAATATCGACCGAAACGAGAACCAGGTCTAGTCGATAATCTATTTGGATTGATGGAATATCCACCACTTTGTTTGCCACCAGAGCCAGCAAAGGCTGTGTATGAAATATTTTGGGTGAATAACAAAGCTAGAAGGAAAGCAAGAATTGGATGGTTTTGATGAAACTTCAAACTTCAAGGCCATGTTGGGCTCTTACAAACTTTACCCAAAGAAGAAAAAATTGTATTTATGATGGACAAAGTTTCCAAGGATTCAATATGTATTTATAGGCTAGGGAATTGTTTGTACAAGAAACTTAGCATTGTAGGTGTTCTTTCTTATGACAAAAATACATGGGAAACAACTTCAAAGGAGCAATGATATGAACATATAAAAATGCACAATTTTGTGTCATAACTCACCACATGACGATTTGTGAGTAGTGAAAGTGTGATGGTAGGCCATGTGAGAACACGCTTCTACCACTCACAACTTGCCATGTGGCGATTTATAGCACAAAATTATGTACTTTGACGTATCCTTAGTATTTCTCTAGTTCAAAACATCTTATTGGAATAGGACGTGTAACATGCGATGCCCATCTGTACAGTTCGGATCTCATTATGTTTCTATCTACTGTCATGTGTACGGAGATAAACAATGGGGTTTTTGTTTTTCGGTTTTTGGTGCCTTTAGTAAAGTTTATTTTTTGTGAGGAGAAAACAAAAACAAAAAAACCATTCTGACTTTATTAAAATACCAAAACAAATTAAACTAACAACTTTGACCTAAGATTTAAAATCTTTAAAAACACATATTTATTAAATTATCACTTTATTATTAGATCATGTTAACAAGTGCTCTTAGAGCAATTGTTAATAAACTATATTAGAAAAATTTTTACACATCTTTTATAGGAAATATAAAAAACTATCAACAACATCAATTACTTTATCATTTTTCCATAAAAACAATTTTAAAAATAGTTTCTAAACTAATACTTTTATGGCATTTGTTAACATTTCCCTTATTAAAATACCAAAACAAATTAAACTAACAGATTTGACCTAAGATTTAAATTCTATAAGAACACATATTTTTTAAACTACTAGACTCATCACATGCACTTTGCACGTGCAATAATTTTTTTTTTTTAGTTAGTGTTATAATGTTTAAAAGTAATATATAAATAATCATGTATAAATTTTTTTTTTTAAAGAAAGAAAAAATGTTTAAAAATAAGATAGAGATTAAAGGTGTGCAACCAACCCGCCAAAACCGGCCCAACCCGACAGGTTGGGTCAGTTTTTAGGCTTTGGATTTTTTTAATATATTTATATTTATATTTTTTTTAGTCAATTTAATAATAATAATAATAATAATAATAATTTATCCAATCCATGGGTTCAACCTGACCCATGTGGGTTGGGTTGGGTTGGGTTAGACTTATGTGATGGGTTGGGTTGAGTTGAGTTTTTTTTTGACCCATCATGGTGGGTTATGACAAAAAATTCTTTCAACTCAACCCATGCACACCCCTAATAGAGATAATATCCTAAGTTTTAGGCCGAATGAAGAAGATGAAGGAAAAACCCTAAAACTTAGGAACAATAAGGGCCTGTTTGGTTAGAGATTTCTAGTATCGTTGTTTAAGTATCCCACGCAACTCACATTTTTGTTTTTGTTTTTTTCTTTAAGTTGCGTCTTATTAAATTAATATCATGTTTTTGTTTTTTTTCCCCTTAAGTTGCATCTTATTAAATTAATATTTTATTAAGATATTAAGCTACAACACTCTTGATTAAGGGATAAGATTTAATAATATTTAATTTAGATAAAACTTTATACACACACACACATATTATATAAGATCATATACTATATTATAAAAGTTGAACTTTTTTTTTGGAGGGGGTATAAAAGTTGAACTTAAAAGTCGTAGTTGTGCAAAGTGGCTACTCTCACTAATTAAACTTTATTATTTAAATTTCAACAAATTCAAGTTCTATTCAAACTAAAAGTCTATTATAAACAATTATAAACTTAAATCCCAAACAATAACTTTATTTCTTAAACAAAAAATCATGTTTTGATTTCCACTCCAATTAAAAGTCTATTAACAATATTTTAAGAACAACTAATTAGTAAATAAATATTATATTATTTTTATGATATCTTTCCTCAAACTAAGGGATAATATTAAACAATTGTTTAATTTAGATAAAATTTTATCATTTAAATTTCAACAAATTTAAATTCTATTCAAACTAAAATTTTATTATCAAAAAACTCTAAACTTAAATATTTAAAAAAATAATTTATACTCAAACTAAAAGTCTATTATAAAAAATTTTTAAACTTAAATCCCAGACAACAACCTAAGTTTTCTTTGTCCAAAAAAAATCTAAACTTAAGTATTTCAATAAATTATTCTTTGTGCAAAAACCTATTCAAACTAAAAATCTATTATTAAAAATTTCTAAACTTAAGTATTTCAATAAATTTAAATTCTATTCAAACTAAAATTTTATTATAAAAATTTCTAAATTTAAATTTCAGATATCAACTCACATTTTCTTCCTCAAAAAATAAAATAAAAAAATAGAAAACCACATTTTGACTTCCACTCCAACTAAATTCTACGATCAACATATTAAGAATAACTAATTAGTACATGAATTTTATATTATTTTTTATGATATATTTCCTTAAATTAAGATATAACATTTAACAACTAGTTGATTTAAATAAAACTAAAAATCTATCATCAATATTTTCTAAACTTAAATCTCACGCAACTCACTTTTTTGTTTTGTTTCTTTTTCTTAAGTTGCAACTCATTAGGATATTAAGCTACAAGACTCTTGACTAAAGAATAAGATTTAATAGTAATTTAATTTAGATAAAACTTTAACATCTAAGTTTTAGAAATTTAAATTCTACTCCAACTAAAAGTCTATTTTATATATATATATATATATATATATATATATATAGTATATCAAAAAGCTATGACTTTTTGATATAATCTCTCTTAACCATTAAAGTTATCATACTATGGTGACCAAACCTAATGAGATTGAGCTTTGTGGGCTTAGGCCCCAAATTTACTTGTATGCTGGGTTGGGATTATCCTGTAATGGGAGGCCTAAAAGATGGCCTTGTTCACTATAGATGGAGTTTTGGATGTTGCTCGAGGCCCAAACTCTCTTATCCCTGTCTTTATCGAGGAAGTACAAACTTTGCCAAGTTCCCTCTCCCCTTAAATCTAAGCAGGATTCCTAAGTCCTTAAGATATATTTTTCCTCCCTCCTCTAGTGTCTCACTCTTCCCCCATTTTTTCCAACCCCTGATTCGTGCCTTCCTTCTCTTATTTATAGCCTCTCTTTAGTGGGTTTTTCATGATGAAAGGGGTCTTTCCCAAGTTAGTGGGCCTCTCTGTGGTGTCTTCTTGACTAGTGAGACCCTCTTTGTATTGTTGATATGACTCCCTTGGAACTTGCACCAAACGCCGCTTAATGCTTGGCAAGCGGATTCCCCCAATGCATTATTCCATGTTCACGCATATCAGGGGGAGGGGAGTATGCTATCCAAATGTTTGGCTGGGCTTAACTAGACTCGGCTTAGTTTTGAAATAGACCGAAGCCACTTGGTGAATGGGCCACCAGATCGGTAATGGGCCCGTACTTTCGGTTCGTATACCTACAATTAAATCACACACAATACACCCCCTGTTCTTGTATTTTTTTCACTTTTTTTCCCAAGATGCAACTTACTCTTATATTTTAATCTAATAAACTCATCTTACTAATTGTTCTTTGTTTCTAAATTTGTGTGTAAGATATTATTGCAAAAGAAGTTTAATATAAAGAAGCAAAACAATAGACATTCATTTAAGTTAAAGCTCAAACTCTAAACAATCAAAACATAAAGCAATTTTTTATTAAAACTATTAATTTATTTTATAATTTATTATTACTATTTATTTAATAATTTTGTTTTAGTTATTTTTTTAAAAAAATTTGCTTTTACATATGAATATTCATCAATCTGTGCATCGCACGAGAATAGCACTAACATGTATATATAAGGAAAAAATGCTCAAACACCCCCCTAAACTTTAAAGTAAGGCCATAACACCCCTTGAACAATTATTTTGGACAATTTGATCCTTGAACTTCACATAACTGCCAAATTAATACTTCTGTTGGTGATCTCCAATTAAAACACTAACAGAAAGGTCACATGGTACCTCACTTGAACTTCAAAAATACCAAATACAATGGCTAAACCGGTTGAGAGAGAGGGAGTGAGTGAGATGATTGGACCAAAACGACCATCGCTAGAGTTCTTATTCCTGTCATGGTCTCGCCCTTTATGTCCCTATAGCGCCCTGTGGTCCTGCTGAGCAATTAAGAGCCACCATTGTTACTACCGATGTCTATTTATCTTGCTGTTGTTGGTTTTTTTTCCTGTCAGTGTCGGCTTCAGGAATTTTTCTCAGGGTGTTCCTTAAAAAGCATAAATTACCTATGTAGTTTGTCTTTTATAAACTATAATTTGTTGTATTGTTGTTTTATTAATTATAAAATTATTAATTGTTATTTAGCCTAACATAATTTAATTTGTTTGTTTTTTATAATGTATTGGTTAATTAAATGATTAATTATTGTTGTTTAGTTGCTTCATTATTTTTTTTACTAGCTACTAGCAGTTTAGCACACACCCCATTGTGCATTAACACACACTAGCACACACCCCATGTGTATTATCCATGGCTCAACCCACTACCTATTGCCTAACATAATTAAATTTTGTCTTTTATAATGTATTGACTTCTGCCTCTGCATGCCTTTACTTCCCTAATTCACATATCCCACCCCATGGCCCCATGGCCCCATCCACCCCCCACTCAACAGACAAGAGTCACAAGAGGAGCCAATCAGATAAATTCACAATACATTAATAGACAAACTCACCAACACATCAACAGATAAAGTCAAAACAAGGGAAAATAATTATAAAGTTATAAAGTAAACCTGTAAAGCCAAGTCAATTACAGTTTAAAGACAGACAGAGAGAGAGAGAGAGAGAGAGAGAGAGAGAGAGAGAGAGAGAGAGAGTCTAATTTCAGTTCAAAGAGAAAGAGCTCTCTCTCTCAAACCACAATCCACAGCAAACCCAAAGATGTAAGAGAGAAAAAGAAAGAGAAGTAAAGTGTAAAGAACTCAAATACCTTGAGGGAGGCCTGAGGGGCGGCCCGCAGCATGTCAAGGCAAGGAAGGACTCGAGGCCAAGCTTCGCAAGTTCTAATCCGATTGGACCGATCTCCAATCTCCAATGCCCGACATGCTTTATTGCTCGAGTTTAAGGCTCGATGCGATGACTAATGTGCTTTGTTGCTTAAGTTTCAGGCGAAGGCGCCATCTTGCCGATGTGCTTGGTCCGTTGGTTGTTGTCGTTGATGAGGTTTTGTTCTTTAAGTTAGGTTTCTGATTTTAGTTTTTGCTTTACCATTTGATGAATTGGCAAACCCGTATTGGGTTTTGGTTTTTTTTTTTTTTTTTTTTTTTTGTGAATCTATTGGGTTGGGCCGGTTGGGTATTTAGTTGATAATTATTTTGATTTAAAAATCTGGCTAGGGTTGGTTTTGTTTAGGATTGATGTTGGGCTTTTATTTTTTCCCTAGGTGGGCTTGCTCTATTACAATTTTTTTTTTTAAGATTTTAGTTCAAATTTTTTTTGAGCTTTTTCTTTTTTGCTTGAAAGTAGAACAAATAATCCACCAAAATTTAATTTTATTGGCATAAAAAAAAATTTGAGGGTGTTCCTAATTTTTTTGAGGGCGTTGCTAATTTTTTTAAGGGTAGATAAATAAAAAAAATTTAAATTATTATATATAATTTTTTTAAGGTCAGGGTGGTCTTGGGACCACCCTGGCCTGAATGTGGAGCTGCCATTATTTCTTGCTATTTTTTTTTTTCAAATTCTCCAAGTGCAAGTCCCTGTTGGAATGTTATGAGTTTGCAATTTATCTCATTGTTATGGTCTGTGCTTTAGTGACTAGTGAGAGCATTTTTATCTAAAGGGGTAAATGTTATTTATGCTAAAATTTAAGATACAAAATGCTATAATTACTAAAAGCCATACTCCATCAAACCTCTCAAATTTTTTTTTTTTTTTGCAATCTAGCTACAATGGGCTGCTATGTCTAGCAGCCCACTGTAGCAACATTGTAAAAAAAAATTGTTTAATGGTAGTTATTGGTAGTTATTTGAAAACATAAAAAGAAAGAATAAAAAAAGAGAATTTAAATAAAATGGTAAAATAATAGAAGTTTTGATGTTTGGTGGATGGTAAAGTGGTATGTTAAAATTGATAAAGTAATATTTTAAAATGGTAAATGCTAAATATTTTAGCATTCTTGATAAGAATGCTCTGAGCGTGTATGCAAAAATTCATTACTTTTAAGTGTGCTATACAGCTGTTTGATCAAATGCCTGAGAGGGATATGGCCAATTGATGCCACTGCAGTTGCTCTTTGGGAGTTGAATGATAAAAGTGGGGATTTGCAGTATAATGGGTGATGTATGTATGAATAGTATGATCTCAAATGCAAATGTTTCCCATCCCTTCAAAAGGAAGGTGCTGTTTTTAATGTACATGTAATTTCATTTTTCATGCATTCTTTCACGACTTAAGTAGCCCCGTCTCCCCCCCCCCCCTTTTTTTTTCAAAAGAATGATATTAAAATTGTGAAAAAGTTTTTACTTTTATGAATATATATCTGGTGATACGAGGAGGAATATCTATCTAAGCTCCTATTGTCTTTGATATTGTTGCATCTTTAGCCAGGTCTCTTGTAGCTTTGTAGTAGCCCTTTCATACACAGAATATTGTCCTGTTGAGTTGCCTTGCCAAAGCCTTAGATACTTGTATTAGGTACCTGAAGTGTGCAAAGGACTTGTCAAGTGAGTTGTAGTCAAGATCAATTGGATTGGTTCAGCAATTATGGTGGCATCAATAAGAATATGCAACAAACCAGCACAATGGTATGAAGATGTGCAACTAACACATGGACTCTAACTTGCATCACATGTAGTCTTCAAGGAGGCACTAAAGGATCACAAGAATAGTAAGATTTCTTCAAGATGGCTGGTCAAGAAATATTTGGCATTCTTTAGGAATGATCATACTTGGATAGAAGATACATTAAGGATAGTGATGGGCCAGTACACTTTTGTTTTTTTAATATTTTTGGAAAAGTAGAAAGAATGTAATGATTTATGTGAAACAATATACTACTTGTAAACAATTATTGATATTTCAATTCATTGTACATTGGGAACCATTCATTCTTTGCTTGATGAACTGAATTTGCACGTAGGATATTTCAATACTGAATTTGTGTTTAGGATATAATACCCAGGGAAGTTTACTATAAAGAAGCAAAACAATTGATACTCATTTAAGTTATTGGTTCTCTTATGTAAGTTTTTTTTAATTTTTTTATATTCTCAATTTTTGAACTCTTTTGTGTATATTTTAATTTTGGGTTTTGGTTATTATATTTAATTTGTGAGTATATTGATTTTTTAAATTAGACTATCACTAGGAAAAAAAATTGTATTGAGGAATTATTTTGTTTATTATTGTTTGTGTAGGTTACAACATAGATTAAATATAACTCAAATAAGAATGATCAAACCCACACCACCTCTCATATTAAGAAATTAAAGAATTACAAAATTATTCTATTTCAATTTTCAAAGGTAGTATGTTAATGTTTCTTCTTCAAGAGTGACAAAATTATTCTATTTCAATTTTCAAAGACAGTATGTAATGACTGAGTTTATATATGAGTCAGGTTAGATTGAGTTGAACTTAAGTTGTTTTTTCCAACTCAATTCAACTAACTTAGGTTAAGAATTCCTCCCACAAACCCTAGCCCGTAGGAATTGGTTTGAGGCCATTTGTTTGCACCAATACAAACATTCCAACTTTATTAAAACACCAAAACAAATTAAATTAGCAAATTTGACCTAAGATATAAAATCTAAAGCACTCACATTTATTAAATTATCAATAATGTGGGTTGGATTAGATTACCTACGTTGAAAATATTGTCAACCCAAACTTCAAAAATAAAATAAAATAATAAGGCCTAACCTCACTTGTTAATACACAAAAAAATATTTTTCTTTTTTTTTTTTTTTTTTGAGGGGGAAAAAAAAAAGGATATGCAACAAACCAGCACAATGGCATGAAGATGTGCAACTAACACATGGACTCTAACTTGCATCACATGTAGTCTTCAAGGAGGCACCAAAGGATCACAAGAATAGTAAGATTTCTTCAAGATGGCTGGTCAAGAAATATTTGGCATTCTTTAGGAATGATCATACTTGGATAGAAGATACATTAAGGATAGTGATGGGCCAGTACACTTTTGTTTTTTTAATATTTTTGGAAAAGTAGAAAGAATGTAATGATTTATGTGAAACAATATACTACTTGTAAACAATTATTGATATTTCAATTCATTGTACATTGGGAACCATTCATTCTTTGCTTGATGAACTGAATTTGCACGTAGGATATTTCAATACTGAATTTGTGTTTAGGATATAATACCAGGGAAGTTTACTATAAAGAAGCAAAACAATTGATACTCATTTAAGTTATTGGTTCTCTTATGTAAGTTTTTTTTAATTTTTTTATATTCTCAATTTTTGAACTCTTTTGTGTATATTTTAATTTTGGGTTTTGGTTATTATATTTAATTTGTGAGTATATTGATTTTTTAAATTAGACTATCACTAGGAAAAAAAATTGTATTGAGGAATTATTTTGTTTATTATTGTTTGTGTAGGTTACAACATAGATTAAATATAACTCAAATAAGAATGATCAAACCCACACCACCTCTCATATTAAGAAATTAAAGAATTACAAAATTATTCTATTTCAATTTTCAAAGGTAGTATGTTAATGTTTCTTCTTCAAGAGTGACAAAATTATTCTATTTCAATTTTCAAAGACAGTATGTAATGACTGAGTTTATATATGAGTCAGGTTAGATTGAGTTGAACTTAAGTTGTTTTTTCCAACTCAATTCAACTAACTTAGGTTAAGAATTCCTCCCACAAACCCTAGCCCGTAGGAATTGGTTTGAGGCCATTTGTTTGCACCAATACAAACATTCCAACTTTATTAAAACACCAAAACAAATTAAATTAGCAAATTTGACCTAAGATATAAAATCTAAAGCACTCACATTTATTAAATTATCAATAATGTGGGTTGGATTAGATTACCTACGTTGAAAATATTGTCAACCCAAACTTCAAAAATAAAATAAAATAATAAGGCCTAACCTCACTTGTTAATACACAAAAAAATATTTTTCTTTTTTTTTTTTTTTTTGAGGGGGAAAAAAAAAAGGATATGCAACAAACCAGCACAATGGCATGAAGATGTGCAACTAACACATGGACTCTAACTTGCATCACATGTAGTCTTCAAGGAGGCACCAAAGGATCACAAGAATAGTAAGATTTCTTCAAGATGGCTGGTCAAGAAATATTTGGCATTCTTTAGGAATGATCATTCTTGGATAGAAAATACATTAAGGATAGTGATGGGCCAGTATACTTTTGTTTTTTTAATATTTTTGGAAAAGTAGAAAGAATGTAATGATTTATGTGAAACAATATACTACTTGTAAACAATTATTGATATTTCAATTCATTGTACATTGGGAAACATTCATTCTGTGAGCTTAGAAACTGCATCATTACCCTGGGGGTGTCTTGCATACTATAAGCTCTACTTTAACTAAAGGAGTTCAATGAAGGGCAGCCCTTATTCTCTTCCATTCCTTCCTTTGTTTAGTAACGTCAGGAATGAAAGAGCGGGCTGTTAGCTTCAAACATGCTAGACTAAATCTCCTCCTTATCCTACTGAGAGCTTCTCTTTATTTCTCCTTCAAGCGCTTGAGTGCCTCTTCAAAGCTCCAAGTGTGAAGTCGTTTGTAAAAAAACTTGTGCGCATCTATATGTGAGGTTTATGTATCCTATTTATAGCCTTCGTATTTCTTTGAGAGAGTGGAGATCGGATTTCTCTTCCAATCTCCCTTAGGACCCATGGCTTCGCGCCAAGTATCATAGGGGACCCGGATTCGAATACTCTTCTTTCTTTTGAGATCTTATCACAGTTTTTTTGGCTAATGGCCTCTTGCCAAAAAAAAAAAAAATACACAAAAAAATCAACCCCAAACAATTAGATTAGGTTGAGTCATCAAATTAATGGGTTGGCATACCTCTTAGCTGAATCTTTATGTGTCCACTGTGTGGATTATGTTTAAGAGATGCGTTTTCAATTTCTGTTAATGGAGGTAAGCTTGTGAACAAGCCAAGTTGACCCCAAAATTAAAAGTTCAGGCTTGTTTATTAATTTTATTTTGAATATAAGCCAAGTTTAAGTTCATTATCAAACTATATTACATATTCAAGTTTAGACTGTTAAGTTCATTTTATTTTCAAACAAGGTTGACTTTGTTTTCGATCTATTTGATTAACTTATTATTTTCTCATATATGGTAAAACTATGACTAAACTTTTTACCCCTTAAAAAATCTATGAATTTTTACTACAAATGGATGATTTATATTATCAATAAAGTACAAACTATAATTTGATGTCATATACATCTATCTACAAACTTATACAATCTAATTTTAAGTATATATAAGTATATTTTTAGATAAATATGCGTATAAAAATAATAATATTTATATATAGTTAACTAAAGCCTCATGTTCACAAACTTCTTTTACAGCTCTAAATGGAAGGCAAAGAAAAGTAAAAGAAGAATAAACATAGACAAGGTAACCTTTCAAACTCAATCTATATCTTTTTATTGAATGTGAATTTTGAAAATTTAATTGTTAGATTGCATATTCTTATTATATCTTTCATACTTACAAAATTCCAAGAAAATTAAAGATAAATAACTATATCATAAATCAAATATTTAAAGTTCAAGTTTTTATGGTCTAAAATTGCGCATAAATAAACTTATTAATCGAATAGAAAATAACATCTAATTTGAATGAAATTTTACATGTATTTTAAGAACATAAAAAAGATGCAATTCGGCAATTAAGTTTTCAAAATTCACATTCAATAAAAAGATACATGAGGGATTTAAAGAATTTCTCTTCAAACTCTAACAAACAGAAATTTTGTTTTGTTTTGTTTTATTTTATTTTATTATTTATTTTTATTATAAAATTCATTAGGTACTAAACCGGATTGAGACAACCCCAGACCCAAAATGGATTGTAACTCCTCAAGCAACCAAACAGACTGAAAAGGTATATGTCATTCACTCTTAAACCCTAATATCACCCTCTCTCGCTCACACAGCCAATTTGCTTCGTCTCAGACTCAAAACGCATCGGCGCCAAAGAGAGACCAAAAGTGAAAACCTGAAACACAATCACAGTACGTCTGTTTCTCAATCTCTTCCTCAATCAATACTATGTAAGATCTATACATATATATATATATATATATATATATGAAACATGTGTGAATGCTTATATGTGAATTATCGGTATTTTGTTTTGTTTGTGTTTCGCAGAACAATGGCGGACACCAAGGCAGTGACGATTCGGACGAGGAAGTTCATGACCAATAGGCTTCTGTCCAGGAAGCAATTCGTGAGTTCTATTCTACACACGTTTTTTTTTTTTTTTTTAAAATCTTGGTTTGTATATAGGTTTTCGTGTTGATCTGTTTGGTTTCCTAGAAACTGTATTAAAAGATAATGAAAAGTTCATATTTGCGTTTTTGGAGTTACTATTTTTTATTTTATTTTATTTTATTGGGTTTGAGTTTTTTTTTTTTTGCCCAGTCACAAATATTTGTGTGAGAAAATTTAATTATAGATACAATTGCATTTCTTTGTGATTTCACACAGGTCATTGATGTTTTGCACCCTGGTAGGCCTAATGTTTCAAAGGTATGATGGGTTTTTGTTTTTGGTTGTTTTTGACATTGGATTTGTATATATGTTTTGTAGTTTTATTTTAGGTAAATGTACACGGCTGGTCCAAAAACCCATGATCGATTTCAGTCCCTGAAGTTTAAGTGATCCTGATCGATTTTAGAATGATGATGTGATAGCTTTTAGTTTGGTCACATTATGTGTAGGACTAAAAAGACTAGTTATTTTAAACTTCAAGGACTAAAATCATTCATGCTCTAAACTTTAGGGGCCTTTTGTTTTTTTATGTATTGTTATTTTTGTCACCAACTTGTACTTACTCATGTTTGACCTCTTAATTGTTATGAAGGCTGAGCTGAAAGAGAAATTGTCAAAGATGTATGAGGTGAAAGACTCAAATTCCATTTTTGTATTCAAGTTCCGTACACATTTTGGAGGCGGGAAGTCGACTGGGTTTGGGCTGATTTATGATTCAGTTGAGAATGCGAAGAAGTATGAGCCCAAGTACAGGCTTATCAGGGTAATCTCATCCTTCTTCCTGGCTTTTGCATGTAGTGACTAACGAGTGTAATATGTCTTGCTGGGGTTGTTAATGATACATATGGGGATTCTCCTGTTACAATTTTTAAATGGTCCATATTATTTGTAGTCAAAGGTACTAACTAGATGACTATGACAGCTCAAAATTGATTATAATGTTTTTGCCATCAACCTCAATTGATTGACAGCACGAATGATGTGAGCTAGTTTAAGAAGAATTAGAGTTATGCACATTAGAGAGAATCTTGTTGTGTTGATGAGGTGGTATAATAATATAATGTAATTTGGAGGTTTTGGGGATGTATTTGAAGGGTGTAGTGAGGGATTCATTGCCAAGTGTAACCGGCACAAAATACGCCCGACAAGAAATGATATAAATACAATGATGGCTTTGTGGATGCACCCCATAGGTGGTATTTATTGTTGAGAGCATTGGGCAGTAAAGATGCAAGATTAATGTTGTTCAGAATAAAATAAAAAGGGGAGGCCAATGAACTTGGCTCAAACAGTGCCTCCTCTCCTTCTAGGAATGAGTTGAGTCATGGTCATGGGTTCAATACCTAATGGGCACGTGTGTAACTTACCAATAAGAAATGAATTTGGGTGAGGTTCTGTGAATTAGATATTGATGCATGAGCGAACTCTTGGGTAAAGGGATTTGACTTGTAACAATTTTCTTCTCGTGAATCCATGGATTCAATGTGTTCACTGTTCATGCTCTATGCAACATCTGCCTGGGTTGCTAGTCCATGTGCAGGACCTTTAATGGCTGTAACACATTGGCTACTGTTGTACTCATTTTCATTATGTTCAAATCCTCTTATGCCTTTTATTTTTTTATGGAGCTTCTCTTATGATGCTTTGGTCTTGACAAATATGTCCAAATCCTCTTGCATATTATGGCTAGTCAGTCATCCTTGTTTGTCATTTAATATTTAGCTCATTATTCATGTGCAATTGTAAAGCCAGGTAAGTCATGTACTGCTTTCCTTAATAATTAACTGCTAACTCAGAACTCCCTCCCCTACTGTGCTGTGAGAAGAGTTTCTGTTAGATAATGAGATCTTTTTAATTATTCAAGAACCTTTCTGGTGAGAAGATGTAGAGGTCATCTACAATTTATTAGGGAAATCCCATTTTTTTTCAATTAAATTATATTGCATATCAAAAAAGAAAAAAAATGTAGGAGACATCTTCAGTTCTTGATTATAATTGATGTTATTAGAGAATTTTATCAAACCTAAATGTTGGAACTAGTACTTCAATATTGTAAGCAGTGCAGGCCTTTTGCCCTTTTAAGATGTTTTGTTGAAAGGATGTTGTGGGCTCAGATATTTATTTTGGAAGACCATAATCTTATGCGATTTGACTCACACTGTAGATTTTGTTACTTACATAAGTTTCTTAATTGCATTTTTATGATCAATGAGATGTTGGTGGGTTAAAGAGAAGTGAGCAATCTATTGTGAGTAAGCATGTTTAATTAAGAATATCAATTCTCTTACAATTGTCTGCCAGGTTCAAATGTTGTGGTCAGGTGTACGAGCAATTTTGATTGGTACATTTTTTGAATCAATATATCTTAGGACCATGGATTGTTATATGTTGTACATTCTTGAACACTGTATGTCTACTTGAAAGAAAATCAACATAACTTTGGATTTTAAACATAATTTTGTTTAATACTGTTTCTCTATTGGGTGTTCTCTGCTTCCTTCCCATACTCTCTGATGTAAGCTCAGTTGCTAACTGTTCAGTGCTGATTCTGTTATTTATTATTGCTTGTGATGGCAGAATGGACTGGATACCAAGGTAGAAAAGTCAAGGAAGCAGATGAAGGAAAGGAAAAACAGGGCAAAGAAGATCCGAGGTGTAAAGAAGGTAATGAATCCACTTTTGAAATTTAATTACATTTTAAACTCTCTTTCCATCTCTTTTGGTTTAGGCTTTGCCACCATCTCCAATTGTTGCTATGTATCATATGTGCAGACTAAGGCTAGTGACGCAGCCAAGGCTGGAAAGAAGAAGTGAGGTTATAATACCATAGAGCTGGATTGCTAGAGGATGTGTCTTCTATTTCTTTTATTAGCTATAATCTTAAGCTTCTGACTTTATTTTTGAGGTGTAATGTGCTCTGATTGTGGGACTGCTAAACCTGTTTATTTAGCACGTGAGAGATCGTTAAATCGATTGGAATGATGTTTAAATTTTGTTAACATCTGCATCTATTTTATTCAGCTAGAAAAAAAAAATGAAGAAAAAGAAAAAGAAAAAGAAACTTTTGCCGTGTGACCCATGAGGCATGAATTGCCTTGATCCACCAGAAGTTCATTCTCAGTTTGCTTAGGTTGATATTGCTTGATACAGATAAGCAATTTTCACTTTTTATTTGCGTTGGTTTGGAAGCAATTCATAAGAGGTTACACTGTCGCTGTCAAGTGGTGCATGCGGTTGTTGGGATTTCGCAGAAATTGTTTCATCTAATTAGATATCAGATTGTCAAAAAAGTCTGTGGCTGGAAGTTTGAATTTCACATGATGTATTTCTAGAAGCACGTTTCTATTGAACCAGTTGCAGCTTTAAATTGTAGTGATACTAACAACTATCCGCTTTTCAAAAGAAAAAGAAAAAACCGCACCAACCATGCGACATTCCCATCTCTTCTAATTCTATTGGTTAACAAGTAACAACTAATGTTTAAGAATAAGATTAAGAATCAATCCTTTTATTGATGCCAAAGCTAATACAAAATTCTCGTTTAGTAACCAACAAGGTGCACCAAATTAAAAACGATGCCATGGTCTTTTCTTCCTTTTCTCCCGTTTATTTGTAATGTTAGGAGATAAATTTTTGTTTACGGTCCATTTAGTTAAGTGTGTGTTTGGATATTGTTTATTTTGCTGAAAACTGAAAACTTATTGCTGAAAACAAAAAAAAAAATTTATGGGTTACTGTTTACATAAGAAGATATTGTTTACTTGCCTTAATGTACTGTTCATGTCCCATGAACAGTGTAAGAGGCGTTGGTCAAAAAAGAGAAGAAGAAAAGGCAAAAATGTCGGACACCAGTGGACGTGTATCCAAATGTAGCCTAAGTGTTTTGGGAGATTAAAAGAGTATTTTGTAACTATAACTCTTCATAACTTTTTTATAAATGTTCATTTTAAATTCAAAACATAATTTTCTAGCAATTTATATAGACGCACCAACTTTACAACTTATTAAAATGGTAAACTGTGATTACAACAATATCATGGAATTATGAGGGACCCACTTTGATTTCAATCACAGTAGTAATCATTTAAAAAGTCGTGAGAATTTTGGTGTTTTTTAAACTTATTTGGTCAAATTTTTTAGCTCTAATAACTGAACCTAATCAAAGATGTATTAGCTCATGATATGATATCATAAATTTGATTGCATCCTACGTCATATCATATTTTATACTTTACAACTTGTTAAAATGGTAAATTGTGATTAGAACAATATCATGGAATTATGAGGGACCCACTTTGATTTCAATCACATTAATAACCATTTAAAAAGTTGTGAAAATTTTGTGTTTTTTAAACTTATTGTTCAAATTTTTTAGTTCTAATAACTGAACCTAATCCAAAATGTATTACCTCATGATATGATATCACGTGTTTGATTGGATCATACGTCATAGATCATATTTTATATATGTGTTGTGTGTGTGTTGTTGGATGATCATAGATACGCGCGGTTACACGACACGCTTTTCATTTACAAAAATTACAAATGTTCGTTCATATACAAGCCAACCAAAACGACGGTCGTCACATGAAGCTACTAGATTAGTAATCCTCAGTCAAAACCTCAGACGGTTAAAAACATGGAACGAGTGAAAAAAAACAGCCAAAAAAAACTCCGTGTTGAACCGTGTGAAAGCACCAAAAATAAATAAAACAACCTAGTTTTTACCAAAACAGTCAAAAAGGCCCAACCAAAAGAAGAACCTGAGCTTATTATGGGAAACATCAACACAAGCCCAGTCCAAAAACCAAGTCAGATGCTATTGTCTGAACCGGACCTATCTCTCTCTTCACGCGCCATTTTCCGCGCGTGACTTTCCAATTATATTCCTCGGTTATTACCTAACTATATAAAATCAAAAATCAATACCCAGATAGATTCCAAACTGTTAAAACAAAAACAGCTACCTACCTCATTTTCACCCTCCACGATCTTGCCACGTGGCAATCGTACCCATAAATACTCTGCGTTATCCTACGTGGAACGATCGCAGCCGTTGATCAGAATCCAGCCCAGCATCGAATTCCCAGATTTGGAGGGAAAACTGGGAAAAATTAGAGAAAAGAAAAAAAAGAAAAAGAAAATTTGATCAAAACTTAAAGAGGTAAATATTGAAACTAAAAATTAAAAATTAAAGAAAAATATATAAACAAAGCGCAAATAGTTTTAGTTTTCATAGAGTACCAAACCAAACCCATAATTTCTCTCTCTCTCTCTAACTCTCTCTCGCTCTCTCGCATACACTCTCTCTCTCTCTCTCTCTCTCTTTGATCGATTTTTTTGGCCGGAAATTTGTGTCGCCGATCGTACCAACCGCTTCGCCGGTGAAGGAATCGTGGAAATTTCCGGCGAGGTAAGATTTCTTGAAAATTTGAAATCTTCCTTTGCCGTTTTTCACAGTACAGTGACGTGTTTTTTATGATTTACGTGAAATAAATTTTTTTTGTTTCGTGAAGCATTTTGGATTGTTTTGGTTCAGATCTGGTTGTTTTTTGGTACTCGAGAGAGAATTAGGGTTTTCCTTTGTGTTTAATCGAGAGGTTTTGGATGGATTTGACCGTTAATTTTGGGAATTAGGGGTTGGTTTTGTTTTTGTATGTAGATTTTGATGTAGATGGAAGAGGGATTGAGATCTGGTGGCCCTTCGGGGCTAGTGGTGAAGAATAGGAGCTCTTCGGGTTGTTTAATTGTTAGGAAAAAGAGTGGGGATGGGTTGGGAGGAGGAGGGGCTGGTTCTTCGAGTTCTCGAAAGGTTTACGAGCGGAGGAAGGAGAAGAAGAGGTCTAGGTTGGTTTTGAGTGATTCGGGGTCGAGTGACGAGCTTTTGCCCACGCCTCGTCGAAGGGTTGCACCCGAAACTATTAGGGTTTGCAATGGTTTATCTGCCTATGATAAGGGTGTTGGAGAGGAGAGTGGAGTTGTTCGAAAGAGGGATAGGTTGGATCATGTTAGGCATTATGAGGATAGTATGATTGGTAGGAATGGCTTTGATGAGAGCGAGAGGAAGAGGAATAAGATGGATGTGTTTGAGTTCGATGAGTATGATGGGCTTGATGGGGAAAGGATGCGTAGGAAACGTTTCGATGGTAGTGGAATTGAAGTTGGAGGAAGAAGGTATTATGGATCAATGGATAAACCTCGGGGTGGGATGGAGAGGGAATATGAAACTGGGCCGAGTAGACATGGTGTTGACAAGAGAAAGAATTTATATTTTGACCGGACAAGTGGCTTGAATTTGGGAGATAATGTTGATAATGGTAGGTTTAAGATGAGTAGAGATGGAGCTCAGCTACCTCAATCTTTTTTAAGAGAGAAGTTTGGGGGTCATTCAGATGAGCCGATTAGAGTTCAGGGCAAAAATGGTGTTTTGAAGGTGATGGTAAACAAGAAGAAGAAATTGGGTGGTGGGCCTTTGGAAAATTTTGATCCCCGCAAAGCTGAGGAAAGTAGAAAGAGTTTGAAAACTCCAGATGTTGCCAAAAGGAATATAGTAATTCATTCTTCATCATACCCACCGGAGACAAAACTTATTGAGAAACCAGGTTTATTTGTCCGGCCAGAAAAGAGTCAGCTGGCTTTGCAGAAATCTCTATCAAGTAAGAATATCAAGGGTGTCAAATGGGATTCAGAGGACAGTGATACATCATTAAAGCTAAGATTGAAGAATGTGGAGGCTCATGATTCTATGAAGAAGGTAAGTTGCAAAGAAGAAAATACTCCTATAAAAAATGTAAGTTCCAAAGAAGAAAAGACTCCTCCTTGTGAGAAGCTCCCACCAACTGCAATTAAAGAAGGAAAAGTTAGACGTGGTAGTGGCACAGAAAAGCAAAAACTGCGTGAACGGATTAGAGGGATGCTTCTGGAAGCTGGCTGGACAATAGATTATAGGCCTAGGAGGAACAGAGACTATCTAGATGCTGTGTACATTAATCCCTCAGGAACAGCGTACTGGTCAATCATCAAGGCCTATGACGCACTTCAAAAGCAATTGAAAGATGAGGATGATGAGGCCAAACCCAGTGGGGACGTTGCTTCATTTGCTCCTATAGCAGATGATGTGCTCAGCCAATTAACCAGGAAAACTCGAAAGAAAATTGAGAAAGAACTGAAAAAGAAGCGAAGAGATTACAGTGATAGTGAGAATGAAGCAGAACCTGCTGTGAGAAGATCTGCGAGTACCAAGCATGATGTGGATAGCATGGACAGTGCTAGCCATGAAGAGAAACTAAGCTCCTTCATAAAGCAGGGTGGTAAGTCAATGAAGGGTAGAATGAATGAAAATGGTTCTGCCAGTGTAAACTCAAAAAGTCAGAATTCTATTCATGATAGCATTGAAAAAGCATCCTCTGGGTCCAATTCCCGTATACATGGAAGAAAGAGTAGAAAACTTGGCAGATGTACTTTGTTGGTTCGTAGTTCTAAGAAGGGGCAAAATTCGGAAACTGATGGTTTCATTCCATATACTGGGAAACGGACACTACTTTCCTGGCTGATTGACTCCAAAACTGTGGAGTTAAGCCAAAAAGTGCAGTATATGAACCGTCGGCGGACTCGAGTAATGCTGGAGGGTTGGATTACACGAGATGGCATTCATTGTGGTTGCTGTAGTAAAATCCTCACTGTTTCGAAGTTTGAGATTCATGCAGGGAGCAAATTGCGTCAGCCATTTCAACACATATATTTGGATTCTGGGATTTCTCTTCTGCAGTGCCAGATTGATGCATGGAATAGCCAGGAAGAGTCTGAACGCACTGGTTTCCACTCTATAGACATAGATGGAGATGATCCAAATGATGACACTTGTGGCATCTGTGCAGATGGTGGGGATTTGATCTGTTGTGATGGTTGTCCATCAACATTTCATCAGAGTTGCTTGGACATACAGGTGTGTGTACTTGATATCATTGCACTTGCACAATGCCTTGTGCTTCTCTACATGATAGTACTTGTATTAATAACAATGATATCCATTTAATTTTTTTTCTAGATTTTCCATGATATTCTTTTGTTGGTCATTTGTAATGTTTTTAATTACATATTTATTAAATTGAGGTCTATATTGGAAGGAGAGGATTTAGAGACTTCAAAGATTTATTCTAATGTTGAGATTTGACAAGTGCAAAAGCTGTTGAATCAAATTATGGCATCTTTGTTGTGTGATGTGTTCGTCTGGGATAAATTGTTGAGGGAAGTGAGATTTATTTATTTATTTATTTTAGAAGAAGAGAAGTGAGATATAGGCTGTGTTAGTTTTAGGATTTTGCAGATGGGGGGAAGGCATGGAGGGGGTTGGGAATATCATCTCATCTTTTACTCTTTTAGTGTTAATACTTGAGCCACTTGTCCACCGAAGATGTTGGATCACTGAATGGTGTGAGTCTTTGTTGTGTGGTTATGGCTAACACTATTGCCTGAAGTGAGCTATGGGTTTTGGTACTTTTCGTTGGTTGTATGGATGGATGGAGGGAGGGATGGAGAGTTGGTACTCTAATGCAAGACTCATATGCTAAGTTTTTCCTGGTAGTATTTTTTCCTCTATGAAGGAAAATGCAGCTAATAGCTTAACCTAGCTTGCATGTATAGTTGACTACTTGCAGTATAGTTGTATGATATAATGAAAAAAAATAATTTTCTGATAATTAATATATCGAAAAAATATAGAACCTAATATACAATGTTGGCTGTTTGATGATCTAAACAAAACCTCAGGGCTTTTGGGATTAAGATTCTATGTTGGATTTGTTCTCCTCACAGCTTACCCATATAGCCTCAAGTCTTTAAATTTTTGGATGATGGTGCATGTTTTGTGGGTTGTTGTTAGCTTTGGGCAGTCAAAGTATTGCTTTACCTTCATTGTTTCCTCCTTTGGTACCTGAGTCAGTCGTTTCTTTCTTCTTGTTACAGACACTTCCACCTGGTGATTGGCACTGTCCAAATTGTACATGCAAATTTTGTGGGTTAGTCAGTGTGGGTGTTGCTGAAGGAGATGATTCTACTGCCTCTGCACTACTCAAGTGTAGTTTGTGTGAGAAAAAATGTAAGTTAGTCATCTTTTGCTTCCTCTCTTTGAAGCTTTTTCAATGGATTATATGCTTTTAATTTATCAAAATACAGATAATATTTTTGTTGAAATTTAAATTTCTCTTTTGTAGATCATGAATCATGCATGCCAGAGACAGATGCTATTCCTGTTGATTCCAATAATCTAGTCCCTTCCTTTTGTGAGCAAAAATGTAAAGAGGTATCTCTTTTTCATGCTACTGCATTTAAATATCTTAAATTCTTTAAAAGTAATACTTTTTAATAGGGGTAAAAAATAGTATAGTTTTAAAAGTATCTGTTAAATTGTTTAGTTGGTGGTGCAAAGCACTTTTGAGGCAATTTTGTACCTAATGAGTTGATTAGGATATGGAAATCACTATTTCTTTTATTTTTGACGAAAGATTAGTTAATGCCATGGCTAGTTACCTTTCCCATCTGGAATCTAACGTTAATGTCGAGTGTCAATGACATGTTACAACCTACATACATTTATTGATACTTTTCCTTGTGATATTATATAATACACAGACGCTTTTTTAATGGACCTTCTGCTGATCTTGTGTGCAAATCACATTACCCTATTCTTGATGTAATGTGGTTTCACCCATCAATCTTTATTATTTTTGCATTATTTCTGAGGTTTTAGATCTAATGACATTAGGTATCGGAATTTGTGTGTATTCTCAATTCTGTCCCTTCCAACATTCAAATATCTAGAATTTTCTCTGTAATTTTTTAGACTTTAGGCTACTGCATGTGTTTTTTCATGAAGTACTTTCGATGCATTAAAATTATTCCTGCCTATCAAAAAAATCTAGAATTTCGTCTTTTTGATATTTCACAAATATAGCAGTTTTTTGTTTGGTTTCCTTGTATGTCTCGCTAGTTATAGTTTTATATATATCTCTCATTTTACGAGATGTATGGCACTGTCTTGAATTGTATTCTGTTGCTTCTACAGATCTTTGAGCATTTGCAGAAGTATCTTGGAGTCAAACATGAACTGGAAGCAGGCTTTTCTTGGTCTCTTATTCATAGAATGGACGAAGACTCAGACACATCTTTTCGAGGGCTTCCTCAAAGGGTGGAAGGCAATTCTAAGCTAGCTGTTGCACTGACTGTTATGGATGAATGCTTTTTGCCAGTTGTTGACAGGAGGAGTGGGGTTAATTTGATACATAATGTTCTTTATAATTGTGGGTAAGTTCTAAATGTTATACTTATGCTGAAACAATATTGCTTTGGCCAACAGATGACAGACCATGTGAACTTCATGAATACTTCTAACTATGGCTTTCATATTTTCTGTCATAAGCTTTTTAGTTTTTGCTGAGCTGTGTGTTAAATCATAAATGACTGCTATTGTTGCTTAGATTGGTTTCTGAGATTTTCTTTCCTCCCTTAATCCCTTCTTTTACTGATTCTTAACTGGCTTAATGTATGTTTAATACGTTCATTTAAGCAGGTTCTATGTTCCTCTCATTGCTAATGAATTTTGACATTTTAATGTTCTTTTATTTCTTTACCCATGATTCTAACTAGATTATTTTGTATATAGTGGCATGTACAGTTGTATGCATTCGTTGACATGGATAAATGATATATAATAATCTTCTTTTTTGAATGAACAATCACTTTTGTATGCATAAATATGATTTTATTGAATTTGAATGAGCTTATAATAATTTTAGACTCAAGGTATGTCTTTGGAGATCGGTCATCTGAATTTGGATTTTTTTTAATCTTTACAAATTTTCTGTATTATCATGCTGAAATTTTTTTTATCATTGAAAAGCTGACCTTTTATTCACTACTTAGATGGGATATAACGTACATACTTTTAGTCAGAAATAGAATGAGTCACATTTGATGTGGACATGTGGTGTTGAAAATCTGAACTTCTCTAATTGGAGATGTGGAATCCGGAAATAAGGCTTTGTGTTTATGTAGAGCCATTATTTAAATATATATTTGTTTAACCGTATACATATGATGAACAGTTAAAAGTAAAACTAGGAATCTCTATATGTTACGGTGATATAAAGTTGTACTGTTATGTTTAGTGACATGAGTGGATATAGGTTTCATGTTAACATGCCTTTGTTGAACAAAATGTTGATAGAAGGAAGTGTCCTACATGTTAATTAGAGAAAAATCGTAGTATAAATTAACCTGTCTTAAATAATAATAATAATAAATTATGGTAATGGGCTCTGGCTCTGTGTGTGTGTCTGTGTGTGTGTGTGTGTGTTATACTGAATTTTTTTCCCTACATCTATATATCCTCAAACTGGAAAAAGTAGTACGTTGTCTTTTTTTGATGAGTAATTTCATTAAAAGCCAAAATAGAGTTGCCCAAGTACACGGGCAGTATACAGGAGGCAACTCAAAAACTCGAAAAGAAATCAGCAGTGCATTGTTTCTTGAAAAGGATGTAGGAAAGGCACAACACAGATTAGAATGATCCTTTAGCATACCCACCATCAGTCTGTTATGATGCTTAGACCTGATAATGCAGTATTTTGCAAACAAAGCGTACTCTGTCCAGGCTAGTAGGCTAGTAAAGAGGAATTGAGGAAAGACCGTGCCACTCAAAAGATGAAGCTTGATGGTCAGGACTCATTTAGTGTCAAAATTGGGAAGATTTATTATAAATGTGTTAACGTATTGATTGGGATTGGTGTTAGTGTTGAAGTAGCTGAATAGCAAAATAAGCTTCAGTAAAGAAAGGAATCACCTCAAATTGTGCCCACCTGAATTTTATGGGACTTTAATTTAAGGTTAACTTGTAGCAAACTTATGTGTGATCAAAAGTTCAATTTGATTGGAAAAGATTGTTGTGATGACACAATTATTTAATGTGATACTGTGCTTTAGCAAGCTCAATGGTATGCCATAGGATACTGGTTCACTTTTTAAGTTTTTGAGCTTTTTTGGTCCTCTATCATTTTGTCTTAATTACTTTTTCTAAATCCTAAATCCGTTAGTAAGCTGTTTGATGTGTAATTGGTTCTCAACACTGAACCTATTTGGTATGTATAATGTGGTTTGTAAGTAAATGTTTTACTGTGTGTGCACACATGACTGCTCAGTTTCCTGGAATAAATTATTCACTTTTCTAGAGTACTTTGGCATAATAAAAGCTGTTACTTATTTTACTGACCATCTATATTATATTCTTTGTGAAACATATGTTGAACCATTTGTCTGAAGGTAATTAGTTTCCCATTTTTCTTTTCTTTCTCTACCCCAGATCAAACTTCAATCGAATAAACTATAGTGGCTTCTACACTGCTATTTTGGAGAGGGGTGATGAAATAATCTGTGCAGCATCTATCAGGTACCATACCCCAAACTTTCATGTGTCACTATTATGTGTCTACTTTGTGCTTTATTTTTTTTTAGCTTGAATATAGGAAAATTAATAGAAAAAGAGGAAGGTTTTGTAGTGGCAATGATGTGCTACAGAACAGAATTTGTTCACCCCTTGCCTCCTGGGTGCCTGGGCGAGGAAAAGGATATGGTTTATTATTCCATGCATTTATACAGGATCTAAGTTGAATTAGTAACAATATCCAAACTACTTGATGCTTGGACAAAGTCATTGTGTCTTGGAAAATCATGTGGGACGTGCTTAAGGGAAGCATGCTCTTCCTCCTCTTATCAGAAGGGAGCTCTTCAATTGCATTGGTCTTCTTATGAATGCCTATGTCCAGGAGATTTTCTGTTATTCTGATCTAGCTGAAGTATTAGGTCCAGCACTACTTTTCTTTCCTCTTTTTCTAAGTGAAGCTTTCTTGGGTCGGTGGTTTTCATGTTGGTGTTGTTACATGCATATTTTTAAAAACTAGACCAGATAAAGAACCGCTTCTGGTCCTGTTTCCAGTTGAGCAGGTTGGTCCAGTCCGGTTTTTATAACTAAGATATTCCCCCTCAAAAGTTTCATAAAGCTAAAAAGAAATTGGTCAAAACAGTATAAAATCGGTTCTGGTTACTAGCTTTGACTGGCTCTTGAGCAGATTTCTCATGTTAATTATTCCAATTCCCTATGATGTATGTATAAGCCTTTTTAATAGGGTCTCAAGCATAGCTATTAATTATGTACTGTACCGGCCGGAATATGTCTGACCGGTTACCCAACCAGTGTGCATAAACCCCATGAAATGTACTGCTATAAATTTCGGGCTGTTTGTGTCTTCCTCTTCCAGCCATTTCAGATAATTTTGGATTTTTGGGCCAGTTCCTACCTTTCCACCGATTTTAAAACTGGACGATTGTTTTATTTTTATTTTTATTTTTAACTTGCACATAATCTCAGTGGCTGTGGAGGACATGGGCTGAAGGTAGGCTTTGGCAACCTGCTTCACGAGTCAGTTGTACATTGAGCTCTTGTACTTAGCTTTGGTGGTGGAGGCGGAATTCAGAAAATACCCATCGTTTCTAACACTTAATTAGCCTTAAGATCTCTATTATTGGAAACACGGTTCTATTAGAATAATAGTACAAAAAAAACAAGGCCCGTCAAAATGAATTTGCAAAATAGGCTTCCCATGCAATTAGATTCATATGCAATGAAGAATTTTTTTCATCTTCCACAGTTCCACCGCCCAAATATGCAAACTGCAAACTGAAACAACACTTTCAATGAAATAACCTCTACCCAAGAAGAAAGACTAAGATTGAAGAAGATTTCAAATCAAAGCAGCGAGGGAGGAGTGATATTAATTTAGCCCATTTGGAAGTGGATTTGTGATTGAGAGAGAGAGAGGAGAGAAGTGTGAGATATACAACAAATGGCTTTCATGTTTATCTCTTGGTCCTTATTTTCTTCTTTTTGCTGTCAGGTGTCTAGTGGCCCCCCTGGCTTTCTTTTTCTCCCCACACCCCCCCCCCCCCCTCCTCCCTTTCATTTAGCTATTTTGAGATCAGTCCTGAAGTTCTTTAAAATTATAGAAAGTTTTTTGGTTAGATACACCAATGCTGACTGGTACTGAATTTTTTTTTTTTCTTGATTTAACCGAAATAGCCTTTGGTTTATAACTTTGGTCTTGAATATTTTGCCTAAATATTAAATCAAGGAATCTATTTTATGATAATTCTAAAAAACTTGCTCTCGACTTTTATGTCTTTTGTGGGCCTGTGTGTATATATCATTATGTTTTACTGCCGAGATAAAGTTCTGGTGTGAGAGACGAATTCCTGTTTGGTGGGTTTTGAGATCTATATGATTTCTGCTTGCGTATGTGAAATGCAATACTTACCATCACAGTGTCTTCTGCCTGGTTAGGTTCCATGGGACTAAGTTAGCAGAGATGCCATTTATTGGAACTCGCCACATATATAGGCGTCAGGGGATGTGCCGTCGGCTTTTTGGCGCTATTGAATCAGTAAGCTACAAGAACTATTTCATTGGTGATTTCACTAGGATGGAAAAGAGATTCAAAAAATTGCATCTCTTTATTTATTTATTTATTTTTTAACGCGCTTGCTTTTCGTTTATGTCACTTACTTCATCCCGCTTTTGTCCTATTTGAAGGCTCTCTGCTCTCTCAAGGTTGAGAAACTGATTATTCCTGCAATTGCTGAACTCATGGATACATGGACTATGGTTTTTGGCTTCACTCCTCTTGAGGAATCTCTCAGGAAAGATATGAGATCAATGAATATGTTGGTCTTCCCTGGTACAGATATGTTACAGAAGCTGCTACTGGAGCAAGATAACATGGAGGGGAACATGACAGGCGGCACAGGTACTGGTTGTGGTGTTTGTTGTCTCTCTCTTTGCTATATAGTTATGGCCTGTTGGTTAAGTTTATATATACACATTTCTTTCCTATAGGTGCAAAGCAGATGGAGTGCAAAATCAAGCTTTCTACTAGGCCTGAGGCGGAAAATAAATCTGATATGGATTCCTTAGCTGGGCATGATTCTAATGGGTGTAACAGCAATGGTTCGGATCTTGCTAAGGAGATAGCTGATCAAGTTGCAGCTGCGGATGATAAATCTGATAAGGACTCCTCTGTTGGGCATGATCCTCATGCGTGTGATGATGCTGGTTTGCATGATGCTAATGAGATAACTGATGAAGTTGTGGCTGCGGATAATAAATGTGATATGAATTCCTCAGCCGATCTGCATGGGTATGGTGATGCTGGTCTGCAAGGTGGTGATGAATTAATGAATGAAGTTGCAGATGCTGACAATAAATCTGATATGGATTCCTCAGCTGGGCATGACCCTCAGGGGTGTGATAATGCTGGTTTGCATGATGCTAATGATTCTGTGGATAATAAATCTAGGATGGATTCTGCATCTGGGCATGATTCTCAAGGAGGTGATGATGTTGGTTTGCCCAGTGCCAATGAGACAGCTGATAATTTTGAAACTGCAGATTCAAGTTCTTTAAATGCTCTTAAACTTAAGATTCCAGCTTTGACTGAGCAGACTGTGTGTTCTGACTCTCTTTCTGGAGACAAGTTAGCAGAGTCTGTTTCTAAGAAACCTGACCCTCCCCCAAGTGTGAGCTGTGCTGCTATAGAGATGGGAAATAAACCATTGTTGGATTTTCCTGTCAAAGATAATATGCAGTCTTCTGTCCAATGTCCGCTTGTGCCCTTAAATGATACTTTGGTGATGAGTAGTTCATTAGATGCTTCTGATGAAGTTAAAATTCCTGTTTCAGTTGAGGGGACTGCATGTTCTGACTCTCTTGCAGAGGACAAGTTAGCTCAGTTTGCATCTGGCAGGAAATGTATGTCATCATCTGATATTAGTCATGATGCACTTGAGCTGGAAAACAAACCAGCAATGGATTTTCCCGTTGAAGATCATGCCCAATCTCTTGAAGTGAGTGATATGGATGGGGTACATGAAACAAATGACATCGACTGTCTTGAGCCCGTTCCTTCTTCAGGAGAAATTTTTGCAGAGAACACCAAGGAGATCAATGAAACGCAAGATGTCTCTGATTCTACACAAAATGGTTCTGGTGAGTGTTCCTTGCAATTTAAATATGATTCAAATATTCAAATTGTGTGTGAGACAGAAGGCACATTACATGCATCTGATTCTGATGACAAGTCTGAGACTGCTGCACGTGAAGGAAAGACTGAATCCAGTTCTGTTTGATATCATTGCAGCATCAATACTGAGTACTCCACTCTACTAATTATATCTCTCAATGGGAGAATGCCTCATTTTTAGAAGATTTTAAGGCTCTGGAGCTAGTGTCTTATCTCCTGATTCAGATAGTGTGAATAAAATCTAAAGAGTCCTAAGGGAAATTCATTTTGCCTCTGGCTTAATTTATGAGTGTAATGTTAAGGTTCTAGATTAACTTTTGTGCATGTCAAGATTAAAGTTTCTCTCAGAAGGTTTTGAAGTCTGCCTTTTGATTTGAGTGATGTAGTGTCATGTGCTCGTCAGTGGTGAAGTTGCTGCTTTAGAGACAATGCTCGGAAGTTGGAGGTGATCTTTGTAATGTTCTGGGCGTGTCACCTACCCATGCCTTTTCACGGTGTATATATCTGAATCTACTGAAGACAAGTTGGGAGTTTCTCTTCAAGCCCTTTATCATTGTAGCAGTTTGCATTTTATCAAAGTCATTTGATCACATGATATAGGTGGTTGTAGATGATTTATTGTAGATCATCTCAACTACCTTTCCTAGTGCGCCTAATACAGGTCGGCCACAACCTGCTTGCCCAAATTAATTTTGATAGGCTTCTTTATGAGAGCAACAAAATATGATGCTGTTTGATGGTACTTACAAAATCTCTCTGAGTTCCTGAGCTGAGACGGAACTTGTTTTAGAAGTTCAATTTGGGACAAGTGTCATGATCTGAAATTAAAAAGGGTACTGCTACTGGAAAGTTCTTCAAGGCAAGTAACAAGGATGGGCTAAGCAATGTCAAAAATATTCTTTAGATATGTAGATTTAGTGGACATTAATAATCATATTTCTTTGTATGACCTTTTCCTTTTCCTCCGAGCTCATCAGATTTTGATTTGGTTGCTCTTGTTACCGTTATGTAATCAAGGCAACATTTGGTATTTATTAGGATTTTATGCTATCTCAAACTCTGTGAGCATTTTGTGAATTAGAAGTAAATTGGAGCTCCTTTGTTCATTTTCTAAAGGGCTTTAATTGAAGAAATTGACATGTATGGAATGTATCATTATTATGCCTACATAAAGGGCAACGTTATCTTTGCAACTAGTACTATTACATTTGACTTGCCGAGACAAAAGCAGCTGCTGATTTTCAAAAGATTTAAAAAAACAGATAACATAGAAAAGAAAACTTGGTCATGGGATCCACTACCAAGTTCAAGAGACGTGCAAGCATGTTTTGTCCAATAGCCTTAAATTTCTATATTTTATGCTTGATGAAAATGGGTTGAGTCAATCATTGCAGCTTCTGGAACGATGATAAAAGCAGGTCTATGTTATGGTCTTATGGATGCAACTTGGTCACTTCTCTGAGATGCAGAGAAAGGCAATGGGGATGTACACAGGTGTTATCCCTTACCTTTGTGGTGTGGTACGTCACGTGAAGCGTAGGTGGGGATTTCAAAGGCTTCAGGTGGTGGGAAACCCAGATGTTCCTAACAGGTTGCGAATTGGGGACATTGCTGTGACTATTTCTAGGAAGTGGAGGAATGTTTTGCTCCGGCGTAGAAAGATTAAGATGTAACGTGAATTATTTGCGACTTTGGTGTATACCTATGTGTTTGTCAAATTCCCAGTTGTTTTTATAGACGTAACCCATGATAGAAATTCATTTGGCTGTATTCTTTCCTACAAGAATTCTTCTTGTTTCGTCTTTCTCTTTTCCCTATAGATAAAATAATGAGTGATCATTTTCCATCGCAGCTCAATTATCATCTCTATCCTAAGTTTTGCGTGCAAGTGAACAAAATCTTTAGAAGGTTGTTTTTTCAATCATCCGAAAATGACCGAAGGCATATCTTTCAATCATCCTGAATTGATTGGTGCTATATGATCAATATTCTATGGCACATTGAGATGAAGAGAGGAAACTAGAACACGCCTAGAACACGCCTTCCACCCAAATGTCTGGTAAATCAAGCAAAAAAGCAAGTAGCACATAGTTGACCACGAGCCTCTTGGCCTAAGTGTATTTCCAGCTCTTCAGATATGGGGGAAGAGCTCGGGTTCAATCTCGGGACCTTATATCCTTTACACTTCACTGTGGCATAATAAAACACTATGAAAATAAATATTATTTGTACCTATAATCAGTTGGTTACTATCTTCTTCCTATATTATATAAGAGTTTATGAATCATAATGAATAAATCTATCCAGCAATCTTCTTAAAATGTTGAAGATAGAGTGACAAATAAAAATATTAGCGTTGATAAATGGGTTTGGGGTCACAAAGGAGTGATGGCAATGCAAAGATCCGAATTAACTCATTCACAACCACAAATTCTCAACCCAACCAAGGGACTCAGATTTATTCGTTCATGAATCGAAATAACAAGTGTTATTTGGTATCTTATGTATCCGTTACATGCATTATCTCTTTCATATTATGTGTATACTGTAGGTGGATAGAATCCACACAATATAAGAAAGATGCTGTATGTAATAAATACACAAGATACTTTTTCCACCCATTCTAATTTGAACTTGCCCCCACATAACAACGTACAGGCAGAAAAAAAAAGATATTGTGTGAGTTTGTAGTTATATGTATCAAATACTTGATAAAGCAAAAAAAATCACACCATAAAGAGCATTAGTATTAGGTGTGCCAAATGCTAAATATTTAGCATTTGGCACACTAAACACCCAAATTCTTTTCTCATAAGGTGTGCGTTTGGCATTGGCTTAAAAAATTAGTTTTTTTTACCATACTTGTAGTATGGAAAAATATATAATATATTTAAATGTTATATTAAAATAAAAGAAGTAGGTTTTGGTGTGGTCTAAGAAACCTACTATCTCATCAACGGCAGACCGTTTATCCTCAACCCTTAAAAACAAAAACAAAAAGACAAAAAAAGGATACACGACAGTCGAGTCCACCTTTACGACATTTTATTTAATTGACAAAAACACAGAATACCAAGTGGCGACTCTGAGCATGGAGCTAGCGGCAACTCATCGTCTTCTTCTTCTTCAAAACCCACTGCTCAAACCTAGGGTTAGGGTTTCTCCCAGACCTCTCTCTCTCACTCTCACTCCAAACTCAATCTCACCAGTTCATCACCGCCAGCAACTGAGAATGAACATGTCGAAACCCATTTCATGTTCTGCTTCAGCTGAAGACAATGGCTCCACCGCAACCGCAACCGCAACCGCTTCTCCAATCGGCGCTGGTAAGGGGAAAAAAAATCTGATCAGATTATATATTTATATTTTTGTATTGGTTTTTTATTTTGAGGCTTAAATTGAGAAATTCTTATTTAGTGATTGTTTTTTTTTTTGTCACAGTGGCTCGGATTGGAGAGGTGAAGAGGGTGACGAAAGAGACGAATGTGTCAGTGAAAATAAACTTGGATGGTACAGGTGTTGCTGAAAATAATACTGGGATTCCCTTCCTTGATCACATGTTGGATGTTAGTCTTTTTCAGCTTTTTGTGATTATCATTTCTTGATTTTTAGCTCTGTTTCTCAATTTGGGTTTTTAGTTTTTTTATTTTTTATTTTATTTTCAGGGTTGTAATTTTCCAAGTTCAGTTTTTTGAAAACCTTAGTGATAACATAATTCCCTCCATTTGTTTTAGCTAGATTTGATTTTTTTTTTAAATCCTGCCAAACATGTCTTACATCCAGGATTTGAATGGGAGGGAATCCTTTCCAATGCTAGGTATAGTTATGCGCTATTGTTATACCTTAACTTCCTAATTAAATTCAACAATGTGGTTGTGTTGGCCAATAAGTGACATGCTTGAATTTAATTGTAGTTGGGAAATATGACACTATTTTTCATTGCTAAGGTACTGTACCTAGGTTTTCCCGTATGGAAATGGAGCAAATAACTTTATGATTTTGTAGCTGGACTTCATTTTGTGGCAGTTAATGGATTCTTATATTGGGGGAGGGGTGGGTGGGTTTGTTAAAGATTTATTCATTTGGTGTTGTGGTTTTATTGCGTAAGATTTTGAGTCCGATGTGCTGCTGTTTGTTAATTGTATTTATTTGTTTTTATGTTAGCAACTTGCTTCGCATGGGCTGTTTGATGTGCATGTTAAGGCCACTGGTGATATCCACATTGATGATCATCACACAAATGAAGATGTTGCTCTTGCCATTGGAACGGTACTTGAAAAACATTACATCATATGTTTTTGTTATTCCTTTGGCTTTTCTAGTGTGATGCTGAATTACTAGCAGTCCTTCCCCCCCTTTTTTTTTCTGGTGGCATTTAAAGTAAACTATTTATGTAGTTGGTGGGATTCAAATAAGTTTACTTGTTTCACTAATTTGAGTCATTTAGCCAGTTTTACATCTAGCCTGACATCTCTTTGAATTAGTTTTGATTATATACTTATGCTTACTTGAGAATGTAACATATAACATGGTGGGTTAATTTAATTTAGGATTTGTCCAAAGGCTATTGCTTCAACTGCTTCATATTTGGATCCACTTGTCGATATCTCTGTGTATGTGTTATAATAAGTTAGTTTTGCTTGGCCTGCAGGCTTGTTTGCAGGCACTTGGTGATAGGAAAGGAATAAATCGGTTTGGTGACTTCTCAACTCCTCTGGATGAAGCACTAATACATGTTGCATTGGTATGTTTAACTTTTGATTGTTTCATATGAAGTAAACATGTAATATGTTTTAGGTGTCAAAAAGTTGACTGATGTTATGATTGATCTTTATGTTTGTCCTTGGGGGTTGAACTTATAGTGCTGATTTCCATGTAATGATTAAATTTTACACCAGATTATAGTATCAACTCTATCTCTAGTTTCCAGTGTCCTCTCTAACCATGCTTATTTAGCTATATTCTCTGGGAATCTAAAATAATGGCTTATTTTGAGGACATTGTTTTTTCAGGATTTATCTGGCCGACCGTATTTAGGTTATGATTTGCAAATACCTACTCAGAGAGTTGGAACATATGACACTCAGGTAGGACTCCTATTTGTTTACTCCTACAATTAAGAAATTTGATGTCACCAATTGTTACTCATCTCTAGCACAGTGGTGGAACTTCCTACTGAGATATTGACATAATGTGACATGTTTGCACCTTTTGGAAATTCTGCAATCTTATATAGTTTAGCTATTGCATGAATTTTATTTGTAGTTGGTGGAGCACTTTTTCCAATCGCTGGTGAATACTTCTGGCATGACACTTCACATCCGACAGGTAATAATACTGGGAGCTTCTTAACCTTGTCATGTTTGATATAAATCTACTGGCTTTTTTTTACAACATAGTTTACCAAAATAATGCCATCTTCGTGCTCTTTGTATTGGGGTCAACTGGGTATGCTTCCAATTATTTTTTATGCAATTGAATATGAAAATAGTTTTTTTTTGGGAGGATTTTCATGCACTTTCTTTAAATTCCTATATTCTATGTTTTTCTTAGTTGTGCCCATGATTTCTATTTAGAATAAACTGAAATTGTTTTTTTAATTTTTTCAAAATTTCCGAAGTACCTTTTTAAAAAGAAAAAGAAAAATTCAGTAGTAACATATTATTAAAAAATAGAAAAGGTTAAAGCCCAAGTGCATAGGAAGTATGAAAGACACTCCACCCAGAAAAATAAATGACAAAAAGATGAAATTAAATGGAAAAAAAAAAAAAAAAATCAACTCCTAAATTACACAACATCCAAAATTTCTAAAGAAATTCAGCAACATATATATTTTTCACTCAAGAGTTAAGTTTCTAATAGATTTTTTTGATTTTGGTTGAGCACCAGCTTGCTGGAAGAAACTCTCACCACATAATTGAAGCAACCTTCAAAGCTTTTGCAAGAGCTCTTCGACAAGCAACAGAATATGACCCTCGCCGCGGTGGGACTGTTCCAAGGTTTGTTATTTTCCTTTTTAATTTAAATTTACATCATCATTGCCATTGAATTTTGGACCCAGTAACATCTACTCACCCTAAAACAAATGGCGGAGGAAAGTCATATATTCAATCCATCTCTGTTCCCTGTAATTTCTGCAAGGTTTGATTTTTTTTTTTTTAATTGAAGCTATGGAGATGACAAATGGTTCTAATTGTCGAATAAAACTACTCTTGATTTACTTGAATTATTTTATTTATTTCTTGATGTTAGAGCTAACCACTTGCTTTGAAATCATTTCCTTGGTCCATTTCATCTTTGGCTGTTACTTCTTGAGCTGGGTTCTGTGGAATTTCTGACCTTTTAGTATCTATGTGTAAAAGATTCTTTGAGGTTTAGTTGCAGAAACTTGTTCAGAATAGGGTGGTCCTCGAATCTTTTTCTATGGTCATGTTTTCTGCCAATTGTGTTGTACAAGGATAGGGAATTTTCTCTCATGATTTATAATACACACACTCACTGTTTATTCTCTCTCTCTCTCTCTCATTTTTTTGTCCTTGTGCTAGTAGACAGTCCTTTTGCTCATTTATTTTACACACTTAAAAACTTTTTATCCTGACTCACAAAAGAAATTTCGCTTAATTCTACTCTAAGACTAAGTGAAACTTTATTACCAAAGTTCCAAGAAGGATAAATTACTATTTTGATTAAAATTCTGTTACTAAAAGTTTGGGGAAAAAGTTTAAAAGAAATTTCATTATTTACTTTACACTATTTTAATCATCTACCAACACACGAGCCAAAAGAATGTTTTCACTTATGTTCCTCTGCCTTTAATGAAAGGCAACTGATGGGGACTTGCCAACTAATCAAGCTCTTCCCTAAGCTGATGCCAAATTTTTTTCAAGATTTTCTTGATGAGCATGTTGCACAATGAAATAGGTCTAGTCTCCTCAATGACAACTGGGTTATCCACCTTAGGGATCAACTCAAGGAAAGTTGAGTTGGTCTATTTTAACAGCTTTACACCTTGAAAGAAGTTCGATACAATTTTGTATGCATCATGTTTGATGATTCCCCAACAGACCTGAAAGTGGTCATAAATCCACCCAAATCCGGGGCTTTATCTGAATTTCATTCTACAACTCTGCCCAACCTTCTCAATTCATCTACCCTGACCGATTGAATTAATCCTAGATACTGATTCTCAGTAAGGAATCTCTCAATCTGAAATTTCTGTTTACATTGCATGATCTGATCTGTCCCAATATGTTTTGGAAATGACAGACTAGTTAAAAAAAATGCTGTGATATAACTGTTTTATTTCATTTTTACTTTTCATGTGAATTTTAACCCATCGCATGGGCTTATGTGCTTGCTTCTGTGTGACGAATTCTTTGGAAACTAGTACATTAAAAAAAAAAAGTGTCTTGTGAAACGAAATCTAAATACTTGTTGCATTTGATTGTTGCAGTTCAAAGGGTGTGCTGTCCCGTTCTTGATGCTAGACGTAGATAATGTTGGGCTTAAGGTGGTTTAAGTTAAACCTATATCCTCATTTTCCTCAAGCATGCTTTGGGGATAATCAGGTTGATGATCCCAAATGTAATGTATTGTTGATTATCAGTCGAAGCTACACCATGTTGAAACAAAGAAAAATACAAATCTGGATGCTACCACTGGAGGGATGGGTGTCCAACAGAGAAACTATAAGGGAAGATAGTTGCTTGTATGAATTGTGCTGTACCTCACAGTCTATTGATCAACAATAAAACACTGAGTCTTAAATTTCCATGCTCTGATTTATCCATTTGTTTTTGAGATCTGTCAATCGATGAACTCATTGCAGATTTATCCATGTGCAATCAAATAAGGTTGGTTTTAGTGCTCCATTGTTTTAAGTTTTGTGTAGCATTTTTTAGCTGAGTACATTTAATTTTTTCACAATATTTAGAGAACTTATAACTTATATAAGATCATTTCTGGATTTTATGACCTCCCCGTTTTGTAGTTAATAGGTAATTTGGTGATGTTTGTACAGCCCTGAATATTGGATGTGGTATTTGGCATGAGTTTATTTCTTATCCCTGTTGCCCTGTTGGTTGTCCCTCTGGGACCATGGGCTTGATTAATTAATCACCCTATTGGGCCCCTTTGGGTGACTATGGAAATTTTCTTTATCTGCTGCAAATCAAAGCCTGAGAGACCTAGAGGCTAACTTAGCAGCAAGAGCTTACAGGTTTATTGGAATTTGGAATTAGTCACCTTTGAAGATATGCTTAGGTTAAATATAAAGTTTGAGGGCACCGTTCCCTTATAGAGGTCACCATTTAACCCCTATTCTGGTGACCAAGAAGAGTAAATAACAAAGACTTAAGCTATCTTTCTCAACCTAACATGTTCTTGACCTCTTCCTTTCCTTCCATGGTCATTATGTCTACAGTTACATGTTCTTGCTGCTTCCAAAGAACATATTGAAAAACAAAGAAAATTTGTAAGAGTGCCTGGCAGGCAGCACATACAAGTTCTGTCGAAGTACTAA
The DNA here is from genome assembly GCA_032878915.1 of Castanopsis chinensis. Classification (NCBI taxonomy): domain Eukaryota; kingdom Viridiplantae; phylum Streptophyta; class Magnoliopsida; order Fagales; family Fagaceae; genus Castanopsis; species Castanopsis chinensis. Next base: position 483,086 of record JAVQMG010000111.1, on the reverse strand, counting down.
GTATAGCAAATGCGCATAATTTTGCTTGAACAAATAAATACACAAAAACTTTGAAAGTAGTATTTTGGATACCCTTCAGTTCTTGTTTGCTACATGTTCGTCTGGCCAAAAATAAGGCTCATGTTTTACAAGGACCCTTCAGCTGCATTCAGGTCATCTAATATCTCGGACTTAACCTTTTCTGGCAAAGCAGCAGATGGGCCGGCCTTTGAGTAGAAGCTGGCTAATGATCTAATAGCTCTCTCTATCACAACATATGATTCCTACAAGTGAGGCACCAAATTGTGTATTCATTAGTTATCATCTAACAAAAACATGACAAATCCTTGTGTGCTTTCAAACTCTTCAAAGTTTAGTCAAAGGTACCTCTTGAACCACAGTTTGTTGTCCTCTCCAATTGCTCAAATACTCTCGAATTGACTCCTTTGCTGCATCTGCTGTGCGTCTAAATTTGGCAATATCTTTTGGGTCTTCCTTTAAGGCCTCACGCAGCGTCTTCACAACCTCTCTCGCTGACTTCAAGTAGGCCTTTGGCAACAATTTACCAGACTTAGTCTTCTCATTGGGATCAAATAGCGATGTGATGGCCCCTATAACTCCTGTATCCTCTTCCTCTTGGCCATTTGACTTGTCTTCAGCCCAAACAACCGGTGGCGTCAAGCCATAGTTGAAGGTCAGTGTGGTAACCAATGACACGCCAGTACACACTATAATATGCCGGCGACTTGATGTAGTTTCTTGAGAGGATAGCACAACATGACACCTTGGTTGCAGTTTATCTGTTATGTTTCAGAAAACAGTCAAGACACAAAAGCAACATAATGAGGAACAAACGACTAAATTAGGACAGAATCTTATGAAATTCTTGTTCTAAATATGACATGTAGTATAATTGATTGGGACCATGCCTCCTGAAGCAAAGGTCACTAGTTTGAATATTCCCTTCCCAATTGGGGGCAGCACTCACTTATCCAAAAAAATTGACAGAGTGGAACATGTAATGCAGGAATATATGGTTTGTAAGTGAAGAAATGGTGTAAGCGACATAGTAAGAGATGGAATCTGGAACCATCTTCTTCTACAACATTCATACTCATACCTTTAACAAAGAAGGAGCTGATACGGGTTTTGCTGTCACAAAAACGCTGGGAAGAATAAAATCTAAAGTTGAAAAATGCAGGATCCAATAACAATTACAAATTTTCTGCTCAACTTTCACCTTAAATACTTTCAAATGCCTGAGCCCACTTCATCCCGGACCCTATCCAGCTACTAACCAAAGGAATTTAAAGCGAAAAGACATAGATATCATGTCACTTACACTCATTGTCAGGTTTCAATATGTTCTTAATTCCTTTGGACAGTACAGAGGGGCAAGTCTTTGGTGCAAGAAAAACTTCCATCCTTGTTTAATAATAAAAACTCGCATTCTACAAAACAGCAGCAATGGCTTGAATCATGCTCTACCCCATGTTTACACCAATTCACCTTCAAAACATCAAAATAAGTTACAAACAATGTTTTTCATAAACTTAAATTTCAAAAAACAATAACCATGCCTTTCTTTCTTGGTGCCCTGCAGCTTACTATTCAGCTTATTGAATATGTTGTCATTTGAAAAAGTTGTACCTAAGAAAAAAGGGAGGACTAAATATTCATTTGAATGATTTTATTTTCATCGACTTATTTGTTTTTAATGTGTAAAAATACAATTGTGCAAAGGGGAAAAAATGAGGCTTTAAAAAGTTGGGCAAATCTTGCATTTAATGTATTGGAGCACTGGCTGGAACATGGACACGACATGTGTCAAAATTGGCATATGTTGGTCCCATATCCCATTCAATACTCTAGTGTACTGGATAGATCGGAGCACTAGAGGGAAGCCTAACCTTAAAAAGCTATACCTAAGAAATAAACAAATAAGCAGATGAATATATAAACTCATCTAAAACAGCTCAAAGCTAAAATTTGAAAAGGTGCAGTTTCAAACAGTTGTTACACTGTTTAATCTACATTTTTCAATGGCATATGCAAAAACTAATACACTTACATGTGTGCATATATCAAAGAGAGAACTGACTTCAAGTTCCTTAACAACATATAGTCCCCAAAACCAAAAGAGTTCAACAATTTATCAGCAAAAAGCACTCTGCATATATCTAAATATAAATATTAAGAGGTAAAATTATGGGTGAAAATTTTAAGAAATAATTAAGTGGGTATTTGAGAAAATACACTATTGCTCACCTGGTGTGTGCTGCTTAACCACACGAAGGCTTTATCTTTGCAATCTCTGCCTTTTATCCAGAGGGATACAACAAATACTTTTGGATAAAGATTAAGGGCCCAATAGTCATTCTATGCCACATTAAATTACAGGAATACCTCTCAAAATTTTGTATACATGGACCGGGTTGCATTGGATTTGAGTTCAACCCAACCCAACCCAACCTCTCTTTAGATGAAATCTCAAACGCAATCCAGTTTATTGGGTATAGATCATTTTGTCAAGTCTACCAAATAATTTGGGCTTTTTCTTTTTAACCAATGAATTGGGGGGTTTCAATCAATTATTTACGTCCATTTTACAATTGTGTATTGTGTTTAATATTTTAAATTTGACCAAAACTAAGTCTTATAATACAAAACTGGGAGAGCAAGAGAGGTTTGGGTTGGTGAGGGAGTGTGATTTGCAAAGGAATGAACCAGAAAGGAAGAAAGAAAGAAAAAATAGAGAGAGAGAGATGAATGTGCACTATAATTGAGAAGCCATAATTTTTTGCTTTGACTCCACCAATGAAGGCTCAATTTTGTAGTTGGTGGTGGTAAAAATAGCAATATAACTTTTTAGCACCGCTAATAATAATGCTCTTAGATTAAGAAATCTCCCTAGCCCAATCCTAGTTATTGGGTAGAGATCATATTGTTATATCTACTAAATAAATTGAGTTTTTTAAAATTAAAAAACAAAACAAAAACCAATAAACCGGATTTTTAATCAATTATTAAAGTCATTTTACAATTTAATAATTTATATAGTTGTGTTTAATATTTTAATCTTACCAAAACTAAAGTCTCAAAATACAAAATAAATCAAATTAACAAATTCTCATATCCAAGACAAATAAACCTAAAATTATAAAATACATATATTTTTTGTGGGGGCAGAAAGGTCAAAATCCCAACATTGGGCCTTGGGCCTGGTCCGAGGACACGGACCCGCCCGAGATGTCACGATTAGTCCTAGGTCCACTAAAGCGTAAGGGCCCAGAAGCCCACCAGACAGGTCATGGCTCGTGTGGGAGAGTCCGAGGAGAACACGACCTCGGACAACTTAAAGGGCCAAGACGAGACTCAGTGCCAACGGGGGAGCTGGGGCCAAGAGTCGTCCGGGGCCTCAATATTTACCGAGGAGGGGACAAGCGGGATTGCCCTGCACAAGGTTACTGCCCCCGCATTAAAGGCTTCCACCGACCCGCCTGGCCGCATTAATGAGGAGATCTTTCTGAAGGGACGGCGGTAATTATAGTCTTTTCATTTTTAACAAAACCAAGAAAGGGAGTCCTAAATAAATTTGCAAAATAAGGGATTACAACTTTAGGGCCAACCCAAAGAAGGTTCTTATCTTTTGAAGAACATAGCGCCATTCAGCACAGAAGCTTAAAAATACGTCCGAGAAGGGAGTTGGGTCACTCCATCAGCCAGCCGTCTCACAGAAGTGGACTTGGACCTTACACCGCATCCTTCTAAAGTATCAGGGGGTCTCTTTGAACCCATTCTCTACAAATTCTATTGTAAACCTGAGCATATTGAGAATTTGGGCTCAAGGCCATTTTGTGCCCTTACATTTTTAATTTTGTTTTTTAGAAATGTATATTTGTAATACTTAATATAGTGACTTTAGTCGGGATTTTTTTTATTTTTTATTTTCCAATTATGACTTAAATTGCCAAGAGTTTGATATTTATATTAATATTTCTTAGTTTTCTGCCAGAAATGTTCAATGTTTAAATCTTTTCTTGTAATTATAAGATTTTCATTAAAAAAAAATTATCCTAACTTAAATTTCAAAATAAATTACAACCCAACCCAATTCATTATGTTTTGAACCATATAATTAAAAAAGTTAAAAATAAATAAGCAAACCTTATATACTTTAAAAATCAACAAATCAAATCCAATAATTTCAAAAATAATAGATCAAATCCTCGTACTTATAAAAGTAACAAAATAAACCTGAGCATATTGAGAATTTGAGATTCATTAATATATGTTGAAGTTTTAATTTTTTTTATATTTAATTTGAGGTTTTAATGGGTTTAAAATAAATTTTTTCTTTAAAAAGAAAAAAAAAATAGAAAAGAAAAGGAGCACTTATAATAGGCCCTCTCTCACCTAGGGTTTTGTCTCCGAAGACCTTTAAATACCATCTTTACAAACCCCTCTCTCTCTTCTCTCTCGCTCCTCCGTCTCTCATTTTCCAAACCCTCTGAAACAGAGAGAGCTCATAGAGAACATAAAACCCTAACCCTAACCATGGTGAGTCAAACTCAAATCAACTCGCACTGATTCACAAACCTCTCTTCTTCTTCAATTTCCATTACCTGTTATGCTATTTTTTTTGTTCTTAATTTTTTTTGTTTTGTTTTGAAATGCGCAGTCTCTGGTAGCGAACGAGGATTTCCAACACATATTGCGTGTCTTGAACACCAACGTAGATGGAAAACAAAAGATCATGTTCGCTCTCACTTCCATCAAAGGTATTGGTCGCCGTTTCGCCAATCTCGTTTGCAAGAAAGCTGACGTCGACATGAACAAACGGTACCGTTTCTTTCTTCTTCTTCATCTCCTTTTATATATATATTTCCGTGTTGTTGATGTATTTGAATATTAGTTCAGTTTTGCAGGATTAGGAATTTGATTTTTTTTATTTTTTTTTATTTTAGGGTATTTGGTTTGGTGGGTTATGTATTAAAGGTGTGTGTTTCTGTGAAATTTAGCATGGAAAAGACATTGTAGAATTTGAACTATTGGGTAGAATTTGAACTATTGGGAAGAGGGATTTTGGGTTTTTAGTAGATCTTAGAGAGAGCTAAGGATTTGTCAATTGAATAGAAGAAATTAGAAATTATTATAACATTATTCACTTCCCATAAAGCCTATTTCTGACAGCAATGCAAAACCAGCACTCGCTTGAATGATTTTTTATTTTTATCATACACCATACTCCAAATCCTAGTTCCCCTTATGCATTATTTTGTAAGTGATACAATGGTATTTGGGAACTCACCCGAGTCAATGCATAGGTTGGGGCCGTGTTGTGATGGCAATTCCCTTCCAATGAAAAGACGTGTATAGAACCAATGGGTAAAGATGCCTATGAATCACCTCTGTGCACCCTGTGTGCCGGGTACAGCCTTTTTTAGCCAATGAGCTTCAGGTTGAATTACACTTGCTCCCCCATTAGAGAATTGGTGGGGGTGAGATTGTGGGTTTAAGAAATGTAGCCATTTAAAAAGGGTATTTTGGAACTTATCTGTTATGTAGTTTATGTGCCTGTTGTTTTTGTGTTTGGCACCCTCGTTTGCTTGTTAAATTTGGTTTTATTGTTTGCGACAGAGCTGGTGAGTTGACAGCTGCTGAGCTGGATAACCTGATGGTGATTGTGGCAAACCCTCGCCAGTTCAAGATACCCGATTGGTTTCTGAACAGGAAGAAGGATTACAAGGATGGTAAATATTCTCAGGTTGTCTCCAATGCTTTGGACATGAAACTCAGGGATGATCTTGAGCGTTTGAAGAAGATCAGGTATGCTCTTATTTCTTTTCTTTCTTTTCCAACTTTACATTATCTGTTACCCATCTTGTTGTTGTGAGCTTTGTCTTCCTTAAGATTGAAAGTTTGTCTCAATTTTTATGTTGAATTAGCCAATGAGTTCTAGATCATCTGGTACCTCTTCCCCTTATAAATTCTATGTGGATGGTGAGGTCGTTGGTTGAAGACCCACAGCATTTGTACTGTTCCAACATATATATATATATATATATATAATGTTTTCTGCATTAGTCAAATCTCCTTGGCCAGGTTGTAATTTGGATGGATGAGCTCGAAGTCAGTTATTATTGAATACCAGTACTCAAATTAGTTAATGATGACTCTGCCTGTTCAGCTACTCTTCTCCTTGTTTTCACTCTTCTTCTTTTTATGAGGTTACATATGAGTGTTTAGCCTCCTACAAGCTTTTGATATAATGAAGCATTTATAAGCATGTAAACTTGTTTGACATTGTGTATGGCATTAGCTTTAATAATTAGTTCCCATAACAACTGCAAATGAATTTTTACACTAGAAACTGCTGCCGTAACTGATGAAATTTACCATCTGATTTGTGTTTTGGCACGCCTTGTACATTGTATGGCCATGTATTTTCATCTCTTCACAAATATTTGTTTCTGACTGGTAAACAATATTTTCTGTTCTTAGGAACCACCGTGGTCTGCGACACTACTGGGGTCTCCGTGTGCGTGGACAGCACACTAAGACAACTGGTCGCCGTGGAAAGACTGTCGGTGTCTCAAAGAAGCGTTAAGTAGTTTCTCCCTTTTTGGGGTGTTTGCGAATTTTGTTTGGCCTTTTAGAATATCTTGGGTTTAGTATTGTACTTCTCTTTTTGGCGGACTCATGCAGTATCATTTAGCTGTCTTTATGTGTTCTCTAGACTTTTTTTTTTTTTTTTTTTTTGAGAAAGATGTGTTCTCTAGACTGATTGATCTTGTTTGAGAGATTTTGGTATGTGTGATGGTATTAATTATTCATAATTTCATATAATAGTTAAAGTTGACAATGCATTTTGCATTTCATTCTTCTTGATTAATGGTTTGGTGACTAGAGTACAAGCCCCAATGCTGGTACTTTAGCGTTTGGGTACTGTGGCCACTGACCAGTAGTTTGAATACGCATTTAGTTTGTACAGCAGCAGATGAGGCGTGGCACATGTTTACTGATGCCTGGGATTTTTCACATTTGTGCAACATTGATGATTGTATAAGGAGAATTGCCATTGCTACATGCTAGGATTTATTCAGCCTTTGGGATAAAATAGCAGCTATTTGTTATTGTGGAGGGAGGAATAAAGAACAGTGTGAAGCTGGTCACTGATATCCCCCAAGAAAAAAAATTTGAACTACTCATTAGTAGACTTTTTCTGTTCTCAGTAATACTTTTATCTCGTTCTCCCAAGTGTTTGGAACTAATCTAGTAGTAACTTATAAATCTTGGATGAAGAACCAAAATAACGGTTATGAATGGTAAAAAATATTGGAAATGTAACAATCTATCCTCAAAAGCTTTTCTGTGATCTGGTTAGCTGATGAATCATGTAGTGATTAGTGCCCCAAGTGAAATTTGGTGTAAGTTTCTAAGGGAGTGGCTTGTGCTGTTTAAATTATCCTCCAAGCTGTGCTATTATCCTCAAGTTTTGATTTAGCGTTGTTTAAATTAACCCAAATTAAGCCAACTTAGCTGATGATTAATAATTGGTTTCCTGTTAATTAACCAACTAACTCAATAGGTTCCAGTAAATGGCATCATTTAAAGTCACCAAATAAATAAATAAAAAAGGGGTAATAATAGAGATTTAGGAGTGAAAATGGGTTAATTAAAATAATACTCGTTGGTCTTTACTTAGAATTACGTTATCATTCAATGTACATTCGCAAACATTTACCAGATGATTTAGACCATTTAAGTTTGATATTATCTGCCAAAGTAATCCAAGTAGTGAATGTTGCTACTTGACTTCACATTTCCTCCCAGAGGTTTGGCCAAGTCATTCCATAGATCTTTAAAATCTCTAAGATCCAAATAAATATGTTACCTGAAAAATACAGGAAATGGGTGAGAATATATAAGCACCATATACTCAAACAAAATAAGCTCAATCCCTCGTGTTGAAAAATTGCTACATTAATTGTGTCTCTTTTTTTTTTGATGAACTAATTGTGTCTCTTTAAGAATCAAACAAAATCTCATGTGTATAATACTAAACCATTTTTTTTTTAAAATCAAATATACTTAAATTGGTATGCCCGCCCAAACCCACCCTGTCAAATTTGGGCCCAATTAATTGTGGCCCAATCAAAAAAATAGAATTGAAGCCTATATCGGGGCCCTAACAGGAAAAAAAAAAAAAAATTTTGCCCATATGGCAGATTTAGGCCTTATAACATCCAAATTCAAACTCATATAACGTGACCCGAATGCCAAATCAATTCAAATCATAAGACCATTAAAAACCTATTGATTATAAATCAATAAATTACCTATTAATTATAAATCTATAAATCAATAAATCATAGCTAAGATCATCATTTAATCATAAATCAATAAATCATAACCAAGATCACCTACTAAACATAAAAATAATCCAACAAGTTTAAGAAATAATTCCAACAAGTCCAAGAAGTTAATTCAACAAGTCCAAGAAATTAAAAACTACTAAATTAATACAAGTTAAATCTTCACAGTTGTAACACAACTCCCATTCTCTTCATTAGGCTCCTCATCATCAAGAATTGATTAAAGTGTACAATCTCCTAGCATAGTTGAAGAACCTACAACACAATGAATTAAAAAATAGAATAAACTTCATCAAATTATAACTACCAAATATAAAAATACAATTTTGATTTCATTTTATAAATACAAAATATACAATTGCTAATCTTTGATTTCACTTCATTACCAATTCTAAGCACACATCATTGCCTTTATAGTCTTGGAATGAAATCAACTACGGTGTGGACTTAACAGTCTCTCACTAATGCTAAAGGCAATTTCTGAAGTAACAATTGTGACAAAAATGACTAAAATATCCCTTACAATCCTTTGTAAAATAAGATATCCACCATGTCAAAAAATCAAAGTCCTCGTTCCTTTTCAACACTCTCTCATCAATCAAATGATTAAATTTCATTCTAGCACTCCCTTTCTTTAAAGCTGTTGAACTATCGATAACAAACAAATCAAAATATGACATTCACCCACCCACATCATTTGAAGTACTTGCGAAAATAAGTGTACTTCCTCCATTATCTACACTTTATTTTCTACGTGGAACTTATCTACGTCTTCATACACTACAAGCAATTCATAATAAAGATTCTTAATTTTTTTTCTATCTCCGAAGAAAAGTATTACTGTGATTTTATACGCTTGATATTTCTGTGTTGGAATAAAAGTTAATATTAAGAATTGGAAGTCTTACCCTTACATCTATGGGAAACGAAATCCTTGACCTGTGCTATCAACTGGGACGACTGAGGCAATTCTGGAAAAATATAAAACGCATGCATCATGTCTGGATACTCGATTAAGCGAGCCTGTTTCCCAGATTTCTTCAACCACTCATAGTAACTCCTCTGCCGATCCTGTAACGGGTCGAATCCCCCAACAAACACAACCGTTTCCGGATACTCCAAACCCGAAATATCAACCGCGTTGGGCCCACTCACATTGACTGCCTCGTGATCCTTATCCGACCCTTGTGGCAAAAACACCTTCCAATGCCAATCAGTTCGTTCCAACGAAACGATTGGACCTTTCCGCAACCGGAGCTCCGAATCCGTTCTTGCCTCTCCTCCGAAAAACGGTTGGATCGAAATCAACCCGATAATTTTAACGACCTGGAACTGGGTCCCTTCCCGACTTGCCCGGACTGCCACGTGGTGCGCCAGGTTGGCACCTGCACTGTCGCCAGCTAAGAAACATTTCGACAAGTCCGCAAAATCCGGGAGTTGTTTGAGTTCGCTGCTGCGATGATTAAGGTATTGAATGACGTCCAATCCGTCGTCGTATTGAGACGGATAGCGGTGTTCCGGGGAGAGGCGGTAGTTGACGGAGATAACGACGGCGGGGAGTGTACGAGCGAAGCGGCGACAGACGGCGTCGTATACGAAGGAGGAAGCGGAGAGGAAAGTGAATGCGCCGCCGTGGAAGAAGATCACGACGGGGAGGGAAGTGGAAATGGATGCGGTGTCCGCCGTGGGAACGAAGAGGCGGAACCAGAGGTTGCGAGAAGGGTCGACGGTGATGTCTGAAGATTTGACGCCTTTCACGGGGTTGGGATTTGGGCTTGCTTTGACGTCGAGGAGAGAGAGGATACGACGGTTGACGGTGCCGTCAGATCGGCGGAAAAAGTCGGTGACGGCGGAGAGGGCGGAGACGGAGATCCGCGTCTTCCATGGGAGGACCAAGGAATGAGAATCTGACGGTTTATTATTAGCACTCATTTTGAGTTGAGTTGAGTTGCAGAAGAAAAACGCGTGGCTTGTGTGCTACCAAGTTGAGAGAAGGGATGGACTTCACTACTTTAGGTAGGTAGTTCCGTAGTTGTACTAGTATTGAGTCTCTTTTTTTTTCTTGGTTTGGAACTATCGAGTCTTTGACCAATAATAAAGTCGTCGTTTGCGTTTCGTGGGTGCACATATTAATGGGGATGTATGGGTCAGTGTCGGTTTGGATTATCTTAAAAGCTGGAATCACGTTAGAGAAATTATTTTTAAACGTTTAAGTAGTACGGTAAAATTTATTTTTAATGAAAAAATTATTAAAAATAACGGGTTTTTTTAATATATGTATTTAAAAATTGAAACTTGTTATTTGAAAATATTTATAAAAATATGTGTGAGTAAAAAAATATGCCCTTAACCACTGGTGCCACTTGGCCATTAATCCTTCGTAATTCTAACGTGCACAATGCATCCAACCTATCATTTTTGCTGTCAAGTTTGTAAGTCTAATAAACAGTGCTCGAATCTACTGAATAATATTGAAATGCAGACACACTGTGTTTTAATAATATTTAAATAGATATTTAGGATCTGTTTAGTTTTAATAATATTTAAATGGATATTTAGGATCTGTTTAGTATATGTGTTTAAAAACTAAAAATTGTTATTTAAAAATATTTATAAAAATATGTATAGATGAAAAAATATGTAAAAATACGTGAAATGTTATTTAAAAATTAAAAATTGTTATTTAAAAACACAAACCAAACACACTCCCTTGACCACTTACCGAATATATTGGTGCCACTTGGCCCTTAATCCTTCGTAATTCTAACGTGCACAATGCATCCAACCTATCCATTTTTGCTGTCAGACCAATGAGTGGTTTGACAAGCTTGTGAAAAATTTAAGAACAAAAAAAAACTATCAAGATATAGTCAATTTATTGATTTACCAATTTATTATTACTAATTAGATTTTTTTGGTTAAATTCAATTTAGCTACTATATTTTTACTCCTATCATCAAATTAGTAAATTTTTTAATTATGTCCTATTAAAAGATCTAATTTATTCATAAAAACCAAATAAATTGTCTCCAATGCTTTGGACATGAAACTCAGGGATGGTCTTGAGCGTTTGAAGAAGATCAGGTATGCTCTTATTTTTTTCTTTCTTTTTCAACTTTACAATTTACATTATCTGTTACCAATCATGTTGTTGTGAGCTTTGTTTTCCTTAAGATTGAAAGTTTATCTCAATTTTTATGTTGAATTAGCCAATGAGTTTCAGATCATCTGTTACCTCATCCCCTTATAAATTCTATGTGGATGGTGAGGTCCTTGGTTCAAGACCCACTGCATTTGTAATGTTCCAAAAGATATATATATATATATATATATATATATATATATATATAAAATTAGTCAAATCTCCTTGGCCAGGTTGTAATTTGGATGGATGAGCTCGAAGTCAGTTATTATTGAATACCAGTACGCAAATTAGTTAATGATGACTCTGCCTGTTCAGCTACTCTTCTCCTTGTTTTCACTATACTTCTTTTTATGAGGTTACATACGAGTGTTTAGCCTTCTACAAGCTTTTGATATAATGAAGCATTTATAAGCATGTAAACTTGTTTGACATTGTGTATGGCATTAGCTTTAATAATTAGTTCCCATAACAACTGCAAATGAATTTTTACACTAGAAACTGCTGCCGTAACTGATGAAATTTACCAACTGATTTGTGTTTTGGCACGCCTTGTACATTGTATGGCCATGTATTGTCAATTGTGACCTAAATGACTAAAATATCTCTTACAATCCGTCGTAAAATAACAAACTCTACCATGCCAAAATATCAAAGTTTCTATTCTTTTTCAACACTCCCTCATCAATAAAATAACCAAATTCCATTCTAGCACTCCCATGTCTCTTTTAACTTTTTGAAATACTTCAACTATTGTTAACAACCAAATCAAAATATAATATTGCCCACCCACATCATTTGAAGTACTTGCACTTGCAAGAATACGAGAACTTCTTCCATTATCTACACTTCATTATTTACACGGAACTCATTTACGTCTTCATTCACGTCAAGCAATTCATAATAAAGATTCCTAATTTTTTTCAATCTCCCAAGAAAAGTATTACTGTGATTTTATACGCTTGATATTACTTAGTTGGAATAAAAGTTTAATAAGAATCGGAAGTCTTACATCTATGGGAAACGAAATCCTTGACCTGTGCTATTAACTGGGACGACTGAGGCAATTCTGGAAATATATAAAACGCATGCATCATGTCTGGATACTCGATTAAGCGAGTCCGTTTCCCAGATTTCTTCAACCACTCATAGTAACTCCTCTGCCGATCTTGTAACGGGTCGAATCCCCCAACAAACACAACCGTTTCCGGATACTCCAAACCCGAAATATCAACCGCGTTGGGCCCACTCACATTGACTGCCTCGTGATCCTTATCCGACCCTTGTGGCAAAAACACCTTCCAAAGCCAATCAGTTCGTTCCAACGAAACGATCGGACTTTTCCGCAACCGGAGCTCCGAATCCGTTCTCTCCTCTCCTTCGAAAAACGGTTGGATCGAAATCAACCCGAGAATTTTGACGACCTGGAACTGGAGCCCTTCCCGACTTGCCCGGACTGCCACGTGGTGCGCCAGGTTGGCACCTGCACTATCGCCAGCTAAGAAGCATTTCGACAAGTCCGCAAAATCTGGGAGTTGTTTGAGTTCGCTGCTGCGATGATTAAGGTATTGAATGACGTCGAATCCGTCGTCGTATTGAGAAGGGTAGCGGTGTTCCGGTGAGAGGCGGTAGTTGACGGAGATGACAACGGCGGGGAGCGTCCGAGCGAAACGGCGACAGACGGCGTCGTATGCGAAGGAGGAAGTGGAGAGGAAAGTGAATCCGCCGCCGTGGAAGAAAATGAAGACGGGGAGGGAAGTGGTGTCAGTGTCCGTGGGAACGAAGAGACGGAACCAGAGGTTGCGAGAAGGGTCGACGGTGATGTCTGAAGATTTGACGCCTTTCACTGGGTTGGGATTAGGCCTTGCTTTGACGTCGAGGAGAGAGAGAATACGGCGGTTGACGGTGCCATCAGACCGGAGGAAAGCGTCGGTGGCAGCTGAGACGGCGGAGACGGAGATCCGCGTCTTCCATGGGAGGACCAAGGAATGAGAATCTGAGTACTGTTTATTATTAGCACTCATTTTGAGTTGAGTTGCAGAAGAAAAACGTGTGGTTTGTTTACGTGTGTGCGCTACGTGCGTGCTACCAAGTTGAAAGATGGGATGGACTTTAGGTAGGTAGTTCCGTAGGTATTAAGTCTTTTTTTTTTCTTTTTATAGGAAGTATTGATGGGGATGGTTGGGTCAGTCACTTACCAAATATAAATGATGTAATTCTGATGTCACGTATAATTGTATAACTTTGTTCACAATTTGCTCATGTAGTAAGTTGTGGTTGATGGAGGAGTGTGGCACATGGACCCACCATCACCCCTCTACCAATCACAACTTGCCACATGAGCGAGTTGTGGATAAAGTTGTGTAAATGTGTGTGGCACTAAAATTTTTCATATAAATGGGGATGGTGGCGTTTCGTGGTGCACATTTTAATGGAGAAGGTTGGATCAGTCACTGACCAAATATATTGGTGCCACTTTGCCATTAATCCTTCATAATTCTAACGTGCACAGTGCAATCATCCCATCCATTTTTGCCGTCAGATCATTAATCCTTCATAAACTATATATATACAGTAGCCTCTGAGTGCTCACACGCACGCTCAGAAGATTTTTTATTTTTTTTGAGTAAATGTTAATAATTCTCGTCCATTATAAATTGAGATTATTACACATTTTTCAATTACAATAAAATCTTAAGAGTGTAATGAATATTATGCATTTGTACCAACGTGAGTGTATTGGGAGTGTAGTCCTATTTTGTTGAAAACTAAGGTGAGTTTTGATGGGGATGGTTGGGTCAGTCACTTACCAAATATAAATGGAGTAATTCTGGTGCCACACACAATTGCATAACTTTGCTCACAATTTGCTCATGTGGCGAGTTGTGGTTGGTGGAGGGGTGTGGCACATGGACCCACCATCACCCCTCTACCAACCACAACTTGCCACATGAGCGAGTTGTGGATAAAGTTGTGCAAATGTGTGTGGCACTAAAATTTTTCATATAAATGGGGATGGTGGCATTTCGTGGTGCACATTTTAATGGGGATGGTTGGATCAGTCACTTACCAAATATATTGGTGCCACTTTGCCATTGATCCTTCATAATTCTAACATGCACAGTGCAATCATCCCATCCATTTTTGCCGTCAGACCATTAATCCTTCATAAACTATGTATATACAGTAGCCTCTGAGTGCTCACACGCATGCTCAGAAGATTTTTTATTTTTTTTTGAGTAAATGTTAATAATTCTCGTCCATTATAAATTGAGATTATTACACATTTTTCAATTACAATAAAATCTTAAGAGTGTAATGAATATTATGCATTTGTACCAACGTGAGTGTATTGGGAGTGTAGTCCTATTTTGTTGAAAACTAAGGTGAGTTTTGATGGGGATGGTTGGGTCAGTCACTTACCAAATATAAATGAGCCCTAATGTGAGTGCACAGGCATAACTTTGCTCATTTGCTCATGTGGCGAGTGTGGTTGGTGGAGGGGTGTGACATGGACCCACCATCACCCCTCTACCAACCACAACTTTGCCACATGAGCGAGTTGTGGATAAGCTGTGCAAATGTGTGTGTATATAATATATATATAAAAAGAGAGAGAGAGAGAGAGAGAGAGAGAGAGAAAGTAGAATAGTAGTAGTAGTAGTAGTATATATATATATATATAGAGAGAGAGAGAGAGAGAGAGAGAGAGAGAGAGAGAGAGAGAGAGAGAGAGAGAGAGAGAGTATCTATTTGTATTCAGATTATTGCGTCCACATTTGATTGAAAACGCGTTTTAGCCTCTCTTTTTTTCCTGGATAGCACCTCTTGCACTATTCATTGTCCATGAATAGTGCATTTAGGCTTATGAATAGTGCCAAGCTGGCGTTTCACGCCTTTCTTTTTTCTTCTTTTTTTTTAGCAGTGATTTTTGACTTTTTTACACACCAATGGGTCCCGTGCACTGTTTACGGGACCCACAAACCTCACTTTTCAACAACATTTTCATTAAAAATAGGTTCCACGGCACTATTCATACATTTAAAAATTATTTTGCTATAGTGTTTTCAATTTTCAGCTGTAACCAAATGGACCCATAGTTTACCACTTATTAAGAGCAAATATATAGAAGATTGTGAGGATCAAGCCATAATACAGTCACTATTCTAAGCATCAGTTATAATCCTGGGGAGATTAACTGGTTTTTAATTCCCAATTTCATTGGTTTAAAAATTCCTTTCATTGATGGAATCTTCTAATATGTTGCATGTTTAGAAACACACTACATAACACCTAAAGAGACATAAGAGGATCTGAAATTTTTATATTGAACCTTGCAAATGACCTTAATCTTCTAAAATATGCATTAATTTTTTTTATTTTCACCAATTTTATTTAACCTAAATAGTAATTATCATATTGATATCAGTAAATTTCAATGGCTAAGAATAATTTTGCAATTAAAAGGTACATCAATTTTATTAGTGAAATGAATTATCAAAGTTAATCATGATTATTGGCATTGCATGATAGAATAGGAAGTGAGGCACATTTGTTGTCTGTTTGGAATTAGTTAGATAATGAAGGGATTGAACGTGAGTAATTGCTAGTTTTCAAAGAACTTAAGCTCTAGATTTTAACTAAATATGATTTGATCAAGGCATAGGTTGTCAGCTGATGCTGTTAAAGGGGAGTTGGTTACTCGTATACTTTTTCACTTTTTGGTAGCTTAGAATTGTAGTCTATTGTGGCTTTAGTGTTTCCTCTCATTGGTTTAAATTTAATTGCAGAATGCAAAGATCTATAAATAACAGTATTGGTTGCTAGTAAGGGTCGGGGGGAATGTTAGGGTGTTGTAGCATGGAGGACAATCCCTTTGTCTAATACATAATCAGGGGCGGCTGCACTTGTAAGTCAGGGGGTTCAAATGAACCCCCTGACTTTATATAATTTAATAACCAAGAAATACAGAGGATTTGTTACATGTGTATATTGTTATCATGTTATAATAACTTTTTGTTATAAAACTAGCGATTTGAAAAAAGAGAGAGTAAAGTTAGTGATTGTTAAATGTATTATTTATGAATGATAAGTGTGGTTATGTGGGTCAATAATTTATGAAATAACTAATAAATAATGACAACTACACAAAAATAAAAATGTAATACAAACTTAACAAAATAAAATGGTTACATATACATTGACGATAGATAATGACAATTGATAATAAACTATCATGTGACGATTTCAAAATATGAAAACTCGTAGAAAGAAATTGTAGAATTTCATGCATGTGTTTTTTTTTTTTTTCCAATAACACAATATATTCAAATTATCTTTTCATTAAAATATGTTTAATTTAAGTTTCTTAATGACCCCCCTCAAGAAAATTCCTAAAGCCACTACTGTACATAATCATTAGTAAGTTACACACAACTATACTCTCCATCCTATTCTTATAGGAGCAGGAGCTGTCATTTAGCCTAGAGCTCATGGCCCTTTTTGTCTAATTTGAAGTATTTGGAATTAGCACAATGGTAGAGATTCTGAGGGTGTTGGGATCTTGCTTCCCAAACAAAAATGCAATGTTACAGTGATTGTTGTCCTTCTATCTTTCCTCTAATTGAAGATTTTTATTTTTCTTTATCTCCTTTCGAATTTATGATATCTCTAAATTGTTGGACATGGTTGTTGTAGCTGGTTAGTAGCTCACATATAGAACTCATGTAGTTGGGCAGTTCCCTTCCCTTTGTTTCCCCCTCTTGGCAGAATATGTACTTGCCAAGAAAATAATTGAATGAAAATACTTTTAATTTGTGTGCAAAGTACATTACTATATATATTCTTCTTAGAATTCATATATTGGTGACAATTAGCATCTGGTTGCCATTTGGCTGTCTTCTGACACAAGCTGATCTTAATTTCCATGTTTTTTATGGAAGATTATGAGGTAAACTTTTCCAAAATATAGGATATTTTGCATTGATTAAGTTTTAAAATTTGCAAATAAATTTGGGTGAAAACTTGTAATTTGGCCATTTTAGTATCTACATTCCTGCAGTTGATGTCATATTGTAGATGTATACATTTTGTTTTATGTGAAAATGATTTCCAGATTGACAAAGGTTAAAAGGCAAATACATCGATAGTCATTCAAGATGTATTTGTAGTATTCTTTTGTCAACTCAGAAGTTGAATATATCACATTTTCTCTGACTCGTGCTTCCAAGAAAAATGTTACTAGAATTCATTTTTGTTACTAAAATTTCTCTTTTGGTACCAAAATTGAAGGTGTTGGATCTCTATGTTTGGTTGAGCTCTATTTCTTTGAACATATCTTTCTTCAATGGCAAAACTCACTTTAGACACATGAACCTGATTCTTTCACCTAACTTGGGAGGTCCTGACAATATTGTTATTACTAAAGTGTACTCCTTAGGGTTTTTGTCTATAAGAGACAGAGCTTATTTTAGACACATTATCCAGATTATTTGGTATAACATGGGAGGTACTAACATGATTGTTATTACTATAATGTACTCTTGATGATTTTACTCTTTAAGGAGGAACTGAGCTTATTTTAGACATATTTCTTTGATGCTTTGGTTCAACTTTAGAGGTTTTGACAGTACCATTATTGCCAATATGTAGTCCTAAGGAATTTGGCCTATAAGAAATTGAGCTTATTTTAGACACATTGCCCTAATGATGCTTTGGCGCAACTTGGGAGGCTCTGACAGTAGTATTATTGCCATTTTGTATAAGGTGCTTCTAAAGTACTTTTTACTTAAGAACAAATCCATTGTAAGGTGCACTTAAGATAAGTTGTCTTGGAGTCTACCTAGGGGTTTTTGTCACAGACTAACTGTGGGCAGTCATGTCTATTAGGTAGATACTTTTGTGGGCTTTTGTTATATGATAGATACTTATTTTGATTTATCCAGTTACATAATTTTCAAATGTTTACTCATTTTCTTTATTGTGATTTATCTAATTTATTGCTATAATATTTTAGGTGATATTCCTATGGATTACAATGATCATAATGATATAGTGATGAAGATCATTCATATGATGTGGAAAACAATGAATATGATGATATGTTCTTGTTGTTGCTAGATGTCATGTTGCAGTGACATATTATATGAAATATCTTGATAAACAACCTTGTGGAGATTCTGAACAAACTGGCTATATGTGGTTGATGGATTGTTTGATGGGTAATGAAAGGAAATGTTACAAAATGTTTAGAATGAAGCCATATGTTTTCCTTCAATTGTGTAATGTTTTATAACATGCATATGGACTTCAGCACACAAGGCATATTAGACTTGAAGAGTCAGTAGGTATATGTTTAATGATACTTGGACAAGGAGCTTGTAATAGGATGGTTCAAGAAAGATTCCAACATTCTGATGAGACTATACATAGATATTTTCATAGAATTTTGAAACGCCTTAACATAATGTCAATGGATATCCTCAAGCCTTCTGATCCTACATTTAGTGTAGTTCCAAGACATACACAGAAGAATCCATTGTACATGCCACACTTTCAGGTATTCATCTCATACATTCTAATTTGTTTCTTATATTTGTTAGGATTATTTCATAAGTAACTAAAATTTATATTCTATTTTAGGATTGTATTGGTGCCATTGACGGTACACATAACTAAGTTGTTGTTAGAGACGACAAGAAAGCTCCATATTATAATAGAAAGGGTGTGACATCTTTTAATGTGATGGTAATATGCGATTTTGATTTACTTTTCACATTTGTTATGGCTGGATGGGAGGGTGCAGCGCATGATACACATTTTTTTAGAAGCTATCCGTCGACAATTTGTCAACTTTCCAATACCACCATCAGGTATATAATATTTTTATATATTAAATATGTATGAAGGATATTATTTATGTATACCTTACATTTTTTTTTCTTTTACTAGGAAAATATTATTTAGTTGATGTTGGATGCCCCTTAAGGATAGGATATTTGCCACCTTATAAGGGACAGAGGTATCATCTTTCAGATTTTTGACGAGCTGGTCGAGGGAATCACATAGAAGAGAGGTTTAATTATGTCCACTCATCGCTTAGAAGTGCAATTGAGCGAGCTTTTGGAGTGTGGAAGAATAGATGAAATTTTTTGAAGCAAATGAAATCTTATGACATTAAGGACCAAAGAAACATTATAGTTGCTACTTGTGTTTTGCATAATTTTATTAGAAAACATGATAAGGAGGATGAGGGATTCAATTGGGATGAACATAACTTGGACAGACCAAGCAGTAATAGTAGTGGAGAAGGTAATAGCAGACAGGCAAACATTGAAAATATATAAGATGAAGAGATGAAATTTGTTCGTAACAAAATAGCTCGATCCATTTGTAGATTGTAAATAATATATTTATTATTTCTGTTTTGGTGTTTTGGTTTTTAATTTTTTGGATAAGAACTTTTTTATTATTATAACCGATTGTCTAGTATTGATATTGTTGGCAATTAAAATTTTAATATAATTATTTTCCTAATCATTTAATATATTTTACTTGATGAGTTATTTTTAATATTTTAAATTTGATAAACTTCTTTCCATGAATTTCAACAATGAAAACATCATTATTGTTGTTATTATTAATGTAATTGTTAAGCTCAATTACATATTTTCAATAATAAAAAAACATTGATTACAGGAAAAATGACAATATAACCTTCAAAAAATAGTTAAGTCCTTTTTTGGAATTTACAGTCAAAACAACTATTTTTAAAACAGCTTATTCAAATGCTTAATATGGCTTTAAAAATAGAAAACGCATATTTTCACATTTTTACCAAACGCTTAAATGTGGTTTTAAAATGGAGTTTTTAAACGCATGTTTTAGAAACGCTAGTTTTTAAAACGTACCTTTTGAAACAACTTATCCAAATAGGCCCTTGATAAGCTTGTGAAAACTTTAAGGGGAAAAAAAAAAAAAAACTATCAAAATATAGTCAATTTACTGATTTACCAATTTATTATTACTAATTAGATTTTTTTGGTTAAATTCAATTTAGCCCCTATATTTTTACTCTTGTTATCAAGTTAGTAAAATTTTTAATTATGTTCTATTAAAAAATCTAATTTATTCATAAAAACAAAATATTTTGGTATCATTTTAATACATTCCTTGAGAAGGAATGAGAATTCTCTTCATTTTACCTTGAATAATGCAACAACCATAAATTATTTACAATATTTTTATAAATTGTTGATATGACCAACTTCTTATTGGTTTTCATCTAAACCCACCATTAAGATCATTTTTTCATTTATCAATAACCACTCACTACTTCAGCAATTTGTAAAAAAAAAAATTTGAAAAAAAGTTTGTATCTCTAGCATTACTCTTTTACCATTTATCTTATTGTAAATGTATTAATTAAATAAGGAAAAAGTTAACATATACTCTAAGGGCATTGGTTGAAGAACTGTTTTTATAAATTTTTTACGAAAAAGAAAAAAGTACTTTTCTCTCATATTTAGAGAAAAAAAAGGTACTTTTCTCTCATTTTTTAATATCCCCCAAGAAAAAAATTAAACTACTCATTTTTAGTAGACTTTTCTGTTCCCAGTAATACTTTTCTCTCTTTCTCCCAAGAGTTTGGAACTAATCTAGTACTAACTAATAAATCTCAGATGAAGAACCAAAATAACGGTTATGAATGGTAAAAAATATTGAAAATGCAAGAATCTATCCTTAAAAGCTTTTATGTGAACTGGTTAGCTGATGAATCATGTAGTGATTAGTGCCCCGAGTCTGATGACAAATTTGAAATTTCAGCATATCCTTAAGAGATTAGCTTGTGCTGCTTAAATTATCCTCCGAGCTGTGCTATTATCCTCGAGTTTTGGTTTAGCATTGTTTAAATTAACCCAAATTAAGCCAACTTAGCTTATAATTAATAATTAGTTTCCTGTTAATTAACCAACTAACTCAATAAATTCCAACTAACTCAATAGGTTCCAGTTAATGACGTCATTGAAAGTCACCAAACAAATAAATAAAAAAGGAGAAATAATAGAGATTTAGGAGTGAAAATGGGTTAATTAAAATAATACTCGTGGGTCTTTACTTAGAATTATGTTATCATTCAATGTACATTCGCAAACGTTTACCAGATGATTTAGACCATTTAAGTTTGATATTATCTACAAAAGTGATCCAAGTAGTGAATTTTGCTACTTTTTCTTCACATTCCCTCCCAGAGGTTTAGCCAAGTCATTCCATAGATCTCTAAAATCCCTGAGGTCCAAATAAATATGTTACATGACCCAAATAAATATGTTACATGAAAAAAAAAAAAGGAAAATGGGTGAGAATGTATAAGCACCATATACACAAAATTTGCTCAATCCCTCGTGTTGGCAAATTGCTACATTAATTGTGTCTCTTTAAGAATCAAACAAAATCTCATGGGTTATAATCCTAAACCATTTTTTTAAAATCATATCTACTCAAATTGGAAAGGCATACTCATATGATGCCCATTAGAACACAAGATCTATTTAAACCAAACATTACTACCCAGCCTAGCCAAAAAATCAAAGTAAAACAAAGTATCAATTTCTTTTTTTGATAAGTAATTTTGTTTGATTCTTAAATACATGCTTTGGGTTAAATCTACTCATCTTTTTAACATAATATCACTTTTTTTTTTTATATAACACAAATTTTAATTATTAAGAGAAAAATATTACATTTGCTTTGTCTTAGGTTCAAATCATCATGTTAGATTTACTAAAATGATGTAATTGAGTTTTGAAACAAAGTATCAATTTTTGCAAGAATTTTTTCCCACAGCAGAGAGGTTATAGTGTAGCAACTTTTATCAGGGATAGAGAAGCATATGAGTGGCCTACTACGAGAATTTTTAAAAATAAATACATAGCTACAACAAAAGAAGACATACCTAAATTCCTTAGCCATCTCTTCCTTAGCCATCTCCCCAATTGTCATAGACTTAGATGACTCTTCTCTAATGCAAATTATGTGTTCAATTCTACGTAGCTTGTTCCAAAAATGTTGCCATCAGCATATAATAATAAGGACCTTTTATTGATTTTTCACATTTACCAAGGTAAGAAATTAGCACCATGTGGAAGCATAGTTTTGATAATAAAATTCAAAAACATGAAGATCAATGGCCTAAGAAACAAAAACATATGTTAATTCCATATATGATGCTAGGAATGGCAACGGGACAGGTTTCTTTATACCTGAACCCGCCCCGTGAGTCAGTACATGTTACCCAAACGTAGCCCGTTTAATCAACGAGTTTTTTTATGCCCACCCAAACCCATCTTGTTAGATTTGGGCCCTATCTGCGGTCCAATCAAAAAAAGAAATTGAATTGAAGCCTATACTGTGGCCTAAACAGAAAGAACAAAAAATTGCGCAGATGGTGGATTCAGGCCTAATAACGTCTAGATTCAAGCTCATATAAAGTGACCCAAATGCCAAATTAATCCAAATCATAGGACCATTAAAGACCTATTGATCATAATTCAATAAATCACTTGTTAATTATAAATCTATAAATAAAAAAATCATAGCTAAGATCACCATTTAATTATAAATCAATAAATCATAGCCAAGATCACCTGCTAAACATAAAAATAAAATAAATCCAACAAGTCTAAGATATAATTCCAACAAGTCCAAGAAATTAAAAGGTAACAAAATAAATCCCACAAGTTTAGGTTAATTACAAACCAACAAGTTAATCCAACAAGTCCAAGAAATTAAAAAGTTGCTAACTTAATATAACAAGTCTAATCCTCCACAGTTGTGACACAACTCCCATCCTCTTCAGTAGGCTTCTTATCATCAAGAATTGATTAAAGTGTACAATCTCTTGGCATAGTTGAAGAACCTACAACAACAATGAATTAAAAATAGAATAAACTTCACCAAATTATAACTAGCAAATATAAAAATACAAATTTGGTTTCATTTTATAAATACAAATTATACAATTGTTAATCTTTGATTTCACTCCATAACCAATTCTGAGCACACGTCATTACCTCTATAGTCTTGGGATGAAGCCGACTATAGTGTGGACTTAATAGTCTTCCATTAGTGCTAAAAGCAGATTCTAAAGTAACAATTGTGACAGAAATAGCTAAAATATTCATTGCAATCCTTTGTAAATTAGGATACTTGAGACCATTACTTTTCCACCATGCCAAAATATCAAAGTCCTCATTCCTTTTCAACACTCTCTCATCAATGAAATGATCAAATTCCATTCTAGCACTCCCATGCTTCTTTGAAGTACTTGAACTATTGTTAACAAACAAATCATAATTTGACATTACCCCACTCAACCTACGTTTAATTTGTACCACATCATTTGAAATACTTGCAAGTATATGAGAACTTCCTTCATTATCTACACGGGACACATCTACATCTTCATACTCATCAAGCAATTCATAATAAAGATTCTTAATTTTTTTCAATCTCCAAATTAGAATTATTACCATAAATGTTAGGATAATAAAACTTCAATAACTTCATCTTTAATCTCGGATCCAAGATGGCAACAACAGCTATAACAACATTAACACTAGCCCAATAAAAATTAAATTTAGCAAGCATGCTTTCTGCCATCCTACTCATCATCTCATTTGAAGACAAACTCCATTCATTCAATACTATTTTCAACTCACACACCAAAGTAAAATACATATTAGTTATGGGATACTTACAACCAGAGAATAACTCAGTCACACTATAAAATAACTCCAACCTCCCACAAATATCTTTGGCTATCTCCCAATCATAATCATGTGGCAAACAAGTATAGAGAGCTAAAGGGCAAAGGAAGCTTGCTGACCAAAATGACAAAAGCATTTTTGTTTTATTGAAGAAACTACTTGTAGTTTTAGAAGGTAAAGCAAGGCATGTGAAGGGCACGCGAGGAAACAAGCCATTAGTTAGTTATTGAGTGATAGGTGGCTAATTATTATTGGTGGAGTGTTTTTAGGAAAATTATTAAAAGTTAGTTACATTTTCCCGCTCCTTTGCTTTCTTGTTAGAATTGTATTCAATAGTATAAATGTAGAGCAATGCAATGTAAATTATTAAGTTCTTGTAATCATAGAAATTCAGTAATAAGATTTTCTTTCTCACTCAAAAACTCTCTCTCTGTTTCTCAAGCTTTCTTGTACTTTCCATGAAAGGTTTTCCTTGATTTGTATCTTCTTGTTTAGCTTGTGATCTTTAACACTCTATTGTATTCTACCATTCTAATCATCTTCCTAAGTCACTTCTACTTTTTTTAGTATCCAAGTATATGATGTCTATACTTTGGTTAAACTATGTATTTGGTGCCTATACTTTGGTTAAACTATGTATTTGGTCCCTATACTTTGGTTTTTATTTAATTAAACTACATATTTGGTGCCTATACTTTACACTATATTTCAATTTAATTTCTAACATTTCAATTGTGTCAATTTGGTTCAGTAGCGACTCTAGAAATTTTTTTCAGGGTGTTCCGAAAAATTTTTCCCAGAATTTTTTTTTTTTTTTGGGTACATGGTTTTCTTATCAAATATTTGTCCATAATTCTAGAAAAAAAAAATAAATTATAAGTTTATTTGAATTATTAATAAAATTATTAATTATTGTTGTTTATTTGTTTCATTAATTTGTTTGTCTTTTATAAACTATAATTTGTTATAATGTTGTTTTATTAATTATAAAATTATTAATTGTTGTTTAGTCTAACATAATTTAATTTGTTTGTCTTTTATAATGTATTGGTTAATTATTTTGCTTTAATTATTGTTGTTTAGCGTAATAATAAACTATATTGCTTTAATTTGTTTGCCATTAATTATACTGCTTTAATTTGTTATATTGTTTAGCCTCATATGCATATTACAAAAAGAGCCAGTCATTACACATCTCTTGTGCAGCACAATAATTATAGTGCAACCTGGCCCCATGTGCCCATCTACCCCTACCCCACTCAATAGACAAGCACATCGGTACAAGCCTCATGCCTAATGCCCACAATCACAATAGTCAACTGTCAATCAGAAAATTTCACAATCACAAATTACAATACACATTACACATATCTCACTAACACCAACACAAACTGGCCAACACCAATGGATGAGAATAAGATAAAGCCAAATTTAAAAAAGTAAAAAAAAAAAAAAGGCAAAAAATAAAATATTAATAAACCAACCAATCACAAACTAACAATTCAAAAGAGAGTGAGAGAGTTAGACTCTTAAATAATAGAGCTCATTCATTAATTTTATTTCATTTCATTTCAATAGATTTCATTTTAGAGAGAGAGAGAGAGAGAGAGATTGCGAGAGAGTCAGAGAGAAAAAGTGAGAGAAATACCTTGAGATCCCGATCACCGAACTCCGAGCACCGGAGCAGCTCTGTGATGAGCCGATTTGCAATCTGCAATGAATGATGAGGCGCGATCTGCGATGAGGCAATGAGGGGCGATCTGCGATGAGGTGTGATTTGCGATGAGCGACGGCGAAGACGAGCGAGCTACGATGACGACGAGCGAGCTACGAGTGACGTGACCATGGGTTAGGTTTGCTCTGTATTGGGGTTTGGGGTTTGGTCTGCTTTGTCTGTATTGGGGTTTGGTTGACTGTGGGTTTTTTTTTTTTTTTTAGAATCTGTGGGTTTGTTGTGGGCTTGTTGTGGGCTTGCCTCTGTCTTGTTACAATTTTTTTGGGGTTTTTTTTCTTTAGATTTTAGTTCAATTTTTTTGGGATTTTTTTTTTTTTTTTTTTGCTTGAAAGTAGAACAAATAATTTTTTTTTTTTAAACTTGAGGGTGTTCCTAATTTTGTTGAGGGTGTTCCTGATATCTTCATATATAAAAAATTTTAATTATTATATAAAAAAAAAAATTCAAGTCAGGGTGTTCCTGGGAACACCCTAACTTGTGGAACACCCTGACTTGTACGTGGCGTCGCCACTGATTTGGTTTCTAACCTTTTAGTGTCATATCGAATTAGCTTCCATTGATGTGGTAATAAACTTTTTTTTTTTGGTTTTGTTTGGCACGTCAGCAATTTCCACCAAGAGACAACAATATAGACTAAATTGATACGACATTAAAAGGTTATGGACCAAATTGATACAATTGAAACGTTATAAACCAATTTAAAATAGGCATCTGTTATCGTGTGCCCTTAGGGCACACGTTTATGCCAATGATAATGGCGGCCTTCTTTGCATAGAAACTTGAAATAAGCTGAGAAGGGATTCTTTTTTTATCTTGCCAACAATCCTTTGATATGGCCGGATCTAACAAACTAAAATTACTATGATGTCCTCAAAATGTTTAAAAAGACAAAAGTGTATTTTTTTGCAATTTCCCTCAATTTCCAATTTCGTCTCCCACCAATACTTACTTTACCAATATTTACCTTTTCTTCTCCCCCACTTTACCAATATCATAGAAAAAACTAAAAGATGAGTTCAATATTCAACAAAAAGAAAAGAAAGAAGGATTAGTTCAATGAATGATCAAAGAATGTCTACAAGAATATAGTATTCAAGAAATTATAAATAAGGTACATATATTTCTTTTAATACGTAGTTCTTCTAATCTGATGAGGCATGTTGTGGACAGATACATCAGGTTATTGCACTCAACAAGTTCGAGAATTTTAGGGGAAGAAAGGATGCCCGACCACTCAGGCAAAGCTTCTATTCCATCAAATCCATCTATACACAAAGTTTCAAGGGTAGTGAAGTGTTGAATTTAGTCTGGGAGAAAGTTGAGTTTAGCTCACCCTTTCAATTGTAGATATTCGAGCATCATATGAGAGTGTTGGGTGAAATTGAGACTGGGGAAAACATCTAGCTCCTCACAATACCTACCAATACACAAACATTTCAAGCATTTTAATGACCCCTCCGGGTAGACGCGTGATGTTGCTGTAATCCTTCATAATTCTAACGTGCACAATGCATCCAACCCATCCATTTTTGCTGTCAGACCAATGAGTGGTTTGATAAGCTTGTGAAAAATTTAAGAAGAAAGAAAAAACTATCAAAATATAGTCAATTTACTGATTTAGTAATTTATTATTACTAATTAGATTTTTTTGGTTAAATTCAGTTTAGCTCCTATAATTTTACTCCTGTCATCAAATTAGTAAATTTTTTAATTATGTTCTATTAAAAGATCTAATTTATTCATAAAACAAAATATTTTGTCTCCAATGCTTTGGACATGAAACTCAGGGATGATCTTGAGCGTTTGAAGAAGATCAGGTCTGCTCTTATTTCTTTTCTTTCTTTTTCAACTTTACATTACCTCTTACCCATCATGTTGTTGTGAGCTTTGTCTTCCTTAAGATTGAAAGTTCGTCTCAATTTTTATGTTGAATTAGCCAATGAGTTCTAGATCATCTGGTACCTCATTGGTTCAAGACCCGCAGCATTTGTAATGCTCCAACAGAAATATATATATATATATATATATATATATATATAATGTTTTCTGCATTAGTCAAATCTCCTTGGCCAGGCTATATTTTGGATGGATGAGCACGAAGTCAGTTATTATTGAATACCTGTACTCAAAATAGTTAATGACGACTCTGCCCGTTCAGCTACCCTTTTCCTTGTTTTCACTCTTCTTTTTATGAGGTTACCTATGAGTGTTTAGCCGCCTAGAAGCTTTTGATATAATGAAGCATGTAAACTTGTTTGACATTGTGTATGGCATTAGCTTTTATGTGTGATGGTATTAATTATTCATAATTTCATATAATAGTTAAAGTTGACAATGCATTTTGCATTTTACTTATTCATTCGTCTTGATTAATGGTTTGTTGACTATCGTACAAGCCCCAATGCTGGTACCTTAGCCTTTAGGTACTGTGGCCAGTAGTTTGAATATGCATGTAGTATGTACAGCAGCAGATGAGGCGTGGCATATTTTTACTGATGCCTGGGATTTTTAACACTTGTGCAACATTGATGATTGTATAAGGAGAATTTTCATTGCTACATGCTAGGATTTATTCAGCCTTGGTGATAAAATGGCTGCTATTTTTTATTGTGGAGGGAGGAATAAAGAACAGTGTGAAGGTGGTCACTGATATCCCCCAAGAAAAAAAAATTGAACTACTCATTTTTAGTACACTTTTCTGCTCTCAGTAATACTTTTCTCTCTTTCTCCCATATGTTTGGAACTAATCTAGTACTAACTTATAAATTTCGGATGACGAACAAAAATAACGGTTATGAATGGTAAAAAATATTGGAAATGCAACAATCTATCCTCAAAAACTTTTATGTGAACTGATTAGCTGATGAATCATGTAGTGATTAGTGCCCCGAGGTCTGATGACAATTTGAAATTTCAGCATATCCTCAAATTCGGGATAAGTTTCTAAGAGAATTAGCTTATGCTGCTTAAATTATCCTCCGAGATGTGCTATTATTACCCTCAAGTTTTGATTTAGCATTGTTTAAATTAACCCAAATTAAGCCAACTTAGCTGATAATTAAGAATTGGTTTCTTGTAAATTAACCAAATAACTCAATAGATTCCAACTAACTCAACAAGGTCCAGTTAATGACGTCATTGAAAGTCACCAAATAAATAAATAAATAAATAAGGAGAAATAATAGAGATTTAGGAGTGAAAATGGGTTAATTAAAATAATACTTGTAGGTTTGGTCTTAGAATTATGTTATCATTCAATGTACATTTGCAAACATTTACCAGATAATTTAGACCATTTAAGTTTGATATTATCTACCAAAGTAATCCAAGTAGTGAATACTGCTACTTTGTCTTCACGTTCCCTCCCAAAGGTTCAGCCAAGTCATTCCACATATCTCTAAAATCCCTGAGATCCAATTAAATATGTTACATGAAAAAAACAGGAAATTGGGTGAGAATATATAAGCACCATATACGCAAAATAAGCTCAATCTCTCGTGTTGGCAAATTGCTACATTAATTGTGTCTCTTTAAGAATAAAACAAAATCTCATCTACTCAAATTGGAAAGGCATACTCATATGATGCCCATTAGACCACAAGATCTGTTTAAACCAAACATTACTACCAAGCCTAGCTAAAAAATCAAAGCAAAACAAAGTATCAATTTCTATTTTTTGATAAGTAATTTTGTTTGATTCTTCAATACATCCTTTGGGTTAAATCTACTCATCTTTTTAACTAAATATCACTTTTTCACAAATTTTAATTATTAAGAGAAAAATATTCCATTTGCTTTGTCTTAGATTCTAATCATCATGTTAGATTTACTAAAATGATGTAATTGAGTTTTGAAAACAGAGTATCAATTTCTGCAAGAATTTTTTCCCACGGCAGAGAGGTTATAGTGTAGCAACTTTTATCAGGGATAGAGAAGCATATGAGTGGCCTACTATGAGAATTTTTAAAAATAAATACATAAACTACAACAAAATAAGACATACCTAAATTCCTTAGCCATCTCTCCAATTGTTATAGACTTAGATGACTCTCCTCTAATTGAATTATGTGTTCAATTCTACGTAGCCTGTTCCAAAAATATTGCCATTAGCATGTAATAATAAGGACCTTTTATTGATTTTTCACATTTACCAAGGCAACAGAAATTAGCACCATGTGGAAGCAAAGTTTTGATAATAAAAGTCAGAAACATATGTAAACACAAAATTTCCCCAATTGTAGAAAATCAAAGAAATATGGTTTGCAAATATAAATTTGTATTGATGTATAATGAGTACAATCTCTGTTTTGACTCTTTTACAAAAAGTGCTCCTCTGATTCTATCTTCTCTATGGTCTTGACTCAAACGTGGAATTTTCTTCAACTTGGTTGAAAGGTGGATCCTTCACAACGTTCCTTCGAAAAATATTGCCCTTTGATTAGCATGTAATAATAAGGACCTTTTATTTCTTTTTCCAAATTGTCCTCTATTTATAGTGATTCACATTTATGCTTGAAAGTATGTAGTAGACTTTTGATTGGCCCAAATTTTCCTTAGAGATAATTATCTCTATTTATCTATTTTGATAAAGATCATATTTTGATAAAGATAATAATCAACAAAGATAAATAATTATCTCTATTTAATTTATTTAATAAAGATAATTATCTTCCAATTTTGAGTAGAAAATTTATCTTTATTTATTTATTTATTTATTTTAATAAAGATAATTACCCATAAATTTTGAATAGGAAATTTATCTTTATCTTGTGGGTCAAATGACACATGGCAAATTTTGATATGCCAATGTGATGCCAATTTGGATGACACATGTCGTCATCTAATTTAATTAATTTAATGGCATTAATTTAGAATTTGCCACTAAATTTTGATGTGACATTTTATAATTGGCTTAAAATTTTGTCTCTTACAACATAAAGATCAATGACCTAAGAAACAAAAGCATATGCTAATTCCATATATGATGCTAGGAATGACAATGGGACAGGTTTCTTTATACTCGAATCTGCCCCACGAACCCGTACCTATTACCCGAACCTAGCCCGTTTAATAAACTGGTTTTTTTATGCCCGCCCAAACCCATCCCGTTAGATTTTGGCCCAATTTGCGGCCCAATAAAAAAAATTGAATTGAAGCTTATACTGTGGCCTAAACAGGGAAAAAAAAAAATTCATTTTTGCCTAGATGGCAAATTCAAGCCTTATAACATCCATATTCAAGCTCATATAAAGTGACCCAAATGTCAAATCAATCCAAATAATAGGACCATTAAAAACCTATTGATCATAAATCAATAAATCACTTGTTAATTATAAATCAATAAATCGTAGCTAAGATCACCATTTAACCATAAATCAATAAATCATAGTCAAAATCACTTGCTAAATATAAAAATAAAATAAATCCAACAAGTCTAAAAAATAATTCCAACAAGTACAAGAAATTAAAAAGCTACTAAATTAATACAACAAGTCTAATCCCCCACAGATGTGACACAACTCTCATCCTCTTCGTTAGGCTCCACGTCATCAAGAATTGATTAAAGTTTACAATCTCCTGGCATAGTTGAACCTACAATAACAATGAATTAAAAAATAAAATAAACTTTATCAAATTGTAACCAGCAAATATAAAAATACAATTTTGGTTTCATTTTATAAATACAATATATGCAATTGTTAATCTTTCATTTCATTTCATAACTAATTCTGAGCACATATCATTGCTTTTATAGTCTTAGGATGAAGCCGACTACAGTAAAGTCTCTTTCTAGTGCTAAAGGCAAATTCTTAAATAACAATTGTGACAGAAATTATAAAAATATCTATTGCAATTTTTTGTAAAATATGATACTTGAGACCATTACTTTTTTACCATGTCAAAATATCAAAGTTATCAATCCTTTTCAACACCCTCTCGTTAATAAAATGATCAGATTTCATTAATGAAATTTGATCATTAATGAAATCTGATCATACAATAGTTCAAAGTACTTGTACTATTGTATGACATTGCCCCACCCACATCATTTAAAGTATTTGCAAGCAAGCACATGAGAACTTTCTTTATTATCTACACGGACTCATCTACATTTCCATACAAGTCAAGCAATTCATAATAAAATTCTTAATTTTTTCGATCTCCCAAGAAAAGTGTACTACTATGATTTTATAGGCTTGATATTACTTTGTTGGAATAAAAGTTAATATTAAGAATTGGAAGTCTTACTCTTACATCTATGGGAAACGAAATCCTTGACCTGTGCTATCAACTGGGACGACTGAGGCAATTCTGGAAATATATAAAACGCATGCATCATGTCTGGATACTCGATTAAGCGAGCCTGTTTCCCAGATTTCTTCAACCACTCATAGTAACTCCTCTGCCGATCCTGTAACGGGTCGAATCCCCCAACAAATACAACCGTTTCCGGATACTCCAAACCCGAAATATCAACCGCGTTGGGCCCACTCACATTGACTGCCTCGTGATCCTTATCCGACCCATGTGGCAAAAACACCTTCCAATACCAATCAGTTCGTTCCAACGAAACGATTGGACCTTTCCGCAACCGGAGCTCCGAATCCGTTCTCCCCTCTCCTCCGAAAAACGGTTGGATCGAAATCAACCCGATAATCTTAACGACCTGGAGCACTTCCCGACTTGCCCGGATTGCCACGTGGTGCGCCAGGTTGGCACCTGCACTGTCGCCAGCTAAGAAACATTTCGACAAGTCCGCAAAATCCGGGAGTTGTTTGAGTTCGCTGCTGCGATGATTAAGGTATTGAATGACGTCGAATCCGTCGTCGTATTGAGAAGGGTAGCGGTGTTCCGGGGAGAGGCGATAGTTGACGGAGATGACAACGGCGGGGAGTGTACGAGAGAAACGGCGGCAGACGGCGTCGTATCCGAAGGAGGAAGGGGAGAGGAAAGTGAAGCCGCCGCCGTGGAAGAAGATCACGACGGGGAGGGAAATGGAAGTGGAAGCGGTGTCCGTGGGAACGAAGAGGCGGAACCAGAGGTCGCGAGAAGGGTCGACCATGATGTCTGAAGATTTGACGCCTTTCACGGGGTTGGGATTTGGGCTTGCTTTGACGTCGAGAAGAGAGAGGATACGGCGGTTGACGGTGCCGTCAGATCGGCTGAAAAAGTCGGTGACGGCGGAGAGGGCGGAGATGGAGATCCGCGTCTTCCATGGGAGGACCAAGGAATGAGAATCTGAGTACTGTTTATTATTAGCACTCATTTTGAGTTGAGTTGCAGATCGAAGAAAAACTTGTGGTTTGTTTACGTGTGTGCGCTACGTGCGTGCTACCAAGTTGAAAGAAGGGGTGGACTTTTTATGGGAAGTATTGATGGGGATGGCTAGGTCAGTCACTTGCCAAATATAAATGGCGATGGTTGGGTTTCGTGGTGCAGGTGTTAGTGGGGATGGTTGGGTCAGTCACTTACTATATATATTAGTGCCACTTTGCCGTTAATCCTTCATAATTCTAACGTGCACAATGCATCCACCCCATCCTTTTTTGCTGTCGGACCATTAGTCCTTCATAAACTATATATATACAGTCCAGTAGCCTCTGAGTGCTCACATGCCTGCTCAGAAGATTTTTTATTTTTTTTAAGTTAATGCTAATATTTTTCGTGGATTATAAATTAAGATTATTACACATTTTTCAATCATAAAAATCTTAAGAGTGTGACGAATGTTATGCATTTGTATCAACATGAGTGTATTAAGAGTATAGTCCTATTTTGTTGAAAACTAATGTGAGTTTTCAAACTCAAAGAAAGAGCCCTGACGTGAGTGAAATGGAGTGTAGTCCTATTTTGTAAATAGTATTTTACGTAGAAGTATTATTTTGCCCTTACTTAAATATAGGTCGTAGAAGTATTTTAGAAAAAAAAATTCGGTCTAAACAGGAGAAGCTCCTTAAATAGTAGTAGTAGTAGTGTGTATATATATATATATATATATATATATATAGAGAGAGAGAGAGAGAGAGAGAGAGAGAGAGAAAGAGAGAGAGAGAGAGAGAATCTGTTTGTATTCAGATTATTGCGTCCACGTTTTACTGAAAACACGTTTCAGCCTCTTTTTTTTTCCTTGGACTGCGCTTCTTGCACTGTTCATTGTCCATGAATAGTGCATTTAGGCTTATGAACAGTCCCAAGTTGGCGTTTCACGCCTTTTTTTTTTTTTTTTTAGCCGTGATTTTTGACTTTTCTACACACCAATGGATCCCATGCACTGTTTACGGAACCCACAAATCTCGCTTTTCAACAACTTTTTCATTAAAAATGGGTTCCATTGCATTATTCACACATTTAAAAATTATTTTGCTATAATGTTTTCAGTTTTCAGCTGTATCCAAACGGACCCATAGTTTACCACTTATTAAGAGTAAATACATAGAAGAATGTGAGAATCAAGCCATGATACAGTCGCTGTTCTAAGCGTCAGTTATAATCCTAAGGAGATTAACTGGTTTTCAATTCCCAATTTCATTGGTTAAAAAATTCCTTTCATTGATGGAATCTTCTAATATGTTGCATGTTTGGAAACACACTACATAACACCCAAAGAGACATCAGAGGATCTGAAATTTTTATATTGAACCTTGCAAATGACCTTAATCTTCTAAAATATGCATTAATTTTTTTATTTTCACCAATTTTATTTAACCTAAATAGTAATTATCATATTGATATTAGTAAATTTCAATGGCTAAGAATAATTTTGCAATTAAAAGGTACATCAGTTTTATTAGTGAAATGAATTATCTGAGTTAATCATGATTATAGGCATTGCATGATAGAATAGGAGGTGAGGCACATTTGTTGTCTGTTTGGAATTAATTAGAACATGAGTAATTGCTAGTTTTCAAAGAACTTAAGCTCTAGATTTTAACTACATATGATTTGATCAAGACATAGGTTGTTAGCTGATGCTGTTAAAGGGGAGTTGGTTACTCATATACTTTTTTCACTTTTTGGTAGCTTAGAATTGTAGTCTACCGTGGCTTTAGTGTTCCTCTCATTGGTTTAATTACAGAATGCAAAGATCTATAAATAACAGTATTGGTTGCTGGGAAGGGTTGGGGGGAAGGTTAGGGTGTTGTAGCATGGAGGACAATCTCTTTTGTCTAATACATAATCTGGGGCGGTTGCCCTTATAAGTGAGGGGGTTCAATGAACCCCCTGATAAAAAAAATTATATATAAAAAATATATATTTTTATTAATTTAACTCTTGCACACCCTAATTACAAATCAATTTAGCACAAAAATCAAACAACATAGATAGTTCATCCCAAAACTAATTAACAACACAAATTACTCTCTCTTTCTCTCTTGAATCTCATCTCTATTCTCTATTTGACTTTCTATATATCTTCAACTCTAAGAGTAAAATGTGAGTGATTGTGAGTTCTAAATGTCTCTCTTTATTATGAATTTATATTATATGTGTGTGTGTGTGTGTGTGTGTGTGTGTGTGTGTGTGTGTGTGTGTGTGTGTGTGAGAGAGAGAGAGAGAGAGAGAGTGTGTGTGTGTGTGTGTGTGGTTGATACTAATTTTGTGCATTATTTTTTTATTTTTTGATATAATGTTATTTGTGCGAATTGTGATGTGTGTGAAGGTGTACATGTATAGTATAAATATGCTATAACTTTATATTATTTAATAACCAAGAAATATAGAGGATTTGTTACATGTGTATATTGTTATCATGTTATAATAACTTTTTGTTATAAAACTAGTGATTCGAGAAAAAAAAAAATAGTAAAGTTAGTGATTGTTAAATGTATTATTTATGTATGATGAGTGTGGTTATGTGGGTCAATAATTTATGAAATAACTAATAAATAATGACAACTACACAAAAATAAAAATGTTATACAAACTTAACAAAATAAAATGGTTACATCTACATTAATGATAGATAATGACAATTGATAATAAACTATCATGTGACGATTTCAAAATACAAAAACTCGTAGAAAGAAATTGTAAAATTTCATGTATATGTTTTTTTTTCAATAACACAATATATTCATATTATCTTTTTATTAAAATCTGTTTAATTTAAATTTCTTAATAACCCCCCTCAAGAAAATTCCTAAAGCCGCCACTGTACATAATCATTAGTAAGTTACATGCAACTATACTCTCCATTCTATTCTTATAGGAGCAGGAGCTGTCATTTAGGCTAGAGCTCATGGCCCTTTTTGTCTAATTTGAAGTATTTGGAATGAGCACAATGGTAGAGATTTTGAGGGTGTTGGGATCTTGCTTCCCAAACAAAAAGGTAGTGTTATAGTGATTGTTGTTCTTCTGTCTTTCCTCTAATCGAAGATTTTTATTTTTCTTTAGCTCCTTTCGAATTTATGATATCTCTAAATTGTTGGACATGGTTGCTGTAGCTGGTTAGTAGCTCACATATAGAATTCATGTAGTTGGGCATTTCTCTTCCCTTTGTTTCCCCCTCTTGGCAGAATATGTACTTGCCAAGAAAATAATTGAATGAAAATACTTTTAATTTGTGTGCAAAGTACATTACTATATATATTCTTCTCAGAATTCATATCTTGGAGACAATATTTTTCTGGTTGCCATTTAGCTGTCTTCTGACACAAGTTGATCTTAATTTCCATGTTTTTTTATGGAAGATTATGAGGTAAACTTTTCCAGAATATTGGATTTTTGCATTGATTAAGTTTTAAAATTTGCAAATAAATTTGGGTGAAGACTTGTAATTTGGCTATTGTAGTATCTACATTCCTACAGTTGATGTCATATTGTAGATGTATACATTTTGTTTTATGTGGAAATGATTTCCAGATTGACAAAGGTTAAAAGGCAAATACATTGATAGTCATTCAAGATGTATTTGTAGTATTCTTTTGTCAAACTCAGAAGTTGAATATATCACATTTTCTCTAACTCGTGCTTCCAAGAAAAATGTTACTAGAGTTCATTTTTCTTACTATTATATAAGGTAGGTTTGTTACTAAAATTTCTCTTTTGGTACCAAAATTGAAGGTGCTAGATCTCTATGTTTGGTTGAGCTCTATTTCATTGAACATATCTTTCCTCAATGGCGGAACTCACTTTAGACACATGAACTTGATTCTTTGGTCTAACTTGGGAGGTCCTGATAGTATTGTTATTGCTAAAGTGTACTCCTGAGGGTTTTTGTCTATAAGAGACACAGCTTATTTTAGACACATTACCCAGATTATTGGTATAACATGGGAGGTACTGACATGATTGTTATTGCTATAATGTACTCTTGATGATTTTGCTCTATAAGGAGGAACTGAGCTTATTTTAGACATATTTCTTTGATGCTTTGGTTCAACTTTAGAGGTTTTGACAGTATCATTATTGCCAATATGTAAACCTAAGGAATTTGGCCTATAAGAAACTGAGCTTATTTTATACACATTGCCCTGATGATGCTTTGGTGCAACTTGGGAGGCTCTGATAGTAGTATTATTGTCATTTTGTATAAGGTGCTCCTAAAGTACTTTTTACTTAAAAACACATCCATTGTAAGGTGCTCTTAAGATAAGTTGTCGTTGAGTCTACCTAGGGCGTTTTTGTCACAGACTAACTATGGGCAGTCATGACTATTAGGTAAATACTTTTATGGCCTTTTGTTATATGATAGATACTTATTTTGATTTATCCAGTTACATAATTTTAAATGTTTACTCATTTTCTTTATTGTGATTTATCTAATTTATTGTTGTAACAATTTAGGTGATATTCCTATGGATTACAATGATCATAATGATAATAGTGATGAAGATCATTCTTATGATATGGAAAACAATGAATATGATGATATGTTCTTGTTGTTGCTGGATGTCATGTTGCAGTAACATATTTTATGAAATATCTTGATAAACAACCTTGTAGAGATTCTGAATAAATTGGCTATATGTGGTTGATGGATTGTTTGATGGGTAATGAAACGAAATGTTACAAAATGTTTAGAATGAAGCCACACGTTTTCCTTCAATTGTGTAATGTTTTACAATATACATATGGACTTCAGCACACAAGGCATATTAGGCTTGAAGAGTCAGTAGGTATATGTTTAATGATACTTGGACAAGGAGCTTGTAATTGGATGGTTCAAGAAAGATTCCAACATTCTGGTGAGACTATACATAGATATTTTCATAGAGTTCTAAAACACCTTAACATAATGTCAATGGATATCCTCAAGCCTTCTGACCCTACATTTAGTGTAGTTTCAAAACATATACAGAAGAATCCATTGTACATGCCACACTTTCAAGTATTCATTTCATACATTCTAATTTGTTTCTAAGATTTGTTAGGATTATTTCCTAAGTAACTAAAATTTATATTATATTTTAGGACTGTATTGATGTCATTAACGGTACACATATCCAAGTTGTTGTTGGAGACGACAAGAAAGCTCCATATTATAATAGAAATGGTGTGACATCTTTTAATGTGATGGCAGCATGCGATTTTAATTTACTTTTCACATTTGTTATGACTGGATGGGAGGGTGCAGCGCATGATACACATTTTTTTAGATACTATCCGTCGACAATCTGTCAACTTTCCAAAACCACCACCAGGTATATAATATTTTTCTATATTAAATATGTATGAAGGATATTATTTATGTACATCTTACATTTTTTTTTCCTTTTACTAGGAAAATATTATTTAGTTAATGCTCGATACCCCTTAAGGAAATGATATTTGCCACCTTATAAGGGACAGAGGTATCATCTTTTAGATTTTCGAAGAGCTGGTAAAGGGAATCACATAGAAGAGAGGTTTAATTATGTTCACTCAAGTGTGGAAGGATAGATGAAAATTTTTGAAGCAAATGCCATCTTATGACATTAAGGACCAATGAAACATTATAGTTGCTACTTGTGTTTTGCATAATTTTATTAGAAAACATGATAAGGAGGATAAGGGATTGAATTGGGATGAACATAACTTGGACATACCAAGAAGTAATAGTAGTGGAGAAGGTAGTAGCAGACAGACAAACGTTGAAAATATACAAGATGAAGAGATGAAATTTGTTCGTGACAAAATAGCTCAATCAATTTGTAGGTTGTAAACAATATATTTACTATTTCTGTTTTGGTGTTTTGGTTTTTAATTTTTTGGACAAGAACTTTTTTATTATTATAATGGCTTGTCTAGTATTAATATTGTTGGCAATTAACATTTTAATATAATTATTTTCCTAATCATTTTAATATTTTTTTCTTGATGAGTTATTTTTAATATTTTAAATTTGATAAACTTCTTTCCATGAATTTCAACAATGAAAACATCATTGTTGTTGTTATTATTAATGTAATTGTTAAGCTCAATTACATATTTTCAATAATAAAAAAAACACTAATTACAGGAAAAATGACAATATAACCTTCAAAAAATAGTTAAGTCCTTTTTTGGAATTTTCACTCAAAACAACTATTTTTAAAACAGCTTATCCAAACGCTTAATCTGGCTTTAAAAATAGAAAACGCATATTTTCACATTTTTACCAAACGCTTATATGTGGTTTTTAAAATGAAGTTTTCAAAACGAATGTTTTAAAAACGCTAGTTTTTAAAACATATCTTTTGAAACAGTTTATCCAAACATGCCCTTGATAAGCTTGTGAAAACTTTAAGGAAAAAAAAAAAAAAAAACTATCAAAATATAGTCTATTTACTGATTTACCAATTTATTATTACTAATTAGATTTTTTTGGTTAAATTCAATTTAGCTCCTATATTTTTACTCCTGTTATCAAATTAGTATATTTTTTAATTATGTTCTATTAAAAAATCTAATTTATTCATAAAAACAAAATATTTTGGTATCAATTTAATACATTTCTTAAGAAGGAATAAGAATTCTCTGCATTTTGCCTTAAATAATGCAACAACCATAAATTATTTACAATATTTTTATAAATTGTTGATGTGACCAACTTCTTATTAGTTTTCATCAAGGACCATCATTAAGATCATTTTTTCATTTATCAATAACCACTCACTACTTCAGCGGTTTGTAAAAAAAAAAAAAATTGAAAAAAAGTTTGTATCTCTAGCATTACTCTTTTACCTTTTATCTTATTGTAAATGTATTAATTAAATAAGGAAAAAGTTAACATATACTCTAAGGGCATTGGTTGAAGAACTATTTTTAGAAATTTTTTACAAAAAAGAAAAAAGTACTTTTCTCTCATATTTAGAGAAAAAAAAAAAGTACTTTTCTCTCATTTTTTTAATATTCCCCAAGAAAAAAATTAAACTATTCATTTTTAGTAGACTATTCTGTTCTCAGTAATACTTTTCTCTCTTTCTCCCAAATGTTTGGAACTAATCTAGTACTAACTTATAAATCTCGGATGAAGAACCAAAATAACCGTTATGAATGGTAAAATATATTGGAAATGCAACAAACTATCCTCAAAAGCTTTTATGTGAACTAGTTAGCTAATGAATCATGTAGTGATTGCCCCGAGTCTGATGACAAATTTGAAATTTCAGCATATCCTCAAGAGATTAGCTTGTGCTACTTAAATTATCCTCCGAGCTGTGCTATTATCCTTATCATTGTTTAAATTAACCCAAATTAAGCCAACTTAGCTGATAATTAATAATTGGTTTCCAGTTAATTAACCAACTAACTCAATAGGTTCCAGTTAATGACGTCATTGAAAGTCACCAAATAAATAAATAAATAAGGAGAAATAATAGAGATTTAGGAGTGAAAATGGGTTAATTAAAATAATACTCGTGGGTCTTTACTTAGAATTATGTTATCATTCAATGTACATTCTCAAACATTTACCAGATGATTTAGACCATTTAAGTTTGATATTATCTACCAAAGTAATCCAAGAAGTGAATGTTGCTACTTTGTCTTCACATTTCCTCCCAGAGGTTCAGCCAAGTCATTCCACAGATCTCTAAAATCACTGAGATCCAAATAAATATGTTACATGAAAAAAACAGTAAAATGGGTGAGAATATATAAGCACCATATACACAAAATAAGCTCAATCCCTCATGTTGGCAAATTGCTACATTAATTGTGTCTCTTTAAAAATCAAACAAAATCTCATGGGTTATAATACTAAACCATTTTTTTTAAATCAAATCTACTCAAATTGGAAAGGCATACTCATATGATGCACATTAGAACACAAGATCTGTTTAAACCAAACATTACTACCAAGCCTAGCCAAAAAATCAAAGCAAAACAAAGTATCAATTTCTTTTTTTTTATAAGTAATTTTGTTTGATTCTTAAATACATGCTTTGGGTTAAATCTACTCATCTTTTTAATAGAATATCACTTTTTCTTTTTGATATAACACAAATTTTAATTATTAAGAGAAAAATATTCCATTTGCTTTGTCTTAGGTTCAAATCATCGTGTTAGATTTACTAAAATGATGTAATTGAGTTTTGAAAACAAAGTATCAATTTCTGCAAGAATTTTTTCCCATAGCAGAGAGGTTATAGTGTAGCAACTTTTATCAGGGATAGAGAAGCATATGAGTGGCCTCCTACGAGACATTTAAAAATAAATACATAAACTACAACAAAAGAAGACATACCTAAATTCCTTAGCCATCTCCCTAATTGTCATAAACTTAGATGACTCTTCTCTAATGCGAATTATTTGTTTAATTCTACGTGGCCTGTTCCAAAATGTTGCCATTAGCATGTAATAAGGAGAAAATTGGCAATTAACATTAATTTTCAAACATTATAATTAGTAGGTACTGTTTGGAAAGTATATATTTTAGTAACATCTCGACTCTTAGGTGCGCGACCCAGGTGTGTTGGGATTGTTGCGTTTTTGGATTTGTTAATTTTTTTTTTTTGTATTTCATTGTGCTAGGATTTCTGTGTTTCTGGGCTTACTCATGTGCTGAGATTGTTGTGTCTCTGGATTTTTCTGGATTTGTTAATTTTTTATTTTTTTTTTTGGTATTTCATTGTGCTGGGATTTCTGTACTTTTGGCTTGGACTTGAAATTTATTTTGGTTTGTAAATCGAGTCTCTAAGACTCGATTTCCAAGTGGACGCCACGTGGCCAACGTGCCACATTAGACATGATCAGACCATGAAAATCAAGTATTTGAGACTCGATTTTGAGGCCAAAATCGACTCTCTTAGACTCGAGATGTTAGTAAAAAATATAGTTTCTAAATAGTGCCTACTAATTATAATGTTTGAAAATTAATGTTAATTGCCAATTTTCTCCAATGTATAAGGACCTTTTATTGATTTTTCACATTTACCTATGTAACAGAAATTAGCACCATGTGGAAGCAAAGTTTTGATAATAAAATTCAGAAACATGAAGATCAATGACCTAAGAAACAAAAGCATATGCTAATTCCATATACGATGCTAGGAATGGCAATGGGATGGGTTTCTTATACTTGAACCCACCTCGTGAGCCGGTACATGTTACTCGAACCTAGCCCGTTTAATAAACGGGTTTTTTTATACCTGCCCAAACCCATCCTATCAGATTTGGGCCCAATCTACAGCCCAAATTGTGGCCCAATCAAAAAAATAAATTGAATTGAAGTCTATACTGTGGCCCAAATAAACAAATAAATAAATAATTGCGCAGATGGCAGATTCAAGCCTTATAATGTCCAAATTCAAGCTCATATAAAGTGACCCAAATGCCAAATCAATCCAAATCATAGGACCATTAAAAACCTATTGATCATAAATCAATAAATCACCCGTTAATTATAAATCTATAAATCAACAAATCATAGCTAAGATCACCATTTAATTATAAATCAATAAATCATAGCCAAGATCACCTGCTAAACATAAAAATAAAATAAATCCAACAAGTCTAATAAATAATTCCAACAAGTCCAAGAAATTAAAAAGCAACAAAATAAATCCCACAAGTTTAGGTTAATTACAAACCAACTTAATCCAACAAGTCCAAGAAATTTAAAAGCTGCTAAATTAATATAACAAGTCTAATCCTCCACAGTTGTGACATAACTCCCATCCTTTTCATTAGGCTCCTCATCATCAAGAATTGATTAAAGTATATAATCTCTTGGCATAGTTGAAGAACCTACAACAACAATGAATTAAAAAATAGAATAAACTTCACCAAATTATAACTAGCAAATATAAAAATACAATTTTGATTTCATTTTATAAATACAAATTATACAATTGCTAATCTTTGATTTCACTTCTTAACCAATTCTAAGCACACATCATTGCCTTTATAGTCTTGGGATGAAGCTGACTACGATGTGGACTTAACAATCTCCCACTAGTGCTAAAGGCAGATTCTAAAGTAACAGTTGTGATAAAAATAGCTAAAATATTCATTGCAATCCTTTGTAAAGTAGGATACTTGAGACCATTACTTTTCCACCATGCCAAAATATCAAAGTCTTCACTCCTTTTCAACACTTCCTCATCAATGAAATGATCAAATTCCATTCTAGCACTCCCATGCTTCTTTGAAGTACTTGAACTATTGTTAACAAACAAAACAAAATATGACATTGCCCCACTCAACCTACATTTAATCTGAACCACATCATTTGAAGTACTTGCAAGCATATGAGAACTTCCTTCATTATCTACACGGGACACATATACATCTTCATACTCATCAAATAATTCATAATAAAGATTCTTAATTTTTTTCAATCTCCAAATCAGAATTATTACTGATGATGCAATAAAATCGTCAGTAAGCCACACGGTCCACACGTGCTCCCGATGACGTACCTGCACAACAAAGAGAGTGAAGACCTTTGAAAGGGCACCGGCGTGGTACCGGCCAAATACCCTCCGAAGGTTAAGTTAGAAACCTTTACTTTCAACACTAGAGTGCTAGAGTTGAGTTATTTGTGCGTACCTTGCTTTGAGAGGGTCTTGGGGTATTTATAGTAGCGTTAGGCCGAGATCCAAGCCTTGATCAAAGAGTTCTTTTCCTTTTAGGACAATAATACTTGGATCTCACGCATCTCCTAGAATCCTTGTCCTTGTAGGGGTCTCCTTACTTAGACGTGTCGTTCAAGAATTGTTCGAGTATGCGTGTTGGCCAAGTAAGGTTGCGGATGGAGCCGAGACTGACCTCGTCAACCTTCTCCCGTCAGCTCGGCTACGCACTAGGATTTACTGTGGAGTCCTTCAGCCCTAGATCTCCGTATGTTGTAGGTCGTCAGCATCGGGTAGCTTAAGAGTTAAGGTCGTCAGCCTTGGGGTCGTCAGCCCCAAGCCCGTCAGCTTTACGTCCTTTAAGATAACCCTTATCAATTACCATAAATGTTAGGATAATAAAACTCCAATAACTTCATCTTATATCTTGGATCCAAGATAGTAGCAACAGCTATAACAACATTAACATTAGTCCAATAAAAATTAAATTTAACAAGCATGCTTTCTGCCATCCTACTTATCATCTCATTTGAAGACAAACTTCATTCAAATACTATTTTCAACTCACACACCAAAGTAAAATACGTATTAGTTGTGGGATACTTACGACC
Source organism: Castanopsis chinensis (assembly GCA_032878915.1). Taxonomy (NCBI): domain Eukaryota; kingdom Viridiplantae; phylum Streptophyta; class Magnoliopsida; order Fagales; family Fagaceae; genus Castanopsis; species Castanopsis chinensis. The sequence goes on along the minus strand of JAVQMG010000111.1, from coordinate 438,496 downwards.
AGAGACTAACTCAGTCACACTATAAAACAACTCCAACCTCCCACAAATATCTTTGGCTACCTCCTAATCATAATCATATGGCAAACAAGTTTAGAGAGCTAAAGTGCAAAGGAAGCTTGCTGACCAAAATGACAAAATCATTTATGTTTTATTGAAGAAACTACTTGTAGTTTTAGAAGGTAAAGCAAGGCATGTGAAAGGCACGTGAGGAAGCTAGCCGTTAGTTAGTTATTGAGTGACAGGTGGCTAATTATTATTGGTGGAGTGTTTTTAGGAAAGTTGTTAGAAGTTAATTACATTTTCCCACTCCTTTGCTTTCCTGTTAGAACTGTATTCAGTAGTATAAATGTAGAGCAATGCAATGTAAATTAGTAAGTTCTTGTAATCATAGAAATTCAGTATTGAGATTTTCTTTCTCACTCAAAAATTCTCTCTCTGTTTCTCGAGCTTTCTTGGAGTTTTTGCGAAAGGTTTTCCTTGATTTGTATCTTCTTGTTTAGCTTGTGATCTTTAACACTCTATTGTATTCTAGCATTCTAATCATCTTCCTAAGTCACTTCTACTTTATTTAGTATCCAAGTATCTAGTGTCTATACTTTGGTTAAACTATGAATTTGGTGTCTATACTTTGGTTAAACTACGTATTTGGTTCCTATACTTTGGTTTTTATTTAATTAAACTACATATTTGGTGCCTATACTTTATACTATATTTGTTAATTCCTAATATTTCAATTGTGTCAATTTAGTCTCTAACCTTTTAATGTCATATCGAATTAGCTTCTATTAATGTGGTAATAAATTTTTTTTTTTTTTTTGCTATTTGCCATGTCAGCAATTTCCATCAAGGGATAATAATATAGATCAAATTGACACGGTATTAAAAGGTTAGGGACCAAATTAATACAATTGAAATATTATAAACCAATTTAAAATAGGCATTTGTTACCGTGTGCCACATTTATGCCAATGCTAATGGGGGCCTCCCTTGCATAGAAACTTGAAATAAGCTGAGAAGGGATTCTTTTTTGATCTTGCCAACAATCCTTTGACATGGCCGGATCTAACAAACTAAAATTACTATGATGTCCTCAAAATTTTTTAAAAAGACAAAAATGAATTTTTTGCAATTTCCCTCCATTTCCTATTCCATCTCCCACTAATACTTACTTTTCTAATATTTACCTTTTCTTCTCCCCCACTTTACCAATATCATAGAAAAAACTAAAAGATGAGTTCAATATTCAGCAAAAAGACAAGAAAGAAAGATGAGTCCAATATTCAGCAAAAAGACAAGAAAGAAAGATGAGTTCAATGAATGATCAAAGAATGTCTACAAGAATAAAGTGTTCAAGAAATTATAAATAAGGTATATATATTTCTTTGGTTCTTAATTTATTTTTCAAATATATTGAAATATGATGTTAATATTTATTTATCATTTTTGTTAAATTATTATATAATCAATGGATGAGAATTTTGTTGCAAGTGAGATTCATCAATTAGTTCCAATGAGTTGTTTTGACTTAAATGAATTACCTCAAGAATGTATACTGTTTTATTTAATTTTATTTATAGTTTATATTTCATTTATAATTGAATATGATGTTGATTTTTTTTTTTTTAATCCTTGTTACAACATAGAACAAATGAATGATATTGTAATTGCAAGTGAGATTTATCAAAGTGTTTCAAGGAATTGTGTTGACTTAAATGAGCTTCCAAATGATGGAGAAAATAATGACATTTGTGGGGAGAAAATAGTGGTTTGGAATGAATATCCAATGGAAGAAATAGGAGTTATTGAAGAAAATGAAGATATTAATTCAATAGAAAATGAGATTGAACCTTTTGTTGGTCAATGTTTTCTTAGTGAAGAAGAGGCTTTCATTTTTTATAAAAATTATGCAAATTGATATGGTTTTACAATTCGAAAAGGTCATTTTGTCACAAAAAATGGAGAAATGTAAGACGTGATTTCTTTTGTCACCGAGGAAGTAGACAACAATTAAAAAGAGTGGATTCATCTAAGGAGCAACAAAATAGGATATTTACAAGATGTGGATGCAAAGCTCATTTGAGAATTACATTGCAAAAGTCATTTGACATTTTTCCATGGGAATGGCATGTCACTAAGTTTGTTATAAAATCACAATCATGAATTGTTATCCCCTTTGGAAGTGAGATTTCTTCTGGCCAATCAAGTTATCACTAAAAAAGATAAAGATTGCATTCTCTTATTGAAAAATGGTGGACTTTCGGTTAAGCAAATAATACGTGTTATGGAGCTTGAGGAAGGTGTGAAGCATGGAGATCTTCCATTTTTTAAAAGAGATATCCATAACCTTTATGTGAAAATGAGAAGGATGCATGCAATGAATGTTGTTATGGGTCTCTTACAATTGTGCAAAGTTGCTAAGGAAAAGAAGTATAAGTTTCAATATGCATATACAACTGATGAAGAGAGTAGGTTGGAGCATATTTTTTGGGCACCTGCTCCTTGTTTTGATTGGTACCAAAAAATATGGAGATGTGGTTGTTTTTAATACTACTTACAAAGTAAATGCATATAACATGCCTTTTGGTATTTTTGTTGGTATCAATAATCATGGAAAGACAATTCTCTTTGGTTGTGCACTTCTTCAAAATGAAATAACTAGTGCATTTCAATAGTTAATAAAGGTACATAAATTATTTAATTATCTTGTAAGGTTGTGCAATTATTTTTTGATTTTATTTGATTAATTAGTAGTTTAATAGTATATATCCTTCTATATTTTTTCATTTGCTAATAATTTTGTATTTGATTAATAGACTTTTGCAAATTTAATAAAGAAGTCACCTAAGGCAATTTTAACAGACCAAGATCCAAGGATTATAGAGGCTATATCAAAAGAATTGTCATCCACAAAACATGCTTTTTGTATTTGACACATTACTGCTAAATTTAGTGGTTGGTTTATGGCAATTCTTCGTAGTCAATATTCAAATTGGTGCACGGATTTCTACAAGCTGTATAAGTTAGACTCATGTGAAGAATTTGAGCATCAATGGTCTCAAGTTATGGCAAAATATGATATGCTTACTAACAAGCATGTAAGTGGTTTATATCAAATCAAGCATTTTTGGGTACCATGTTACCTTCGTGGCTATTTTTTTGGGAGAATGGTAACAACCGGAAGATCCGAAAGTATAAATGCATTTATCAAACGGTTTGTTAGTTCCCACATAAACTTGACCCAATTTATTGAACAAGTAAGTCATTTTTTATCTTATTTTATTGTAGAATTTGATTTATTTTTTTATTTGTTAATGTTTGTAGTGTTTATGTGTCTTTAAATTATTTACAATTTGTAATTTTAGGTTGGCCTTGCCATTGAAGATATTGAGCAAACACTATCACATGATACAATGTTGGAGAAATATAGAGGTCTTCTTTAAGAACATCGTCACCGATAGAAGAACAAGCACATAGTTTGTTGACCCCTTATGCTTTCAAAATTTTCCAAGAAAAGTTTGGAAGAGCCACACAATATTCGGTACTTCAAGAAAATGGTATTGAATTTGTGTTGCAATGTTTTGAAGAAAAAACTAGCCAAAAAGCACTTGTTCTTATAGGATGGTGAGATGACTAGTTGTAGTTGCAAGAATTTTGAATTTTGGGGTATACTTTGTCATCGCACACTTAGTGTATTCATTCACAAAGATTGTTACCAAATTCCATCTTTGTATCTTCTACCACGTTGGTGTTGCAAAACATCATTAGGTGGAAAAGAATTGATGCTGTTGAATGATGAAAATTTTGTGGACAAGGAAAATAAGGTTGATGCTAATGCTAATGATGCAATTGATTGAGATTGTTTTGTTCGTTGTCCTCCACTCTCAAAGACGAAAGGTCGCCCAAAGCAAAAAAGAATGAAAGGTGGAAAAGAATTGGGAAAGCAAAAGAGAACTTGTGGGTTTTGTAAGCATATTGGCTATAACGTCTCTACATGTTTGGAGAAGGAGAAGGAAAACTCGACTTTCTCAAATGGTGCAAAGAAAATGAAAAATTGTACTTCAATAGATACGGGAATGAACCCAATATTTTATTTGAAATGTTAGGTCTTTTGCTTAAAAAATCACCAATATGATGTTTGCCAACTTTTTATTTTTGTTGGTGTTATATTATCATTTTAACAATATTATGCCAATGAATATCATGGATTCTTGAAAAAATAGAAAATTTTTTCCTATAAATAATAGTGTTTCACTAAAATTGAAATCTAATGTCACATATCATATCATGTATCATGACACTTTTTCAATCCAAAGCAAACCAGTCTTCTCACGACATTTGAAACACAAAATAGAGAGGTACTATTTTTAAACTTAAAATAATTTTAAAAATTACTATTTATGTTTTATTGTCTTAAGACACTAAATCTCTAACACCTCTAACCCACTACTAATCAATAAAATATTTTTTATTTCTTTTATTTTGGATTTTATTATTTTTACTATTTAAATAAAATAAATGTCGACTCCATGTAAAACCTTAAATCTATAGGGAAATATAGCGGGGCACCAACACAACCCCACCAATTCACGCTGGTTTGCCCCAACAAAAAGTTGGTGGACTGAGGATGGGGCCTCTCACATACTTACTCTGATAAGGCTAGTGGTACAGGACTAGAAAAAAAAATGCAATGACATAAGCTCATGCCATCACATATACAAATAGAAATTGCGGACTCAAAAGGAATTGGTCATTGTTGCAAGAAACAAGATTTTATTGTCGTGATATTGATAAACCTCATATTTCTTGAAATGTTACAAGCATAGATGTTATAAGAAGAAAATGTAATGCAAATGTGTATTTGTGAAAATTCACACTCTATAAAAACTCAGTGGCGGCGCCTAATAATTAATTTTTTTTATTTTATTTATCTACCTTTAAAAAAAATTAGGAACACCCTTAAAAATTTTTTATACCAATAAAATTAAAGAGAGATGCTACGTTCACAACATTTTTACAATATTTTCACAACAAATCACAAATGGTTAGTTGTTATTAGTTTAAATTTGAACCTAACACTAAGATTACTTTTTTGCGACAACAATAACAACCAGTAACAACTTACCACTTAAGATTTGTTGTAAAAATGTTGTGAAAATATTGTGGACACATCATTTCTCAAAATTAAATTTTGGTGGATTATATGTTACATTTCGACCAGTACCAGTTTTTAGAAGAAAAAAAAAAAAGAAAAATCCCTAAACTGACAAACTCATCAGCATAACATGTCATTACTTGCGTCGAATGCCTAAAAAACAAATCCAGTCATTGCAAAGGTCATCCCTTTTTCTTCTTCTTCTTCATTTTCTTCTTCTTTGCTTCATCTCAGATGCTCTTCTAGTCTACCTCTTCTTTCTTTATTTACTCTAGTTTTTGCTTTGTCAAGTTTTTTCTTTAGTTTTCCTTGTAAACTTTTAGCTTACCAACCCCACCCACATGACAAAGCTTTGGAAATGACAAAACTCAAAAAGCTGATAAAAGAGTTTGATTTCAAACTTATTTATTAAGTCTTGCCTTTTCCCAATGTGATATACATATATACGTTCGTATTGTACTATTTTTGGTTGTTGTTTTTCATTATTTAATTACATATTTATGTCTTAGTATTCTAAAACAGTAAGTGTTATGTAATAACTAAATGATTTGAGTGTCAAAAAAGAAAAACTAAATGATTTGTTTTATTTAAGATTTACTTATTTGGATAAGTAATTTTATGTTGTACAAGAAAATATAAATATATATTATTTTTAATTTTTTTTAGCAATCCCAAAACACCCTGAAACAGTACATTGAAATAGATCAGTACCGAAATATTTTGTTCCACTAAACAAATCAAATCAGTGTCCAAAACGTTATTCATAACGTTGCTTTCAAGCAAAAAGAAAAAACTAAAATAAAATTGAACTAAAATCTAAAAAAGAAAAAATTGTAACAGAGAATCTAAAGAAAAAAAATTTGTAATAGAGTAAACCCATCCAGGAACATCCTGAGAAACATTCTTAGAGCCACCACTGTAAAAACTTGAAATTTAAATATTTTATTGATGTGATCTTTATTTTTCTTAAATGTGTGATAAAAAGCTAAAAGTTAGTTTATTTTCAAAAATATTAAAGTTAGATTATTTGCATAAAGCAAAAAGAAAGTTTGTTTAAAGAAAAATCCAAACACACAATTGATATCAAAATTAAAAAAAAAAAGGGTAAAATTGCAAATTATACTTCTAAAATTTTGGGGTGTTTGAATTTTACACCCTAACGTTTCAAAATTTGGATTTTACCTCTTAAATTTTAGGGTTGTTTGGATTTTACTTTTTAAAATTTTGGGGTATTTGGATTTTACACCCCGAAGTTTCTAAATTTGGGGGTGTAAAATCCAAGCACCCCCAAACTTCTAAAAGTTAAATTTAAATTCTGAAATATCAGATTGTAAAATCTAAACACTCTCAAAATTTAGAGGTGTAATTTGAAATTTACCCTAAAAAAAAAAAGTCAAACTAATTTTGATATCAAAATATGCTAAAGTGCAAACTACACCATTAATGTTTGAGTGTTTTTAGATTTTACATCTTAAAGTTTTAGAATTTGATTTTACCTCTTGAAGATGTATATTGTTTGCATAAGTGGCCTCTTCATTTATACTTTTCCACTAAGTGCCACAAAATAATGTTACACATGTTTAGTTTGTCCAATAAAATAATATCACATGGTAGAATAAAAATGACGTGAATAATAGACACAATTGATACTTATAATAAATTTCACAATAATCATTCTAAAAAAAAAAAATCACAATAAATTTCATTATGGTTAAAATAATTAACTGTGATATAAATACTTAAATAATTTCACAAATACTTATATAAAGTTGCATTGGTAGCATTATTTAATCATTAAACTTAGATAATTGTTTGTTGCAAGGAGCCAAGGATCCATAGTCAAAAAGTTATTCACTGTGTAGGCCTATATGAAAAAAAAAATAAAAAATTGTTGTGTGGCTCTTTTTTTATCACGTATCCACATAAGGACAACATGTAGAACTTTGTTTCATAAATTTTGTCTTCATTTCAACGGCTACACCGCTATAACTACAACCGAGGATAGTGTGAGGGAGGAAAGTCTAGTCTTCAATGGTAGTGTTTCTTCTCTTTCAATTTCACTACATTTTTTTCTTTCTTTCTTTCATTTTCTCTCAAATCCCATCTCTTTCTCTGTATTTTTTTTTCTTTCTTTCATTCCCTCAACAAACAAAGACCACTGAAAATCAAAGAGAACTCAAGCATAAAATGGGGATGGCTTCAAGGATCACCCGATCATGAACCACGCCTAGCCGACGCACCCATTTCAAGGCCCCTCCTATCGTCGGCAACAAACAGTTGTTCAGCTTTGAACAGTTCCAGCACCGAGATTCACAATTATTTAAAACCCATATCGATTTCTTTTTAAAAAATATTTAAGTCATAATTTTTTTTATTGATTATATGTTTTGGTTTTGTTCTACTAACATCTAAAATTTGTATGAGTTGTAATTTTTGCAAGAGGATTTTTTTTTTAATGAAAATTTTGTTAAGAGGTTGTTTGGTGGTAGAGTGTTGTTTTCGGTTAACTTGTTTGAGTTGTGTAACTTATGTTTCAACTTTCGAGGAGGAGGAGAAATGAGTGAAGGGTAGTTTAGTCTTTTTGAAAAAAATATAAATTGTCAGATGCTTTTCTCTTGTTCCCATAAAAGTCAGTCCCGTCTTGTGAAAAGCAAAACAAAATTAATAAACTATTCCCTTATATGTACGGTTAATGTATACCCTAAGGGCATATATTAACCGAACCCTTTAAAATATGGTGTAAAAAACAAAGACCCAATACGTAGTTTAACCAAACAAAAACTCCAAACATAACACTAGTGCATTGATCAATCAACCACTTGGAATTCAATAATGGCAGCTAAAACTATCGGTGTAACTGCTTGAAAAATCGGTATATATGAATATGATCATATTAGATTTTCATTTTTTTTTTCTCATGTAATAAAATCGTTTTAACCTAGGATCTATCGCTTCAATCTCAACCTATTTTGTAGTGCTTGGTGTTTCCATGTGTGTTGGTTTTGGGTTTAACAACCTCTATCTTATATTATACACTCTGCAAAACAAATTTTTTTACATCATTCACTCTACAAAACAAAAATGTTAGAAAGGAGGATGTTTAAGTTTAGATGGAATAGGTGTGATATAGAAAGAGGGAGTTTTCGCAATGGACAGTGACCCAAGTAAAATTAACTTTTTACCAACTTATGATTTCTCCTCCTTGAAGAAAAATGGATATTCCATAATTAGTCATTGGAATAAATTGGTTACTTTTGCCTAAATTACTACCACAAATATCCTATAATAGCATGAATCTCCAACGTATTCTAGCATTCTAATCATCTTTCTAAGTCGCTTCCAATCTATTTAGTATCCAAGAAGCCTACTAAATTACTAATCCAGTTGATTGGTCTTTTTGATAAACATCCAATTGGTTGTTCTAGTTAACTTAATCCTTAAAAACAATTAAGGATTCATTGATCTAGTTCACTAATTCTTTAAGAACAATGACAAGTGCTGGTACTTCGTGCAATGCCAATAACAATATGGCCAATAAAATCTAAATCAAATTAAACCTTAATAAAACCTCATTTCCTTTTAAGTACAAGTGAGATTGAGATTGTAGGCTCAAGATCTAAATAAAATAAATCTTTATTGTTGATTGTTTGTGTATGGATTTATTAGGCAAAATACTTGAATTACCAGAGCTAGTGTGATAAGGATTGCCTTGGACCCTTGGTAAGGTCAACTACGAGCGGGCTATGTTAAATAAATCCAATATCCAAACTAATCCAATTTGCATCTAATCAAAACCATCTCAACTCATCCATTTCCACCGTTGTATTATATATATATAAAATATGATTTGAAACATACAACATCAACTTTATGATATGATGATTGTTGTATATTATTAAAAAAAAACACTCGGTATACATATGGTTGAAACTCAAGTCTCCTAATTCAAGTTTAAAAAAAAAAAAAAAGTCTCCTAATTCACAATAAGAGAGTTAGGGACCTTCTCATAAAAAAAAAAAAAAAAAAAAAAGAGTTAGGGACCTACGTAGCCTTTGACGTTGCACCCCAATTTTTTAAAAAAAAATATTAGAATATATATTAGGTTTTTATTTTAGCAATTCTTTGCCCCCCTTAATAATAAAATATTTTTAAGAGTGATGTTATAGCCACAAATTTTTCTACAATATTTTTACAAATTATTGAGGTAGCAAATTTTTATTGGTTCACATCTAGGCTCACCACTTATACCACTTTTTTTACTTACCAATGATTACTCATTACTTCAATAATTTGTAAAAAAAATTGTAACTCTAGTATTTTCTTCTTTTTAAAAACCATAAAAAAAATATATAAATTTAAAATTTAAGAAATATATACAAGCCCAAAAAAGTTAGCCCAACAACAAAAATTATCAAGAGTGAAGTTTTAAAAAAATTAAGTCTAATCAACCAATTTTACCCAAAATAAACAACCTGACCTTTTAAAAAATTTTGAACAAAATAATTGTCCTTACCCAACAACACACATCAAAGTCACAAAAAAAAAAAACATCTTAGTGGCTAAACAGCTGCACACAACTAGCAACATAATCGCCCCTAATAACAAATCTTGGCTTCATTCCTAAAGAGAGTAAAGTTAAGGCTGTAAATGAGAAGAGCTAAAGTTAAGTTATATAAAGTCCATACTTATTTATTTTATTTTATTTTGAACGCGATATGTTTGAGTGCATTATCCAACAAGATTATATTTCAAGTATTTGTTTATTTTTTCCTACGTATAATAAAACCACGGTTACAATATTTTACCCATTCACAAATTTATAAATTGTTAAAACGAATAGAATATAACTAATAAACTATAAATAATAATTAAATAATAATTGAATCCATATAATAATTAAATATTTTTCCTTTTAACAAACACATATAATGTTTGAGTTTGACTCCTATATCAAAGATAAATCTAAGTTTGAGCTTAGACTTGTTTGGTAATGAATGAACGGTTGAGATGAACTTCAATCCACTGATTCCACACTCCAAGATCTAATCTGCATCATTGTTTATTCCAAAACAGCTGAAATAAATAAAGATTTGGCCCCACACTCCAAATCTCACTCACGCTCTATAGCATCTACAAAGTACAAGCTACACAACAAAAAAGCATCTCATTCTCTTCACTCCAAACAACAGCAAAAGACGACCTTGTTATTCTTCTTCTCCTTCTTCTGTCTCTCTCTCTCTCTTCTTCGTCACTCGGAAACCCATCACAATTCTCCCGACCCGACCCGGTCCGTGTAAATGGCGGGAGTTAACCCTAACAAAAACGCACCGCATAAGCCCTCTTCGTCGTCCTCCGCCGCCGCCGCTGCCGCTGCTGCCGCCGTCTCCTCCTCTTCCTCTCACCGCAAATCCCGCTGGGAGAACAACCCCTCCGCCAACGCCACCACCACTACACCTTCAAAGACAAACCCTTCTCCAAAACCCGGAGACTCAAAACCTAACCCGTCTCCAAAACCCGCTCCGACTCCAAGCCCGGCGAATCAGCGCCACCACCACCACCACCAACACCAACACCACCACCACCACCAAGCTCACCCTACTCCTCCCCACTCTGGCCCAGGCCCAATCCAATTCCCGGACCTCTCCGCCTTAGGCCCACCGCCTCCGCCGGCTTATGGGTTCCACATGCTTGAGCGGCGAACCTTCGTCCTCGCCGACGGTACCGTCCGATCCTACTTCGCTCTCCCTCCGGATTACCAAGACTTCAATCCAATGCCCCCGCCGATGCCGATGCTGCCACCGCATCGGCTTCCGGGGAGTCCCGGAGGAGGAGGAGGGTTTAATCGGCACCAGCAGGATTACTGGAACTCGCTAGGGCTCGACGGACGTGGGCCTGGGCCTGGTGGGCCCAGTATGGAAGGCCCATCATCATTGAAGAGGAAGTATATGAACGAAGAAGAAGAGAAACACAGGCAACAGTTTGGAATGGGCAATGGGTTTCCAATTGGGAACGAGTTTTTGGCGGAAAACAACGGTCCATTTGGGCGCGGTGGCGGTGGCGGTGGTGGTGGTGATGAATATAGTAGCAATAGAGCTTCAAAGTATATTAGACTTGGTGGTGGTGGTGGTGGTGGTGGTATTGGTAATGAAAATAGTGTGCTTCATAAGCATCTACAAGTCGATCAGAGCGCCTTGAACAAGGCGTTTCTTCAATTCGCTAAGTTGCTTAATGAGCTTTCCAATCAGAAAAAGACTTACTTGGAGGATGGCAAACTTGGACGCCTTCCGTGTCTTGCTTGCGGCAGGTTGATGATCATGCCTTCTTTGCTTTCTTTGTTTTATTTTTTTGGGTGCTTGTCTTGATAATCAATGTTGCTATTGTTTTCTTAGGTTATTTGGGCACATATCTTATAGTGTGTGTGCGCGCACGCGTGTGGGTGTGTTTTAACATAGCTTGTCATATACATTGTTGGAAGGTTAGGATTCGAAATAGTGTGTGTTTTAGCATAGCTTGTCATATACATTGTTGGAAGGTTAGGATTCGAAATAGTGTGCGTTTTAGCATAGCTTGGCATATTGTTTTAACAATTTTTGATAATGTGTTTTTACACATTGTTGGAAAGTTGGGATTGCTCCCTTTAATTACCTAGGAGATGAGGGCAGGGGGAATAGTCAGGTACACACGTGAATAGTCAGATGTTCGAAGAGGCCTGGACTCCCAGTTAGCCAAAATAAAAGAATAAAAAGAGAGTTTAAATTCATTCAGCATAGGTCTGATATCTAGAGCTAATGAGGTGTTCATTATGCCTGATATAGGCTTGATTTGTTTGTTGTTGTATTTGTTGGCGCTAGTTATTTTACTTCTAGTATTTCTTGCTATGGAGGTGAATTGTCAAGACAAGGTTTTTATTTTTTGGATATGAGATTGTTAAAGGGAGGTGATTTGGGACTTGTGTGGGAGATGTGGTAAGGTGATAATTTTGTGTTTTAGCTATCTGCAACTATTTAGAAACGTTGAGTGTTTAGTTTGATTTAGGGATTAGTGTCTGTTACTGAGCTGTTTGATCATAGTCAGTCCAGTTACAATGTGAATTTTCGCCAATGAGGTCACATCCTCCTCTTGTAAGTTCAAGACGGATGGCGGGTATTGGTTTCAAGATCCATTGAGTGCATATATAACTTACCAATCCAGTCACAACGTGAAATTGTGTAGTGGCAAGTTTGTTAATTATTAGTACCCTTGTAATGTTATGTCAAAGAGAGGGCTTTGGAGGAACTGATCCTGGCATTACTTGGATTTTGTTAAGTACTTTGATAACCAAACTTGACGTTAGATGGTTAAAATTGATCATTGCCTACAGCCTAAGATGGATGTGTGTGCATGGCATGCCTTGTACACTTGGAATTTAATGGTATATCTTACATTAATGCTTTGTCATGATGGAAGGATACAGAGGTACTTTTCATCCAATGCTTAAGATGGATATGTGTGCATGTGTGTGGTGCACTTAGAATTCAACGGTGTTTATCATTTTTTTTCCCTTTGTCCTGAAGACCAGTCTTGCTTAGTTGCTCTGTACTGAAGGAAGGATCTATTATTGCTGAGAGGTGCTTTTCATGCAATTATTAAGGGCTGTATGTGTTTGTGCGCACTTATAATTCAATTGTTTATATCACTTTTTTGCTTTTCGTGTAGATTGGTCTTGTTTACTTGCTTTTTTCATGAAGGAACAATCTCTCTCTAATTGCTGAGCATTTCATCCAATGATTTAGATGTTTTTATGTGTGTGTGTGTGTGTGTGTGTACTTGCCCACTTAGAATTCAATGGTGTATCTCACTCTTTTGCTTTGATATGAAGACTGGTGTTGCTTTGTCATGAAGGAATTATCTCTAATTACTGAGATGCTTTTCATTCAATGCTTAAGATGTGTGTGGGCACTTAGAATTCAATGGTTTATCTCACTTGTTGCTTTTTCATGGAGACCAGTCTCTCTTTCTCTTGGTTGCTTTGTCATAAAGGAAGGGATTTATTTGTATTTCTCAAAGATGACCTTGTTAAGGTAGCCTTTATTTTCTTATCTCATATTTATCCAAGATCAACTTTGTTGAGGAATTCTTTTATTTCTTATTGGTCGCATCCTGGATATAACTATTAGGTACATTTGAAACTATTGTTTGGCCAATATGAGAGAGTTGACTATTATTTATCAAAAAAAAAAAAAAATGTGAGAGTTGAATATAAGTGTTACCTATCTTCAACAAGAAGAGCACCATACACCGATATGAGACTTGAATATAGGTTTATGGTGCTCTGCTTGTTGCTTCAGTGTGTGGACAGCATTTTGTTTTTGTGTGTCAGCTAGTTATAGTGCTTCTGCAAGAAAGTTTCTCATCTCTTGTATCTTGACATGGCCTATGTATGCTATTGAAATATCTGGTTATAGTACCTATTTAATATGTATTATTTCTTTTTTGAGTTGAATTTTTATATTGCTAGTGGTCACCTTCAGTTGTTTGATTAAAAGTTAGGCATTTATTTTTAGGTTTTAATGTAGTTATGGACTAAGTTATCTGGGAGACTTGGGGAAATCTGCTTCAATTATGTTATCTTTACTTATTTTAGATCCCTCACATTCTATGTCAAATAGTTCAGGATGTGTTGCAAACAGAGAGGAAAACAATAAATTTTGGATTTTATCTAATTTTAAGAAAGAATTGTTGGATTGAAGGAGCAAGAAGCATTATCATATTTCTGTAATGCTAAGATTGATGTAAATTTGTTATTGCTTCTTTCATGCATTCCTATAGTTGTAGGCTGCAAAAGTTTGATATAACTTTAAAAAGTTTGATATAACTTTAAAAAGTTTGATATAACTTGTTCAATTTATTTTGTATGTGCTTTTTGCTAGTTGCTGCAGCTTGGAGCGCAGATCTTGCTATTCTAATCTACTTATAGATGGTTAAAATTGTAATGCAGCAGTAACTACTTACTTAGAAGTCCAGACATATAGTACTGGCTTAGAGAGTTAGAATCTAGTTTGGATGATGTATTGGCTATTTACTTCATTGCATGTGCATTACAGTTTCCATGTGTATATGGTATGCACTTTTGTTTTCTTTAGTAATTGTTAATTAAGTCATGTCTTTACTCTCTCTATGGGATTTGTTAGGTGTGGTTTTTCTATGCCTTGCCAGAATAGTTCTCTAATGACTATGGGTCCGTTTGGATAGAGCTTATTGTTGCTGAACTGAAATCTGAAACTGAAAACACTGTAGCAAAATAATTTTTTAACGTGTGAATAGTACTGCGGAACCTATTTTTAATAAAAAAATGCTAAAAAAGTACATGAACAGTACGTACACAATGTGTGTACAGTACACGCACAATGCGCGCACTGCCCTTGTCCCCCAGCAGAACCGAAAAAAAAAAAAAAAAAAAAAAAAAAGGAGAAAACGTGGACGTGGCCAGCAATAAGCTGGATCCAAACGCCACCTATGACTTAATTTTTGGGGCCTAGATTTGATAGAATGTATGAATATGTATATATTAGTGAATGCGGTTGTGTGTTATATTTCAAGTTTGTAATCAGTATAGTGCTAGCCAACTTGTTTTTTTTTCAACAAAAGTGATGGTCTCTGTTTTTATGCTGCTGTTGTCTTTGGCATCATTTCTTTCACTGCATTTTACTATATGAAATGTAAGCTTGCCTTTCATTTTTTTTTGGGAACCTGTGATGTGGGTTAACATTAAAAGAACCTTGAGTGCGAAAGTTTGGTGCTTTTGTAAAAGGCAGCTTGGGAGAGCTAATATCTTGAAAGTCACTCATTAGTAGGTTAGTTTATTATATTTTATGCTTGGCAGTGAAGGGTGAGTCTGTATGCAAATATTATAAATCTACGGGTTTTAATCACCGACTGTATCCAATTATCTTTTTTTTTTCTTTTTTTTTTTTCCTGGTTTGTTCTGATGCATTGTAGTCATGCTGTCTGGATGGCATTATCTTTTACTTCCATGTTAAGATTCTTTGCCGTACTGCATAACTTAGTACATGGAATGGAACTGTGGCCTCAGTCTTTAATTGCATCCATTTATGTCCTTTCTGATTATTAATTAGTTCCCAAACTACACAGTTGCTAATTTTCTTCTTTGATTTGTAATTTTAACGTTGCATTTATTTGTGTTCTATCTTTTTCCTAACTTTAACAGATTAGATGCATATTTAGGGGCTACAAACTTTATATTTTATTACTAAACATCTCCAATTCATAGCCAGTTGTCTTATTGGTGGAGATTTGTGAAGCAATCCATTTAAATGGTTGGTCTTCATGCTTTTTTTGGTAGTAGCATTATGTGTATATATATATATATAATTGTTATTATGATCTCTGTGTGAGTGGATGGCTGCCTTAAGTGGTCACTCTTTCCTCCTTGGAATAATTTCTTATGTACTTTTCGTTAAATTTGTTGACCCCTGGTACACCACCTGTGTACAAGGGGATCCTGTTTCATTTGATTACTCAATAAAACATTTTATTTACCGATCTATATGTGTGTGTGTGTGTGTGTGTGTGTGTGTGTGTGTGTCTTATATTATGCATTGCTGTTACTGCAGTGTAATTTGGGTGCATGCTGGACGGGTGTAATCAATTAGTTAACTCTTATTGCAATTAGCTTTGGCTTCAATGTTATGCACTACTCAATTTCACGTTTCTGGAGTTAAATCATAAATGTGCAAGGTTTCTGTTTCTGTGTGTGTGTTTCTGTTTCTGTGCTTGGTTTTGTTATTTCCTGGCATTGAAATTGCTTTATGTTAGTCATTTTATGGCATCCTTGTGCCTAAAAGATGAGTGTAATGAGGATGTTAAGATGAACAGCTGGCAACCAAAGTGTATAGAATGAGAAAGAAGCATTTAGGGGAAGCTAGAGGTTGTACTTGTAGATCATAAGATGTGGAATATCATATAAAGATGGTATCAATCCATTAAACGGTCAAATCTGTTTTAATTAAGAAAAAAAGACGGCTTTTAAGATTTTCTTCTTTTAAAGTTTGACTCGTGGGGCTTCTGATTGCTGTCTTGGCTAACATAGTTTCAATCACCCTGATTGTTCTTCTTTTGATTTTGCTGCCATTATGCACTGCTGTTTTAAAGTTGATTGCACTTGTTGTTTCAATTGACAGAAAGAAAGGCCTATATCAGATGAAAAACAGGCCTTAAACTGATTCAATTTTTGAAAAATTATCAACTGTTCTGAATCATTTTCAATTGATTCCTATGATCTGGAACATTTCCATAGAGAACCATCATGCGAATGTCTCAAAATATACTGCACCTTCATTTAAGGATTTTTCTTTTTGGTGCTGATGTATTCAATATTTTAGTTGGTATTAGTGAAGGTGCGTAAGTTCATCAGATCTATATATGTCACATTCTCTCAGATACTGGTAGCTTATGGATGGCATGATGCTTTTAATTTTTGAAATGGAAACAATGTGCTGTCTACAGAATGATTATATATGTTTGTCTTAGTTTAGATATGTATGCATGCTTATCTTAGGGGTGCCATACTTTAAGGTTGAAATGTTGGCAAATCTTATTTGTGCACTGGCAGGTCCCTAGTTAGTGATTTTTTTCCCCACTTCTGTTATTATTATAATTTGAAGGCACAAAACCATTTTTGTAGATGAGATCATTACAGAAATTAGTGCCATCACCCAATATTTAAATCAAAATGACGCTATTTAATGTACACAAGTTTTTCAGGGCTGCTTGTGTTGCATTCACTCAGATACTGGAAACTAATGGATGGTGTGATGCTGAATTATTAACGTGCTGTCTATAAGAATGCTGATATATGTTTTCCTGAAGTTATGCTATGTATGTACTGATACTCTGTTTTAGTATCAAGGCTAATGTTGCCATGCTTTTAGGTTGAGAGGTCAGTGAAACTTGATTGTTCGTTTTAATTGGAGTGCATTTGGAGGACTCTAGTTTGTAAAACTTTCATCTTCTTTTTTTTTTTTTTAATAATTGAAAAAGTCATCTTATATTATTATTATAATTTGGAGGTACAATCCCATCATATCAGGTGAGATTCATTCCAGAAAATTGTGTATTGATATCAAAATGTTGCTGTTTTATGAAACTTTGGAAATGGATCTTTCCATGTGAGAGAACTAAACTTTGAAATGTTCTAGTGGTTAAATAATCTTGTACACAATCACAATGGAACCACTTCATTGTTTATATGGTGTTGTAACTTGTAACTGTTGTTCCTGT
This sequence comes from Castanopsis chinensis, assembly GCA_032878915.1. Taxonomy (NCBI): domain Eukaryota; kingdom Viridiplantae; phylum Streptophyta; class Magnoliopsida; order Fagales; family Fagaceae; genus Castanopsis; species Castanopsis chinensis. Next base: position 421,065 of record JAVQMG010000111.1, on the reverse strand, counting down.
GATGCAACTGATATATTTCATACTTGTTACTCAGCTCTATTATATGATATTGTTTAGTCTTAGTATCTTATTATAATTCAAAGAATTTACCCTTAACCTTGCGAATGCATTGCCTTCATTCCTCTTTTAGTTCAAACTTGTAGGCACATACTGATAACTGAAAGGAAAACCTGAATTATATTCTTCAATGCCCTTGATATCCAAATTTCAGGTCTACTAAAGAGTTTCCAGATGTGCATAGTCTCATAATGCACACTTACCACTCAGATCATGGTGACTTGCATGTGGATCACTTGGGCTTACACAAAGCTCTTTGCATTTTAATGGGGTGGAACTACTCGAAGCCTCCTGATAACTCAAAGACGTATCAGTTTCTATCGGCTGATGAAGCAGCAATGAACCAGTACGATCTGATTATGTGGCCACCTATGGTAATCATTCATAATACAATTACAGGAAAGGGTAAAGAGGGGCGCATGGAGGGTTTGGGAAACAAAGCAATGGATAGTAAGATTAGAGGTATAATGCGCCCTTTCATTTATTTGTCTTCTTTGTGTTATTTGTATGGAAATTCCCTTAGAAAAGGTTGGCCACTAATCATCTAGATCAGATCATGCAGAATGCATATGAGATTTTCGTTGATGAGTTTTACTAAATTATTAGGGATGTCAAATTCTATTACACTGAGCCATCCTTTTTGGGTATGTTCTATCCTTTTTTGAAGTATACCTTGCTATATTGTCTCAATTAAGGAGCACCATGTTAAAAAATTCAGTATAAACCCTCCAGACTGTGCCACCCTTCATAGCCCCTATCCTAATGGTCCCCATCCTACCCATCTCCTCTAAAAAAGGTTTCCATCCTTTCTAAGGATAATTGGAATGTAAAAGGGAGAGTTCTAGGGCACAGTTGCATGCATACTCCCTTCAGTTTAGTTTTCACACCACCCTTCTAATGATACATTGATTTGATTTGAGGGTTTCTTTCATTTTAGAATTGACCTTATATAGAGCTGAATGACAAAATAGAATGTGTATTTGATTGTAGGTAGTTAGGATCAAGGCCTTGCCAAATGCCGAGTGTATACATATACTTATTTTCCCTTCCAAATTCACTTTTTATTTTCTTGTGCTACGACCACTTCCATCTTAATTTGTTTGTTAGTCTATGATGCTTTTTTTTGCCATCTAATCAATACTCAGTTCTTTCACGTTTATAGTCTATTTTTTCTCGAAAAGTTTCTTGCCTTGTAGTTGTTTTCCTTTAGACTTATTCATTTGCAATAGAGTCCATTTTCTGGCTAAATGGTTCGACTTCTTTTTTTTTTTTGGTGGGGTGGGGGAGCATTCTTTCATTTATGATTCTGTTTGTGACATAAAAATGTTTCTTTTATTGGTACTTATTCCCCTCAGTCTTTGATTTTATAATAGGGTAAATATAAAAGCTCAGTTGAGTTGGTCAATTGCAACATTGTTTATTTTGAGCTAAGAGTAAATACCTAGCTTTATTGCAGATGTGCTTGTTTGTGGAACCATTAACCAGGTTTCCTCTAAGATATAATTGTGAATTTAAGTCTTCAGGCAATATATACAAGGCAGGGTTGAAAAAGAGGGTGATTTGGGGGTTGAGGGGATGTAGTACAGAGTACTTGAAACTTATATTCAGATTTTCTGCAAAAGGACATTGTTAAGATGCAGAAACTATGCACTAAATCGTGGTTTGCTGTTGCATCACATTTTGGTTAAGTTCAATTTAACTCTTATAGTAATTTTTTTTAGAAAAGAATTTATGGGTGTTTACATTCTTCTTCTATGGTTTTACAAATTAAAGGACTCATTATTTTAGTCATCTGCTTTTGTCTTTTAGTTTTTCTTCCGCTGCTCTAATTTGGACTGTCATTAAAGTTATTGGCTGGTATTTAGGCTTGATTTTTTGTTAAAAATATGGTTCTCATGATAAAAACCTGCGTGGTGTCTTTTTTGGGCTAGGGGAAGTGAAGCTCACTCCCATAGGGAGCCAGTATGTTGAACTGGAGCTCACCCCCTTTTTGGGGGAGTAGAAGGCACCATTAGGTCAAGAGGCCTTTGGCCCTCTCTTGGTGGTGGTGCATTTTGTGATTGTCATGATCCATTAACATCGTTGTATTCTTTGTTTATCGAAATTTGACCTTCTCATCCAACCATCTCAATTTCTTTTCTTTTGGGATGCAACTTTTATTACTTTCACATCCTGGTTTACATGTTGGTTGTGGCCTCCTTTTGGCTTTGACCTTGACAAGGATTTACTTACCCTTTCGGAATCTGAATCTTTATTATGCTCACATTATGAACTATACTTGTTTCACACGACTAAGATATTTTTTAAGTGAGGGCTTCTACTTGGTTAGATTGGCTAGTTGGGGGCAATCTGAAGTTTAATTTTAGGGGTTTATTATTCCCACGGTACAAAGTATACTTGTTTTACATGACTAAGATCTCTTAAGTGAGGGCTTCAACTTGGTCAGGTTGGTTGGTTGAAAGCAATCCTGTAACCACTACCAACCATATTTTGGCTTTGAGTTATTACAAAAGTTGGTAATGTGACATTAAGCAATGTCTGACTCTCCATTTAAAGTTTCAGTGTTGGGAACAAGAATCTCTTTCTCTTATCTTCTTTTTTTTGTTAACAATCTCATTTTTAAAATTAGCAAAGATGTCACAAGGATTCCTTTCTTTGGAAAAGCATCCTGAGGAGCATGCCCAATTTTTATTGGGTGTTTTGGAAACCATATTAATCTTTTGGAAGGTTCATAGGTTGAGATCCAAGTTAAAAGAAGAGTGGGTGTACAATTCTTTGTAGGAATGTCTAGTGCTGTGATTTAGAAGAAGTGGGTTGGGGCATCATGGTTGGTCACTGAAGTAAACAGTTGTTGAGCTATGGTTGGAGGTGATTATGGGTTAGATTTTTGTTAACTGCACGTTAAGTGAGGCCCCATATTAAAGCAGATGGCATTGGCGGACAAGGATTTACTGCTATACAAGAAGGCTCATTCTTTATTAATGATTTTAGCCTAATAATTGTTGTCAGGGTTAAGATTGTTATTGATAATGTACTTGTGAGTGTTTCCTCTCATATCATTTCTCTTTATTATCTGTTCTTGAAGCACTTGGTTACCACCCTACCTATAGTTGGACTATTGTTTTATTTCCATATTTTCCTGACCCACTTATATCTAAATATGGATGATAGAGTTAACTGAGTTTTGCATCCATCTTAGACAGTTGCCAGTTTTAAGCTTGTTGGAATCTAGTGTTCTTAGTCTTTCCCACAGCCCATGCAACTGTTCCTATGCAATATTTTTGATTGGTGAGTTTAAATGCACCCAGCGTGTTTTGAAACCATGATGCTATTTTCCACTCTTTCTTATGGGGTAGAGGAAGTGTTGGTTGAGTTAGAGTTCATCAGCTTCTCTTCCTTTGCAATTGAGAGTCTCAGACTAAAAACTAGGATCTAAGTATCTAGATCATGATTCATGAGTTCATCTCATATAATAGAGGATATTAGAGCAAACAATTGCAGCTCCTTTCATGGTTGCTAGTATGTTGATTCCTAGTAAGATCAGATGATCTTCCTTACAGGTTCCCCTTGCACCCCTTTACCTCATTTTCTTTTTGTTCCTCAAATTGTATGTAGGAAAATTTAAGAGGGGGGGGGGGGGTCTTTTAGTCTTTTTATTTTTATTTTTATTTATTTATTTTTTTTTAATGTCATGTTTTATCTATTATTATGTCTTGAGTATTTTAACAGGCTGTGTGACTAACATGTGATTTTTGGATGGTTATAATTTAATTGTGAAGATTCTAGGTTTACTAGAGGCTATTATAGTTTGCCCCTTTTCAGTCTTTGTAGGTAGTCTTCAATTTTATGAAATATCATATTTGAATTTTTCTTCAGATCCTTGTGCCTAGAAATTGATATTTGATTGTTCCAACTTCAATCCTACTATCTTTTTCTTTACTTCATTCTTGTTTGTTACTATTTTTTTATATTTTATTTTTTGCTGAACTCTTCTTTGCTGCTATAATTTCTTCTTAAATCCTTCTTCTACATTAGACCTGAGTTCTCCTTACTGCATCATAACAATTGTTGCTATAATTTCTTCTTAATCCTTCTTCTACGTTATACCTGAGTTCCCTTACTGCATCATAACGATTGTTTATGAATCTTTGTAAAATATTATAGATTATTAAGAGCATAGGCCTCTTTCAAACATGTTTTATATGAATGCGCCATCCAAACATATTCTTGTCCTGTTGTTCAGTAAATGTAGTGGATTCACTTTGTAAACCCCCTAACATGGGGACCAAAATCACTTGTCTTAAGTGGGTTTGGACCAGTGTACCTCTATTTTGTTAGCATGTATATCCCACATGATCTGTCGTCAGGGATGGAGCACTTAGACCAAGGCCCTGAATTATTTATTTCTCTATATATGTTTGAAAGTCTGTATCCAAAAATTTATATTTGGCCTCCAAAATTCAAAACTAGTCCTCTTAAAATGAATGTTGGTCCAAATAAAATGTTCACATGACTCGTGTTTGGCATGACAATTTACTTGATTTATGCTAGGGACACAAAATTACAAGTTTGAATCTTTCGGTTTTGAGTAATGTTGTGTTATCTAGCTCCACCTGAAGGATTGTTTGAGTGCTTTTTATTTTTATTTTTTTGTTTTAAAATTTTTTTTTTTTAATTTAATTTTTTACTTGGCTAACACTAATTGGTTTTTTTAGTAAGAATAAATTGCAAATATAATGATATTATGACTTTCAAGTTTTGTGGTTCACACTATTTCCTTTGTAGAATGGCAGTGCTTGTGCTTACTCTTCCAATTTTACTGCAATTAGAAAGCAAACATTTTTAGTCATGAATTTCATAGCAAAATCACACTATTTCCTTTGTAGAATGGCAGTGCTTGTACTTACTCTTCCAATTTTTACTGCAATTAGAAAGCAAATATTTTTAGTCATGAATTTCATAGCAAAATTAAAGATGATTTTCTAATGAATTCTTGGTTTTATACATTTTAAGGGAAATTGTTTCTTAATGTAGTTCATAATCAATTATGGATAATTTTTCTGATTTAAAAGACGCCAATTTCCATTTTGATGGATAAATATTATTTGAGTAGAATTGTATTAAAAAACAATCTTTATATATATATATATATATATATATATATATATATACACACACACAGACAGTTGTACTTCTATTCTTTAATAGGAATGGTATTAAAATCAGGCTTTGAAGAAGCCATTTGTCTGCCAAGTTGCGTAGTTGCTGGATATGGTGGGTCCACCAACTCCACTCTCTCCAGATGTTGCTTAGCATCTACTTGAGTTTGTGCTTGGTTTTGATCATTTAATTTTTAGAATGATGCACATTTTAAAATTAGCTTTTTGCGGCAGATAAGTTGGTTTCACATATACCTTCTTTTTTATTTTTTGGGTGTGGAGATTTAACCCCCAAGTGAAAGGGATTAGTATGATTTCACTAGAATTAAAAAAATCCATCACTTGTTCCGATGTTTAGAATTAGAATTCATTTTCTAAATATTTAATTTCTTTCTGTGTAAAAAAAAGTTGAAAAGTGCATTTCTTTCACTGTGTATTTCAAAATATCAAATTCGTTTTTTTAGAATGAATTTCCTCTGTATCAGTTTTATCACATTTGTAAAAGAGTACAGCTTAAGCTTTATTTAGTATTGAAAGAAATTTTAATATGGTGTGTAGGTTATTGGGTAATTTGGGTGTAAGTTTTGGGTGGTGAATAAATGGTGTTGAGGGAATGATGCATTCTCTTAGGGCAGGACATTCACATTGGAAGAGTTATTGTGCTAGGCCACATATCTAGAGTTACATGGGATTTTAGGTATCTACATTTGCATGTGTTTGTATTTGTGATTGTGATTGCATAAGCAGCATGAGGATGTGTGCGCGAATAGACCACTGTAGAGTTGTTGGGGTTTTATATGTAATTAATGTCATTCTATAAGTGCTGCTTACGCTTTTTGACAACTGTTATTCCATGTGTTGATATAGGCAGGTGTATGTATCGGATCACGTACTGGTTCTCATATATTGTTGATATTTATGTGAAATGTGGCTTTGTTTTTTGTTCTTCTCCTTGAAGAAATATGATTTGGATAGAATAGAATGATGCAAAAAATACATGTGGCCAACATTGACTACTTTGGTGGGGATTCATAGATGACCCCCATAAATGTTGGGACTAAGGTTTAGTGGTGGTTGTTGGAGATAGGATCCGAAGAAGACAGGTGCTTTTAGGTTTTTCACTTGTAAATGTTGTGTTTTTGTTACTCATCTTGAAATATCATCTGGTGGTAGCAATGTTTGAACCTGTATTTTTGTATTTTTTTAAATTTTTTTATTTGCCAATTGCCATCATTAATGGATTTTTATTATTTTGGATCCATTATCATTAAATTTAACAAAAGTTGGAAAATTGAAGTTAATTTAACTCTTTCCGCATATTATCCATGAGGCATTGTTGCACACTCAACTTATGAGACTGCAAAGTCCTTTTGACAAGTCATTTTATTTATCTTTTCTCCTTGGTGTTCATGTTTCAGAACTTGGATTTGGAGGTGGCAAGTCACGGTCTTTGTATGGGAGAGAGGGTCATTTGGGTACGACACTGGTTAAGTTTTCTGGTGATCAATCAGGCCTTAAGGAGGCCTTGCAGATGGCCGAATTCTTTGAGAAAGAAAATCATGGACGCAAGGCTTGGGCACGAGTACAGCCCTCACATTTTAGCAGGGATGATGAGAAGAACCCAAACCTTGTAAAGGTGGATGAGAAGACAGGAGAGAAAAAGAGGATCTTTTATGGTTATCTTGGAACTGCTTCTGATATGGAGAAATTTGATTTTGACACAAAGAAGAAGGTTACGATTGAGAGCCTGAGAGAATACCTGTCCAAGTAGATTCTTGGTGTCCATGCATGGTATTGTTGTGTATTCTTATTTATGCTCGGTTAATACTGTAAGGAATATCTGAGCCTTAGGACTCATTTGATGACCCAGGTCTCATTTGATGATGGAAGATTTAATGTGATATGCCAACAATTTCTGATGTTATATTTCTTGCAGCCTCTTTGAATACAGGTGCTTTTTCGAGTTGATGATATGATATTTAGGGTTGTCCACGGGTCGAGTTGGGTTTGGGCCCGACCCGAACTCGACACGACTAGATCGGGGTTACCAAAAGTGTGATCTGCAACTAACCCGATATATGGGTCAGACCTGGCGGTTCAGGTCATCAGTTGAACGGATTGGATTCATTGGGTAGGCGGGTTTGGGCTTCAAATTGGGCTAAATTTGTGAATTTGCCTGAATTTTTTTAACTCAATTTTGACAGGTCTTTTGGGCCCAAAATAATGGGCTTACTTCTAACAAAGATTTATATATTTTTGAACCATGTATATATCATATGGGTCTTTTTTCACATCTTTTATTTCAAATTGAGCCTTCAAACTCAGTTTGAATCTTTTGGGCCTTCAAGCCTTATCAATTCAAATTTAATGTTTCTAGCTCACATATAACGATAACAAATATTGTAAATAACAAGTAAAAACCTAGGCAATTAGCAAGCACATAAAAACACACATAATATCACTTTTTAACCAACTATTAAAACCACATAATATAAGAAAGAAATATTTTTCAAAATGCCTTAGCCTTAAGACCTAGTAGGACATAAAAATGCACATAATATCACTTTCTAATCACCTGTTAAAACCACACAATACAAGAAAGAATTTTTTTTCAAAATGCCTTAGCATTAAGACCAAGGCAGTACCTTAAAAATTCAAAAACAAATCAAGAAAAGTCTAATAACCACAAAAGCACATCTCAACCTATTAAACTTGCCAAGTTGTGCCAACCATTCCATACTTGTAACACAACTGACACAAGTTAGCAAACAAATTTTAACAAATAAATCAATCACAACCACACCACAAGTATAGCGACAAAAGATAATAAGAGCATCTTGCAATATTTCCATAGAGTTAGAGAAGGCAGAAAGGTAGTTACTGCAAGTGTGTAAGGTAATAAACTACCAAGGCAGTAGCTAGTTATAATTAATTACAATTATGAAATACTTAAGTATTTTCAAAGAATAGCTTTTCTAAAGCATTAAAGAGCAACTACTCAATAGTTAAGTCTATGATTTATAGAAAAGAAAACCTATAAACTTGATAAGCTTTTTTTCCTATAAGCAAGAGTTGATTTATAAATTATAGGGTAAATTCCACTAAACCCCCCTAAGGTTTGGGTTAATACCGTTTAAGTCCAAGACTTTTAAAAAACGATCAACTTGGTCCTTAAAAGGCATTTTTATCCCTGACTAGCCAACCCTTCTCATCTCAGTCCCAAACCTTTCTCTCTCTCTCTCTCCCTTTCAGCCACACCTACAGCGGTTCCATCTCTCTCTCACCCACAGCCACGGCGTTTTTTGTCACTGTGATTACACTAATAGAGTGATTACACAAACAAGCATGGATTTGAGCACAAATCATACTACACAGATGCACCATCTCATAGAACACAAACACACACTCTTAGCCATACAAATTCCAAAACCTAAAACCCCCAAAAATCATCCCAAATTACCAATCATACACACATTCATTTGCACACACTAACAAAATCACCAATTAGAACCATTTTGAGACAAACCCTAAATTAAAAAATACCCACAAATCTGCAAATGATCATACCCAAACCCCATTTCAAACCCAAATAAAAAATCACCAAATCCTTATATCACATAAGAAACCAAATCCGTAAATTGACCTTAGACCCAAACAAACAAAGAACCAAACCCAAAGAGAAAAAAAAAATTACAATAGAGAGAGGATAAAGATCAACGGCCACCGGTGTTGGCGTTGCCGATGGTGGTGGCGGAGCTCGTGGGTCTTCTCAAATGCTCCTTTGACATTTGACACACAGCAAACATAAACAACCTAAACCTAGAAATAGAGATACAAACCCAAAAACGAAGACCCAAGCATGTTTGGCACCAGATTAAAGCCGTTGGCATGGAACAATAGCAGTGGTGGTGATGTGAAGCTTGAAAATCCCTCGTCAAATCTCTCCATGGCACTGATTTGAGAAGAAAGTGGAAGATGGTAGTGGAAAATAAGGGTTTCGGCCATGAAAGAGGAGTCTTCAGTTGCCGTGGGTATGGGTGAGAGAGAGGGAGCCACTGTGGGTGTGGCTGAGAAAGATGAAGCTGCTGTGGGTGTGGCTGAGAGAGAGAGAGGGAGCCAAAGGTCTGACAGAGAGAGAGAGAGAGGTTTGGGATTGAGATGAGAAGGTTTGGCTATACAAGGATAAAAATGTCTTTTAAGGACCAATTGGGTCGTTGTTTAAAAGTCTTGGACATAAATGGATATTTGCCCAAACCTCAGGGGGGTTTAGTGGAATTTACCCTAAATTATAAGTTAGAAAAGCACTATGTCCAAAAGAAATTCCAAAATGTATCCCAAAATTTGCCTCCTATATAACATGTGTCCTTCCTCCTACAAAAAAATGGGCAAAAAGATATTTATCAATAGAAATATAAGGACAAGGCCAAAAAATACAGAATAGTAATAACCAAAACAATAGAGAAGGCGGAACCAAACTCAATAGAAATAACAGTAAGGGCAAAAACTTACCAGTTAGTGATTAGTCATCAACATTAATTGAGATACCTTTGCTTGAGCTTGAACTTCCACCACCTGTTGCTGCTTGACGTATAACTAGAAAAGAGAAAGAAATGAAGGCTATTAGATTAAATTTCATTTACATAAGACACATTCAATAGCACTTAATAGACAAAAAGTTTGGAAGTTAACATATTACCTAAATTATGAAATTCATCTTCCAAGGCCTTTAACTCATCCTTTGATTTGCGAAAAGAAATTGGAACCAAGGCTTGAAGCCAATCTTGTGCACAATCAATATTTTGAACCATGAGTGGAGAGAGTGAACTCCAAAATTGATCAAGTATGCGTTCTCCGGTACTAAACGTTGACTCAGAAGCAACAATAGAAACAGGTACAGCCAAAACAGCCCTAGCCAATTTGGACAACACTTTATACCTATTTGAATTGGCCTTTCACCACCCCAATATCTCAAATTTCACATCCCCCTTTCTACTTTCACAATTTTCAGCCAAACATTTTTCAATCTCATTGCTACACCCTATGGATTGCTCAGCCTCTAAGAAACGCTCAAACCTAGAATTAACAATCGTACATGGATTGCTACAACCAATTAACTCACCTTCTTTGTGTGTCCTCTCACTCCCACTTGGTACTTGTACATTTGGTAAATCAACATAAGAGTAATAATCATACAACTTGACCAAGGAACCTCTCACCAATTCAATCATTTCATCAGCCACTTTAATCCCATAAATTTCAGAAAACAGAACTTCAAAAACCTCAACTTCTTTCTTGGATCAAGAACCACAGTCACATATAAGAGATGATTAATTTTATTTCTTTTCCCCCAATACTTATCAAACTTAGATTCCATTTTAATTGCCATGTTTTTCAAGAGGTGGTTTTGAGATTTACTTAAATGGAAAATATTCTCTTGAATGACAAACATCTCATTAAAATAGGTGTTTACAATAACATACAAAGAACCTAAAAAAATTTCGTGGCATTGTAAAAAAGTTTCAAAAAACCCACAAATGTCCTTCAATTTTGGAAATCATTACCACTAGGAGATCCCATACCACCGCTATTCTCCTTGTTCATAAAGTATGAAGAATAACTATCATCCTCAAAGTCCATTCGTATGAGCACTTTCTTAAATTTTTGTGCGGTTTCTAACATGAGGTAGGCAAAGTTCTACCTATTTGGTACATCTAGACAAAGAAGAGACTTAGACTCAATACCTAATCTCTCCACAAAATCCATAAAAGTTTGATTCCTATTTGGTGAGGACTTCACATATCTCACAGCTTCATGCACCTTAACAATGGATGCATCAATTTCTCTCATACCATCCCCCACAATCAGATTTAGGATATCTGTACAACACCTCATGTGAAGAACTCATGCTCTAAAATAGTTCCCTCCCAATCTTTAGTTTCAATTTGCACAAACTTAATGGTGGCACCATTTGAGCTAGCATTGTCCACTGTTAAAGTGAATATGCCATTAATACCCCACTCACGCAAACACATCTCAATCTTTCTACCTATAGTCTCCCCCTTACGGTCTTTAACTTGACAAAAATTTAAAATTCTCTTATGCAACTTCCAATCATCATCAATAAAATGACATGTAAGAGACATATAATTCAGATTTTGAATACTAGTTCATGTGTCTGTAGTAAGACACACCCTACGACCCTTCAAGGCCCCCCCTTAATTTCTCTCTCACAACACTATAAATGCCAATCACATCCCTAGCCACAGTTTGACGAGATGGGATATCCCTAATTCACAACTTAGGTTTTAAGGTTTTCGAATATCTTTGAAACCCATACCCTTCAACAAACTTAAAAGGCAGCTCATTTATTATAACCATTTTAGCGAGTGCTTTCTAGAAGCCTCAACAGTAAAGGTTGTTGGTACAAACTGAAACCCTTCGTACCTATCTATTTTGGGTTCAAACGCTAAGGCTTGTTACCCTCTAAGTGTATCTTTATTAGGGTTCTTAACACAAACTGGTATATGATTCAATAAATTAGCAGTACGACGCCCCTTACTATCAGCTAGATAAGTTTTTTGACAATAATTACAAACAGCCTTAAAATAACCCTCACCAATATCTACTTTTTCAAAATGGTCCCAAGCAACAGACTTTTTCCTATTATTAAACACCTTGCCTTTACCTTTAAGTGGAAGTAGGGGAACTTCAGCATTAGTTGGAGTGGCAGTAGGTTTAGCTTGGGCAACAGGTTCAGCTTGGGTAGTAGGTGTTGTTTGGGAAGGGGGTGCATTACTAGAGGGTTCCATAACCTAAAGACATCAAATTTATGCAATAACAAACTACCATAACAATGATACTATTAACCTAGTAACAAGAACACACACAAGTGACACAACAACAAGAATAGGTCAAAGCAGCTACAAAAACAACACAAAGTAACAAACAAACAACAAGAAGTTAAAAGAGAAACAACTTAAGATAAATGATACCTTAGAGAATCTTTAGTTGTTAGGGATTCGACCTTGAAGAGGAAGCAAATAGAGTAGCCTACTTGAACAAATTTCAACTCCTGTATAAAATTAGGGTTTCAATTTTTTAAATTAGGAAAACAAAATGAATCAAACAAATTAGCAATAACATACAATCAAATAAACAAAATAAAAATGTGTTAGGATTTCATCTTTTTTCATCAGCTATGATAGCACAAAAAGCTATCTCCCTAAACTTCTGGCTAATAATTTCTAGGGAAAATGAGTCTCATTAAATATGGTAAAAGAAGTGTCATATAAACAAACCATAAGTGTGATCATATTACAAGGAAGATTTAAAGCCAAAAAAAATGCATTTTTTGTTTGACCTCTTCAAAGATAGGAAGATGAGCTAATTAAACATAGAGAAATAACTTTAGGAGTGAATGAAATTAGGAAATAAGAAAGCACGTGAAACAGCAGGACAAAAACAGGAGGCATGGATGAAAATGTACAGGGTTAGTGCTCCACCTTCTACACTCATTTATTTAAACTTAAAATTTTTTTTTTTTGACAAGTTATTTATACTTAAAATACTTCAAATAAGTGGGCATATTGTTACAAATATGACAACCTTAGCTGTGCAAAGAATAATAAGAACAAATAAAATATAAAAATCACTATTACAAATGTAACATTGCTACAAAATAAGCAACAATATGTAGGAAATTCTACCTGTAAATGAAAAAAGCAAATTAAAACACCCAAAAAAAAACACAAAAAAATAAATATCAAAGAGATCTACATAAAAAATAATAATAATAATCATATTCCCAAATAGAGAAAAAGATAGATGAAAAAGGAAGAAAATATACCTGAGAGTCTTGAGACTAAGAAGCTGATTCGTAAGCATGAGAAGGCTTAACCTATGGTGGAAAGTGAGGCGAAGCCATGAGTGTGGTGATGAGGTGGCGGTAGCAATAGTTAGGGTTTGGATTGTGGAGGGTATGGAGTGAAGGGTTGAGACTTGAGAAATTTACCTGAGATTTTGATTTATGAGAGAGTGAGGGCTCGTTTGGTTTGGTCATGACTTAGTTTTCATAATTCAATACTCATAACTCATAACTCAAGCTCAAAACCCATAACTCATAACTCAAACCTCACTTTATCTCAAAAACTCCAAAATTCTTGTTTGGTCATATAACTTAATCACATAACTCACCTTTTGCCATTATAACTCATATTTCAGAAACTGAAACACCAAAATTATGTTTTCAGTTTCCATCATCCATCACTCAAATTTTTGAGTTTTGAGTGATGGAAACATCATCCAAAAACCAAGCCAAACAAGATTTTTTTAGTGGGACCCACGCGTTTTGGAAACTCAGTAATGAAAACTGAGTGATACCACTCAAAATCATGATGATCTAAACAAGCCCTGAGATACTAAGAACAGGTTTGAGATGGGATTGAAGATTGAGGCTTGCGTGTTGCGTGTGGAACAATGTTTGACATGGGATTTCCATTTCAATTTTAGCCATTCTAAGCTTCTGTCTTCTGGTGATTTGATTTTTCCTTTTGCATGGAAGACTCTAGATGCGCGTAATTCTCAATTTAACAGGGCTTTAGTCTTATCATACTCAGTTTCAAGTGCTCACCTCAAGAACCGAACCGAATCGAACCGAATTTTTTTTTCTTTACTCTAAAACTTTCGGTCGAGTCGGGTTATACAGGTTTTCAAACCCTTAACCCGCTACCCAAATCGAATATTCGAGTTTTCTAAGAGAAGGAACGAAATCCGATTGATCACGAGGCTTCGGGTTGGTCAAATTTGGTCAATTTGGTCGAGTCCTGGACCCGTTGGACAACCCTAATGATATTTATTGGGTATTAGAGCACTCCTATCAGTGCTTATAATAGAAAAATTACCACATTTTAGTCAACCAAACCCAAAATTCACCAAAATCAAGGCACGTAAAGTTGTGTAAAAATACATAGTTGCTACAGAAAGTAAGATTATATTATTGCTGGTTATGAGTGTTTAGAATTCAGCCATTAACTTGCTTGAAGCCTTTCCACTTTGTGAGGGCCATTTTGTACAGAAAATGAGAAGTTAACTCAAGAAGGGAAGGACAAATATTGATTAGCATGAAGTATTAGTTCATAAAAGGTTTCAAACTCAGTCCTAAAAACAAACTCGTTAATGGCAATATGTTGGTTGAGAGGTTCTCAACTATGAGGATTTTGTTCATTTAGAAATAGCTTGTTTAGCTTTTTGCTGAAAATTTATTGGTAAAAGTATGCTAAAGTATACATTATACTTGTACCTTGAAAGAATTTGAAAAAAAGGGAAAAAAGTAAAGTTTTAAAACCCTGTAGTTGAAGCTCCCCGTTTGGGATGTGATGTAGGCTTTAGCTTATTTGAGTTTTTAGTTTTTTTTTTTTTGTACTATTAATGAGTCTCATTGTACAGTTCAGCTAATTTGTAGTTTATTTTTACCGTACTTTCAATAACAAGTTTTCAATTTCAACTAATTAAGCTATTCCTAAACTGTATTGTTTGTTGGTATCAGCTTATAGGCTCATCTTTTAGTTTTAATTTTAAATTTTTTTTTTTTGTGCAGCATTTTAAAACTTCATTTTTTTTTCCCATTTTTTCCATACTTTTTTCAAGGTATGAATCCATTTTTGTACACTTTCAATAAAAAGTTTTAATTTAAAAATTAGATAAATTGTTCCAAAACAAACATTTAATCTTAATAATTAAGATTAAAGACAGGACTAGGAATTCATGTAGACCTTTGAAATATTATGAGATTGAATCCATACCGCTCATGTTTCCACTATTTGTATTGGAAGATGTAAGTTAGTATAACCCACAGAACACAGAGCCAAAAGAGCCCGTTTCTACTAATTTCTTTTGTAGATCTTGTCGATGAAACGATTATAGTAATTCAAACTTCAAAAAAGTGGTGCTTATTATTTTCTAGACGTCTTGACTTGATAGTAAGAACTCAAATCTCTGATGGTTCGAAAAACTAATAGTAAGATCAATGTCAATCCTTTTTTTCTGCCCCAAAGTTGATGCATATAGTGCTTTGCCTTTTGTCAGGAATTTATTACATTCACTTCCCACTTATATATAGCCAGAGACGTGGACCAAATTATCACCTATAGTTGGAGTTAGTACTAATTGATAAACAAATCTTGGACTTTTCTCATTTTTCCTTCATATTAAAATATTAATCTTGTATTTTTTTTTTAAAAGCAGACGTTGAACATGCATGAAATCATTGTCATTATAACTCTTTAATTGGGGTCCGAGCTTCCGAGGTCTTATGTTTTAAATTTCAAGTGGGGTAAGTTTAAAATTTAGCCTCCCCATGTTTCACGGATTATTTTGTTTAGTAGGCCGGTTTTCTTTAACTAATAAGTAGGCCGGTTTTCTTTTACTAAAAAACATGTTGATTCACTTATCAAAAAAAAAAAAAAACATCTTGATTCAAAGGAGAATTATCTACCAAGGGCATGTAGCTATCTTCTTTCACTTACATAGTAATTGATTTTTTTTTTTTTTTATACAAGATATAAATTATATTCTAACTTAATTTAAGTATATATGTGTGTGAAGCTTCCTTGTGAAAACTTGAACCCTCAGCTTTTGCCCTCTACACTCTACAAATACTTATACTTATGAAGTGGCTATCGCACCAAGGGTGTGCCATGGTAGTAATTGATTTATTAAGAAGAAATTATACTATATTATTATATATTTTCCTCATTAATATAAGATATTATTTTATTTAATATATGTGGTGGTGTCTTCCCAACGACTTTGGGCTTTTTGGGCTTGATCCCCTAATTAATTTGTATGCTATTCTTGGTTCAGCCCACAATGAGAGATTCCAAACGAAGTTTTGGCTGAATATTAGTGGAATAAAACGTTTGTGCGATGGTTATTTGCTAGAAATGTGACTGTTCGAGGAGAATATCAGATAGCCGAGGTGCCCCTTGGGTATCTCAAATTGGATCACCTTTCAAGAGTACTGGTTTCTAACTTTTCTCTCGTGTTTCTCTCCCTAGAATAATGTTCCATCTCCCTGGACTGACCCCCCTCTACCCTTTTTATACCATTTCGAGAGTGGATTTGCTAAGACGGGAAAATAATTCTGCATCTGTGTGGGTTCCTCCACCAATGGTGCCTGGTAGCCTTTTGGATCTAGGTTACTATTCTAGCATGTCCAATCATGTATCAAAATTAGGGGCCACGACTCTACTGTTGAAATGATTTTATGGTAACTTGTGTCCAGTGGCGGAGCCAAAAATTTGGGTGAGGGGGGGCAAGATTAAAAGATAAAATTGAAAGTAAAAAATTAATATGAAAAATATTAATCAATATTATAACAAAGTAAATAACCAACTATATGCTAATGAAATTCCCATATACAATCTAACATAAAATGTAAACTTTAATTTATTTTTTCACACCTAGTTTAATTTACTCAATTGTCCTCGACAATTTTTCATATTTTGAAACCATTGCATGATTTCTTCATGCTCAATAGTAGTCTTGAATATATCTTTATCAACATATGTGACTAATCAATCTTTTATCCATTGATCTCTCATTCGATTGTGTAATCAATTTTTAATTATGTTCATTGCTGAAGACTTTCTTTCAATAGTAGTTGCTGCAACTTGTAAGATCAATGTTGGGGTCACTAACATGTAAAACAATGGATATAAAACATCTTTTTTCATTTCTATTATTATTTTAATATAAGAGTTGTTGGAGTGTAGGTCTATTTATGTGAGAGCATTATCATTGATGGTGCTAAAAAGCCATATTACTATTTTTAACACCATCAATACTAAAAAGCTTGTTGCAATGGTGGAGGAAAAGCTAAAAAATTTGGTTGTTAGGGGGGCAAATAAGACATTTTTGTACAATATAGCAATATTATACTATTATTAGAAAATTTTTTGGAAGTTCAGGAGGGGCACATGCCCCCCCTGGACCCCCCCTCCCTCCGCCCCTGCTTGCGTCTAACTATGAATCTTGTGCTTAGTTGGCGGGTTTCCCCGGGGCACTACCTTCCCTCCTCGGGGATAATAGAGTTTGTTCAAATATAGTTGTCGATGTTACATAGGTTTGTATATTCAATTTGGTGTTTATTACATTTGGGTTGGACCTCAAGCTAACAATTCTCGGCTTGGTCCCAGAATGGGCCGAACTTTCGCCCTCCTACAATATATATTTATATTTTCAACATATCGAATTAAAAAAAACATTTTGTTAAAATAACCAAAACTCTTGTATGTCAATTGATCAAGCTTTCTTAGTTTTTAACATAATCATTTATAGTTTCATTCTCTCTCCTCGAATTATAAAAAAAAAAAAAATATTACAAACAATCAACACATACACAGATCTCTACCCTAACGTGGCATGGACCCGACATTCCATGGGCCACGTGTTCACGTGGCAAGCAAAAGATGGATAACCCAAAAAACTAGTCTGGTATAAGTATAACTGTATGGTGTGTATAATTGGGAATGTTCTTTTCTACCAAAAAAATATATATAATATAATACATATGTGGGAATGTAAGCAGTAAAAGATTCTTTTGGGGTAGACAACAAAGACAAAAAAACTAGACGAGGTAAAAGATGATTGATACCCTTGTACAAATTTATACCCCAAACGTTGTGTCATGGATTGGTGACGCTGATGCGCATGCCGCATTGGTCTTCTTCTTACACACCAAAAACACACACACACACACACACTCCTCTTATTAACGCAACGACACAGGAGGAGCAGTGTCTACTGTGTACTGTCTACTCTTTACTTTATCTGACTACACCCATGTGGTGGTCAGTGCGTCTGGCCCACCTCACCACCACCCTCCCCTAACTTTCCCAGCTTTTCCTCTCTCACACTGTTTGCTTTTTTTTTTTTTTTTTTTCTCCCTTGATCTGACTTCGGTTTTCGTAAAAGCACTCTTCCCCTCTCTCCACCCAAACACCCCCTTATCCAACCTCATTTTTCTTACTTTACCAATCTTACCCTCCTTGCACAGCTGCACCCACCACACACTCAAAAGCCAAACTGCTCGGACTTGGTTTAGTTGACTTGAAGAATGGGGATACAATCATGTAAATTCAATATTTTATGGATTTTATTGACGTGTGTTCTAAGGTATACAATAATATATTACTTTTAAAAAAAGTGATTCATATAAAAAATGTTAATGGGCACTTAGGATTTATTGGGAAGCATACTTAATAAAAAATTTGTATATATTGACAAGATGATTGAAAATATACCGACAAGTGAAATTCAAAAAGTCAATTTTATTAGCTTTACATCCTATAAAATTGGTAAAAATTTTGATATAAAGCAAAATAAACTAACGGAAAAGTCTTTTTAGGTGGTAGATTGTTATTTGTTATTACTAGTAAGCAAAAAAGTAAAGTAAATTCATATTTAAAACCGGTAACAACACGTCACGTTGTCAACTAGAATTTTTTGTGAAAGTATTGTGAAAATGATATAGCGTAACACTTCTCTCTCTCTCTCTCTCTCTCTCTCTCTCTCTCTCTCTCTCTCTCTCTCTCTCTATATATATATATATATATATTATACTCAATTAAATCGAGTTCATACTCTTCAAGAATACATTAGCCTAAAAACTTGGAGTTGAAGGGATGGTTTGCTAAAGTATTAACGGGTACCTTGAGAATGTTATGGACATAGCATTTTTTATATAAATATATGTGTGTGTGCGGTTGTGCACACATGCGTATATTTATATAGATATTGAATTTTTCTATATAAATTACTATTTATAATTTATCAAGAATATATATGGTCGACAAAACTTGCAAGATTGGCCATTCAAAAATTTCTTTTAAGTTTATTAAATGAACCATTTTAGATAATTGGATCAAAAAATATAATTTCAACTATAATTTATTTTTTAGTTCTTAGCATAAATTTGTGAAAGTTGTATTTTTTATATATTAATAGTGTTTACTATATATATGAGAAGAATATGTTAATTAAGTACTTGTGAACAGGCTCAAGTTCATTTAATAGGAAAATGAATTAAATTTATTTATAAACTCAAGTGCTTTAATTTAAAATAAAAATGAGGTTCTTGAAATCATTCCACTTAACTTTGGTTTTAAATTTTAATAACTCTAGGAATACAATTTTTCACAAATTATTTCACAATTGTTGAGGTAACAAGTTGTTAAGAGTTGATAATAAAGTGATCTTATCGGTGAGAGTAATAATTAATAAAAACTTGTCAACTCAATTATTGTTAAAGGAAAAAGTTAAGTAGGTTTCAGTTAGCTCAACTGGTAAAGTATCTAATGGTTGAATAAAATATCTGGGGTTTAATCCCTTCTTATACTAAAAATCGATTGGTATTTTGATTTGATGATATAAAACTATCATTATTTCACAATTGTTGAGGTAACAAGTTGTTAATAGTTGATAATAAAGCGATCTTAGGTGAGAATAATAATTAATAAAATGTGAAAAACTCATTTTCGTCCCTACATTTTCATGCGATTTG
The DNA here is from genome assembly GCA_032878915.1 of Castanopsis chinensis. Lineage (NCBI taxonomy): Eukaryota > Viridiplantae > Streptophyta > Magnoliopsida > Fagales > Fagaceae > Castanopsis > Castanopsis chinensis. The sequence goes on along the minus strand of JAVQMG010000111.1, from coordinate 401,289 downwards.
CACTTTGGTCTCTAACTTCTTTTTCCACCGCTTTTAGTCCCTATCCTAAAAAAGGCGTCTCGTTTTTGTCCCTGCCATTACCTCAGAAACGGAAATTGCACATGTGGCAAATAGAACTATTAAAATAATAATAAAAAATTTTATTTTGCATTAAAAAATGCCACATCAGCATTTAAATTAAAAAATATACAATTTATTAATTTGAACTAAATAAAAAAATTAAAAACAAAAATAAAACCAAAAATTACATTAATTGAGATTAAAATGTGTCATGAACAAGAACAATAAGAACACAAATCTAGATCTAAGATCACAAAATTAAACTATAGATCCACATAAGAACACATGCCCATATTTTCTAGCATTTTCTTGCCATTTCTTGTCAACCAAACACAAAAATACAAACACAAATTGATTTCAAGCAAGAATAAAAACACAAACACAAACCCAGCAAGCGTTCGACAAAAACCCAACTCAAAAAATTCAAACTTGAAGCTAAAGAGACCACAAACAAAGCTAAAAACACAGACCTAGATCCAAATTCCAATGAACTCTTCGACTACTATCACCGATATCTCCATCTCCGTCGTGCGAGTTCTTCTGGCTCTGAAGAAGTGCGAACGGCGAGACTGAACCGTAGGTGATTTTTCGGAATTACGCGTCGCCGATATCTCCATCTCCGTTGCTGAGCTTCACCTCGACCACCTTCCCACCAACCTCGGTGGCGCCGATATCTCTCCTCTATCCAACTCTCTCAATTCTCACTGTGTCTCACCCTCTCTTTTGCTTTGATTTCTAAATCTCAGCTCTATCGAGGTTTGATATTTTGTTGTTTTTGCTAGGGGGTGTTGTTTTATATGCTTAGATCCCTGTTAATAGTTCGGAAAAGATTGTTTTGAGCTTGGAATATTGATCTTGTTCTTATTTAATTCCTTGTCCATCTTTTTCTGATGTGGATCTTATGTTTAATTTTGTGATTTTATTTTTTGAGTTGTTCGCGATTTTTGGATTTTAATTTTGTGTTCTTAGATCTGGGTTTGTGTTATTGTTCAAGACACACTTAGATCTAAATTTATGTGATTTTTAGTTTTTCTTTCTGTTTTTAATTTTTTTATTTAGTTAAAATTAATAAATTATTATTTTTTAATTTAGATGCTGACGTGACTTTTTTAATGCAAAATAAATTTTTTATTATTATTTTAATAGTTCCATTTGCCACATGTACAATTTCCGTTTCTGATGTAACGGTAAGAACAAAAACGAGATGCATTTTTCAAGATAGAGACTAAAAGTGGTGGAAAAAAAAGTTAGGGACTAAAGTGGGAATTTCGTGAAAATGTAGGGACGAAAATGAGTTTTTCGCCTTAATAAAAACTTGTCAACTTAATTATTGTGAAAGAAAAAAGTTAAATAGATTTCAGTTAACTCAATTAGTAAAGTCTCTGATAGTTGAATAAAAAATTTAGGGTTCAATTCCTGCCTGTACTAGAAACCGATTGATGTCTTGATCTGATAATATAGAGCTATCATTAAAAAACAGATGTCATAAATTGAAGCACTCAACCAAAAAAAAAAAATTTAATAAATATCTTAAAAGCATTTGTCAATAGAGTATTTATAGGAAAAAAAAAGTAACAAAAATATTTATTTATTTATTTATCATAAAATCAATATCAAAACTTTTCTTAAATGATGTCTCGACAAATGTTCTATTGTGAAAAATGTTTAAAAAGTTATTGAGTTGGTAGTGTAGTATTACTTTTGCCATTTGATGAGTTGGTAGTGTAAGATTGATAAACTTTTGTCATTTGATGAGTTTGGAAAAAACAAAATAAAAATAAAAATAGTGGATTGGCATCTTCACCATTCACAATTTGTCGAGGCAAAAATGGCATAAAACGTTTTACTTGGTGTAACTGTAACTTTACTCATCCTACGTCATCATCCTTACTTTACCAATCCATATCCTGCGCACCCTTCCCCGCTCACTTTAGCACCTTTCTCGCGCCACCATGTCTCCATGTGCGTTCCTCTAAAATCCTACGCACCCCAGCGCATTCTAGCACCGCCCCTCGGCCCAACTTTTTCAGACGCCAAAAATACGTGTCTCCCCATAGACCGTCCACGTCAGCTCACCGTTTGCTCACTCCACACATAACTTTATCTTCTACCTTCTCTCTCTTTCTCTCTCTCTCTCTCTCTCTCACTGTGATTCTTCGTTTTCTTCATTTTCTAGGGTTTCGATTTTCTTCTTCTAGTGAATTCTGAGTTGTATTACCGAGTTGAAGTGAAAGAGAACAAAGCAAACCATGGGGTCGATCCCCGATCCAGGCGAGTTGACCGAGTTGACTCCGCCGAGTTTCGACGAGTTCCAGAGGCAAACCTCACTGATGACGAGCTGCACGCTCCTCTGGAAGGAGCTCTCCGACCACTTCACTTCCTTGGAGCAGAACCTCCTGAAGAAATCTGAAGCTCTCAGGAACAAAATCCAGAGCCTGGACAAAGAAACCAAGGTCTCGCTCAACGAGCTCGAGCAGCGCGAGGTCACCATCGAAGGCAGCGTCAAGATCGCCCTCGGAAAGCTCGGGGAGAACAAGGACGCCGCTCTCATCGCCCTCCGGAAAGTCTCCGGCGAGGACGAGAACGAGAACGGCGAGGTCGACGACGGCGAGGGGCTGCTGCTCGTGCTGAAGTCGTTCTGCGTGAAAATGGACGCGCTAGGGTTTTGGAGGTTTGTGACTGGGAAGAAGAAGGAATTGGAGTCGTTGAGAGCTCAGATGCCTCTGGCTTTAGCTGAATGCCTCGATCCGGCGAGGTTCGTGCTCGAATCGATATCGGAGGTGTTCCCGGTGGACAAGAGGGTGGAGAAGAGTGAGCGAGGGAACGATTTGGGCTGGGCCTGTGTTCTGGTGCTGGAATCGCTGATACCGGTGGTGGTGGACCCGGTGATCGGAAAGTCGAGGCTGCTGGTGACGCCGACAGTGAAGGAGCGCGCGAAGAGGATCGCGGAGACGTGGAAGGCGAGCTTGGAGGAGCGCGGTGGAATCGAGAACGTGAAGACTCCGGACGTGCACACCTTCTTGCAACACTTGGTGACCTTCGGGATTGTGAAGAAGGAGGATGTGAATTTGTATCGGAAGCTCGTCGTCAGCTCGGCCTGGCGGAAGCAGATGCCTAAGCTCGCCGTCTCCCTTGGCCTCGGCGATAAAATGCCCGGTAAATATGTTTTCTTTTTGTTTTGTGTGTTTTGAATTTTCTATTTTTAGAATGAATTAATGAATTTTTTTCTCTGTATCAGTTTAATTACATATTTGGAAGCGTGTAGGTTAAGCTTTATTTAGTATATTGAAAGAAATTTTGGAAATGATGCATTTGATGCATGAATTTCACTTTGGAAGAGTTATGGGGTTAGGCATATATCTAGATTCTAGAGGAGTTAACATGGGCTTTTGGAGTATCTAGATCTGTGTGTGTTTGTACTTGTGGTTGCATTCCTATTCGGACTTTTTTCCTTATATTTGGTTGGTATTTATATGAATTATGATTTTTATTTTTGGGCTTTAAAGAAATATGATTTTGGAAAAGAATGCATGTGGCCGACTCTTACTAGTTTTTTGTTCAGGATTTGTAGCTGACCCCAAAATGTTAGGACTAAGTGCTGGTTGTTGTTGTTGTTGTATTATATATGATTCATTGTAAGACATCATTTCCAATGAATGCATTCTTAGAGTTCTGAAGTCCATTATGGAATCAGTCAATTTGATTACTTGGCTTTGGATCACCACCAAACACAATCACAGTTTTCACCAATGAAATATTATTGATCGAAATAGTTTGAATACAAATAAACTATCTAGAGCTTTTATGAAGCCTCCGTGAAATAAGGATATGAAGATCAACTAATCCTAGTTGAATTCAAAATACTAATCCCTATCTAAATAAGTAAAAACTTAAAATATGAAATAATCCATTGAAAATCCAGATAATTTCTTCTTGTGCTCCCACATCAATGTTCCTTGTCCTCTGTTTGCTTTTGTCTATAGGTTTTTTGTTTGTTTTCCTTGCATCGAAAGGTCTCTTGGCATATGATATGCACATTAGCACATGGTCTGTATCTGTTAAATTATATGTTACTACATGAATGTAATATTGCTTTTAAACTCGTGGTAAAGATGCTTAAGATAATTTCATTAGGTTGAATGAGTTATACGTTGTTGGTGTTGTGGTGCTTTATTGTATAGAATAAGTATTTGGAGGAGTTAATGGTTGGTCTTTATTTTAATCTTGGCAGTATCGCCATTGATATGTTCAGATTTTTATAAATATTTAAATGTTTGTAACATTAACAAGTATTTGTGAGCAACAAAAAATTTTTGTGAAGATACATTTTGCTATCCTGCTAGTTGTCTCAAGTTGTGGCTCTGTCTACCGAGTAGATTCAGTTATCATATTTTTCCCCGATTAAACAGTTATCAGTAATTGTAACTTTTGTGGAATTGAAATATGTCAAAATGGTGAAGATTAGCAATGTTGTAAGCTACTTGTTACTTATATACTACTAGTCTATACAAGTCTAGAACATTTTCTGTACGTAATCTGAATTATAATATGTGGGTGGTAGAACCTGGTTGAGGTATGCTTTATGCATGTAGAACTTGGAATATTTAAAGGTTCAACACAAGTTTACTTTAGTCCCATTAAGTCCCATTGTTTTATGATATTTTGTCAACATCTTATGCTTGTTCTAGTGCCTGTCATGAATGTCTTCACTAGTTGAGTTGTTAATACTTTTACTGTATTGTTATGCACAGATATGATTGAGGAATTAATCAGCAGGGGACAGCAGCTTGATGCTGTGCATTTTACTTATGAAGTTGGTCTTGTGAACAAGTTCCCTCCTGTTCCTCTGCTGAAAGCTTTTTTGAAGGATGCAAGGAAGGCTGCAGCTTCTATTATGGATGATCCCAATAATCCCGGCCGAGCTGCGGTATTTCTTTTGTTATTACATCCTGAATATTATATCCTAATATTTGGTATGGGCTATTGTAGTCTAGAAAAATCAGATTATCTCTCTTCTCTTCTCGGTGATTAATCTGATGTCTTTTTACAGTCCTGGGTTTTCTCATTCCTAGCACTCTTTTCTGGCCTTTTGACATTATCCTATGTTTGGAAGCAAGCTTTCATGCTAAAAAAGGTTCTGGGCACTAAAGCCTCCTTTTGTTGGGGGAAATACAATTTCTACTATGCATATGCATCTAGCTAGGATTTCAGGGAATAAAATGTGAAATAGGTTCAGGATATTAAAGGCCATCCATGTTGTGTGAAGCATGATTTCACTCTATTTGCAAGCATAACCTTTCTGAGTTTTTCTTTCCTTTTTATTTTTTATGTTTGGTTTTGGGGGGGGGGGGGGGGGGGGAGTTATGTTTTCTACAAACACAGTAGATAATGCAGAAAAGAATATGCATCCAATCTTTTTGAATTGCATATGTAGTTGGTGTGTGTGTGTTTATCTTGAAAACAGTACAATATCTACAAATAGGTTACGATGAGATTAACACGATTGCAGTCCCCTACTTTAATGGCTCTTTGATAATTGGAAGATGATGGCTGTAGAAAGTGGGTAATATATATTTTCCCCATATGAGAGGCAACTTAGGGTGGGAGATCTACACCTCACTTCTATTTAACGAGTAATTCTTTGTTGCCTTTGCAGCAACTAGCTGGACGTAAGGAGCAGTCAGCACTTCGGGCCGTCATCAAGTGTATCGAAGAGTACAAACTAGGGGATCAGTTCCCTCCAGAAAATCTTAAGAAGCGCCTTGAACAGCTAGAGAAGGCCAAGACAGAGAAGAGAAAACCAGCCGCAGTCCCTGCCAACAAAAGAACAGCAGCAGTCCCTGCTAACAAAAGAACACGGGCTAACAGTGGTGGCCCCATGCCTCCTGCCAAGGCTGGACGTTTGACAAATGCTTATGTATCTTCCTTCCCTGCCCCACCTACAATTGTTAGGTCTCCCTCTCATGCTCAGTACCCTGCTGGCATCCCTGCATACCATTCCCCACCCCCCATGTATGGCAGCAGAAGCCCACCAACAAATCCTTATGCGTACTCACCAGAAGCAGCCCCACCTCTTGGATCATACCCAGTAGCTCCCATGAACTATCCTGCATATGGAGGCTATGGCAATGGAATTGCACCAGCTTATCAGCAGGCTTACTACCGATAGACATGACTACTCTTTGAAGATGGTAACCACTGATATGATGACCCCAAAATCTCATTTGCTTTCTAAATGGTTTGTCTGTAATCACTAACCGTTTAATGGTAGCGATGTATGTGTGTTAATCGTAACATTTGTCCTACTTCTTGCTCTGCCATGGTGAGAAGTTGTATTTCTAATATTGATCAAACTTTAGATCTAGGTGACTGTGGAAAGTAATTAGGATGGCAAGAAACAGCATCAAGGACTTGAGGAACTACCAATGCCGTTTGTTTAGTTATAGAAACTGCTCTTACTATTTTGTCTTGGTCTTCTTCCCATTCTTGAAAATGTGTCTGCAAATTGAAACGAATGCCATCTGTGTTTTTAATTTGCTAAGTTGATTTTTCTTTTCAAAAATGGATGGTGTTTGATTCCATCTGAGCCTCTACTCATTTCTTCCTTGATTTGGAAAATGATGGGTGCGAGAAAATTTGCTTGATCGCAGAGCATGTGCTTTGCCACTTGTTTCTGTGGTGGTGATGATGCCCCATCTCTTATGTTGGATGGGACAGCAATAGCAACATTGGTGGTTCAGATACGACAATGTAAAAAGTAAAACAAATCATCTTTTAATCCCATCATGAGCTATATCGTAGCTTTAATTAGACAAGAGGAATCAGTGAACTAGTGAGTTGATCTGGAGCTTTTGTCCGGGAAGTTGCCGAGTAATTGCCCCCTTTTTACCATAATGGATCAATGTATGTTTATTAACTGTGTACTGTATGCCCATCATGAGTTTGTGCCCTCTGCATACGCCTATGGTGCGTAAATCTGAATAGGCGCCCATTTTGGCAAGGAATTAGGAAAACCTTGAGGAAATTTGCTATTTAACATTATTTTTGTAACAATTTTGTTAGTTGTCAAGTTTCCAATTTGAAGCTTAACAATGGTGTTTCCAATTCAAATCTTAACAATGGTGTTGTTCATCTTCGACCTGAACTGTGGGAGTGGTGGCTTCTTCTTCTTCAGGCCATAGGGGTTTCTTTGTGTGGGTTCTTCTTCTGATCTGGTGGGCTTTCTTTTTCTGATCTGCTGGGTTGTTCTTCTTGCCAAACTCGAGTCTATAAGACTCGAGTTCTTTCACTGAACTTGATTCTCTCGAGCTCGAGATGTTGCTAAAACCATGTTAAATGACAAATTTCTTTGGAAAAACTTATTTATAAGTTTCCCAACTTGAGTTGAAATATTTGGATTAGTGAATGATAAAATTTATGTCAATGGAATTGTGTGAAATTGATATTATAGTAATCACAATTTTTTATTTTAGTTTTGAGGATTTTTTTTTTTTTTTTTTTAATGTTAAAAGGAAAGAAAGTTGCGAACGTTTTTGTCTCCAACCTTAGCTGCCTTACTAGATAACGGTACAAAGAAGAAAACACTTTTTGCTGAATCAATCTTTAAACAATGGGATGTAATGCTTCCCTTCCGTAACTCCTGTCATCATTTTGCAACAAAGGCTGTGATTGTTTCGACGGTAAACTATTACAAGAAATCATTTTACAAGTGACCGTGTGTTTGGTTACGCATGGAAAATACAATTTTCTGGAAAACTGTTTCTGTAGACCGTAATATAGAGCTTTGACCACGGAAATGGTTTGAAGTGAAAATTTTCACTTCAAACCATTTCCGGACTCGCGCAAAGAGAGAGAGAGACAGAGAGAGAGAGATCACACGAGAGTAGAGAAGTCTGAGTGTGGAAAGAAGCCGGTGCCGGCGCGATTGGACCCACTGCGCCGGCACCGGTGCGATCGGACACACTGCAACGCGGCGATCGCCAGATTGCGTCGCGGTCGCGAGTTCTCGCGATCGCGAGACACGATCTTGCAGCGCGATTGAGATTGCGAGGTGGCGCAATCTTGCGATCGCCGCCTTGCGATCGCGTCGCGAGATCGCAACTTCTCTCCCAGATTTCATTTTTTTTTTTTTGGGTTTTGTTTCTTTTATTTTTCTCTGAATTGTGACGTTAATATTTGTTTAAAAGCTGAGAAAATGTGAGAAAATGTGAGTAACAAGTAAAGAATGTATTTTCTATAATATTTTCAAGATTACAACCAAACACCTGAAAATATTTTTCAAAATATTTTTTCAAATGCCACCAAACCTAAAAATATTTTCCTTTCCCGAAAATATCTTTACCTAAAATTATTTTACACTCGAAAAATATTTTACACCCAACCAAACACAACCAAAGTTACAACTACGAGAAGAAAACAAGGGGAAAAAAGTTGGTAGAGAGTTATGAGTGTTAAATTCTTTTTGTTTAAATCTTTCTTGAAGTGATTAATATTCTTCTAACTATTGTTGTTATGTATTATATTTTCTTGATTTCTTTTATTATAATTAAAGTTTTCAATTTTCAAATTTCTTATTCTCTTAAAGGGATTATCATGAAAATAAAAGCTTATCAAATAATTATAGTTGATACTAGCATCTAATCACGCGATCATGATGTATGCTTAAAAGGTTCTCTATTTTTTTTCTCAACCAGTAAAGTAATCACATATATACAAAGTAAATACACAAATGATTGCGTGCGAAGTTGTGAGTTGTTGTATCTATTGAAGTAAGTGAATAGGATATATATATCCCTCTCTTCTTCTTCTTTTAAGAAATTGGTGTGATATATCTAATTTAGAGATAATTTCGAGATAATGTATGTTAATTTTTAAGAAAAAGAAAACCTGTTATCATGTAAAGAATAATGATCTCATTAAAAAAATTTGAAAAGTAATAAAAATTGGATGCCAAGGTGATGAAATAGATAACCATTTAGAAAAAAGAAAAAAAAAAACTTGCTACCAATTCAAAAAAAAAAAAAAAATTGTAAAAATTTCTTAATACTTTCTTGTTTAAAAAAACACTTTTTAATACTCACTTACTCAGTTTGAAAACCAAAAAAACAATGTTTTAGAAATTTATTTTTACCATGTTATTCTTAAGTTTTGTTTCTACTTAACTTAGGGTGTAGAGATATATTTGAACCACATAAAAGATCAATCCAAATAAGAGAATCCTGTTATAAATAATATAGATTACTCAAATAATTGATTAATACGTTCAAATATATAACTATGTCGATTGCATTTTGACATAAGCTCAAATTCTCACTTCCAAATTAAGGATTAATTCAAATAAAAACCAAAGGTTATAAAAGGCAGAGAAAGAGAACTTGTGATGAGATGGAGAAATTTAAAAACATAACACCATACACACCCCAAAGTAAAGATATTAAAAATATAAAAAATCATCAACCTAAAGTGGAGAGAGAGAGAGAGAGAGAGAGAGAGAGAGAGAGAGAGAGAGAGAGAGAGAGAATCATGGACCGAATAGACTGAAGTGACTTAAAATGGACCAAAGTGGACCGAATAGACCAAGGTGGACTGAAATGGACTAAAATGGTCCGAAATGCGATGCTGATTTGGCTCAACAGGATTGTAGCAATAATAAATAATATACTTCATATTTTAGATTTTATATAGAATATAGATGGTTTGTATAAATGAAACTTTGCTTTCAAGATTTTTATAAAATGCAATAGATAAGCTTAAGTCACTAATGTAATAGATAAGTTTATAATCTTGCCAGATATGCTAAAGGTATCTATATGATTAGTGTGGATGGAAGGTGTTCCATAGCAATTCTAAGGTGTACTGCTACAAACTGATTTGGCCTTTTCATCCTCATAAAAGTTATTGAGTTTTCTTTTAAATAAAAAAATAAAATAAATAAATCAAAGTTGAGAATAGATTTCTCTGTCACACTCTGAATAGGAGTATCATTTATAAATTATACAAATGTTTGGAAAAAAATGTTATTTCGATATACTGAAGAGACTCACCCTTGAAAATAAAATAAAAAGATAGAAAAGAATAAAATATGATATTAAAATTATGGGGTGTTACCTATCCCGTATGTATAACAGTATAAGTGCGTAGAAATTACTATAAAATGTGATAGGCGTGTATTTCAAACACTCAGTCTTTTTCTTTAAGTTACACATTTTGGACTTTAATATGGTATCTCAGGTTTCAAATAAGATGATAGCATATTTAAAATCACATGTATGTATCAAGTATCAACCATATAATTCTAACAATAACACATCCATTGCCATATAACAAGAAATACTCTATCATCGCATACATATAACAGACACCAAAACACAAGTCCCATGGAGTCCAACAAATTCTCATCTTGATTAGTAAATTTAATAATTTCAAGTATTATTCACAAAAACCATCAAAATATCACCTACTGTAGAGGTTTCATCCTAAACTTCTAAATCTAGTCCTGTTTATGGAAGGGAAGACTGTCTTCAGGCGAGTCCAGCTAGCAGCTACACTTCTTTGGCACCAAGTTTTGCCAATAGTGCCTTCAAGTTCTTTGTGCAATTGGCTTCAAGTTTTGATGCCAGTGCCTCCAAGTTCTTGGTGTGTGTATGGAGTTCTTTAATGTGTTTCCCAATCAGCTTCTCTTCCTCAAGGATGAGATCCAATTTCTTAAGTATCCTCTGCTCCCGGTAGCAGTTGACTGCCAGAGCCATCCCCGCGAAACTGAGTCCAAATGCAGCTAGATGATCAGCCACAGCCATCAGAAACAAAGAGTAACCTAACCTTAAACCCAAACAATTCAAATCAACCCATATAGTACCAGATTAACATTGGATGTACACAGAAAGGAAGATGCATATACCATTCTAAGATTTCCTGATATTTATACATTTAAGATGCACTAAACTGAGACATCCACCAAACGATAAGATAATAGCGTATTTAAAACCACAGATGTCTCAACCATAGACCATCCATTACCATATGACAAGATATACTTGAGATCATCATTATTGCATACATAAAACAGACACCAATACACAATTCCCACAGAATCCAAAAAAATCTCATCTTGATTATTAATTTACTAATTTAAAGTAGGATTGGAAAAAATCATCAAGATCCCACATTACACAACCTCATATAAGCCAAAAGCAGATAAGACCCACTTACAAAAACCCTGAGATATCACCAAAACAATTCCAACCCATTTGCCAAAACTCCCTCATTAAGTCAATTCTAACAACAATAATAACACAAGCACATAAATGCATATATAAAAAAAATCGACACCAGCATTACAATATGAGAAGAATATTTTAGATCATCATCATTGCAGCATATAGTAGACAACAAAATCTCATAAGCACCTACTGTTGGAGTTTGTAAGCAAGTTTTTCATAAGCAAAGCTTAAGTTATCAAGAGATAACTTGGGTATTATCTCTCAATAGCTTGACAATTTGATTCCTTTTTGAACTAGTCATAACCGCTTGATAATTTGACAACTTGGTGTTGGTGTTTTTGTTTTCAGAACAATGTGAAAACAGTTTTCAAAAAAGTGTGCTGAAAAACTGTTTTTAGAATACTCATAATGCAAAAAAAGTGTGTTTGGAGTCACAAATGAACACAGGTCCCTTGATTTCCTGAATAGAAGAAATCACACGGCAAAACAAATAGGAAGTAGTGTGAGAGAGAGTCAGAGAGAGAAATGGTGGTGAAATAAGGCAGGTCTAATATCAGGAGATTGAAGATTGGAAAGAAAGGACAGCCACTGTGCTATGGGAGATGAGGAATGGCAGATTGTTCGGAAGAAAAACCAGTGGGTAAAGTTGTTGACTTAATGAAACAAACTCAGATTCATTGAATAACACGTCTTGAAATGTAAATCCAGAGAGTTGTAGGCTTTAGGCAGATATAGTCTTTGGAATAGGCAGGATAGCCAAGAACAATGCAGAGTTTTGTGTGTGGTTGAAGCTTGTGTGTACTGTAAGTCCTTAAAAGGATGGAAACAAGTACGGCCAAAGGTTACGAGATGAAGTAAGTCTAGCTTGGAGTGAAAACGTGTTTCCCAATGTGACTTGTTGTGTAGCACTGGTGGGTGGTGTTGGGCGTTGCGAAATTTAGATGTGTTTAATTCGGTTAATGATTCGATCTGAATAATGTTGCGTGATTTTTTAATGGGAGATTTTTTGAGGCTTAGTCATATTGGCCCAAGCTGTTCCCGTTTTGTAGCTCATTGTGAATTTTGTACGCAGAATATAGAAAAAACGTTATTTTGGTGATTAGGTTTTTTTTTTTTTTTTTTTTTTTTTTTTTTTTTTGGTTGTTGTCATGTGAGAGAGAAAAAAGATTGTAGCCGCACTTTGTATTTTTCTTGATAATAGTGAAATCCTTACAACTCCGTAGACGTAAGCAAATTACCGAACCATGTAAATACTATCTTGTGCGTGTGATTATTTTTCTTTAGTGTGTGTTTTCTCTATTTTCTGTTTCTCACAGGTTGGAAATTTTGTGGTAATTTCCCTCCAAGTGGGAAGTCTATTGGTGATAAGTGTAGTAGTAGAAATAGCATAGGACCAATAAGATAAAACCAATTTTGAGTGTGAAAGCATAGTGAGTGAAAACTCAATGAGGTGCCTATATTTTCTTTCTATTGTGCCATTTTGTTGGGGAGTGTGTGGACATGAAAGTTGATGGATGATGCCATAAGTAGAGCAAAAATGATTAAAACCTTTAGAAGTGAATTCACCACCACCATCAGTTTTTAGAATCTTGATTTTAGAATCAAGTTAATTTTCAACATAGGCCTTGAAGTATTTGAAAATGTCAAACAAATCACATTTGTATTTTAACAGATACACCCAAGTAACCTTGGTAAATTCATCAATTAGAACAAGATAGTACCTAAAATCATTGACAGATTTGATTGGAGCTGGATCCCATACATCACTATGTATCAATTCAAGGGATTTTGAAGAAAGAAAGTCTAATTTATTAAAAGGAAAGTTGATGCATTTTCCCACTAAGCAATGCTTATAATGGTTTATAGATTTATGTGGTGCCATAGCAACCACTTATTAGATTTATGTACATGAAAAGCTAAACAAACCATTAGCGGGTGTGGTACAACTGGTAGGTGACTACTAAGGCTTCACCACATCCTAGGTTCGAGTTCCCACGGGGACTGTAATTGCAATTTTTGGTAAGTCCCAGAAACCAATAAAGCCTAGGGTGTGTGTGAGTTCGGAGTCTCCGAGCTCCGGTTCGAGCTACTGGTACCCATGGACTTACCCAAATGTACTGTGGGGAATGGGACAATGATTGCCACACGCTAGTCCCCTTTTTTCTTCCTCAAAAAAAGAAAAAAAGAAAAGCTGAAGCAAAAGGAACATGTAATTGGGATGATGATACGGAAGGAGTAGGATGCTTGGTGAAGAACTTTGAGTAGATGGATAAACTCTATTTTCACTCAAGCCCATGTAGAGGAGTCTTCCTGTAGGAATATCCTAGATTTTGAGTTCATTGGCATTAAAATGACATGAACAGTTATTATGCAAACAAAATTTATGAATTGAAAGAAGATTCATAGCAAACTTGGGAACATGAAGGGCATTTCTAAGAAGAAATTTATGGTATTTGGTATGAAGAGAGGCATTACCTATGTGGTTGATTGGAAGAGTTTGACCATTATCTACTATGATCTAATCTGGACCTTTGTACTGAGATTGGATAGATAGATTGTTGAGATTGGCTATGAGATGATCTAATGTGCTTGAATCTACTAACCAAGGGTCTTGATTATTGGTAATTGCTGCATTAGATGCAGAAGCCATAGCAGCCAATTTTGTTGGAGGATTTCAGCCTTGATAAGAAAAATCTATTCTGTGGTGGCAATCAAGGGCTTGATGTCCAAACTTGCCACAGATTTGGCAAGTAGGTCTATAACTCTTTAGGTTCTAACCTCCAAATTGAGAGGATGAGTTCTAGCCTGAGTAGCCTTGAGGAGGATAATTCTGATGAGGTTGAGAAGAATAAAACTGTTGTTGAGCACCAATTATTGTTATACCTTCCTCCACCTCTTCCTTTATTAGAGTTATTTCTACCTCTTCCTTTATTAGATTTGTTGGATAAGTACATGTTATATCGCATTCAAAACATATGTAGCAGAAAATTAACGGATCTACTTCATTTGCAATTGTTAACATGTACTATGCAAATTTCAGAATTCAAGAACAAGAGAGTGTACTTTGGTGCGGTGAATTTCAAAAATAAAGATCAGAAGCACTTGGAAACAGTTTTAATCTTCACTCCAATTCTACTAACGCCCAAGAAGTGTGGTCTCTCAATCAGTTTTTCAAGGGAGAATTGGAGAGAGTGGCTTCCACTCACACATACATCATTTCACAAGAGTGTTGTTTCTATTTAAAAATTCTGTATGATTCTCCTTTTATATCTAACTGATTATCTAATTGGGCTGGCCTTTTGAGCATTTCTAATTGGGCTTAAATGTGTGGCTTAGAGTGGGACCAAAAGGGACCAATAAAACACTAGCTCCAATGGGCCTTGGGCTTTTTTGTTAACTCTTGATAAGTCCAAAATTACCATTAACTATATTTAATACCACTATATAAATATAGTTGCACTCTAGGCCTTATTTATCAATTATATCCCAAGACTTTATTGTAAATGCAACCCCTTCATAAAATATTTGTAGTAATATGAAGACATAAATATAGACTACCACTTTAAAGATTACTGCATCTTAATTCCTTGAGTACACAATTTAATTTTTTAAGTTATTCATCATATATTTATGAAATCTAATTCCATGAATATATACTTTAGAAACTCCTTACTAAAGCAGTTATGCCTAACACTCTGAATAACCAAACCCACTAAACTTATCTCAAGGGGATATTTTGTATCTCAGTTAAGAGATTATGAATTCCATCTTGAGAATATATATTCCATCAACACTAAATGTGATTGCCTAACATATTGAGGTTTTGATCGTAACTTTAGACCTCAATCCTGATATATTAAAGTAACCTACATTTCATGATCAAGTCCATTATCCTCTCAGGATTAAGAGTTCATGTAAATAGAAGTCGTGAGTTTATTATTCATTTGACAGTCGTTAGGAGAATAATAAATCTCACAGCGGTCTAGTTCAATATGTTTAAGCTCTTAAAACATATCAACATGCTATCATGAAATTTCCATTTCTATTTCCACGATCAAGATAAATCATCTTAATTGATATGTTATAGTCTTCACAGACAAAATGTCCAATTTCATTACCGACTATGAACTAAAATTCTGAATTTACAAAAAATTTACGATTTATATCTTCTGTGACTAAATCACATAAATCATATATTATGCATCTCATGGACTATATGATAATGTCCCACTATTCATGTTACTATTATTTTAGATAATAATAAAATAACTTTATTAAACATAACATTAAGTTATACATAGAATCATACAATAGGATTTAAGGGCACACATCCTAACAAGAATCACTATGAATATAAGATTGAGATTGAGGATTACCAGAAGATTTATTAAAAGCAAACATTGCTAGAGAGTGAGGCAGAATTTCTGAACATTCAATCATGGCTTGTTCTTCACTTTGCAACATGATAGAGAGTTGCTTATAGGTGATTGGATCACTTCTAGTACGTATTGCAAAACAGAAATGTGCAAATTCTTTAGGTAAACCTCGAAGCACAATGCATAGGAGCTCTTCATTATCAAGAATAACTCCAACAACTAGAATCTTGATAATGCCTTAAAATGTATACTTATTATATATTTTTGTGGGTGTTATCTCCTTATTGCTATGCTTAATTTGTATAATTATGGCATGATTTGCATTAGTCCCTATTTTTTTATTTTCACATAATTTTTTGAATAAGATGTCATTCACTGTGTGTAATTTTCTACTTTTAGGAAATCATGTGAGAAAGATGAGTTTACATGAATTTGTGAGAGAATGGAGGTCAAGCTAGAATTAAAGTAGAGCTAAAGGACCATGCTTAAATGTCTAAGGAGGTGCAGTTGGAGTATTTGGATCGTCTACCATGGTTGGAAGCTTCAAATAAGGAAAGAAATCAAAGAGGTAGAATCTGAAAAGGAAAAATCTAATTTGAGCACTGATCAGTATTTTGGGCGCATTACTCTCCTTAAAAATCCAATTGATACAAGGCTAGATGGGTTGGAATCGTGGCTCAAATACCTACAACTTTCCAGTTTTAAGTTTTTTGTAATTCTCAATTTTTAAAGGCCGAAATTAACTCATAATTTACAGCTGTAAACTTGGACAGAAATTAAAATAGTGCAAGTTTTATTTTCTTTGGACATTTTTAGGTTAGGGTTTTGAAGGGAGGTTGTGAGAACAAATTTTGGGCAAAGAAAATCTTGTATTTTCCTTTCTCTAATGGCAGCCTAAACTCTTTGCTAGGGCTAGGGGCTATGTTTCTTCTATACGGTATGAATATTCAATTTGATTCTTTCTAAGATTTTATCAACAACATATTTGATTGTTCAATTAGATTTCTTTTGATGTATTAGTTTTTCCATTCTTTCAATAAGTTCAATTATGTTTTTCTTATTGTTTAGATGAATTTTTAATAGTTTCAAATAGAAATCAGGTTTTGAAGTTAATGGGTTTTTCTAAAAACTTTTCTAACCGCATTATTAATCAAGGTTATCATGCGTTTTTGAATTGCTTCAGTTCAACTGAATTATAAGTTTTTAATTGTATAAGAACAATCAATTATGAAATAGATATTTTCTTAGATTACAAAGAATCTCATATCGATATATGGAAACACCCTGATGCCCTAGTATTTACATTATTCATTTAAATCAGTTTTTATTATTATTCTTGTTAACAGTCACCAAGCAAAATTATTTTTCTTCTTCACCCAAATTGTTATTTAATTATATCGTCTTTGAATTTACCTTGCTCCTTGTGGTTCGACCTCGGTACTCCGATAATTATATTGCTACGATCTCCTACACTTAGGAGTGAGCAAGCAAAGCTTGTCTCGAGCAATCTCGGTCTTTTGCAAAAAATTGTTCATAGATTCATTTCCTTTCTTGAGGCTTTGAAGCTCAAGTTTCATATTAAAGATATTTGCTTTTTAAGTTAAAGTAAATCTTTGCTCCAAAATGTTCCAAACTTCTCTTGAAGTTGTAATTCTAACAACAGGTGAGAAAATTTGTGGAGTTGGAGTAGAGTTGATCAAAGAAAGCAAAGCTTTGTCTTTGATTCTCCAGGCCAGAAAATTAAGATTTAGATTTGTAGTTAAATTTCCTTGAGTATCAAGAATATACTGACAAGGTTGAGATGTAGAGCCATCGATGTGCTCAATCAGAGTAAAATCTTCAAGAATAGCGATCAGTTAGTGCTTCCATGGAATATAATTGGTGTAATCAAGCTTGATGGACATCAAGTTAGGCATATTGGATAGGAGTAACAAAGGTGATTGTGATTGAGTAGTAGTGAGAATAGTAGGATTTCGCTGTGGTGGTGTAGTATCTGTTGGTGTTGTGGAAGCTGGTGTTGTTGAAGCCATGGATTGTGGCTTTGATACCATGTGAGATTATGAGCTTGAAGGTGTTCAATAATGATGGGTTCTAAAAGAGAAGGAGAGATATTTCTAAATAGTGCTAAACTTGTATTTCAAGCTCATAGAGTAAAAATACAAACAGAAACTCTATTTATAGAGTTTACATAGATTAGGACTAATTCTAGAAGATTCTATCCTAATAGAAACCTAACATACCATCTAACAAACTCTTAGTAGAAAATCTAAGTGTGATACAGCTGTACAAAATATCTGGAAAATATCTAAACTATATAGACGATGAATAGGGCATGCCCAAAATCAAACTTGAAGAGGGAGAGCTAGAAATGGTGTCATCTTGAGATTTTAGCCTTTTGTCATGAAGCACAAACTTAGAGTAAAAATAATGCCATTTGTCATTAAACAATATTGAGATTGCTCATACTGTTTGGAAAATTCTCCAAATTGTGCATAAAGGCACAAAGACAGTTAAAATAAACAAGTTGTAGCAGTTAATAACTAGATTTGAAAGCATTAGGATGTCTGAAGATGAAAGTTTTGATGAATTCTATGCTAAGCTTAATGATATTGTTAATTCTGCATATAATTTGAGTGAAATTTATGATCAACCTAAAATTGTTAGAAAGATTCTTAGATCCTTAATTGAGGACTTTAGACTTAAAGTGACTGCCATTACGAAAAGTAAGGATGTGGACTTCATCCCTATTAATGAACTTGTAGAATCTCTTCAGTTTTATGAGTTAGACCTACCCAAAACAAATAAATTCAAATCAATTGGCTCTTAAGTCAGTTGATGATGTTGATGACAATGGATTTGATGATGAACTCTCTTCTACAGAGATTGCATATCTTGCTAAGAACTTTAAAAATTTTCTCAAGAATAACAATAGAAGGGCAAGAGGTAGAAACAATGTTGAACCTAAGAATTTTAAGAAAAATGAACCAACTAAAATCAATAATGCTGAAAAATTAAAAGAAAAAGTTGGTCAATCTTCTAGTAATTCTCTAGGTCAACAATGTTTTGGTTGTCAAGGCTATGGTTATGTGAGATCTGAATGTCCAACATTCTTGAGATCAAAGGATAAAACTATGGCTGTAACCCTAAGTGATGGTGAAGTTTTTGATCACAAGTTTGAAAGTGGTGAAGATGGAAACTTCTTTGCTTTCACAGCTACTGTTGCAGTTAATGAAAGTGTTTTGATTGAAGAGAACCCTTTTGATGGGGAACTCTTTGAGTGTGTTGACTTGCAAGAAGCTTATAACAAGCCATGCAAGGTTGCTGCAAAGGATGCAATGAGTGTGGATTTAGAGCTAAAGAAGATTACCACTTTTGAACATGAAAAGAAAAACTTGTTGTTGAATTTGCTTGATGCTAATGAACTTGTTATTAAGGTGAAGATTGAAAATATGATGTTGCTTGATAAGATTAAGAACCTAAAACTAGAAATTATTTGTTTCTAGAGAACAAACAAATAGGTTTGCTAGTTCTAAACTTGATTACATGTTGAGTATTCAGAAGTCCCCCTTAGACTAATTGGGTTTAGATTTTGTTGATAGCATCTCTACGTCTAAAAGTCATTCCACAAACTTTGTTCCTTCTTCTGAGCCATCAAAGATAGAGGTTGTCAAACCAAAAGATGATGTTCTTGCTCCTAGGAAGATTATTAATCTGAAAGAGTCTAAGCCTAAGAATCCTAACCTCCCTAAGGATAAGAAGCATGATAGACCTATGTGGGTTTGTCATTTTTGTGGAAAAGCTGGGCATACTCGCCCAAACTGTTTCAAGTTGTAATCTGCAAAGTGAGCAAATAAGCAAAAAGTACCTGTGCCTCAAGCACAAGATCCTATGGTACTTATTGTTGAATTGGTAAAGGCTTTAAATCTTAAACCTTTATACCAATGCTGGAGTTGCTCATCATTCAGATATGAATAATAACTCCAACACCAGAGTTGCATCTAAGAGGTTATGGATGTCAAAGGCTCAATCTAATTGAGTTTTTCTGACATGGTCCTTGTGCTTCATCTTAAAATCCTTTGTGACAATTTTTCTTGATGTTTTTGTTTTCTTTTGCTTTTAAGATTTGCATTGCATTACATTCCATTCATGCATTTTATATTAGGTTGTTTTTGTTTTGTTTTTCAAAAAAAAAAAAAAAATGGAAAGAGGAATGTGGAAGGATGTATATTGTATTACATATCATGGATGTGTAGTTAAGATTGACCATATTATCTTTACATAACATGCTTATGTACCTTGATTAGCTTGATGAGCTTATTTTTCTGCACTTTGCTGGTTCTAGCTATATAGTGCATGTTGTGTGTGAGTTGTTTATAGTTTTTGATCACATGATCTCGATTTTGAAGTCACATGCCTTTGATTGTAAGGACTAAACAAACCTAAGAGAAAGACATAAATAACCATCTCACCACTGTTTACTAGCCAATTATGAACACTTTAGTGCATATCATAAAATTTGTGCTCGAGAAAGTGTAGCACATGCACAAAAAGAAAATAAGATGTAGCCTTAAAATAAAATTAAAACAAAGAAAGAAAGAAACAAAAGAAAATAAATGAAAAAAAAAATGAAAAAAATGCACGTATACAATAAGGCTAAATAAAAAAAAAATTGCATGATTGCAAACTTGTTTTCTAGGAGATGTGGGAGTTATAGGATGTAATTTTTTAGGTGATAGTCATTTTCAAATTTATGTGATGAATAATGTAGAAATTGTGATTGATTACTATCTACATATCACCTCAAATGTAACTCATGCTATTACTAGTTACACACATTACACAAGTTATTCTTTACATGAAATTGTGTGTGAATTTTTTTTGGCAATCCAAGATTATATATTCTATGATTTTGATACAAAAAATATTCATTGGTTGAAAATTTGGGGCAAAAAGTGTGAAAATCTTGTTTTTGAAGTTCTGGGTTAAAAAAAAATGTTTTTGAAAAATTTTTAACTCATTCTCATGCATTTCATTTATGAAATTATTTTGTTTGAGTGCTTTCTGCATAAAACTTTTGCTGTTTTTCAAAAAATCCCATTTTCTAGAATTTTGATCGATTGAATGTGTTTTTTGATTGAACGAAAATCCCATAAATTTTAAGCTTAGTCTCTGCCTGGTTCAATTGGTGCTCGATTAGTTAAATCTATTTTTTTATTGATGGAATCCAATTTTCGACTGATTGAAAATTTTAAAGTTTTTAAAGAAAACATTCTGTCTGGCTCGATTGGTCCCCGATCGGTGCTCAATTGATTGAGATTCGAAGGAAAAGAAAATAAAAGTCTTTTTCTCAGCACGTGTTTATCACTTTTTCAAATACTTCTCTCTTTTTTTCTTCCTTTTCTTTCTCGACTGATCCAATCCAAGCTTTTTTGTCATTTTATTCCTTAAATCTTCAAGCGTTTTTGTCCTCAAGTGTAGGTAAGACCTAAATACCCTTCCTTTTTCAAGTTATTTACATTTTTCATGCATTTTCTTAGTGATTTTCGAACTTAAGGTTTCTGGGGTTTTTGTTTTTGGGTTGTTTTTGTTCATATTTGATCATTGGGTTTTTGTTCTCAAATGATATACACATGATTCTCATGCATTAATTTGATCAATTTTGTGATTTGAAAGAATTGAAAATTCTAGGGCTTGAAATTTTGAGAAATTAGGGGTTTTGTTTAATTGGGCTAAAATTGATGAAATTAACTTGTGAAATTGATTGCTTAATTCATTATATGATGTTTTCTAACTAGTATAATGTCTAATTACTCAATTTGATTTGTTTTTGAAAAATGGGTTTTTTCAAAAATTGGGGTTTTTGGTTAAAACTCTTGGTTCAAGTCAATTATTGGTAAATGTTGAAAAATTGAATAAGCTTTTTGTGCATGAGAGCATGCATCATATGTGCATTAATTTCATGCATCATATAGATTGTTATTTATTGATATATTTTATGCTCTAACATTTTCTAATGCAGTTTGCCATTGGTTTTTGTGTTTTTCTTGCTATTTTTTTCCTTTCTACTCTTAGAGTCATAGTTAGGAAAACTAGAGCTAAGAAAACCTTTACCTCCTCCTCTTTTGATTTACAATCCTCTAGGTTTCAATTTAGGTCAAATTAAGAGGCTTATGAGAAACTGAATATCTTTAGGTCTGTTTGGGCTGAACAGAAAATTATCCTAGATAAGGTTGACCCTAAGATACGTAGGAACTTTGAGAATTGAGGTTGGTTACCTCTTCTGGATGATGAGCATCCCCCTCCGGCTGCTTTGATTAGAGAGTTTTATTCAAACCTCTCTATCCACTCCAGTGACTCCAACATTCACTATGTGAAGACCTGGATAAGGGGCGAAGAGTTTGTCATTACCCCTAAGGTAGTGGCTTCTACTCTTGGTGTACCTTTGGTACTACAGCTTGTGTATCCTTACACAGAATTTCCTCCTCTTAAAGACATTATGTCTCTTCTTACTGGTACTACCATTTGTTGGGGTACTAATCCTAGGGTTACCACACATGAGCTTACTAAGCTCAATTATTTATTCTTTAGGATTTCTTGTCACAACATTTGGCCTATTTCTCACATACATACCATTCCCATTAAGAGATGTGCGTTCTTGTACGCTCTCATCACTGATGCTCCTATCAGTTTTCCTACTTTTTTCAAACGTTCTCTAGTTGAGGTTCATAGGAGTAGCGCTAAGTCTCATGGTTTGTTTTTTCCAGTTTTCATTCATAGGATTCTATTAGATTTAGGTTTAGAGGACTTCCCTGAGTCTTAGCCTATTCATATCATAGCTCCTATAGGTGCCACATTTCTTAGGAAAAGGGTTGCTTAGTTAAAAGCAAGCTTTAAACACCCTCGAGTCGTCTTCTACAGGTGATGCATCTAGAGCCCCTTCTTCTAGTGATCCTATAGCTGAGACTTTTGTGGACCCCATTGCTACCGTGGATCGTCCACCATCTACATCATCCTCTTCGTTTATGTACACTATGCTGGAGACGTGTCTCATTATTCAGGTGGCACATGGACAGATTTTGTTAGATTTGCTCAATGAGGTTGTGACCTTACGACCAGATTTGGATGATGCTAAAGGTGCTTCTCCACTGACTCCACCCTCTGATGAGTCTTGATTGCCATTTGCCTTTTGGCAATATGAGTTTTTTTTTTTTATATATATATATGTAGATTGTATTTTAGGGGGAGATATGTGTTTTTGTTTTGATGATGAGTTGTATATGTTAGGGGGAGACATTGTTTTTATATTTTTATGTTTCTTGTTTTATTTATGTTTATGTTCTTGTTTCACATTATGATACATTGGTTATGATTTATATTATGAGGTTATTCATGGTATATGTCTTTTATTTTATATTTTGTGAAAATAAGAAGTTTATTTGGTTTACTTGTATTTTTCACACATGCGTTTATAGTTTGTTTACTGTTTCAGGAATTTACAAGTTGATTAATTCGAAGTTGTTGTCTACTTTTGCAACTGATAGATAGTAGTTAGGTTGAATTGTATTATGGGCAATAATATGTTATTTGGCTGTTTTTACTCTGAGCTTTTTATCTTGTGTAATGTGTTTTGTCACGGATTACCAAAATGGAGATTATTAGATTATAAGACTTTAGGAACTAATGTATTAGAACTTCAGTTTGTATATTTTGGCAAACTATGATCAAAACATTTAGTCTAGGTTTAGACTTGCTTAAAGTTTGGTTTGATGTAAGTTTGGAATTGAGTAACTATATGCAAGAAATTACTATTCAATTTTTGCAAGGCTTGATTGATCGAAAATTAAACTTGATCGATCGAGAATTGTGGATTAGCAATTTTTTGCAGAATTCCCAAACTAGCCCAAGCCCATATGACGTGTAGGGTTAAGTGTTTCACTCCAACTATAAAAGAAAAAACCCTAGTTACATTTTAGAGGCCTTTGTTGAGTTGTGTGTTGAATCTTTTGTGAAATCTGAGAGGTGTTTACCTTCATACACACACATAGAGCTATTAAGATCAAGATTCACATCAATAACTTGATGGTTGTTTTAGTTGCTGTATAAAGAACTTTCAAGAATATCTAAAACCTTTGAGTGGAGTGTCAAAGTCATAAGTAGGAGAACTTGTGATTGCTGCAGATCAAGGAAAAAAGTAGTTCGTGGACTCAGAGCTGTCACGTGGTCGTAGTAATAAGTTTTCTACACGAGGTAGCAATAGAATGTCAGTGGTGTAAGTCTTATTGTACAAACTTCAATTATTTCATAATGGATATGTTTTTACCTTGAGGATAGATAGGTTTAATCCTCCTCAAGTTTTTTACCGGTTTGGTTTTCCTGAGTCATCAGATTTGTGTGTTATTTACTTTCTGCAGTATATTTGTTTTACACATATTGGTTTAACTTAGATTTAATTAACAAACTTGTTAATCAACTTGACTTAATATTATGTTAAACATATTGTGTTAAGGGGTCGAAAATTTAACTAGTTTCATTGTGATAATTCATTTGTAATATGAAATGCATGTACATAATTTGAAAAGTACGTATTTAATCTTTAAAGATCTACTTATTTTACAGGAATTTGGGACAGATTCATTACTTGACACAACAACACATGTCAATATACAGATTTCATAAAACTTAATTTGCTGATAAAAATTCCAAGCACATTCTAATTAATATACCATCATAAAATCACTATAATTTTACTAGAAAGACTAAAAAAATCTTTCAAAATAAGCAAAACAAAACCTAGTAATATTAGGGGTGGCAAAATCAACCCAAACCCATTTGCCCACCCAAACTCACCCACTTAAATGAGACCCAAACCTACCCAATTATTAATTGGGTTAAATGGGTATTAACCCAATTAAACCCAATTAACATTAATGTTTATTGGGTTTTAATTGGGTACCCAATTAGACCCAATTATGATCCAAGTATGATTTCTACAAATCACCCAACTCTAAAATAGCTCAAAACTACTAAAATTACCAAAATACCCCCTCAACCTAAAAAATGACCAAAATAACATCAAAACTTAAAAATGACCAAAATACCCTCTAAAACCGACAAAATGACCAAAATACCCCTCAAAACCCAAAAAATGACCAAAATATGCCAAAAAACCTATAAATTACCAAAATGCCCCCAAAACATAAAAAATGACTAAAATACCCCTAAAACCAAAAAAATGACCAAAATACCCCCAAAACCCAAAAAATTTACCAAAATACCCCCGAAACCTAAAAATTGACAAAAATACCTCCAAAACCTAAAAATGACCAAAATACCCTTAAAACCTAAAAAATGACCAAAATAACCCTGAAACTCAAAAAATGACCAAAATACCCTTGAAACCTAAAAATGACCAAAGTACTTCTAAAACCCAAAAAATAACCAAAGTACCCCCAAAACCCAAAAAATTAACAAAATACACCCGAAACCCAAAAATGACCAAAATACCCTCGAAACCACAAAAATGACCAAAATACCCCCAAAACTCAAAAAAAGACAAAATTTTCCTAAAACCCACAAAATGACCAAAATACCCCCAAAACCCAAAAAATGACCAAGATATCCCCGAGCTCTAAAAAATGACCAAAATACCCTCGAAACCAAAAAAATGACTAAAATACGCCCGAAATCTAAAAAATGACCAAAATATACCCCTGAACCCAAAAAATGACTAAAATACCCTTGAAACTAAAAAATGACCAAAATACCCCCGAAGCTTAAAAATTACCAAAATACCCCTGAAATCCAAAAAAAGACCAAAATACCCCTGAAACCAAAAAGATGACCAAAATGCCCCTGAAACCTAAAAATTACCAAAATACCCCTGAAATACAAAAAATGACCAAAATACCCCCAAAACCTAAAAATTACCAAAATACCTTTGAAACCTAAAAAATGGCCAAAATAACCCCAAAGCCTAAAAAATTACTAAAATAATCCTAAAATCAAAAAAATGACCAAAATACCCCTGAAAAGTAAAAAATGGCTAAAATACCTCTAAACCTAAAAAATGACAAAAATAACACCGAAGCTTGAAAATTGACGAAAATAAAATTGAAACCTAAAAATGACTAAAATACTCCCGAAACATTAAAAATGACCAAAATACCCCTTAAACCTAAAAAATGACCAACATATTCTTGAAACCTAAAAAATGACCAAAATACCATCAAACCTATAAAGTGACGAAAATACCCCTAAACCTTTGAAATGACCTAAATAAACCCAAAACCTCTAAAATTGCCACAAACAATCTGAAACCTTTAAAATTACCAAAAATACCCTAAAACCTCTAAAACAACCAAAATACCTCTAAAACTATAAAACGACCAAAATACCCCGCAAAATATAAAAAATGACCAACATACCACTAATCCTATTAGATGAGCAAAATACACCTGAAGCCTCTAAAATAACCAAAATAAAGTGTTTCATTTTATTTTTTAAAATTTGCATGAAACACTTTATTTTTCTAATATCAGGTTTCAGCGGCAATTTTTATTAAAAAAAACTACATAAGTGCCTACCACCATGGCAAAACACGCATGCAACTTAATATTGGTGATATCGAGTTCTACTTAGAATTCGATTTTTACAATATTGAGTTTTAAAAAAATGATATTTCTCCAAAGAGTTTCAAAACAGTGTTATTTTGCTAATTTTTTTGAAAATAAATGGTATTTTGGTAATTTTTGGGTTTCGGGGGGTATTTTGGTTTTGTTGGGTTTCGGTGGTATTTTGGTAATTTTTAGGTTTTGTGGGGTATTTTGGTCATTTTTTGGGTTTCGGGGTTATTTTGGTAATTTTTAGATTTTGGGGGTATTTTGATCATTTTTGGAGTTTCGGGGATATTTTGGTCATTTTTTTGGTTTCGGGGATATTTAGGTAATTTTTAGATTTTGGGGGTATCTTGGTCATTTTTTGGGTTTCGAGGGTATTTTGGTCATTTTTTGGGTTTCGGGGTTATTTTGGTCATTTTTAGATTTTGGGGGTATTTTGATCATTTTTGGAGTTTCGAGGATATTTTGGTAATTTTGAGATTTCGAGGGTATTTTGGTTATTTTTTGGGTTTCAGGGGTATTTAGGTAATTTTTAGATTTTGGGGTATTTTGGTTATTTTTGGGTTTCGGGGGTATTTTGGTCATTTTTGGGTTTCGGAGGTAGTTTGGTCATTTTTTGGGTTTCGGGGGTATTTTGGTCATTTTTTGGGTTTCGGGGCATTTTGGTCATTTTTGGGTTTCGGGGGTAGTTTGGTCATTTTTTGGGTTTCGAGGGTAGTTTGGTAATTTTTTGGGTTTTGGGGGTATTTTGGTCATTTTTGGGTTTCGGGGGTAGTTTGGTCATTCTTTTGGTTTCGAGGGTATTTTGATCATTTTTTTGGTTTCGGGGGGTATTTTGGTCATTTTTTGGGTTTCGGGTGTAGTTTGGTCATTTTTTGGGTTTCGGGGATATTTTGGTAATTTTTGGATTTGAGGGGGGTATTTTGGTCGTTTTTTGGGTTTTGGGGGTATTTAGGTAATTTTTAGATTTTGGGGTATTTTGGTCATTTTTTGGGTTTCGGGGGTATTTTGGTCATTTTTGGGTTTCGGGGGTAGTTTGGTCATTTTTTGGGTTTCGGGAGTATTTTGGTCATTTTTAGGTTTCAGGGGTATTTTGGTCATTTTTGAGTTTCGAGGGTAGTTTGGTCATTCTTTTAATATTACTGTAATATTAAAAAAAAAAAAATCATAAATTTGAAAAAAAAAAAAGAGTAAACGGATCAACTTGATCCCATGTTCTTTCCTAAATCCATCATAGTTCAAGCACTCCTTATCATACATTATGTGGAGCAAATGTTACTTAAACTTTAAGGTGAAAAAATTGTATGAGAATCTCGTACATAACGTGGACCACGCAGCAACTTAAGATCCAAGTCTTAAACATCTTGAAGGACAATTTTATATTTGATTCTAACCAGATGGCTCTTGACATTGTCATTTCTAATTACTTCTTATAGTGCTTTACTTACCATAAAAAAGAAAAAGAAAAATTATAGTACTTTACTTGAAGAGCAAGAAGATTAAAGAGCTAAATTAGATGCGCTGTACAGCTACTTCGTACATGTACGAAGTATCTATTTTTTTTTTTTTTTGATGAGTGGGATAACTTTATTAAACAAAGAAGAGCAAAACAGAACACAACTAGTTGCCAGCTTCACCCCACACAACAGAGGCAAAGAAAGGGGGACAGCAGCTAATATCAAAAGAAACAAAAAAATTACATGACAAGGACCACTTTGCTAGAGAATGGGCTGCCATATTAGCTAATCTAGGAACCCAAGAAACAAAAACATTAGGCAGATCATATAGAAGGGCTTGCATTTCCATAACTTTGGACCTAATTCTCCAAGGGGAAGCTTGACTTGGATTAATAAGAGCATCGCAATAGATCTTGGAGTCAGACTCAATATAAATACCCTCGGCTTCCAACTTGGCAGCCAACAACAAGGCCCACTTCACTGCTTCAGCTTCAGCTTGGAGAGGGAAGGTGGTATTCACCTTTTGAGAGCAAGCAAAGACCAACCTCCCTCTCCAATCTCTCACCACAACAGCAACAGCAGAAAATTTTAGACCAATTGCAGCATCCACATTAATTTTAATTGAGAATCGCCTAGGAGGTAACCAAGCATGAAGCAACTCCGCTGGACTCACAGAAACCAACTCCGTAGTTCTGGAATTTTTGAATTCAGCTAGGAGCCTCCCAATTCTAGAAGATAAGACATCAATGCTTAAGGGGAGAATTTCAAAATGAACTTGATTCCTCAACTTCCAAATTCCATCATAAAGAATAGCTCCAAACAACAAAAATTCATTTCTTTGGTCAAGATTCAAACTACCCAAGAAAGGGGGGGAGAAAAGAAAATGAATGAGCTCTAAAGATGAAGAAAAACCAAGAGCCTCAGACCTCACTCCCCACTGACTGTTGAACCAAAGAGCCTTTGCCACCGGGCATAGAGCAAAAAGATGGATTGAGGACTCAACTTCTGCCTTACAAAGGGGACAAAGCATATCTCCAATATCAAAAAATTTGGCTAAGTTGGCCTTTGTAGGTAAACAATCCGCTGCAATTCTCCAAATTAGCATTTTAAGCCTTTCATGAAGATTGGATTTCCAAATTTGATACCATAGTGGCTCAAATGACTGACTAGGTGAGAAACCCCGACACATCCAATAAGCGGATTTAACAGTCAAATCTCCAGAACTTGTGGGGGTCCATGTCCACCCATCCTCAACAACAAACGAAGATAAATGAATTTCTAAATTAATTCTATTTCTGAATCCTCAAACCATTGCTTCAGCTTGTGGATATCCCAGGCACTATGATCAGAGTTTAGAAGCTGAGAAACCAGCAAAATCTCATGTGGATTAACCCCAGCTTTGGGCTTAGGAATAAATCCCTGAAGATCTGGAATCCAAGGATCATCCCAAATTCTTATGGTATTGCCATCACCAACAGTCATACAAGCTGCATTAGAGAAGAGGTGCTTCACTCCTTCTAAGCTTTTCCAGATAGGAGAAGAGTTACCTTGAGAGATATGGCACAGCCAATTGTGTCTGATTTTATATTTAGCTCTAAGAACCTTAACACAAAGACAATTCTTCCCAGACAAAATCCACCAGGCTAGTTTTGAAAGAAGGGCTTGGTTGAACTCCCAAGATTTCCTGAAGCCCAAACCACCTTCCTTCAAAGGTCTACAGAGAGAAGACCAAGAGATAGGAGTCCAATAATGTCTAGACTCCGTTTTAGGATTCCACCAAAACCTTCGGACCACTGAATCCAGCTGGTCACACAAATTCTTGGGGAATTGTAAGGCAGCCATGGTGTATGTTGGAATCGATTGAGCTACTGATTTGATCAAATTTGCTTTTCCTGCCCAAGATAAATTTCTACTTTTCCAGCCACTAAGTTTGCTCTCTAACCTCTCTTTCACCATCCTGAGGTCTTGGGATCTGCTCTTGGCTAAAAACAAAGGGACACCAAGATAGGTGGAGCATTGTGGGAGAGAATTAAGACCCCACCAGCATTTTATTTGATTGAGAAATTGAGAGCTAACCCCTTTAGAGGGGAAGACACTAGACTTTTCCACACTAATTAATTGACCAGACCAAGCGCAATATTTTTCAAGGCACATTTTGAGTGAGGCAAGCTTAGAAATCTTAGCTTTGTAGAAAAGGATAACATCGTCTGCGTAGCAAAGTTTTGAAATAGCAGGAGCAGTGCAAGCCACTTTTATTGGAGATATGTTTTTTTGATCCACCTCTCTATTGATCAATCTCATAAGAACCTCTCTACCAAGAATAAATGGGTATGGCGAGAGAGGATCCCCCTGTCTGAGGCCATGACTAGGAACAAAGCTTGGACAAATTCCCCCATTTAGCAGCAAGGAATAATGAACAGTGGAGATGCATTGGAAAATTAAATTAGAGAACTTATCGCTAAAACCAAAAGCTTTAAGCACCCTTATTAAGAAGCTCCATTCCATTCTGTCATAAGCCTTTTGAAAATCTAGTTTTATCCCCAAGAAACCCTTCTTCTTCTTCATATGCTTGAAACTATGGACTATCTCTTGAGCAAGGACCACATTCTCCGTGATCCACCTATTAGGGACAAAGGCAACTTGAGCTGGATCCACTAATCTGTTCAGTAGAGGCCAAATCCTACTAACTAGGATTTTTGTTATGATTTTGTAGCATACATTGCAGAGGCCAATGAGTCGGAATTGGTTAAAATTGCAAGCCCCATTTCTCTTTGGAATGAGAGATATGTATGTTTGATTGAAGCTTTTTAGCATCCAATCATTTCGCAAAAAACTTTGCGTAGCAAGCACCACTTGATCCCCCACAACTCCCCAGTAATGTTTGTAAAAGAGAGCAGGGAAGCCATCAGGGCCTGGGGCCTTTAAGGATTTCATCCCAAAAACCACCCTTTTAATTTCATCTCTAGAAGGTATTCTGCAGAGCTCAGCGTTTTCTTCATCAGAAATACAAGGATTAATTAAGTTCTCCAACTCTCTAGGGATTTGAGGATTGCTAGACTGGTACAGAGACCTGAAACTTCCTTCAAAGTAATCTTGGATGTCAGCTCTATTATTGATCCAAGAGCCGTCATCCAATTTAATTTCTGAGATACGATTTCTTCTCCTGCGAACGAGGGTAGATAAATGAAAGAATCTCGAATTCCTATCACCCTCTTTTAACCATAATTCCCTAGATTTCTGCTTCCATCTCAACTCTTCCTTGGTTAGCCAATCATCTAGCTCAAGATTTAGAGAAGCCTCTAGCTCTAGATTCTCTTTAGTGGGCGGTTTCTGTTGAATTTCAGCAATATTAGCATGTATGCCTTTAATTCTTTCTCTTACAAGGCCAAAAACCTCCTTATTCCACTTCTTTAAACCTTTTTTCGCCTCTTCCAATTTTCTTGCAAGACGAAACCCCTGAGAACCCTCCACTTCTGCTTGCCAAGCATTCTCCACCACAACATTGCTCCTTTCATCCTTAGTCCACATTGCTTCAAATCTAAAAGGGCGGTTGAGATTTTCGGGCTCCAAATAGGTGTCGAGCAGAATAGGATTATGGTCTGAATTGGCATTGGACATATGCTTAACCCCAGCCTTGGGAAAAAGAATTTGTCAATCTCGATCACAGAGAGAGACATTGATCCAGGCGTTCCTTGATATTTGCCAGACCTTCACGCCTATTTGACCAAGTGAAAGACGGCCCATTAAAACCAAGGTCGATAGCTCCAGTGTTTGCCATGAAGTTTCTAAGGCAATTAATAGAACTTTCAGGAATAGTGTGCCCACCCCTTTTTTCATCTACCCTCTTGATACAATTCAAGTCCCCTATGACTAACCAAGGACCCGAAAAGGAAAGCACCATATTCTCAAGCTTCTCCCAAATATGATTCTTTTATTTCTCCTACAAGGCCCATAGATGGCAAAAAGAAACCATGGTGAATTGGGAGGGTCAGAATACACAAGAGCAGTAATCATATTTAAATCAGAATACACAACTTCCAGCTACACTCCCAAACTCCAAAATAAAGCAAGACCACCAGCTCGACCTTCTGGCTCCACACAAAAAAAAAATTCGCAAACTTCAATCTAGATTTAATTTTATTTATTCTTGGAGATTTGGATTTGGTTTCCGACAGGAAGACTACCTCCGGGTTAGATTCACGGATAAGCTCCCTGAGACCCCTAACTGTCGGAGCTCTGCCTGCACCTCGACAGTTCTAGGCTAGGGTCCTCATGGCGACTTGGGGGGCATGATAAGGCCCGCCTCCTCAGCCGTAGTAAGAGTAGAAGAATTATCACTAACCATAGATTTATCAGAAGAGAGATTAAGAGTCTCAAAGATATTACCTTTCCCATTTTTGAATCGAACAGCACGAGAAACAGCTTTAGCTCTGGCTTGATCTTTCAAGGAGGTCCTCCTAGATGGATAACGACTAGAAGAGGCTAACGGGATGAGATTAGGGGAAAGGGGTGAGTGTGGATTACTTACGGAACATTGAGGGAGATTGTTAAGAGAAAATTGCAAGGAAGGAGCTTGTTCAAAGGTCTTCAGTTTTTTTGACAAGGAAATGGGGAGATTTGGTGGATTAGTTGGGCTTAGTTTTCGTTTACCTTCTCTGATGTAATAGTGGGGATGGGCTTGAAGTGTGGATTTGGGGTCCATTGGAGGGGAGTTTGAGACAAAAGTAGGAGATATGATATTAGGCCCAATGGGTGTGGAGGTTGGTTGAGATGGGCTTTGGTCTGACTTGGATTCTGGGCCCATCCAATTTGTCTGGTTCGGTGGAGTGTTAGAGGATAGACTATTTGGCTGATATGTAACTGAACTAACGTGAGTCTCTAAGTTTCCTGTGTCTTTTGAACGTTGTGTGTTAGCCTCTTCAGTAATAGTCCCATCAATCAACTCGGAACACGGCTCAAGAACATCAACTGAAAGGGCCCTGAAGCCTTGCTTTTGCCCCTCATCCATGGCATTCCAGGACCTTACCAGACCTTTGTTGCTGGAAGCTTCTAACTTTAGATCAAGCTGAAACTCATCATTATCAGCACGGAGCCATCTTCCAAAAACACCGCAATGGGTTCCATCCTTTTGAAGTAATTGAACTCCCTTTCCTTGGCAATCTCTCTGATCATGCCCCAGAATTCCACACTCAAGGCAAAAATTACCAAGCTTTTCATACTTGAATGGTATCCAGAGATCAGGGAGATATTCTCTTTCTAAAGAAAACCCAGGAACAAGAGGACCACTTACATCTACTTCCACTCTGACCCTGATATTTTTCCTCCAAACCCCAGTAGTTGGACCAATAAAGTCAGTTTCTAAAGCATGTCCAGCTGTACTTCCAATTTTGAGAAGATTTTCATTGCTTTGTCTGTCAAGAGGCAGACCATGCACCTGAATCCAGAATTCTGAGGTTGAAAAATCCACTTCGGCAGTACTGAGCTCTGGGCTGAAGCGCTTCAAAATCAAATGCTCTCCTTTAATCAACCATGGTCTCCTGTCCCAAGCACGTCTAACATCTGCATCATGTTTGAAGGAGAACACAAAAACATTTCTATCTACCACAGAGACTTCAACATCGTTAGTATCTATTTTGACATTAGCATCTATTTTACTCTTTATTCTTCTTGCTATTCAAGTGAAGCACTATCTGAAGTTTAGGTCAAGGGTCGAATAAGATCCAAGTCTTCTATAAAAATGAACCTTGTAATAAAACGACAAAAGAATAACTTTACTAACCAAAAAAAAAAACTATTTTAAGTTTAGGCTAAGGGGCTTATAAGATCTTTCACTTAATTTGCTTATGCAGGTACAACACATGTACAATCTTCCTCCTTTCCTTAAAAAAAAATAAAATAAAATACTTCCCCTTCAACTTGAGTTTGTGAAATAAAGGTTTAATGTTGATTACATTGAACAAAGATTCTTATGATAATATTTAATATGGGATGCATATAATTTAAAATTCAACAAGGAGTCTTGATCAAAATTTATTATCACATGTAATGTGAAAGTATATATATATATATATATATGTATGTATAGTTAATTATTACTCCATAGGTTATTCAAGTGGTAGACTCATTAATCTGAGATGTGATGTAAACTTGGAGGTCTTAAGTAGGGGTGGCAAAATTAGACACAATCCATCTAATCGACGTGACACACATGAAATTAGCAGATTATGGGTTGAGACTTAATTAATGGGTTCATGTCATATTCAGATTGACACAACTGAATCATTTAATAAACAGGTTGGGTTAAATGACATTTTACCCATAAAACCTGTAAAACCCATTTGATCTATTTAATTAAATGACATTTTACCAATGTATCCTTTAAACCCTAGATATATAAATCTATTAGTTGTTGTGGCTTATTTTCTTTGACATATTGTAATTGATTATTTGTGATATTAAGATATGCTTTAATTTTGAATGATTATTTGTGATACAATTACTCATTAATTTTGAATTTTATATTAAAAATATTTATTTGTTTATTTTTTCCTTTTTTTTTTTTTTGGATAATGATGTGATATGATAAAGCGCAACTCCAATTGTCCATGGAGGTCGTCCAGAACAAGCGGCATGCTCAAGACGAGGTAAGCTGTCGGTATGCTCAAGACGAGATAAGCTGTCTCGGCATGCTCAAGACGAGGTATGCTGTCTCGGCATGCTCAAGACGAGGTAAGCTGTCTCGGCATGCTCAAGACGAGGTAAGCTGTCTCGGCATGCTCAAGACGAGGTAAGCTGTCTCGGCATGCTCAAGACGAGGTAAGCTGGTAAGCTGCCTTGAAGTCCTTAGGACGAGAAGTTATGGACGACGCGTGTACACTTAGACATTTATGAAAGTCTGAAGCATCTTCTCATTATACGAGTAACCTCCAGTGACCGTTGCGCACTAAAAAGGGTAACTCCTAAACGGTTGAGGAAGTTATATTGAAATACAAACCTCCTAAAATCAAGGGGAGGTTACAAATCCAATAACCGCTCTTAAGACACTATATAAACGTTAGTCCAGACCAAGAAAAGGTACGTGAAAATCATTCCCAAAAAATTGGAACTTGAAAATACTTGAGAGAAAAACTAACTTAATCATCGGAGGGTTATTGGCCGGCAACCCCGGTCACCTTTGATTTTCTTCTTTCTTCTTCAGGCTACCAAGATCAACCGCGAGCCCTATCAAACCCGAAGCATCCAGCCTACTGATTTTCCTCGCATCATCAGTTGGCGCCGTCTGTGGGGACTTCGGAGATTTTCGTTTTTGTTTCATTCTTTCGATCACTCTTTGTTCCTAGACAAAAAGGCTGAATGGTTCGGACAAGATCAAGGGCTACCAGCCCAGGCCACCAAGAAAGCAGGGATGCTTCCAGTAATCCCTACCGCGACCGCCAGTCAATTCCTACCCCGCA
Organism: Castanopsis chinensis; assembly: GCA_032878915.1. Taxonomy (NCBI): domain Eukaryota; kingdom Viridiplantae; phylum Streptophyta; class Magnoliopsida; order Fagales; family Fagaceae; genus Castanopsis; species Castanopsis chinensis. The sequence goes on along the minus strand of JAVQMG010000111.1, from coordinate 366,107 downwards.
ACCGTCGTCCCTTCAACAAATGCAGTCCATGGCCGCGGCTATGGCGGAACTGACCCGCCAAAATCAAGAGTTGAACCAGGAGATCAACATCAGGAGGCAGCACCGTGAAGGACATGCAGAAAGACGACCCCAGGGTCAGGAAGGTAGAGGAGAAAGTGCTGAGTCTGAGGATCATACAAGGGGTACTACTTCAAGAAGGGTGCCACATTTGGAGAAAGAAATGGATCAGATGAGGAAAGCCATGGAAGAGATGAAGGAGAATATGAGGCGGACGAACCCGGTGGAAGACTTAGTTCATCGAACGGATTCCCCATTCACGGCTTCCATCAACAGTCATCCTCTACCCCCCAAATTCAAGATGCCTTCCTTGGATTCATACGATGGAAACCGCGACCCGTGTGACCATATTGCTACCTTCAAGACAACCATGCATCTTCAGGGAGTTCCAGATGAGATTATGTGCAGAGCGTTCCCTACCACGCTGAAGGGGCCAGCGAGGGTGTGGTTTAGCAAAATACCCCCGAACTCCGTTGGATCATTCGAAGAATTGAGTAAAATGTTCGTTAATAACTTCATTGGAGGACAGCGCCACAAGCGTTCTTCTTCCAGTTTGTTAACCATCGAACAAGGAGAACATGAGAGTCTACGGTCCTTCATCACCCGATTCAATAGGGAGGCCTTGACGGTGGACGAGATGGACGATAAGTTGCTGTTGGCTGCTTTCCATAATGGGGTTAATTCTGACTTGTTCATTCACAAATTGTACGAGCAGGAACCTCAGACCATGGCAGAACTCGTCCACTCGGCCCAGAATTTCATGAACGCTGAGGACGCAATAATAGCCAAGAAGAGGAAAAGGTCAGAACGTTCGGAGGCTGTTCACCAACGACATGCAGATCAAGCTCCTCGTCCTAAGAAGGCTCAGATAGGCGATAAAAGGGATAGGGAAGGTAAAAAGGCAAGTACATCCTCAAGGAGTCAACAGTACACCCCCTTGAATATCCCGCTAGAGCAAGTCCTTATGCAAATCAAGGACGAACCATCCTTAAAGTGGCCAGAAAAAATGAAGGGAGATCCTAACAAACGCAATAGGAACAAGTATTGTCGCTTCCATAGAGACCATGGGCATGACACGGACGAGTGCTTTGATCTGAAGCAGCAGGTAGAGAACCTCATCAGGCAGGGAAAGTTGAAGAATTTCTTCGGACGAGACCACAAGGACGAGAAGCTGAAGGCCAAGGTGGAAGAGTCCTCGCGACCTCCGTTAGGAGAAATAAGGGTAATTATAGGAGGAACCTCACCAGCGCAGTCATCCAAATCCAGAAAGTCGTACCTGAAGGTGGTTCAGAACGTCCAGCTGTCAGGACGATCTCCATGGACGAGGGAAGCTGACGAGCAAGCCATCACGTTCACGGACGAGGATGCTGGAAGAGTTCATCACCCCCATGATGATGCGATTGTCATTACTTTACTTATTGCCGACTACACGACCAGAAGGGTGTTGGTAGACAATGGTAGCTCAGCGGACATTCTGTATTACCCTGCTTTCCAACAAATGAGGCTAGGACGAGACCAACTTCGTCCAGTGAGTTCGCCCTTGGTAGGATTTGGAGGAATGAAAGTACAACCAGTGGGTACCGTCACACTGCCCGTAGTGATTGGAGCATACCCGCAACAGATAACCAGAGAGGTAAACTTTCTCGTAGTTGATTGTTCATCATCATACAACGCTATTGTCGGAAGACCTACTTTAAATAGCTGGAAAGCGGTAACCTCTACCTACCATTTATCGGTCAAGTTTCCAACTAAACATGGCGTGGGTCAAGTGCAAGGAGATCAGTTAGCCGCTAGAGAATGCTACCTAGCTATGTTAGCTTTGGACGAGCATTTACAGACGATGAGCATAGACGAGGGTGCTGGAAGAATCACAGCGGAGCCTGTTGAGGTGTTAGAAGATGTCCCTTTAGACGATAGTAGAGCTGATAAGTTTACAAGAATAGGGGCAAGCATGGAAGAGGAGGCGAAAAATGCGCTTGTCCAGTTTTTGAAGAAAAGCCTTGATGTTTTCGCATGGAGTCATGAGGACATGCCTGGGATTGATCCAAGTGTTATTACTCATCGTCTGAATGTAAGTCCCTCGTCCAAACCCGTACGTCAGAAGAAAAGGGTATTTGCTCCTGAGCGAGACAACGCCATCAAAGAAGAAGTACAGAAGTTGGTTGCGGCGGAGTTCATTAGGGAAGTTTACTACCCTGACTGGTTGGCGAATGTAGTCATGGTAAAGAAGGCCAATGGAAAGTGGCGAATGTGTGTAGATTTTACTGACTTAAACAAAGCTTGCCCGAAGGACAGTTATCCGCTCCCGCGCATTGATCAGCTGGTAGATTCGACGGCTGGTCACAGGTCGCTAAGCTTCATGGACGCCTTTTCAGGCTACAATCAAATCAAGATGGACGAGGCAGACCAGGAGAAGACTTCATTTGTCACCAGCCAAGGCTTGTTTTGCTACAAGGTAATGCCCTTCGGTCTGAAGAACGCAGGGGCAACTTACCAGAGGCTGGTGAACCAGATGTTTCGTCCTCAAATTGGTAGGAATGTAGAGGTCTACGTTGATGATATGCTGGTGAAAAGCTTGGACGAGGGAAAACACTTGGAAGACCTTCAAGAGACTTTCAACACACTACGACGGTACAACATGAAACTTAATCCAAGTAAGTGTGCCTTTGGGGTTTCGTCAGGGAAGTTCTTGGGTTTTATGGTTTCACATAGAGGCATCGAAGCAAATCCAGATAAGATCCAAGCGATACTCAACATGGAACCACCGAAAAACATCAAAGAAGTACAGTCCCTCACAGGACGAGTTGCCGCCCTCAACAGATTTGTGTCGAAAGCTACTGACAAGTGTTTACCGTTCTTTAAAGTCCTGAGGAAGGCGTTTGAATGGACAGACGACTGTCAAACGGCTTTCCAAGACTTGAAGACTTACCTCACAAAAGCACCGTTGCTGAGTCCGTCCGTACCTGGCGAAGAGCTATATCTGTATTTGGCGGTATCCCCGCATGCCATAAGTTCCGCGCTGGTCAGAGAAGAAGAACGAGTGCAGAAGCCGGTGTACTATACCAGTCGGGCACTTAGAGGAGCGGAGGGAAGATATCCCATGATGGAGAAGTTAGCTTTTTCCTTGATTACGGCTTCAAGGAAGCTGAGACACTACTTTCAAGCTCACATCATTATCGTCTTGACGGATCATCCCCTGAAGAAAGCAATGAGCAAATTGGAAGCTGCAGGAAGGCTAGTCCAATGGGCCGTGGAGCTTAGTGAATTTGATGTCAGGTATCAACCAAGAAATGCAGTCAAGGCGCAGGCGCTGGCGGACTTCATTGCGGAGTTCACTCCAACCCAGGACGAGCTTGTCAAGGACGAGCAAACAAGAAGGTGGGTTGTTAACGTGGATGGATCATCTACGATGTATGCAGGAGGGATTGGAGTCATACTTCAGTCCCCAGAGGGTGATAAGTTAGAGTATGCAGCCCGCCTACAGTACCAAACAACCAACAATGAAGCAGAATATGAAGCACTTCTCAAAGGGCTGGAATTGGCCAAGTCCTTGGGAGCGGAGTCAGTAATAATCAGAGGAGATTCTCAGCTAGTAATCAACCAGGTGAACGGAATGTGTGATGCCAAGGAAGAACGAATGAAGAAATACCTCAGCAAAGTGAGAAGGCTTGTGCAAAAGTTTTCAGAAGTGAGTTTTATTCAACTCCCGAGGGAAGAAAACATGGAAGCAGATGCGCTGGCGCGAGCAGCGTCGGCAGGTGGAGTCATGGACGAGTATGGCAAAGTCCAATACATGCCGAGCATAGACCTCCCGGAAATACATCAAATTGGAGGAGAAGAAAATTGGATGAGTCCAATTATACTCTATCTACAAGATGGGAAGCTTCCAGAAGACAAGAACGAAGCTAGGAAACTTAGGATTAGGGCTGCAAAGTACATCCTTATAAATGAAGTACTTTACAAGCGAGGCTTATCTCAACCCTACCTGAGGTGCCTAGCTCCAGACGAAGCAAATTATGTCTTGAGGGAGGTTCATGAGGGAGCATGTGGAAATCACTCGGGGGCAAGGTCCCTCGTCCATAAGGTCATTCGTGCCGGTTACTATTGGCCCACGGTTCAGGCAGATGCCAAGGCTTATGTCAAGGTGTGCGACCAATGCCAGCGCTACAGCAATGTCCCTAGGCAACCGTCGGAGTATCAGACCCCGATGATGGCCCCGTGGCCCTTTGCACAATGGGGACTGGATATCCTAGGTCCTTTCCCCCCGGGAACCAGACAAATGAAGTTTCTGGTGGTAGGGATTGACTATTTTACTAAATGGGTGGAGGCTGAACCTCTTGCAAAGATTACGCAGCAAAACGTGAAAAATTTTGTTTGGAAGAATATTCTGTGTAGGTTCGGAGTACCGAGGGTGCTAGTATCAGACAATGGACGACAATTTGACAACGCACCGTTCAGAGACTTCTGTGAGCATTTTGGAATCAGAATCATTACTCCTCACCCTCCCACCCACAGGCAAATGGACAAGCAGAAGTAGCTAACCGATCCTTGCTGAAAATCATCAAGACTCGGCTAGAAGGGGCAAAGGGGATATGGCCAGACGAGTTACCAGGCGTTCTTTGGGCTTACAGAACCACAGTGAGAACCCCAACAGGAGAAACTCCCTTCAAGTTAGCTTATGGAAGTGAAGCGGTCATACCAGCGGAAGTTCATATGGCTAATCATCGAGTGATGAATTATCAAGAGAAGGAAAATGAAGAACTGCTTCGTCTTGACCTTGACCTTATTGATGAAGTGAGGATGGATGCGGAGCAGAGGACAGCAAGGTACAAGAACCTTATGGCCAGACAGCATGATGCTATGGTGAAACCCAGGCGCTTCAGCATAGGGGACCTCGTTCTCAAGAGAGTATCCTTGGCAACTAGGAACCCAGCTCATGGAAAATTGGGACCCAATTGGGAAGGACCATACAGGGTAGTAGAACTGCAAAAAGGCAAGGGTCGTATTACTTAGAAGCTTTGGAAAAGGCAAGGGTCGTATTACTTAGAAGCTTTGGACGGACGAAAGCTGGAGCACCCTTGGAACGTGGAGCACCTGAGAAGGTACTATCAATGAACTTGGACGAGATTAAGCAAAGACGAGGTTTCTGTCATGGACGACCCAACTACTGTTTAATATCTACTAGTGTTTTTACTACTGCTACGGTATGTACTAATAATAAAGGTGCATTGGTTCTTAAACACTTGCACCGTCTACAGACAAGTTTGTTAAAGACAAAGATATATATTTTAAGTATTTTCATAATGCACTAGCTTCCCAAGCAGGTGCTATGTTTGTAAACAATGCTTATATAAATATGGTTTGGATTTTAAGTGTATTTTATGCGCAAAACCTAACTCCCATGGTAAAACCAATGAGGAGGGCAAAATCTTAAAACGAATGAAAAATCCTTGGACGCAGGGATGTAACGTTCGCAGAGCTTTCCTCAAAACGAGGATAAAGTATAAATTAAGCTAAGGCACAAAAATTTAAGTCCATGGACGAGTATCTGTCAAAAATACAGGTGCTCTAAGGATGAGTCAAGGGCTAGAAAACGTCCTTGGTGAAAGGCCAAAGCCAAGCTCATGGACGAGACGAAAGTCAAGCCTTTAGACGAGGAAAGTGGGCCATGCCTATGGAAAAAGGAAACATCTGACAAGGCTATAATAACTTCGTCTATAGAAAGACATGGACGAGATAATAACATTGCCCATAGGGAAGGTACAAGGACGACCCATTAATACTTAGGAAATTTACAAATTTCAATCACAATAAAAACAAAGGGAAGCACGTCCATACATTAACAAAATATGAATAAAAATAGACATTCATTGAATTAAAAATAAAAGGGTAGACGTCCATCGTCCAAAAACCCTTACAAGTAAAGCCCTTGAGGCAATTGTTGATAAACCCGTCTATAAACCTCTAGACGAGGTAACTGTATTCCAATACATTGCAAAAAAAAAAAAAAAGAGATAATTCTAAACAGACGGTGTGTTGGCATTGGGCTCGTTTTGAGGTGGCAAAGTGCTGGCATCGTCCTCCACATTGATATCTTCAGAGCTGGTTTGGACGAGAGAGCTTGTGGACGCACCGCCAAGGTTGAGCTTTATGGAGCTGAAGTCCACTCCTGGAAATTTCTCAATGGCGTCCATCCTAAAGTCTTCGAAGCCAGCTGCATAGTTGGCGTCCATTGAATCTGTAAATTCTTTGGACGCCTTAAACTCTGCAACGGCATCTCCTTTAGCTTTCTCCAGGAGAACCTCGAACTCTTCATTCCTCTTTAAAAGGAATTCCAGACGAGCGTCCTTCTCACGGGCCTCAGTCTCCAGCTCAACGACGCGCTTCTTCGAGTTCTCCGCCTCGTCCTTGGCCTTAGCTGCCGTCTCAGCCCACCTCTTGGTCTCGTCCCTCCCTTTCTGGACAGTTTTCTCCAGCAGCACCCTCGTCTTGTCCAGTTCAGTCGCTTGCCTGGACGCTGCAATGAACTTAGACATTGCCTGCATAAATTAAAGCTTCATTAGAATTCATGCATAAGTTCATTACTAGACGAGACAAAGATGTAAAATCTACATACCTTAAAAAGGTCATGGACGCCGGAGTGTTCAAAATCCTTCAGCGACATGTTGTAGCATGCCGTAATGTCTTCGTCCGTGACAACCTTCTCAAATCTCTCCCAAGCCAAGCCCTCGTCCTCAAGAAGATTGTGAGGAACTTGGATGGAAGGTTGAGACGAGGTTCGAACTGCAGACGGAATGGGCGGGGAAGGAAGGTCTGGATCAACGTCTAAAATTTGAACATGGTGGCTGGGAGGGACGAGAACAGAACCAGGCTGGTCGGCTGGGACGTCTTTAGATTTGGACGACTTGAGCCTCGCCTTCTTTTCCTTGCGCCTACTTGGGAGGTTTCCCAAGTCCACGCCCAGGGAGAGGCTCTTCCTCTTGTCGCCAGAAGCTGGACGAGTATGGGACTTAGCTCCAGAACCAGCTCCCTCGTCCATTGCGTCCTTGCCTTTGTTTTGCTTCATTGTTGCCATCCCTGCAGGTAAAGGCGTCAGTAAAAAAAAAAAAAAAAAAAAAAAAAAAAAAAAAAAAAAAAAAAAAAGGGAATTGAAAAGACGAGGAAAAGGACGACTTACGTCTTCTCACAGTAACTTCGTGGGCGATTGCCTCGTCTGAAGGGTCAGGACCTAGACCCCAAGTGGCAAGACGCCTAAGAGTAACCAAAAAATGAAAAGTCCTGTCGCTGTAGAGACGAGCTTTTTGAACTCGTTCCAATTGGAGTGTATCCAAGTGGGGTCGTCTGACACCTTCAAAACAAAACACACAAAAAAATGTAAGACGACCGTTAGAAAGGACGAGTGCAATAACCAACGAAAAATGCATACCTTCAGGACGAAGGTTCCCTATCTCTCCTGTATAGGGGGGAAACGGATCTTGGGCAACCTCACTAGGACGACCAGCCCAGCAACCAGAGACGAAGAAAAACTCCGTCTTCCAGTTCCTGTCTGACGTCACTAGTGACTTAATCAATCTACAATCTGTCCCTCTAGCTGTAAATTGATAAAAGCCAAGGGACTGGTTAATTTCGGAGGGTTTATAGCAGTAGAGGAACTCGTCCACGGAAAGAGGACGGTTCCCCTCAAACACCTCCCTCCACAAAACTTGCATGGCAACTATTAGACGCCATGCATTGGGGTTAAGTTGGCATATGGCTATACCTAACCTAGAAAGCAACTCCCTAGCGAAGGCATTTAGAGGCAACCTCAAACCTCCTAAGAGGTAAGCCTCATAAATACCAACGCCGAAGCGAGGTTGACAACACCACTCGCCACGGACGGGTAGCCTAGGGTTCAAGCTATCAGGGATTTGGTACCTAACCTTGAGAAGATCTAATTTCCACTCCTCTGTTTTAGAACCAACCCCTATAGCACAAGTATAAACGACCTCCTCCTCCTCCTCGTCTTGAGCAGAAGACGAGGGAGCACTTGTGCCAGCCAGGGAGCCAGACTTAACCCTCGTCCTATGTTGTTCCCTAAACACCTCGGGAGGAACCCCTGGGACACCAGACGTGTACTCGTCTGTAGTGTTCCCATCGCTACTACTATTGCTACTCCTAGAACTATCGCTAGAGCCACTAAAGCTACTAGGGTCTTGGTACTCGTCTATAGCTTTGGCAATGCTATCACTAGACGAGGAAAGGACTACTTCAGACATTTTAAGAAGGAAGCTTAAAATCTAAGGATGAGTATTGAAGAGAATACCTGGAACTAGACGAGGGAGACTAAATGACGCAGGAAACTTCTAGACGAGCGCTAAGACGAGGAAGGTCGAAGAAGAAAATTTGATGAAATGAGGAGGGCAGCGGAGGAAATCAACTATTTATAGGCATTGACCCCAATACACGAAGCGACGCGACCATCCAGAAAGCGACAAATGGCACGTCCCTCGAGAAACGAGCTGACATGATTGGTCTCCAATTAAAACATGACACGTGGCACCTACGACAACTGGCATAGAGACACCCGTCCAAACAACGTCGCTAGTAAAAATAAGGTCTAGACGACCCATGGACAAGGGGGCAACTGATGTGATATGATAAAGCGCAACTCCAATTGTCCATGGAGGTCGTCCAGAACAAGCGGCATGCTCAAGACGAGGTAAGCTGTCGGCATGCTCAAGACGAGGTAAGCTGTCTCGGCATGCTCAAGACGAGGTAAGCTGTCTCGGCATGCTCAAGACGAGGTATGCTGTCTCGGCATGCTCAAGACGAGGTAAGCTGTCTCGGCATGCTCAAGACGAGGTAAGCTGTCGGCATGCTCAAGGAGGTATGCTCAAGACGAGGTAAGCTGTCTCGGCATGCTCAAGACGAGGTAAGCTGGTAAGCTGCCTTGAAGTCCTTAGGACGAGAAGTTATGGACGACGCGTGTACACTTAGACATTTATGAAAGTCTGAAGCATCTTCTCATTATACGAGTAACCTCCAGTGACCGTTGCGCACTAAAAAGGGTAACTCCTAAACGGTTGAGGAAGTTATATTGAAATACAAACCTCCTAAAATCAAGGGGAGGTTACAAATCCAATAACCGCTCTTAAGACACTATATAAACGTTAGTCCAGACCAAGAAAAGGTACGTGAAAATCATTCCCAAAAAATTGGAACTTGAAAATACTTGAGAGAAAAACTAACTTAATCATCGGAGGGTTATTGGCCGGCAACCCCGGTCACCTTTGATTTTCTTCTTTCTTCTTCAGGCTACCAAGATCAACCGCGAGCCCTATCAAACCCGAAGCATCCAGCCTACTGATTTTCCTCGCATCCATAACCTAGCCAAAGGCTAGAAGCATAGAACACTACCTAATTTCTTTTATATATATATATATATATATATTGCAAAATGAATCAATAATAACTACAAAAAGCGCTTTCATATCAAAATGCAGAATAAAAAGTCTGAAAAATGTTAAAATTAACTCTGTTATGGCTGGACATGCATAATGAAGCCTGTGGAGATGGAGATGGAGAAGCAGTGAAACCACCCATGAAAGCCTGTCATCGTGCGATACGATTAACACGGGTGTTCACCTGACACAACTCATCACTAAGAGTGCCAAGGCAAGCATCCATGTACTCAAGCTGAGCCATGATGGCCTCGAGAGTCACACCACCCATGGAAGAGGAAGGAGCAAAGGTGGATGGAGTAGAACGGGCTAGAGGAGTAGCCGTCTCGGTCCATGGCCACTTCGGTCGAAGCTGAGCCTCACTTCGTCGAACAGTCTTAGCGTTAATGGCATGTATGATAGGGAAGTGATCAGACTCGAGATAGGAGACAGAGGAGTGGCGAATGATCCGCGTGATAGCAGAAGGAAAGATAAGCATATCACTGGTCGTTGTATCCTTATAGACATCTATAGGGGAGATGATGAAGTGAGAGGGAAAGTCTATAGTAAGGTCCTTTAAGAGGGATAACAAAAGGCGAGCACGAGACTCAGTAGTAAAATTATATTAAGACAAGGAAAATAGAACAAATGTTATCATCATATTTAAGAACCTCGAACCTTTTGCAAAGCCCGAGCATGAGGTTTTTTGACGCCTACCTCATGATGAAGGTGTCTCACAGAAGAGAAACATAAGTTTGTCTTTGGACACAGTCTTCAGACGTGGACAACCGGGGTAATCAGGATGTGATACCTTCGGAACATATAGCATTTTGGAGATAAGCTCCTGAGTCATTACCATAAGAGTACCTCTAACAAGAGTGGAAAAATAAGGTATTGAAGAATCGAAACCGTGCATATTGGAGTAGAACTCATGTATGATCACGGAGGGACAACTCATGGGTATCTCACAAAGAGACTCCCAACCCCGTCTATGTATGACATCCTAGAGAGCAGTATCAAAGAAGTCCGATAAAATAACGTGGTGTTCTAAATGAATGCCACATTTAGAGAACTTCTTCGAGAAGTCCTTACGAGTTTTCTCATCATGGAACCTGACATGAGAAGGAGTGGAGTTAGAAGATGATGTCCTGGAATGAAGAGAGTTTCGGGATGGATTAGACTTAACACGCTTTAGTGCCATTGCACTGACTATCCGAGAGAGAGAGAGAAAGAGAGAGAGAGAGAGAGAGAGAAGAGCACCAATCATGAAACAATACCAAAATATGAAAAGAAAAGGTACGTATGTATGAAAAATGCATAAACATGTGACATGCAACAAGAATATCATCATGGACTCAGCCTAATCCAAACCTACCAACACGCAAGGTTCCAACAAAGAAATCACACATCTATAATGAATGAAACATTGTGACAATGCAAATGTAATGCAATGCATGAGCATATAAAATCATTTAAATATAACCCAACCCAAAAATTTCACAAATATCTCATCAATTTTGAAAAACCCCAAAAAATTTTCAAAAACCCAAAAACCTAGGTCTTCAATGTCAAATGCATGATAAATGAGAGAAAAGAGATCATACCAGAGGAAGAAACCGAGGTTTAGACCAAAATCCAAGTGGGGAAGATGAAAAGAGTGAAAGAAAAGTGTTTGGGAGATGAAAAGATAAGTTTCTGTCGAGAGAGAAAGAGAGATGAAATCTGATTTCGCGCTAAAGCTACTTAAAGAAATTGCGTCTCGATGGATCGAAAGGTATCAAAAATATGTCAAGCACTAATTCTCGAAAGATAAATCTGTTGAGGTGCTGTCAAGAATTTGTCGACCGCAAAGAACCTTGATAGATTGAATAGTTGTCGAGAAGCTGTTGGCCAGACAAAAACTTTCTTGATGGATCGAGAATCTATCGAGAAGCTATCGAGACAAATTCTAAGATAGCTCGATGGATCGAAGAAGTGATAGCATCTATCGAGAAAAAGAAGATCAAAGGTCTCGATGGATAGATAGCTATCGAGAGGTGTCGAGAAGTTGTCGAGGTTGATAAAAATAGATTTTTCAAGGAGGAGAAAACAAACACACAAATGAATGCAGTCAAGCAAGTTACTCAGCCAAAGATCTAATCAACATGTTAAGTGCTCAAAAACACTTTCAACAAGAAGAATGTAAATAATTGAAGATTCAAAACACACACACACACACTAGTCTAACCAATTTTATATTTCAAAAACAAGTCTAGATAGTTTAGTGAGCATACATTAACACATGTATTCCTTGTGATGGCCAAATCACATTGTACTTGCACATATATCAGAAGTAACAAGAATTTTTGCATGTTATGTGTGAAAACATTGCAAGATTGCACAAGTTTCTCATGTTATGACAATTTGAGATATGAGAAAATCAATTTAATTCACACACAATCATAACTGCTTGATAGGGACTAACACCTTCGAGGTAGATCCTATAACTCCCACATTTCTAGAAACACGCTTACAACCATATTTAAAAGTGTTTGATTCTTTTTGCTTTTACATTCTTTGCATATTTTTTTTTTTGAGCATATCATGCATGGGCATATAAGAGAGAGAAGAAAATATCCAATTATGTTAAGCTTTTGACATTACACTTTTGCTATACCGAAACATACAGATGTCATTTCATGATTAGCGAATATTAGTGATGAGATGGTTATTTATACCTTTCTCTTAGGATTTTTTAGTCCTCGTCAAAAAGAGTGATACGAGTGTTAAGTACAAGAGATTACTTAATCTTACTCATCACAAACACAGTCACAAAACTCACTTGCTTAGCTGTGCATTAAAATGCTCATCTAAGCTACAAAAGATACAAAATTTAGAAAACTTTGTTTCAATGGCCATCCAAGGTACACAAGTACCAATGTACATAAAACACATTGTTTTTGTATTTTTCTGATTTTTCAATTTTTTTTATTATTATTTTTATAAAAAAGAAAAATAAAGCAAACTAAAAACAAACAAACGATCAAGAGTGTGCAAAAAGAGGTGACTCACGGCTGGAACTCGCAACTAACTCGCGAGTGGTGACTTGCCAGAAATGTAGCACACGTGCGAAGAATGCAGGAAGTTGAAGTGTCAGGACAGTTAGATCACTACTAGCCAGTGCACTCTGTTTTACTGAAAACTGACTTTTCACATTCCATCCCATACCCTACTAAAAATACCCTTATATACGTTTTTAGATCCATAGATTTTTTAACCTAATTTATTAACAAAATGAATACTTAGGTTTATTATTTAGATCTAGGTTAAAACAATAAGTTCATATCTTGTAAAGCAGCGAAAAATATAAAGAACGCAATGATATAATGACCTAGGAAAATCAAACTGGTAAAAAACCTGGGGAGGATTTAACCTAGCTATCCTCAAGGTAAAAAGCAAATCCACTATAGGGAATGGAAGTTTACAATAAGACTTAGACCACTAACATCCTATTGCTAACACATGTAGATCTTACTGACATGACCACGTGCAAGCTCCGAATCCACAGACTCCTTCTCTATTAGACCTTTGCAACACAAGCACCCACACTTGTGACAGAAAACACAAACTCTCCTATTTGTGACTCCAAGACCACCCTTGAAGGTTTAGATCAACAACACCTTTGATGACTAGAGAAGGCAACAACTTTTACAACACTAGATCTTGAGATTCTTCAAGGAATAACACCAATAAAAGACATGAAAGATCTTTTTGGTACAAAACCCTAGATACAAAATAGGCACACTCTTCTCTCTCTGAAAAATCTTATAAAAATGTGCTTAGGGTTTTCTTTAAATACTAGTAGTGTTTTACTTGAAACCCAATACGTTTAAGTAGAGTTTGGGTTGAAATAGAATTCTGCAGATATATGTTTCAATCGGTCGAGCCTATCTTTCGATCGATCGAACCAGGCAAATTCTGAAATCTTCTTTCTGCAGATTACTTGTGTTTAAATCACCTTGAGCATTGTCTAATAATACCTATAGACACTAAGATCTATATCTAGACAAGTTTGTATTTATGATTTGCAAATTGTTCTAAACTTTTAGAACCTAACTATACCTACGAAATGTAGAGAACTTCTAGAGAGAATTTTGAGAAAAAAAAAACCCTAGAGAAAAACAAGATTGATTCATTTACAATCTTATACATTTGATTCTTCAAATTCCTCTACTCTCACCCTCTCCATTGTCATACCCATGAGAGGATATTAAGCCAAATCCTTACCTCACCAAATTTAGTGTTGTGAGAAGGTGCTTGGTGTTTGGGAAGCTGTTCAAGAGAGAACCAATACATATTGGTTGATGCAATAGGTTAATTGCAGGATCTGGTAAGCTAGAGAAGACACGATTAGGCATAACCTTGTTGGAGCAAGAAGCTTGGTGGGCTTAGGTGCATCGGGTAGATTAGGCTTGGAGGGTCTATTGCTATTTATGTATCCCAACTGATTTTCTAGTGGATCATTTTACCGCTTGGAGGGTGGCGGAGAGGTTTTTCGTAGAGTTCTTCGGTTTCCTCTTTGATAACACGTGCCGGTATTATCTCGTGTTTGCTTCTCTCTATCCCTTACTCTTTGCTTTTAATTACTGCTGAGTTTTGATTAAAATATGGCTTAGACTAGTTTGCATATTTGGGTATTGCTTATAGTTCATATTCGCACATATATTATTTGAATATAAGCTTGTTTTGGAAATTTTGTGATTGGGGGTCTAAACAAACACAAGTGTTTTACACACTAAGTGAGTTTTCATGTTTGATTTAAATCTATCTTAAATTTTCAAAATGTTTCAATTGAACCACAAAGTTTAAAAAAAATGTACTTTATAGTTTCAAAATAGTTTCATTTAAACGTTAGAGTTTTGGGAAAGTTTCATTTAAATCTCAAAATTTGAAAAAAAAAAAAAATCCATTTAAACCAACTATTCATGTGATGTTTAATGCAGTTAAGAGAAAAAATGTGATAAAAAGTTTAAATGAAACATTTTTAGAAATTATGAAATTTAAATAAGACATCTTGATTGTTTAAGGTTTGAATAAAATATACAAAAAATTTGGTCATTGTAGAGAGTCGAATTGTGGTCCCCCAACACTTTCCAACATCTTGTTCATTGAATTTAAGTCCCTCCTACCAATCGAGCCAATTGGTCAATTTGGCCTAGCAAGTAGGTCATTTTCTCTGTTTAGGTCACGTTACCAGCAAGTCATTGGGCAACCAAACTTCTTGCTCAATAATCCTATGTGTGATTTCTATTCTTAAAATTTCCCCCTTACACCTAGCAAGGTCTAAACAATCTTTGAGTTGCTATGATCTAGTATTATATCCTAAGAAGCACAAGTGTGTTTTAGGACTCGGGTGCGGGACTTGACAATTTTTGAAAAAAATAGGGTGCGGGTGCGGTTGCAGTGGGGTGCGGCAATTAAAAAATTATTTAAAATATTTTTATTTATATTTTCTATATATTTTTACTATTAAAATATTCTTAAAAAACGCATTACTATGGCCTTGGTTCACAAAACATAGAAAGAAGAAGGCAAGAAATACAAAACAAAACACAAAACAAAAAAGAAAACACAAAAGAAGTAACCAATATTTAGAATAAAATTGAGGGACAAATTTAGGATGTTTAGGCCTCTTGCAAACCCGATTTTGGCCATTTTTGTCTATTTTGGTTAGTTTCGGCCGCCAGCTGATACAATCTGATTCAGTTGATATGATCTGATTCTGGCTGAATCAGCCCAGTTCTGTGCGAATCAAAGCCGAATCGGAGTTGAGTCAACGCGAATCGGAGCCGAGTTGGTGCAAATCCAAAAAAAAAAAAAAAAGCATCACCAACACTCGGGCAGTGGCATCAGTGGCCGCACCCCGTGTCGGGCAATGTCGGACTCCGGTGCTGCACCCTCCCAGCCGCATCGGTGCTTCCTAGATTATATCATTGGGTTGCATTGCCTTTAAGAAAAGTTAATTTAAATTAAAGTAAAGAAAAAAGATTCGCTTCACGTACATACCAGCTTAAGCCATAGTTCGCAGGAACTGCATGCAGCTTTGGTAGTTCTCAGGTAAATCAGGATGTTTTGCTTTGTATTTTTTAAGCAATTGTTTCGAATTGGTTGCCTTGGGCTCATTAGCATTTGTACCTTCAAAACAATAGTAGAGAATAATGAAGGACGGTGTTAGACAATGGATACAAATTGAAAGAACCCATTTAATAAAAGAGAGATTTTTTTTTTTTTTTACAAATAACAAAATTGTCTGTAACATAGTTACAGCTAGCTCGGAATTCCAAAATTAGTAAGAGCTTGTGATTTGTACCTTGAAAATTGAGTAATACTTACAATAGTAAATGATTTTCTCCCACCACTGAAGGTGGCAAGCACTTCTGAAAGCTGAAGGCTTGCATGCTATGTGGTGCATAGGGGTGATTCCACCCTCATTCACAGAATGAGCAAGACTTGGGTACAAGTGTAACATCTCATAAGCCAAATCTACCCGACACAATAATTTATATATAAAATAATAGGTGAAGTTGAGAGAAATTCAAATTAGAGTTCCAAATTAGAGTTCCAATTTTGCTCCATGTGTCCTAAATTATTTATTCTAGTTTTATTTCTTAATTTTTGAATCAAATATGAGACCGCATCATAAATATTTATCCAATTGAGTTATTAAGTATAAAAACCAAAGAGTCTAGACTAAATGAATCGTAAAAAAAAAAAAAAAGTGCTTCACAATAATAATAATAAATATGGACAATTTACATTTTGTACCTAATAAAATCTTTACAAAAAATTTTAAAGAGTTAACAAAATATAAAAATGACTATCAATAATATTTCAATTATATATTGTATGGACACAAATCGTGCTGGACCTAAATTCTACCTTCGGTGCCAGCCAAAGGGACCAAAACAATGAATTTATAGAGAGTGGGCTTCTAATCTAGATTTATAGACGTTAGATAACACGAAAGGAACATTAAATCACAGAACACATGCATACTCCTCGTACATGGATGAAAACTTTTTTATATACTGATGCCGAGGACAATCTTTGGTGTTTTCCTTACAATTTCTCTCTTGTGTGTGTGTGTTTTTCTTGCCACCCCCTCTCTCTTTCTTCTTCCTTTGCCTTTTATAGACCTGCCTCTTTCTCCTCCCCTCTTCCACATGTAGATCAGATACTCTTTTTAGATACTTGTCCCATCATCCCTCCCTACCAAAGTCTTTGGCGGCAAGTGCAAGGTTGGACTCTAATACTCAGGCGTCACTTCCCCATTAATGCGGCCAGAGAGGTAGGTACAGAGCTTTCAATGCGGTGGCAGCAGCCTTTTCTTTTATATTTCCTGTTACTTCTCTTTGTCTCGTACTCTTGTTTTCTTAGCCTTTGCGTTCAAGGTCTCTAGTATGGATGCCCCTGAGCTGCCAGGTCATTCTTCTTGTCCTCGGATACCTATGGTCGAGGACGTTATCATCCTCGGACCTCATGCCTTAGTACGTTTTACCTAGGTGTGGCTTCTTCCTTCTTTCACGTTGTTTCACATGCACACCTTTTTACGTCCTTGGACTATACACATTATCGGGTTGGGCTTTCAATCCTGCGAGAGCGTTTGGGCAGGCCCAATACATATTTTGGGCCCACTGGCCCCATAATAGCCCCTCAAGATCCTCATTTCTACTTCTTTGGGAGGAATGAGGATTTCGATACACGCACCCTAGACAATCCGCTTCTGACGTTTCGGTCTGCAGAACACGCTTCAATTAAGTGTTGGCGGCTCCCTGTTCCCCACGTCCAACCGCACCATGTCCATCCAACGGATGAGTGCTGCGTAGGGATGTAGGCGGGAGATTGCCCGCTTTACGACTTTCAATGGTATAAATATTGCCAATTTAAATGCTGTTTATTTATTTCAGAACTTGCACAACGAATTTAGCCACCCTTGCACTCCACACGCGTCTTACTGCCTTCCAAGATTTAAGCCGAGGTGACCCTGCGAGAGCGTTTGGGCAGGCCCAATACATATTTTGGGCCCACTGGCCCCACAATAGCCCCTCAAGATCCTCATTTCTACTTCTCTGGGAGGAATGAGGATTTCGATACACGCACCCTAGACAATCCGCTTCTGACGTTTCGGTCTGCAGAACACGCTTCAATTAAGTGTTGGCGGCTCCTTGTTCCCCACGTCCAACCACATGATGTCCATCCAACGGATGAGCGTTACGTAGGGATGTAGGCGGGAGATTGCCCGCTTTACGACTTTCAATGGTATAAATATTGCCAATTTAAACGCTGTTTGTTTATTTCAGAACTTGCACAATGAATTTAGCCACCCTTGCACTCCACACACGTCTTACTGCCTTCCAAGATTTAAGCCGAGGTGACCCTATTGTTCTAAAGTAAGTTCTTCCCAACCCTCTACTTGTTGTATTGTTGTTCTTTCTTTCTTGTCGTTCTTTTTTTTTTCTTCTCCTCTGCCATTTAAACTACCCAACCTTTTCATAATACTCTCTCTTTCCTTTTAGAAGATGGGTAGGTTCACACCTTTAGTAGATAGCCCTGAAAAAATAGAGGAGTTCAAGGCTAGGTATGGAATCCCACCCGGGGTGTCCATTAAATATTGTAAGATGGGAGGGTGGCATACTGAGAGAAAAATCGGCGAAATAGTGATTCCCATGATAGCCTTCATAGAGGGGGGAATGAGAATTCCCATGAGACTGATCACTAGGGATTATTTCCGAACGGTTAGATTATCTCCTACACAGTGCGCCCCAAACATGTTTAGGATTCTAGGTGCCGTAGACGTTCTAAATGAAAAATTGGGATTAGGACCTACCCACCACGAGGTGAATTGGGTTTATAACCTTCACCACTTGACAGGACAAGGATATTACCTAAAGTCTAGGCACGCCGAGGTTAGGCTAATCCAATGCCTCCCCCATTCCAACAAAGGTTTAAACAAAGACTTCCTAATACTGTCTGGGGATTGGCATGATGTTCTCCCTTGTTCGACGAGAGAGGGGGAACCAAGTGAATACCTGCACATCGCTTAGCTATATATGTATATGTATATATATATGTATGTGTATATGTATATGTATATTTTCTCTGCTTTGTTCTCGTTATTGTAATTCATTATTTACTATTTATTTATTTCTTTTGCTTACCCTTTCTTTGAACAATTGTGCAGATCGCCGCGCCCTTACTCGTCACACCCATCTTGTCAATTTTACTCGTTTGAACAAGATTTTAAGAGCCGAGGTATTTGTACACTCGGATAGTCAGCTTCGAGCGGCACATCTTATCCTCGGATACGATCCAATTTCAACTGCGTTCCAAGTGCCGAAGTGCGTGATTAAGGAGAAAGATCCTCGGCTGCCTAGGATCAGCGTCGCAGTTGAAGGCTTTTTGCTTCCCGAGGGTACTCTTATTCCTCAAGGCACACTTCTCACCGAGCCAGTTCGACTCGTTTCAGAGGGTGTTCCTCTCGCTACTTCTTCGGCGCGACTCTCGCTGGGTGAAGGTTCTTCCTCTCAACCATTTATAAAGGAAGAAGAAGAAGAAGAGATCGTTGAACTCTCGGATTCAGAAGAAGAATTTGAAGTTTTTGATCGGCTTCCATCACCTGGAGACCAACTTGCTATCGTCGACACGCCTCCACTGACCTCCTCAGATGCTGACCAACAGTTTGAGACTATGGGTATTCAACGTAGGTCTAAACCTAGTCTTAAGGATGTGCTGGAAGCTTAAGTTGGAGCCTAGAAGCCTCCTAAAGTGCCTCAAGCGAAGACCAAAGATAAGGGCACTAAGAGGTTCCTCCACTAAAACTCCCTTTTCCTTCTTCAACCCAATCCCAACATGTTGACTCTAGTGATCACAAAAGAAAAAGAGATCAATAGAAGGGGAAGGATATGGTTAAAGGTGGTAAAGACCTTCCTGCTAAGGAGGTAGAGCAGGAAAGGGGTGGAAAGCAGCCTCGTCTCCCTCAGACGAGGTTAGACAGGCAGGCCGAATCCCACACAGCCTTGCATGCACTCATCTGGGCCCCCCAAATGACTGTGGATGACCAAGCAATTACTGCTAACTCGTCCATCAGGGGCTCCGATGAGGGTACTGCTGCATGCATTGCAGACGCAGTGGAATAAGCATTACTGCTACCAGAGGATATGGGGGAGCTTAGGAGGATGAGGGACCAGAACGTCTTCATGATGTTGAAGAAAGAACTTGCAATGGTAAAAGTTTTGGTTTAAACTTGGAAATTTCTTTTCTATGCATTTTTCTTTTCTATGAGACTTACACTTGTGCGTCACTATCTTTTCGCTTTTTCTCTGCAGGCTGTTCAGTCTGCTCACAGGGCCGAGGAAATTGCGGCTAATTCCTACAAGTCCCTTAGGGCCGGGGAGGTGAGACTCGATCACACCCAAAGGGTTCTTGAGCTTAAGGAGAAAAAGCTACAAGAAATCACTGCCAACTTGACTAAGGCAGAAAGTGAGAGATCCGGGTTAGAGGCTCAACTGAAAACCACTGAGAGGCAAGCCGAGGAGCAGAGATTGCAACTTAGGCGGGCCGACGAGAGTTTTGTTGCAGCCAAAAAGCTGATCGAAGGCCTCAAGCAGGATCTCAAGAAATCTGAGGAGGCTAAACAGGAGGCCATTAAGGCTAAGGAGGAGGCCCTTATTAAGGCACAGAAGGCTGAGGAGATGGTTGGCCAGGCTGAGTAGAGTGGCTATGAGGTGGAGATGGCAGAAACTACTGACACTTTTAAAGCCCAAGTACCGAAAATTTGCAGGGATCATTGCCTCCAAGTGTAGAAGGAAGCCCTCTCCTAAGCTAGGGTTCATGCTTCCTCTCCTCTATGGAAGGTAGAAAATGCCTACATCTCCCCGGCTATCCAAGTGGCCACTTCTGGTCAAGCCGAGGATGATGCCGACTCTTCTACAGCCGAGATACAACTGGAAGAAACTGCTGTTGACACTACTGCTCTTGAGCATTCACTTCTAGCGCAAAGTGAAGGGGCTCAACCTGAAGATGCACAGCTTCCAGTTGCACCAAAAGAGCTGCGCCCTAACCCTAAGGCCAAGGAAACTTTGGAAATAGTCTTGGCGACCCTGCCCATTGTGCCAAAGGGGGGCCTCAAAGGCAAAGGGGAGGCTGAAGGGTCCTCGGCCTCAACAATAGCTCCTGCTGACCCCAAAGGCCATGTCCAGCCCAAGCCTTGATGATTCCTGCCCCTGTTGTTTTGTTTTTGTGTTGTTTTTTGTGATGTTTTTTTTTTCTTTTGTTTATTTCAGTTAATTAGTTTCAGCTCTTTTTTTTTTTCACTTTCCCTCTCTTGTAATTCACCAATTTGGTTGTGAATGTACTGAAAAATCTTTCACTTAATGAGAAGAACTTCCAATTTGAATCACTACTTTGCGTTAATAATTCCATATCGATAACCAAATAAGGATAAAGGAAATTTGCGAAACTTATATACTTGCAAATGCTTTAAGTGATGCCTACAAGTTTCCACTCAATTCTGGTGATGAATAAGACACTTAAAAGCAAGACATTTGTGTAAAACCAATTCGGTTAAGACCTGCTTCAAAGATTAACTTCATAACAACGCGCAAAAGATGTTAGGATAAGAAGCACTTAATAATTCTGATATGATTCATATTTGAATCTTGGGTAGCTTAAATATTATACTTAATAACTTGTAAGGAATGAAGTTCCATAAAACCCACAGTTTGGGGGACCCTTTATGGTCACGTACATGTTGGGTACTTGCCAAAGTACTTATCTCCGTAGGACATGTACATATATTCCGAGGAGTCTACGCAACCCAATCTTTGCTTACCAATTAGCATTAAGATGTTATGTCCCAAGGTAGAGGATCCAAGAACCCAACGTAACATTGTTTTTATTTAGTCCAAGGTAGAGGATCCAAGGACCCGATGTAACCTCATTTTTATTTAGTTCAAGGTAGAGGATCCGAGGATCCGACGTAACCTCGTTTTTATTTAGTTTAAAGGTAGAGGATCCAAGGACCCGACGTAACCTCGTTTTTATTTAGATCAAGGCAGAGGATCAGAGGACCCGACGTAACCTCGTTTTTATTTAGATCAAGGCAGAGGATCCGAGGACCTGACGTAACCTTGTTTTTATTTAACAATTTATATAGACGTTCTTGAACATAATATTAAGTGTGGCATAATAGCAATAGAATTAAAGTGGCAAAAGTGCCTTTTATTAATAATAATATCGTCGCAAATTACTTACATTCCAGGGATGCGGCACAACCTTTTCATCTAAATCTGCAAGATAATAGGCCCCTATACTAGCCACTGAAGTGATGCAGTATGATGCTTCCCAGTTTGGTCCCAACTTCCCTCATGTTGGGTTCTTGGTATTACCCATGACTTTCCTCAATACTAAATCTCCAAGAGCAAGTGGCCTTGAGCTCACGTGTGAATCGTACCCCTGCTTTAATTTTTGTTGATAATGAGCCAATTGGATCATAGCCATATCTCTCCGCTCTTTAACCAGATCTAAGCTCTTTTCTAGTAATCTGTCATTATTGTCCGGAGTGAAGGAACTTGTTCTCATCGTCGGGAACCCAGTTTCTAAAGGAATCACAGCCTCGATGCCATAAGCCATCAAGAATGGCGTTTCTCCCGTGAACCTGCGGGACGTGGTACGATACGTCCATAAAACATGAGGTAATTCCTCCACCTATCTACCTTTGGCATCATCTAGCCTCTTCTTAAGCCCATTGACTATAACTTTGTTGACCGCCTAAGCCTGCTCATTTCCTTATGGATAAGCTAGAGTAGAGTGCATGTTGGTTATGCCGAGGTTACAGCAATATCGTCTGAAGGCTTTACTATCAAATTGCAAACCATTATCCAAGATGAGAGTATGGGGAACTCCAAACTGAGTGACAATATTCTTCCACACAAACTTCTTCACATCCACATCCTTGATATTCGCTAGGGGCTCGGCTTCTACCCACTTGGTGAAATAGTCGGTGCCCACTATTAACCACCTCTTGTTTCCAGGCGCCTTTAAGAAGGGTCCCACAATGTCTAGACCCCACTGTGCAAAAGGCCAAGGACTTGTCAAAGGGTTAAGCACACCACTAGGCCGATGAATGTTTGGTGCAAACCTTTGACATTGATCACACATCTTCGCGTAGTTTTAAGCTTCTCGTTGCATATTGGGCCACCAATATCCTTGTGTTAAAGCTCTATGAGCCAAAGACCTCCCCCCCGTATGACTTCCACAAATTCCTTCGTGTAACTCCTCCAAAAGCAGCTCTGTTGCTTCAGGATTTACACATAGCAAGTATGGCCTAGAAAAGGATCGTTTGTACAGTTTATGATCCTTGGACAACCAAAACCGAGGTGCCTTTCTACGCACCTTGTCCGCTTCGGTTTTTTCTTCTGGCAGGACATCATCTTTAAGGAAAGATACGAGGGGGTCCATCAAACTAGGCCCCACCCTGATCTGATGAACCTGGATAATACCTCTAATTATTCCCGCAAGTTTACATAAGTCTTCAACAAGGATGATCCAAGGTAAACCTTGCGCCGAGGACGTGGCAAGAGTTGCCAGAGAGTTAGCATGTGTTTTGTTACTCCTAGGAACATGTGACAAAGTAAAGGATTCGAATTTTGGTTGCAGAAATCTGATTTGAGTTAGGTATTCCTGCATTCTCGGATCTCTAACCTCCACCTTTCTCTCTACCTGGCCTACAATTAGTTTCGAGTCCGAGAACATTTGCACAGCCTTTCCACCCATTTTCTGAACCATGTCCATCCCTTTTATTAAAGCCTCATACTCGGCCTCATTGTTAGTGGCTGAAAATCCCAACCTCAAGGATTTTTCCAGCGTAAGACCCTCTGGGGTCATAATTACCAACCCTACACTGGATCCTCTTTGATTTGCAGCCCCATCAACATAAACAGTCCACACTGGAGGTTCTTTGCACGTAATCATACCAACTGATTTTTCATCAATGTCCAGGCTCTTGGCACTATCTTCTATTGCGGGCTCAGCAAATTCTGAGACTAAATCAACTAATACCTGACCCTTCACTGCTGTGCGAGGCATGTACTTAATGTCAAAAGCGCCCAAAATGGTTCCCCATTTAGCAATTCTACTTGTATAGTCCGCACTTCAGAGGACAGCTTTAAGAGGAAGTTGAGTCAGGACTACCACCGTATGAGATTGGAAATAATGGGGGAGCTTACGTGTACCATGCACTACATTTAGGATTGCTTTCTCCAATGGCGGATAACGCACATCGACTTCATGTAAGGACTTACTCACATAGTAGACCGGCTTCTGTACATTCCCGTCGACCCTTATCAGCACCAAACTAATAGCATGGCTCACCACTGCTATATATGCAAATAAAACTTCGTCAATTTCGGGTCGAGACATGATAGAAGGACATGAAAGATTCTCCTTAAGTTGCTGAAAGGCAACAACACATTCCTCTGTCCACTCAAATCCCTTCCACTTGTTCAATAACTGGAAGAATCACCTACACCGATCAGCGAAACGTGAGATAAATCTATTGAGTGCAGCAGTCATTCCGGTCAATCTTTGCACTTCTTTTGGATTCCGAGGTAGCTGTAGGTTATTGATTGCTTTGACTTGAGCGGGATTGACCTTGATTCCCCTATGTGTTACCATGTAACCCAAGAATTTACCAAATCCAACCCCGAAAGAACACTTAGATGCATTAAGACGTAACTTGTGCTTTCTCAGTGTTTGAAAGGTTTCATCTAAGTATGGTATATGAGCCGAGACAGTTTTACTTTTGACCACCATATCGTCTGCGTACACCTCAATTGTCTTTCCCAATTGGAGTTCAAACATCCTCGTCATCATTCTCTGATAAGTAGCTCCCGCATTCTTTAGACCAAAAGGTATTAGTTTGTAGTGGTAGTTTCTCGTGGGGGTGACGAAAGCTGTCTTCTCCTGGTCTTCTAGAGCTAAAGGTATTTGGTGGTAACCTTGGAAAGCATCTAGAAAACTCATCTGAGGATGCCCTATGGTAACGTCCACCAACTGATCTATGCGAGGCATTGGGAACGGGTCTTTGGGACAGGCCTTATTCAAATCTGTGAAGTCCACGCACACTCTCCACTTCCCATTCTGGGTAAAACACCTCTTTAATAGCACCTGCATTCTTGAGCTTTAGTACCTCTTCCTTAACAGCATTGGCATGCTCTTAGGATGAGCGCCGAGGTGGTTGCCTCCTCGGCATTGCCACTGAATTGACGTTTAAGTGATGGTAGATAAAATTTAGGTCAACCCCTGGGGCTTTATAAGCATCCCACGCGAATACATCAAGGTTCTGCTTCAAAAACATAACCAGCTCCTCCTTTTCTGGGAGTGGCAATTGACTTCCTACCCGGAAGAACTTCTCCATATCATCAGCAATAAGCATCTTCTCCAAACTTTCACACCCAGGCTCCTCATCCTCGGCCACCTTTGGCTTAGTCGAGGACGTTAACTGCTACAAATTTCTCTCAGCCAAGGCCTGGGACTCCTGCCTGGCGTGATGTGTAATTACTGCCGTTATGCATTGTTTGGCCATGGACTGGCTGCCGAATATCTCTTCTACTACATCCCCATACAGGAACTTCACCTTAACATGCAGGGTTGATGACACGGCACCTAGGGCATGCAGCCACGGTCTCGCCACTATGGCCGTATAAGGGGAGTAGGCATCCACTACAATAAAGTCTCCATCCATCACTACTGGTCCTGACTGCACAAGTAATTGGATCAGTCCCTTCGGAATGACAGCCTTCCCTTCAAAACTTATCAACGGCGAGTCGTAAGCCGTAAGATCCTCAGGTTTCAAATTAAGCCCCTTGAACAAGTCCGGGTACGTAATATCGGCCCCACTCCCTTGGTCAACCATCACCCTTTTTACGTTGTAACCCCTTATCCTTAGCATGATAACTAACGCGTCATCGTGCAATTGGATAATGCCAACCTTATCCTCCTCAGAAAATCCCAAAATGGGCAAAGGATTCCCTTTAATCCTCTTCGGCTCAGAGCTAAGGTCCTCGGCAGGATGACGGGACACTGACATTACTCTGGTAGGGCAAGATTCAGTCCGACATGGAGCAGCAAAAATGACATTGATTGTGCCCAATAGAGGTCTTGAAGTGTTGCTGCCTTGATTCACAAAACCAGATTATGTGCCTTGTCCATTAGGCCGATTCATAAATTGCCTCAACTTCCCTTCTTTGACCAGCTGATCTAGATAATTCCATAAGGTCTAGCAATTCTCCATGGTGTGACCTTTATCCTGATGATAATTACAATGGAGGTTTTGATTACGTTTCATAGGGTCTCCTATCATTTTACTCGGCCACCTAAAGTATGGTTCATGACAAATCTTTTCTAACACCTACTGCACTGGCTCACAAAACACAGCATTTACTGTCTGAGGAGGAGCCGACCTAGACTGGCCAGCAAAATCCCTCTATGGCCACTTGTTGTTGTATCTCTCTGTCTTGAAATCCCTCCTCTCTTGAGGGATAATTTTCATTTTCCCTTTACTCTGCTTCTGATCCTCCTCAACTCGCTTATACTCGTCAATATGATCCATAAGCCGACAAACAGTTTTTACTAGTTTCTTGGTCAAAGATTTTCTTAAATCGTGCTCAATTGGAAGGCCGACTTTAAAAGTGTTAACTGCCACTTCATCAAAATCCCCATCAATCTCATTGAACGCTTTCCAGTATCTATCCGAGTAGGTTTTCAGGGTTTCGCCCTCTCTCATGGTCATGGATAGTAACGAGTCTAGAGGCCGAGGTACTCTGCTGCACGTAACAAAACGAGACCCGAATGCCATTGTGAGTTCCATGTAGGAATCAATAGAATTTGCCTTCAAGCCATTAAACCATCTCATCGCAACAGGCCCTAAGCTCGAGGGGAATACTTTGCACATCAAGGTTTTGTTCTTTGAATAGACCGCCATGCGTTGGTTAAAATGATTCACGTGCTCCACTGGGTCTGTTCTGCCATTGTAAATGGTGAAGTTTGGTTGTGTGAAATGGCGAGGAAGCTTTCCTTTCTCGATCCGACGTGTGAAAGGCGATTTAGAAAGTTGGTGCAACGTCTTTCCCATGGCATTACTGCCCAAGCCCCTAGGAGGAGGCCTCTTACTCATTCTATCATGAAGATTTCCCTCTTGGCATGAGAAAGTTTCACTAGGAGGGGTTCTCGACCAGGGCTTATAACCACTGCTCTGGGAGTCGTCCGAGGAAGGATCAGATACCGAAGGCGTCCGTTTTCGCTTGACACAACGCAGCTTCCTCTTCAGCTGGTCAATTTCTCTCTGCATGGCCTTAGTACCACCTTCATGAAAAATTTTGCTTCCGCCCCGTGAGTGATTGCTGGTAGTTCGCCCTGTGTCCACACTGCCCTCTCAATCTCCCGTTTGCTCTAAATGTTGAAAAGGATCTTCGTGTTGAGATCCCAAAGATTCTGCATGGTTTGGACTTGAACCCGCCATCACGTTATCTGCACCAAAACACAAGAATTCCCACAGACGGCGCTAATTGTATGGACACAAATCGTGCTGGACCTAAATTCTACCTTCGATGCCAGCCAAATGGCCCAAAACAATGAATTTATAGAGAGTGGGCTTCTAATCTAGATTTATAGATGTTAGATAACATGAAAGGAACATTAAATCACAGAACACATGCATACTCTTCGTACATGGATGAAAACTTTTTTATATATTGATGCCGAGGACAATCTTTAGTGTTTTTTTTACAATTTCTCTCTTGTGTGTGTGTGTTTTTCTTGCCCCCCTCTCTTTCTTCTTCCTTTGCCTTTTATAGACCTGTCTCTTTCTCCTCTCCTCTTCCACGTGTAGATCAGATATTCTTTTTAGATACTTGTCCCATCATCCCTCCCTACCAAAGTCTTTGGCGGCAAGTGCAAGGTTGGACTCTAATACTTAGGCGTCACTTCCCCATTAATGCGGCCAGAGAGATAGGTACAGAGCTTTCAATGCGATGGCAGCAACCTTTTCTTTTATATTTCTTGTTACTTCTCTTTGTCTCGTACCCTTGTTTTCTTAGCTTTTGCGTTCAAGGTCTCTAGTATGGATGCCCCTGAGCTGCCAGGTTATTCTTCTTGTCCTCGAACACCTATGGCCGAGGACGTTATCATCCTCGGACCTCATGCCTTAGTACGTTCTACCCAGGTATGGCTTCTTCTTTCTTTCACGTTGCTTCACATGCGCACCTTTTTACGTCCTCGGACTATACACATTATTGGGTTGGGCTTTCAATCCTGCGAGAGCTTTTGGGCCGGTTCAATACATATTTTAGGCCCACTGGCCCCACATATATATATATATATATATATATATAGGAATTATATTATGCATCTTATTATATATCTTTAAGTGTAGCTACGCATATGCACAAAGTTACAAGCTAGTTAAAACTAATGGTTAACTCATGTAATGAATGAAAAATCTTATAATATTTTTATACGATATATTATTTAAATTTATTAATAAAATAAAATTCAAGTAAAAAAGAATCTAGTTAAAAAAAGGGCCTAGAATCTAATTTAAAGAAGACAAAGTATAGGTTAATGAGAAATTTTTTCAATTAATGTAGGGTTGTTTTATTTTCATAAAACAGTGATTTTTTAAATTTAGTCATAACTTTGATGTTGAAAAAGGTTAACATAGTCAAATAATGAATTTGTTAAAATTTACATTCAATAAGAACGTATCAAGTAGAGTTATAACCTTAAGGTTACAACAAAGTTTGTTGCTAAACTTTTTCATTATTATTATTATCCTTGAAAACTATTTTTAGCGTTCTTTATTGATTTCTAAATACACGTTTTAATGCTTCACCAAAAAAAAAAAAAAAAAACTTCTTAATGCTTTAAATTAAAAAATAAAAAAATTCGTCCTTTTTTAAGTTCATCCAAATATCCAATTAATAAAGGGGCCACCACTTCCCTTCTTTTTATTTTCACTCTTAGCACTAAAAAATAAAATTATTTAATTATTTCATCGTTATCATCATCACCATGCTCATTGTTGTTATTATCCAGAAATGAACTTTTTTTTTTTTTTTTTTATCATGGGGTTTATTATTTAATGCGCTCCCTCTAGTTCGAAGCTTTCAATTTTCTCACGGGGCAACAAGAATGGCAAAGTCAGTTCTCGCCCACCACCTGTTTGATGATTTGCTTCTTTGAACTCACACACTTTTTTTTGTTTTTGTAAACTTGGTACGCATCCCTAGTCCACTATATCGTAATCATGACATTTAACTTTTTGAGGAGAAGTATCGCCTTCTCATCAGTTGTGAATTCTCATTTTTCTTTGAGGGTGTGTCGTTTTTGCTCCAAGGCCTCCACAACAATTCTTGATAAAGAGACAGAGATAACAACACTTTCAGCACCTTCTTTTAGTTATTCTAGTAGTCTTCATCTCTCTCCATTGTTTACTGATGATAAAGCTCACTCGGGTAGCTATGATATCGAGCTCGTGGATCATGATACGTGGAGAGTTTCATCGGGTTTAGCACAAGCTTGGCAAGGAGTAGATGGTAGTTCTTCACTGGGAACAAATTCTCTTATGGATGATGAACCAGTTGATTCTTGTTCTCGAGTTGTTGAGTGTGATCAGGACTTCGATGACATTGATAATATGAGAATTCGTGGCAATCTGTTCTATAAACTTGACCGGGATTCCAAGGAATTTGAAGAGTACAATCTTGATTTCCACCGGAGGAAGTCTTCAAATCGAGAGAATGATCGAAAGGAAAGCAAAAAGGGGGAGAAAAAGGATATCCCAAGTGGTACCGTGGCCCCAAGTGTTGAAAAACTTCCTAAGGTAGTAAGCAACAAAATTGTTAAGTCTCCACTTGATGAAATGGATAATGCTTGTGTTGGTAAGAAGAAGCTAAGGACTCCAACTTATAATCAACTTACCGGTCCTTACCACGAACCTTTTTGCTTGGACATTTACATATCCAAGGCTTCTGTTCGTGCCTGTGTTGTCCACAGGGTGACAAGTAAGGTTGTTGCCGTGGCACATTCCATTTCTAAAGACATGAAGTTTGACCTGGCTTCGACTAGGAATGTTACTGCTTGTGGTGCTGTGGGGGCAGTTCTGGCTCAGAGGGCATTGGCTGATGATATTCATGATGTGGTTTACACTCCTAGGAAGGGGGACAGATTGGAAGGGAAGCTTCAGGTTGTGCTTCAATCTATCATTGATAATGGTGTTAATGTGAAGGTGAAGCTTAAGCAAAAGAGACCCATAAGAGGTGGTCTGTCATCTACACCTTATAAGCATGGTTGTTAAATTTGTTCTTTATAGCTAGTCCAGTCAGTTTTAACCCAAGTTTTTACTCTGAATTTTACTTCTTTATTTGAAACTGGCTCTGGTTTCTATCTAATGTGAACTGTTATAGTTTAATCTGACCATAATGAGACAGTTCACAGCAGGAGAAAATTTTAGTGAAGACCCTTTGACAAGAAGACAAGGACCTACAAGGCTACAACTACAACAATATAATTCCAACCCCAAAGGTTGTAAGATTCTGAGTGTAGTTTTGCTAACCTCTCTTTGCTCTACAAATAAACACAGGACAAGAGGAATTTAGTTGACCGTGGTCACATGATTCTGTAGTAGTCTTAGTTGTTCATTAGGGTATTCATTATTGTCTTGCATCATATCTTGTACAATCATTTGGTGTTCTTGGATTTGTTCTTTGTAATGTATGAATAACAATCAAAGCCTTCTTCATTTCGGCCAATACATCATTACATGGTTTTGAAATTTGATTTCTAATATAATTGCTTTATATATTTTTGTTCATCCTAACTGGATAGTTCACTAACCATACCATTATCTACATTTCCACCACGAAAGCAAATTCCATAACTTAGTGATATAGACACTTGCTTTAGCCCATAACATAGAGTAACAGCCTCCCTCTGCCTGGTTGATCCAGCAGCATTTTGGCCAAAGCCAATTTTAACAAAAGCAATGAGTTTTTTGACTACTTGTTAAAGTCACACCTTCACATGGTCTCGTATTATTGACACAACTTTATTATAAGCCAATCAAAATAGATGATATCATCAGTGTAGAAAAAAAAAATTATGTCCCTAGATTTATTGTTTGAATCAATGCCATATTCGAACAGGATTGAAAACCAAGATGATTGCACAAATATTAACTGAAATGCAGTACATAACATGATTATTATCAGTAAGAAGCACAAACTAACTCAATTCAACAATAAAGAACCAACATCCTCAAACTACATTAAAAAATACAAAAATCAAAATCATTAGTCATTAGCTGTTGCTAATTGCAAAGAAAGCAGCTCATCCTCAGGAATAGTTCTAATGTGACAATCCGAGCGTGGATAAGCTGAACAAAGAAGTGCATAACCTCGCTCCACCACATCATCACTAAGCATACCATCACTCTGATCAACTGAGCCACTCAAAAGCCGAGCTGGGCAAGTCATGCATACCCCAAGCTTGCAGTCATGTGGGACAGTCAGGCCAGTGTCAAGTGCCTTGGCTAGAATGGTCTCGTCTGGTTCCACTTCTAGCTGGGTAGTTTGACCCTCGTGCTCGATGACCACTTTGTATGATCGAACAATAGGTGAAGAGAGCCGGGATGGTTTGATTTTGAGATGGAATGCAGTAGCAGAGAGGGTGGTGATGTGGTTGTGTCTTGGTAGAATGAGTGTAGGAGATGGAGTGAAGTGAAGGGTTGCCATGTTTTTGTCTGAGGAGGAAGTAGAGTAGAGAGGGTTTGTGTGTTTTTGGAGTGCTAAGGACGCGTGTGGCGTCTGAGAGGATAAGGTTTTGTCATTTTTTAATTTTTTGGTTTTTTATGCTTGCAAATAAGGTTTTCATTTTTGCTTCATTCATCCACTAAAGCTAAAAATTTAGCTATTGGACACCTACAAAAGTTATTTTATCCATTTTAACTCTTCACTTTATAATATACCCAACATTAATGAATCTATATTTTTAGTTATTTGATTAAAATAATACAAATAATTCATTAGAATAATAATAAAAGCATCCACCACAAACTTCAGTAACCAACCACAATCACATCCACCTCAGCCACAACCACACTCACAACCACCACCACCACCACCACCAGTCCATAGCTAAAAAAAAAAAAAAAAAAAGCAAAAAAAAGCAACCAATTAACTTAATCTACCAACACAATCACAACCATAACCACCACCGCCGCCACCAAAAAAAAACCAAATAGCCCAATCTACCCACACAACCATAGGTGTGGGTTGGCAGTGTGGGTTGGGTAGAGGATCGGTGGCATGGGTTTGCGGCGTGGGTCGGCAGAGTGGGGCAGGGGAGTGGGCCGGTGAGGAGTGGAAGAAGAATCTCAACAAAGGTGAGAGTAGAGAGAGAGGTGATAGATTTGAACGGTAGGGTTGAGTAAAAAAAAAAGAAAAAAAAAAAAAGAAACAAAGAAGTAGTATTTTAATAGGAAATGCCCTTTTTTTTAACAAAGAAAAAGGCATTTCAAAACAAAAAAACTGAAAAAGGCTTTGCTTCATATTTTCATCTACATTAGTATAATCTTGTTATTAACTTTTTAACTTTTCGCATGCAGGAAAAACTAATCAATGTTTTGCTCAATGATAGAGAGCAATTATCACGAAACTAATGCCACAAGTTGAATATATATATATATATATATTTGATAAAATTAGAATTCAAATATTTAGCTTTTCTTTTTCATGTAACAACTATCATTAGTGGGAGTGATGCTAGCTATAGATTTCTTTCTGAAAATCGAGATAGGATGGCTCACAAATAGAGATGAAATTGGTTTAAAAATTGTTTGCCTCCTCATATTTTTAATTCCCCTGCGGCTTAAATGGATTAATACCAAATTATGCTTTAGTTGAGGAATTGCTGAGGAGACTAAGAAATGAATATTCATCAATGGTTTATCCCCATTATTCTTTAAGCATCATCAGAATATAATTGGAGGATTCTTGCCGAAACAATTTACTTATACCTTTATTACTTTGATTTCTAAGAAGGATAAAGCTGCGACGATGAACCAGTTTAGAAAAGCTAGTCTTTGTAATATAGTAATATACTCCACTCTACAAGGCTATATTCAAATTCTTGGCTATCGATTATAGTCCCTTCTATAGTTCTAACCAAGTTGATATCTCAATGGTAAGCAATGTTTATTCCTAGAAGAAAAATATATGAATAGGCGAATAGCATAATTGGCCAAGAGGTCAGCCATTCCATGGAAAGGAAAGAATGAAGAAAAAATGGTGGTAAATAGGTCTGAAGCTTGAGGTGGAAAAAGCTTATAAAAGGCTTGAATGGCCCTTTCTCTTCCAAATGATCAAATAATTTGGGTTTTCAGAGTAATGAAGTATATGAGTGGACTACAGTGTGCATAGCATCGTCTTCCATTTCTATCCTACTTTTTATTTCTTAAAACCTATACATGGTGTTCGATAAGGAGATCTATATCTCCAATTTTGCTTATTTTAGACTTTTAATGCTTATTTGGTACGGTTTGTTTGTTTTGATTTTTAAAATTATAGGGGCCGTTTGATATGGTATTTTAAGTAACAGTTTTCAGTTTTTTTAAAGAACATTACACGTATTTTTTCATATTTTTTTATCTACATGTAATTTTTAAAAAATACAAACAACGTTACTAGAATAACATTACCAAACGAGGCATATAATGTGTTAAAAAGCTATTTATTGAAAATGGTGATATTTTTTTTTAAAGTTGTATTTTCCTCAAAGGGTTGGAATTTTTGGTTAATACCAAATAGAAATCTCCAAAAATGTCACACATTCTCGCATAAATATTCCACTCACTTCACACAGCCCCATCACGTAAGATATTCCTCAGTGTTTGATTTTTTGTTTTTTCAGTGTCCAGATACTTTTCCTTATAATTAAAGGCATCAAAGTTCATAGCAAGAGGCCGCCCCACCCCCCAAAAATTGAAGATGATTGATTGATTTTTGTTGAGCAAATAAGGATGAGGCTGAAGCAATGCAACGTGTTGTCCATGTCATGTATATGATCTTTGTCAAGTCAAGCTATCAAATTCAATTGTACTTCAAGGCAAGCCTTTCAGAAATATAACTAAGTTACAAGAAGTTACAGTAAAGAGTCCTGGGTGTGTAGGATGGGGCAAGTGTCTAGAGCAGTTTATGTGCTATAGGCTAGGTCTTGACTTTTGAGGGTTCTCTAGTTTTCTTCGCTTTTACTTTAAGCCACACTGAGAATGGCCTTTGCTGTTGATATGAAAAAAGTGGCAATTGGTAGATTTATTTAGAATAAAACAAAGAATGCAGTTGCCGATTGAAGAAGGCAATCAACTGCAACATTTGCATTTAACAAGTGTAAAAGTGCCACGCGTAGTTGGTCAAATGTCAGAAGTCCCGCATCGTATAAAGAGAGAGAAGAGAGACACCAGGATGGCATATAAAAAGCGAAGCCAGAACCGGTACAATTCATACCTTTCTCGGCCTTTTGGCTAAGATCAAGTGTAGTATCTGTTCTTATCAGTTTAATATCTGATATGTGGGTCATCGGCCCACACGATATTAAATTTATTTCTTGAGGGGAAGAGCCCACCACAGTAGCTTGCTACTGGGGCTCTTACGCGTCGCCTAAGCGTTGCACTATAGCTCGGGCCTGGCGCACCCCACCCAATTGTAGTTCAAATGTTAAGCGACTTGCTCTTCTTATGAAGCCCAACGATCTTATTGTATGCTAACGAAGGTCTAGTCTAGTACCTTGCGCCAGTTTCATAAACATTATAAAATCGTACCAAATGCAATGGTATATGCCTGCAAATAGTACTAAATACTTAATATGCAATGTGAAATGACTAGGGGTGAGGAAGCAGTTTGTGTGCAAATGGACTCTTAGAGGAAAAGAGGGAGATGAAGAGTGGGACAAAGTGTTCTTTGTATCTTTGCTGTGTCCCATTTTAGTTCATTGTTTGCTCACGTTAAAAACGACCTTTGATTTTGAGCCCTGTAGATTAGCGCCATACTTTAATATGCTCTCCTTTGTGAGGAGAATTATGGTTTATATTCTCTCTCATTTAGTGTGATAACTATCAAATTAAAAAAGAAAAAAGGAAAAAGAAAAAAGAAAAATGGCCTTTAGCTTTGATGCAAAAGTACTTGCTGAAAGAACAAAACAAAGAATCTGGATGCCAAAGGACTAAGTTACTATTTTATTTTATTTTTTTTTAGAGAGAAAGGGACTAAGATATTATATTTATTGCAATAGCATTAAACGAATATACACGTCAATCTCATCCCACACTGACATTGTGAAAAGAAGATGGGAGCAAATGAAGTTTAGGTATTCATGAAAAATTAGATAGAAATTAAAATTATTTTTTGAGGGGTAGAGTCCGCAGTAGCTTATTGCTGGGGCTCCTAAGTGTTGCTAGACATGGCAAAACGGGTCAATTTTTTGACCCGACTCGACTTGAAAAATACTTAACTCGAACCCCTTTTTTGACCTGAAACAAAAACGAGTTGACCCATAACCCAACTCGAACCCGAATCACTTTTTAAAAAATTTTTTTTTGGTAAAAAAAAAAGTAAAATTAAGACAATAGTAGTTAAATTATTTATTGTGAGTTTTAAGGAAACAATTGATACATTTACATATGCAAATTAATTGAAAGATAAAAGGTTGAGTATTCTGTAATGAGTAAATATTTTTAGATATCAAATAACAAAATACGTGCCAAGATAATATGGTTATAGTAGAGTTAAAATTAAAGATTTAAAATTGTAGACATATGTGAGAAACATTTACAAGTGTAAAAATAGTGAAGCCAAAGTATCAAATTAGTATAAATTATGAATGCTTACACTTATTTTTTAACAATTTATGTCCAAAATAAACGGATTTTCAAAATAAATTATGATATTTCCTAGAGTGTGTGTTGCTTAACAATGATATGATATTCATAAAAAAGACCATGTATAAAGAAGTAAGCAATCAAATTTTAATGTATATCTCAAATTGAAATAGAGTGCCAACCATAAACCACAATTGATAATAGATTATAAAATTAATTTTCAAGATTGTAAATTTTTTATATATATTTTTTTCTTTATCAAATGAGTTATCCAATAAGTCATTTGTAATTTTGTTTTATATTTTGGAATGTTGATATTGTGTAGAAATAAAATATGTGTATTTGTTTTACTTATATTTGTGTTATTTTGTTTTGGATAGCAATGTTAGGATTTGTACAATTTTAAAATTATTGAATAAGTATTAATAAGTTTAACTGAATTCATTCTTGATATAAGTGGTGAAGTCAAAATAATGCATGTTACATCAAATAATTTGTTGCATAAATTTCCAAATGACAAATATAGTACCAATGGGCCTGAATTACATACAGTGGGTCGACCCAAAAGCTCTCACAATGAAAGAAGCCCAACCCCACATCTTGAAATGGTCCGAGGACGTAATCAATCCGACCTACAAAGTTACGTGATAAAGAGGGGTGTCATGCATGACCAAAACACCAAGAAATGTGACGTTCGAGGACAACATAGTCCTCGGCAAGTGTTGCCGAGGACGATGTTGATGATCTAGCAGTCCAACAGCGCCCCTGATGGAGGCCTTTGATGCTGGAATTAAGGAAACAGGGATAAAGAATAAAGGGGAGGGGTAGGAGAATATCCAGAAAAAAGCTGCTATCACCGCATTTAAAGCTCTACACTTGCTTCTCTGGCCGCATTAATGAAGAAGTGACGCCTGAACGTTGGGTTTGAACCATATCTTCACCACCAGAGACTTTAGTAAAAAGGGATGATGGGACAAGTATCCAAAGGAGAAGAAGGTCCAGACTACACGTGGAAGAAAGGAAAAAGGAGAGAGGCCTATAAAAGGTGAAGGAAGGAGACGGAGAAAGGGGAGAAAAAATCAGAGAGAGAGAGAGAGAGAGAGAGAACTTGTAAGAAAACTCAAACAGTTATCCTCGGCAGTAATACACGAAGAAATATTTCGTCCACTTTTGATAAGTACGCATATATTCTGTGATTGAACCGATCCTTTATGTTATCTACCGCCCAAACCCCTAGATTAGAATCCTGCTCTCTATAAATTCATTGTTTAGGGCTCATAGGCTTGATCTGGAGGTTTAATTCAACACAAAACTTGATTTGTGCCCTTACAATTGGCGCCGTCTGTGGGAATCCTTGAGTTTTTGGCGCAGATAACGTGATGGCGGATTTGAATCCAGACCATGCAGAGTCTCTAGGATCTCAGCACGAGGATCCATTACAACAGTTAGAACAAATGGGAGATCGAGAGGGCAGTGTGCACTCGGGGCGAACAGCTGGTAACCGCCCACAGGGCAAAAGCAGGGGCTCTAAAGAAGATAACACTAGGGCCAGGCAAAGAGAGATTGACCAGTTGAAAAGAAAGCTTCGTCGTGCAGAGCGGAAACGGACGCCTTCCATATCTGACCCTTCATCAGATGACTCTCAGAACAGTGGCTATAGGCCGAGGTCAAGAACCCCCCCCCCCCCACAGAAACTTTCTCGTACCAAGAGGAAGGTATCCATGACAGAAGAAGTAGAAGAATGACTCACAAGGGCTCGGGCAGCGACGCCATGGGGAAGGCATTGCTCCAGCTCTCCAAATCACCCTTCACACATCGTATTGAAAAGGGGAAACTACCCCGTCAGTTCACGCAGCCAAACTTCACCATTTATAATGGCAAAACAGACCTAGTGGAGCACGTAATCCATTTTAATCAACGCATGGAGGTTTACTCACAAAATGAAACCCTGATGTGTAAAGTCTTTCCCTCAAGTTTAGGACCCGTTGCGATGAGATGGTTCAACGGCTTAAAGGCGAACTCCATTAATTCATACATGGAACTTACAATGGCATTTGGGTCCCGTTTTGTCACGTGCAGTAGAGTACCTCGGCCTCTAGACTCGTTACTATCCATGGCCATGAGAGAGGGCGAGACGTTGAAAATCTATTCGGATAGATACTGGGAAGCGTTTAACGAGATTGATGGTGATTTTGATGAGGTAGCGGTCAATACCTTTAAGGTCGGCCTTCCGGTCGAGCACGATCTAAGAAAATCCTTGACCAAGAAACCGGTAAAAACGGTTCGTCGGCTCATGGATCGTATTGACGAATATAAAAGGGTTGAAGAGGATCAGCAGCAGAGTAAAGGGAAAATGAAAAGCATCCCCCAGGAAAGTAGGGACTACAAGGCGGAGAGATATAATAGCAAGTGGCCGCGAAGAGATTTCACTAGCCAGACTAGATCGGCCCCGCCCCAGACAGTGAACGCCGTATTTCGTGAGCCGGTACAACAAGTGCTGGAAAATATTTGCCGAGAACCGTATTTTAGATGGCCCAGTAGGATGATAGGAGACCCTACAAAACGTAATCAAAACCTCTATTGTAATTATCACCAGGATAAAGGCCACACCACAGAGAACTGGAGGAACTTGTGGAATTACCTGGATCAGCTGATTAAGGAGGGGAAATTAAGACAATTCACGAATCGACCTGATGAACAAGGTACCCAATCTGGCTCCGTGAACCAAGGCAGTAACAATGTAAGGCCTCCATTGGGCACGATCAATGTCATTTTTGCGGCGCCAGGTCAGACTGGGTCTTGCCCTACTAGAATAATGTCAGTATTACGTCCCACTGCCGAGGACCTCAACTCTGAGTCAAAGAGGATCAAGAAGAATCCTCTGCCTATACTGGGATTCTCTAAGGAAGACAAGGTTGGCACTATCCAACCACACGACGATGCATTGGTCATTACATTAAGGATAGGGAGTTACGATGTGAAAAGAGTAATGGTTGACCAAGGGAGTGGGGCTGACATTATGTACCCGGATTTGTTCAAGGGTCTCAAATTTGAGGTCCGAAGATCTCATGGCTTATGACTCCCCATTGATAAGTTTTGAAGGGAAGGCTGTATTTCCAAAGGGGTTAATCAGACTACCTGTACAGTCAGGACCAGTGGTAGTGGACGTGGATTTTATCGTAGTCGACGCCTACTCCCCTTACACCGCCATAATGGCAAGACCATGGCTGCACGCCTTAGGTGCCGTATCATCAACTCTGCAAGTTAAAATGAAGTTTCCGTACGAAGGTGGAGTTGAAGAAATACTAGGCAGCCAGTCCATGGCAAGGCAGTGTATAACAGCAGCCATTACACATCAGACGAGACAGGAGTCTCAAACCCTGGCCGAGAAGAATTTGTAGCAGTTAGTATTCTCGGCCAAACCAAATGAGGCCGAGGTTGAAGGGCCATGCTGTGAGGATTTGGAGAAAATGGTTATTGTAGATGATACGGAGAAATTCTTCCAGGTAGGAAGTCAGTTGCCCCCACAGGAGAAGGAAGATCTAGTTGCATTTTTGAAACGAAACATCGATGTGTTTGCATGGGATGCTTACGAAGCACCAGGGGTTGATCCAGAATTTATTTGTCATCACCTCAATGTTAATCCGGCCGCAGTACCACGAAGGCAACCACCTAGGCATTCATCTAAAGAGCACGCCGACGCCGTGAAAGAAGAAGTGTTGAAACTCAAAAAGGCAGGGGCCATTAAGGAAGTGTTTTACCCAGAGTGGTTGGCCCATACTGTGGTAGTGAAAAAGAAGAATGAAAAATGGATAGTATGCGTAGATTTTACAGACTTGAATAAGGCTTGCCCAAAAGATTCATTTCCAATGCCCCGCATAGATCAATTGGTGGATGCTACTGTAGGGCATCCTCGGATGAGTTTTTTAGATGCTTTCCAAGGTTACCATCAAATACCCTTAGCTCCA
Organism: Castanopsis chinensis; assembly: GCA_032878915.1. Taxonomy (NCBI): domain Eukaryota; kingdom Viridiplantae; phylum Streptophyta; class Magnoliopsida; order Fagales; family Fagaceae; genus Castanopsis; species Castanopsis chinensis. Next base: position 326,697 of record JAVQMG010000111.1, on the reverse strand, counting down.
GAAGACCAGGAGAAGACAGCTTTTGTCACGCCCACAGGGAACTACTGTTAGGATATATGCCCTTAAATCCTATTGTATGATGCTATGTATGACATTATGTATGACTTAATGTTGTGTTTAATAAAGTTGTTTATTTTTATCTAAAATAATGGTAACATGAATATTTGGACATTATCATATAGTCCATGAGATACATAGTATGTGATTTATGTGAAAAGTCACAGAAGATATAAATCACAAGTTCTTTGTAAACTCAAAATTTATAGTTCGTAGTCGGTGATGAAATTGGGCATTTCATCTGCGAAGACTATAACGTATCAACTAAGATGATTTGTCTTGATCATGGAAGTAGTGACTTCTAGTTGATATGTTGATATGTTTTAAGAGTTAAGACATATTGAACTGGACCGCTGTGAGATTTATTATTCTCCTAACGACTGTCAAATGAATAATAAATCTCACGACTTTTATTTGCATGAACTCTTAATCCTGAGAGAATAATGGACTTGATCATGAGATGTAGGTTGCTTTGATATATCAGGAGTGAGATCTAAAATGACGGTCAAAACCTCAGTATGTTAGGCAACCACATTTAGTGTTGATGGAACATATATTCTCAAGATGGAATTCATAGTCTCTTAATGGAGATACAAAATATTCCCTTGAGATAAGTTTAATGGGTTCAGTTATTCAGAGAGTTAGGCCTAACCACTTTGGTAAGAAATTACTAAAGTATATATTTATGAAATTGGATTTCATAAATATATGATGAATAACTTTAAAGGATTAAACCGGGTACTCAAGGATAAGATGTAGTAATTTACAAAGTGGCAGTCTATATTTATAACTTTGTATTACTACGAATATTTTATGAAGGGGTTGCGTGTAAAATAAAGTCTTGGGATATAATTTATTAATAAGGCCTAGAGTGCAATTATATTTATATAGTGGTATTAAATATAATTAATGGTAACTTTGGACTTGTCAAGAGTTGACGGAAAAGCCCAAGGCCCATTGGAGCTAGTGTCTTATTGGTCCCTTTTGGTCCCATTCCAAGCCACATATTAAAGCCCAATTGGAAAGGCCCAATAGGCTGGCCCAATTAGATAATCAGTTAGTTATAAAGGGAAAAACATACAGAATTTTTGAACGTGATTTTTTGAAAAGAAAAATAAAGAGTGTGAGACACACTTTCATTCTCCCTTTTAGAAACTGATTGAGAGACCACACATCTTAGGCGTAAAGTGGAATTGGAGTGAAGATTAAAAGTTTTCCCAAGTGCTTCTAATCTTTGTTTTGAAATTCTCCATACCAAGGTACGCTATCTTGTTCTTAAATTCTGAAATTCATAGAGTGCATGTTGTCAATCATGAATGAAATAGATCCTTGTTTGTTGCTTCCGCTGTGTGTTTTGTATGAGATACAAAACCAGATTTTATCCAACAACTACCACTATAAAGTAATGCCTTTCGGCCTGAAGAATGCCAGAGCTACCTATCAAAGAATGATGACGCGGATGTTTGAACCGCAACTGGGGAAGACGATTGAGGTGTACGTGGATGACATGGTGGTTAAAAGTAAAATTATCTCGGCCCACATACCAGACCTCGACGACACCTTCCAAACGCTGAGGAAGCATAAATTACGCCTCAACGCATCTAAATGTTCCTTTGGCGTTGGATCTGGCAAATTTTTGGGTTACATAGTGACGCATAGAGGAATTGAGGTCAACCCCGCTCAAGTCAAGGCCATCAACAACTTACAACCGCCTCGGAATCCGAAGGAAGTGCAGAGGTTGACTGGGATGACGGCCGCCCTCAATCGATTTATCTCAAGATCTGCTGATCGGTGCAGGCCATTCTTCCAATTGCTAAACAAATGGAAAGGGTTTGAATGGACAGAAGAGTGTGCCGTGGCTTTTCAGCAACTTAAAGAATACCTTGCTCATCCTCCTGCTATGTCTCGGCCTGAAGTCGACGAGGTCCTATTTGCATATGTGAGCAAGTCCTTGCATGAAGCCGAGGTACGATATCCGCCATTGGAAAAGGCAATCCTTGCCGTGGTGCACGGTACACGTAAGCTCCCCCATTATTTTCAGTCCCATACGGTGGTTATTTTGACTTAGCTTCCCCTCAAAGCTATACTCCGGAGTGCGGATTATACAAGCAGGATTACGAAATGGGGAACCATCTTGGGCTCTTTTGATATTAAGTACATGCCCCGCGCAGCAATAAAGGGTCAGGTGTTGGCTGATCTTGTCGCGGAATTTACAGAACCCACAATGGAAAGTAATGTGATCAACAGGGACATTGATGAAAAATCAGTTGGTATGGTCGCATGCAAAGGTCACGCGGTATGGATTGTTTACTTTGATGGGGCTTCTAATCAAAGAGGATCCGGGGTGGGTGTGGTAATTACAACCCCAGAAGGCCTCACACTGGAAAAGTCCTTAAGAATGGGATTCTCGGCTACTAATAATGAGGCCGAGTATGAAGTCTTGCTGAAAGGGATGGATATGGTCCATAAGTTGGGTGGAAAGATCGTGCAAGTGTTCTCAGACTCACAACTAGTTGTGGGCCAAGTAGACGGAAAGGTAGAGGCCAGAGATCCGAGGATGCAGGACTATTTAAATCAAGTCAAAGCTGTACAACATAAATTCGAGTCCCTTACTTTGTCCCATGTCCCCAGAAGTAGCAATACGCACGCTGATTCCCTAGCAACTCTTGCCACGTCGTCAGCACAGGGACTACCTCAGATTATCGTAGTTGAGGACTTACCTAAACCCTCGAAAATGATTGGAAGTGTTACCCTTATACACCAGATTAGAATAGGGCCTAGCTGGATGGACCCGATTATATCCTTCCTGAAAGATGATGTTCTGCCCAAGGAAAAAATCGAGGCGGACAAGCTACGTAGAAAAGCCTCCCGATTCTGGTTGGCCGAGGATTATAAACTCTATAAACGATCTTTCTCTGGCCCATACCTGTTATGCATGCATCCCGAGGCGACAGAGCTACTCTTGGAAGAGTTACATGAAGGAATTTGTGGAAGTCATACGGGAGGAAGGTCTTTGGCTCACAGAGCTCTAACACAGGGGTATTGGTGGCTGAACATGCAGCGAGAAGCTCAGAGTTATGTGCAGAAGTGCGATCAATGTCAAAGGTTTGCACCAAACATTCATCAGCCTGGAGGTGTGCTCAATCCTCTAACGAGTCCCTGGCCTTTTGCACAGTGAGGTTTAGACATTGTGGGTCCTTTCCCAAAGGCGCCTGGAAACCGAAGATATTTGGTCGTCGGCACCGACTATTTTACTAAGTGGGTAGAGGTCGAGCCCCTGGCAAATATCAGGGATGTCGATGTGAAGAAATTCGTATGGAAGAATATCGTCACTTGATTTGGTGTCCCTCGGACCCTCATCTCCGATAACGGTTTGCAGTTTGATAGCAAGGCGTTCAGACGATATTGTTGTGGTCTCGGCATAACCAATAGATACTCCACTCCGGCTTATCCGCAAGGAAATGGGCAGGCCGAGTCTATTAACAAAGTTATAGTGAACGGGCTGAAGAAAAGGCTGGAGGACGCCAAAGGGAGATGGGTGGAGGAGTTACCCCATGTTCTATGGACATACCGGACCACACCCCGCCGGTCAACGGGAGAGACGCCATTCTCGATGACTTATGGCGCCGAGGCTGTTATCCCTTTGGAGACTGGTTTTCCAACAATGAGGACAAGCTCCTTTACTACGGAAAGCAATGATAGACTGCTAGAAAGGGGCCTAGACTTGATTGAGGAAAGGAGAGAGGTCGCCATGATTCATTTGGCTTACTACCAACAAAAACTGAAACAGGGATATGATTCGAATGTAAACTCAAGACCGCTTGCTCTCGGGGACTTAGTGCTGAGAAAAGTAGTGGGCAACACAAAATCCAGCATGGGGAAAACTTGGGCCGAATTGGGAAGGACCGTATCGCATCACGGCAATAGCCGGAATAGGAGCTTACTACCTGGCAGACTTGGATGAAAAAGTTGTACCCCATCCTTGGAATGTAAGTAATTTGAAACGATATTATTATTAATGAAAAGTGTTGTTGTCATTTTATCCCTATCATTTTTATACAATTAATTCTGTTGTGCCTAAGGTTACGTCGGGTCCTCGGATCCTCTACCTTAGCTCTAATTTAATTAAGGTTACGTCGGATCTTTAGATCCTCTATCTTAATTCAAAACAAAAAAGTAAGGTTACGCCGGGTCCTCGGATCCTCTACCTTAGTCCAAATTTAATTAAGGTTACGCCGGATCATCAGATCCTCTATCTTAATTGAAAACAAAAAAGTAAGGTTACGTCAGGTCCTCGGATCCTCTACCTTAGCTCAAATTTAATTAAGGTTACGCCGGATCATCAGATCCTCTATCTTAATTGAAAACAAAAAAGTAAGGTTACGCTAGGTCCTCAGATCCTCTACCTTAGCTCAAATTTAATTAAGGTTACGCCGGATCATTAGATCCTCTATCTTAATTCAAAACAAAAAAGTAAGGTTACGCCGGGTCCTCGGATCCTCTACCTTAGCTCTAATTTAATTAAGGTTACGTCGGATCTTTAGATCCTCTATCTTAATTCAAAACAAAAAAGTAAGGTTACGCCGGGTCCGTGGATCCTCTACCTTAGTCCAAATTTAATTAAGGTCACGCTGGATCAACAGATCCTCTATCTTAATTTAAAGCAAAGAAATAAAGTTATCTCGGACCCTTTTTCCGTGATATAAAAACAACGTTGAAGTTACTAAGTGAACGGATCTTTAATTGTTGTTAAGTGCTAAGCGCGAAGCTTGAAGTACTGTTAATTCAAATGTGAAATATGTCATTACGTTCCTTTCAAATGTGTTGTTATGAAAATAGCTGTTAAGTAAGTCCTAAGCAAATGGATTCCATCTTACTGTATTACTTTTTTAGTTCCTTGTTTGTCTTTAAATTTGAACAAGACTTGGCAGTCATCACTTAAAGTATTTGCACGTATATGAGTTACACCAATTTCCTTGACTAATGGTAGAAAATTATAAATACTAGCTGTGGATCCAAGCTATTGTATTGCCATATTACATGTGTAACAACGAAATAAGATATCAACACCGAACATAACATAGAATATCAGTTTAAATTGGGAACTCTTTTCATTGAACAAAAGGTTTGTCAATACATTCATAACCAAACTTGTTAATTCACAAAGAAAAGAAGGTAAAAAAAAAAAAAAAAAAAACGAAACTAAGAAGTAAAAATACAAAGGTAAATACGGGAAAAAGAAAAGAAAATGATAGCTGCTAAGGCACAAGTGATTATGGCTTGGGTTGGGCTTGACCTTCTGAATCAGCAAGAGGCACTAATGAGGCTGAGGACCCCCCAACCTCGGGGTTGATAGGCAACTCCTCGGGGGCAGGAGGAGGTGGAGCATCTTTTACTTGGCCGGCAGGAGCAGTGTCGTCGGCAACACTCTCCTCTACTTGCACCTCGGCTGAGGGGAGAGGGGAATCATCCTTGGCTGAGCTAGATGCAGCCACGCAGATTGCAGGAGGAATGTAGGCGTTCTCCACCTTCCATAGGGGAGAGGAAGCATCAACCCCGGCTTGGGAAAGAGCTTCCTTCCACACCTGGAGGTAGTAGTCCCTACAAACCCCCGGCACTTGGGCTTTGAATGTTTCTGTGGTTTCGGCCACGCCCATGTCATAGCCGCTCTGCTCAGCCTCGTCAACCATTGCCTCGGCTGCTTGTGCCTTGGCAAGTGCCTCTTCCTTGGCCTTTAGAGCTTCCTCCTTAGCCTCCTCAGATGCCGTAAGATCCTTTGCAAGGCCTTCTGCCAGCAACCTGGCCGAGGCGAGATCTTCATTAGCATGCTTGAGTTGCAGCCTCTGATCCTCGGCCTGCCTAGTGGTATTCTTCAGTTCAGCCTCCAGACCTGACCTCTCACTCGCCGCCTTGCCCAGGCTGGTGGTCACCTCTTGGAGCTTCTTCTCTTTAAGCTCCAGTATCTTCTTAGTATGGTCCAGCCTAACCACTTCATCCCTTAGCACTCTGTAGGAGCTGGCAGCGATCTCCTTTGCCCTATGGGTAGATTGGACAGCCTACTTGCAAGCATTGTTAGTAAATGACACACTACAAAAAAAAAAAAAAAGAAGGGTAAAGAAAAGCATAAGTGCCGAGGATCGGCCAATTTGAATCCTTACCATAGCTAACTCTTTTTTGAGGGTCATAAAGACGTTATGATCCCTCATCCTACGCAGCTCCCCCATATCCTCAGGCAGTAGTAGCGCCTGCTCCAACGTGTCGGCAATGCAGGCAGCTGTGCCCTCATCGGATCCCCTGATAGATGCATCGGCGGTGACCGCCTGATCGTCTACGTGCATCTGAGGAGCCCAAATAGGCGCATAGAGGGCTACCGGAGGATCACTTCGCTTCTCCGGCCTCGGATGGGCATGGCGAGCATGCTTGCCACCCCTCTCCTGGTCTATCTCCTTAGCAGGGAGATCCTTACCGCCTTCTACTATCTCTTTCCCCTTCGGCTGATCTCTTTTTCTTTTGTGCTCAGCCGAGTCTGGATGTTGCTTTCGGGGGGAAGGAGGAAGAATAACCCTCACTGGGGGAAGCTTATCGGTACCCTTATCCTTAGCCTTCTCCGAAGGCATCTTCGAAGGGTCCTATGCCCCAACCTGCCCTTCTAAAACATCCTTCAAACTAGGCTTGGGTCGGCGCTAGACTCCCATTCTTATTAAGGGTTGTTCGCCGTCGTCTGAAGATGTAAAAGAGGGGGAGCCGACGACCGGTGATGGATGCCTGGGAGGAAAGAGCTGATCAAAAGCTTCGAACTCCTCGTCTGAATCCGATAGCTCAATGATTTCCTCTTCTTCTTTTTCTTCTTCTTCTTCTTCTTCTTCTTCCTCTTCCTCTAGGGGTGGATGGGAAGATGAGCCTTCACCCAACTTGGGTCGAGCCGAGGATGTAGTAAGGTGAGAGGCTCCTGGAACAACCCTGACAGGCTCGGTGACTAAAACGCCTTGAGGGATTGGAGCGCCAGGAGGCAACAAAAAACCTTCGACCGCTACACTAATCCTCGGAAGTCGCGGATCTTTCTCCTTGATGACACACTTGGTTTCTTGGAAGGTGGATGAGATGGGTGTGTATCCGAGAATGCGGTGGGCGGCGCGAAGCTGACCGTCTGAATGTACAAAGACCTCGGCCTTTAAGATCTTGTTCAAACGATCGAAGTTAACGAGATTAGCACGGGGCGCAAGTGCACGACGATCTACACATGTGTATCAAGAAACAGATTAGTACAAGCAATTAGGGAAAACATAACCAACGAAAGAAACAATAGATTCATCATTGATTGAGGCTAACACTACGTGAGCACTCACCAGGCTCTCCCTCCGTCGTCGGACAGTGGAGACCGTCATACCACTCCCCGGACAATATAAGGTAGTCCTTGTCCAAACCCTTGTTGGAATGGGGAAGGCATTGGATCAATCTGACTTCAGGGTGTCTAGACTTCAGGTAGTAGGTATGCCCTCTCAAACGGTGAAGGGTATACACCCAATTCACCTCGTGGTGAGTAAGACCTAACCCTAATCTCTCGTTCAGGACGTCTATAGCACCCAGGATCCTAAACATATTTGGAGCACACTGCGTGGGGGACAGCCTAGCGGTTCTAAGATAGTTCATGGTAATGGGCATCATAGGGATTCTCATCCCTCCCTCTATAAACGCTATCATGGGAATCGCTACCTCACCGGTCTTTCTCTTGGTGAGCCACTCTCCCGTCTTGCAGTACCTGATGGACACTCCGGGTGGGATCTCATACTTGGCTTTAAAGGCTTCTATTTTCTCAGGGGTATCCACTAACGATGCGAACCTACCCATTTCCTAAAACTAGGGAGTAAACACTATAACAGAATCGGAAGATCTAAATGGCCGAGGACAGAAGAAAGGGGACAATCAAAAGAGTAAACAACGATAATGAAAACAGAAGGTTGGAGAACTTACTTTTAAACAACTACGTCACCTCGGCTTAGAAATGAAGGGTGTGAAGACGCGTGCAGATTGCAGGAAAGGTTAAGTTTAGTGTGCAAAGTCTGAAATGAACAGAAGACCTTTGAAATGGCAATATTTATTTCGTGGGAAGGCGTAAAGCAAAAAATCTCCCGCTTATTTCCCCTTGAAGCACGCCCACCCGTTGGATGATCATCGCATGGTTGGACGTGGGGAACAGAGAGCCGCCAACATTTAATTGAAGCGCCGCTTATAGACTGAAACGCCAGAAAGGGATCATTTCGCGCGCGTATATCGAAGCCCTCACTTCTCCTAATAAGATAGAACTAAGGGCTTCGAGGGGCTAATGTAGTACCAATGGGCCCGAATTACATACAGTGGGCCGGCCCAAAAGCTCTCACAATGAAAGAAGCCCAACCCCACATCTTGAAATGGTCCGAGGACGTAATCAATCCGACCTACAAAGTTACGTGATAAAGAGGGGTGTCATGTATGACCAACACACCAAGAAATGTGACGTCCGAGGACAACATAGTCCTCGGCAAGTGTTGCCGAGGACGAGGACGATGTTGATGATCTAGCAGTCCAACAGCGCCCCTGATGGAGGCCTTTGATGCTGGAATTAAGGAAACAGGAATAAAGAATAAAGGGGAGGAGTAGGAGAATATCCAGAAAAAAGCTGCTATCACCGCATTTAAAGTTCTACACCTGCTTCTCTGGCCGCATTAATGAAGAAGTGACGCCTGAACGTTGGGTTTGAACCATATCTTCACCACCAGAGACTTTAGTAAAAAGGGATGATGGGACAAGTATCCAAAGGAGAAGAAGGTCCAGACTACACGTGGAAGAAAGGAAAAAGGAGAGAGGCCTATAAAAGGTGAAGGAAGGAGACGGAGAAAGGGGAGAAAAAATCAGAGAGAGAGAGAGAGAGAGAGAACTTGTAAGAAAACTCAAACAGTTATCCTCGGCAGTAATACACGAAGAAATATTTCGTCCACTTTTGATAAGTACGCATATATTCTGTGATTGAACCGATCCTTTATGTTATCTACCGCCCAAACCCCTAGATTAGAATCCTGCTCTCTATAAATTCATTGTTTAGGGCTCATAGGCTTGATCCGGAGGTTTAATTCAACATAAAGCTTGATTTGTGCCCTTACAACAAATATATGTTATTTTATTTTAAAAAAAAATTCATGTGAAAAATACGGGGCAACCCTACCCAACCCGACTTGACCCGACCCGCAACCCGATTGACCCGAACCCGTTTTTAACCTGCTTAAGATAACCCATTTTTGACACGTGACCCGTTTGACCCGCAACCCGTTTGACCCGACCTGACCCACCTGTTTTGCCATGTCTAAGTGTTGCCCTAAGGGCCTGGCGCTCACCACCAAATCAAGTCTAATTGTCTAAGTTTATCTAATGATGTAGTTGAAGACATCAATAAGCTCATTGTCTAATTATAATTAAGAAATAATTTAAATATTTTGCATTTTGAGCAATAGTAAGTTGAAGTGGTTGTATGGAATCAGTTAACTAATCTACATTGTTAACTGGAAGAGATCCTTAATCAAGAGTTATAGTCAGCAAATAAATAAAAGCAAAAACAAAGATCATGTGTTTGATAAATTCGAATTCAAATATTAGTTTTCCTTTTTTCATGTAACAACTATCATTAGTGGGACTGTGGGATTAATGTTATAGACTTCTTTTTGAAAAACAAGAAAGTGTGGCTCACAATTAGAGATGAAAATGGTTTAAAAATTGTTTAACTTGTATTTTTAATTCCCCCAAGGCTTAAATGGGTTAATTCCCAATGTTGTAATTGAGGATAATGAGGGGCCATTTAATATGGTTATTTGAGTAATACTTTTTAGTTTTTAAACAACATTACATATATTTTCACACACTTTTTCACCCACAAGTATTTCCCAAAAATACAAATAACGTTACTAGAACAACGTTACCAAACAGCCTCTCGAATTGTTGAAATTGCAATTAACTGTTGAGGAGACTAAGAAAAAAAAAATATTTAGCAATGGTTTATCCCTATTATTCCTTAAGCATTATCTCTCTCTCTCTCTCTCTCTCTCTCTCTCTCTCTATATATATATATATATATATAATCGAAGCCTTTGAAACTTTCATAATTTTCCATGTCAGTACAATATTAAATAAAATTATTATTTTTAATTCAAACTTAACTAGGAGTGAAACTTAATATCTCTAATAAGTTCAACTTAAACTCAAACTCATCATTAATATTTTTTTAAAATAAAATTATTATCTTTTAATAAAAACTTAACAAGGAGTGAAACTTTATCTCTCTAACAAGTCCAACTTAAACGTTGATAATTTATATAAAAACAAAAATTATGATAGGACTAAAAAAAAAAAAAAAAGACTAACATTGAAAAAAAAAAGATTCATGTTGATAATCGTGGGTTTGGTTTTTGGGTTAAAATTTCTACTAATTATTTTTTTATATTGTGCATGGCAAATGTAAGGACACAATTTGGTCCGAAATCCAAAAATGGAGATTGTGGTAGGCTTAAAAAGCTCAATACAATGAATTTGTAGAGAGTGAGTTTGAAATCTAGGTTCTAGTGATTTTAAATAACAAAGATAATATATTAGATTAAATCATGCAAATGAGATAGTTTGTGTAACAAAAATTGTCCTCTGACCCAAGCCAAGGAGGATGGATCTTATATTTCTATTTCCCAAAAACAGATCACAATTATTGTTATTGTTGTATACAGTGTTTTCTCTCCTTTTTCTTCCCCCCCCCCCCCCCTCTCTTGAATGTCCTTTCCTCCTTTTATATCATCCTTTTTCTTCTCTTCATCCTCTACGGATAGATCAGATTACTAGTTTAGATACTTGTCCCATCAATTCATCCCTAAAGTCTTTGGAGGTAGCTGTAAGGTTGAACCCTAATACTCAGGCATCACTTCCCCATTAATGCAGCTAGAGAGGTAGCTGCAGAGCATTAATGCGGTGGTACCAACTTTATCTTAGATATTTCATAGCCCTTTTTCTTATCTTGTACATCCACCATGCCTACCCTTACTTATAGGATCTCCAAGAATATTGCTTTTGGAAGTCGGGCAACCCTTTCTTATCTCGGCTTTAACTAGCTGAGGACATACTCTTCCTTGGACCACCTTTTTGGACAACCTTGATCAGACCTCGCCTCTTTATCCATCAACACTGCCTCTTGGATTAATATTCCCACATGCTCAGACCATTTAATGTCCTTGCATTGGGCTTCTAACCCAACACATATTCCTAGGCCCATTGACCCTACAACAGATTAAACATTTCTTTTTCTTTTTTTTTGGAGAAAAATAAAAAATGCAATCTATGTCTTCCAGTCTAGGGAACGATAAATTTTTATTTGGTATGTTATATATAAATTTGTTGAATTTGGTTTGATTCTAAAATAGAATTTGAGGATTCTATAAATTTTGAAGTTTTAAGTCTTGGGGTTTTTGGTATTTGCCTTTTAGTAGGTTGATTTTAATTCTTTTTATTTGTGTTTCACCTTAAATGCTTTTTATTTAGGTTCATGCGATTTTTTGTTTTCTTATTGAAAGCTATATTTTTAGTTGATTTATTATTTTTTTTGGATTAATTTTAATCAATTATTATTTTTTAGAATGTTTATTTAGTCATTGTTGGATTTTTTTCAAAGTTAATAGTTTTTCCGTGAATTGCACGGGTTAGCGACTAGTTAAAATATAATTTGGAGGATTCTTTCCTAGGCATGAAACAAATATTTCATAAAACATGTAAAAGGCCATTAAGCTATTACAATTTAAGCTAAACCTCTACACAGCTTAGCCTAATACAATTGATTACCGTTAGTTAAACCCAACTAACAACTTAGAAACACTAATTGAAATATACAATTTACTTTTAACAATTCTTCACTTAAACAACCTTAGAATTCAAACAGAAAATAATACCTTGCCATTTACAGAAAGCAAAACTAATATAATGCTATGCAAATTCAATCTAAGTATGTGTTTGAATAGCATTTCCTGTGTCCACGTTTGCATTTTACTCCTCTTTTTTTTTTTTAGCCACGCGTTTCAGGAGCAAATAACATTGTTATGGCTACTGTTCATGCACTGTTCATGAACAGGAACCGCAATTTTTGACCAATTCAACCGTAAACAGTGCACTGTATACTGTTCATGGAACCCACAAACTTCACTTTTCAGCAACTTTTTCATTAAAAATAGGTCTCACGGTAATATACACACATTTAAAAATTATTTTGCTACAGTGTTTTCAATTTTTAGTTTCAGCAAAATAAATTATATCCAAACGGACCCTAAGAGTACAAAAGCAAGTTTGAATATCCAACTAAGCCCCAAAAAAATTTCAATATCAACCTAACAGTTGTGCCTTCATATGTTATGTCTTTCAATTAATACCTAAGCAAATCACCTCACAACTAGATTCATTTTTTGGATTTTTATGAGGCTGGAGAAATTTCATCATATTATTATCACTCCCCAGGAAAATTGTACTTCAAGGCCAGCCGTTCAGAGATATTACTAAGCTAAAAGAAGTTACAGTGAAGAGTCCTGGGTGTGTAGGGTCTAGAGCAATTCACGTGCTATATAGTGAGTTGTAGTCTTGTGGGTTCTAGTTGTCTTCCCTTTTAGTTCAAGCCACACTGTGAATGGCCTTTGCTACTGAGGCTCTTACGTGTCCCCCAAGTGTTGCACTATTGCTCGGGCCTGGCGCACCCCGCCCAGATCCATACCAAGTTTTTTAATTACCGTCTACTGATCGGTAATATCTTCTATAAAAGCGATTTATACATACAATAAACTGTAATTTTAGTATTTGATAATTCATGAGGTTGAGTATTTTAGTCCGTAACTTTTTCCAAAAAAATCATTTTAGCATCTTAAAATTCACCATGTAGCTTTGCAAAAATCACTCAAAAAATACTAACTTATCGTGGAAAAAAAACAAAAAATATGCATCATATAAATTATACATTCAATATTACCATACATCAATTTGTAATTATTATCATTTAAAGAGGCTAAAAACCTCAAAATGTGACTCTATTGCATAAATTTGTAAGTATTATCATTTAAAGAAATCAAAAACTTCAAAATGTGACTCTATTGCGATATTTTTTATTTGGGTCCAACTGGTACTCTCTACATTAGAGTGGAAAAACTTGTTCCATTAAGATTTTATTTTTCATTTGGGTCCAACTGAGCCTTATATCAAGTTAAAGAAAATTACAAGAAACTAGGGTCGTTTGGGATCGTCACAATCGTACGATCCTACTAATCCTAAATTATCGCAAAGATCTTTGAAAGATCTGGATCGTTTTAAACAGGTGGTCTCATAAAATCATAAGATTGTACGATTCAGATTGGGATTTTGACAACCATGCTTATAAGCACTACAAACATATAAAACTTAATAGTTACAGGATTGAACATGATTTTTGAAGTGCTATAAACTTATTTAAACTTAGAGTTATAGGATTGAAAATGATTTTTAAAATACTACAAACTTACAAACTCTTTTTGAAGTAAAGTTACCACTCTTAAATAACCATCTTAAAATTTAAAGGACTAAACTGATTTAGGAAAACGGGCAAAATTGATTTTGGGCAAACTGTAATTTGCATTTTTGCCAAGAAATTCCTTTTCCTATTAAAATGTTGATTGTATTCATATGCATTGAACCAGGGACTGGCAATTAGAGGTGTACGGGCAAATCGGCAATGCTCTAGGATCAAAGTATTGGGGCAAAGGTATAACCACATTGGCAGTGAAAAATGGATATTTTTAGTATGTTTGAAGAGATCCAGATATGGAGAGATTGAAAGGCGTCGTTAATGTGGACATTAAGGCCTCACAAAGGGTTATAGTAAAGGCTGCGCTTCAAAAGGAAGGTTTCTATATGTAATATGAGGGACTATTGATGTTACAATGTACAAATTCTTAAAAACTGACAAAATAATCATTTAAATGTTCTGTTTGGTTGAAAATTTGTTTTTGTTGCTAAGGGCCTAAGGTTGATCTATCAGTTTCCGTTAATGTGAAAATTTTTGGGATTCACATACTCTGAGAGAGGGGATGTATATATCCATTGCATGTGATTATTATTGTACACTAATTGTAACCCAGCGTGATGCATGAAAATATGTGATTATTTTGTAATGAAATATAATATATAATTTACTTTTTAAAATATTCATAAAATCATATGTTAGGATTAGTCATCTACAACAATTATTTTTCTCATAAGATAATTTCATTTTAGATGTATTAAAATATTAATTAAGGAATGTGTTATATATATATATATATATATATATATATATTGTGGGAGTAGGTCATTTGAGCACATCTTTGGGCTTGGGGCCCTGCACCTTGTTCGAGGATGATTAAAGATCCATATGCACATAGACAGGAAGTCCGAGGAGAAAATGGGAACCACGAGTGGACCAAGGTTCCCAAGGAGCAAAGGCATATAAAAAATACTTTAGGTAGTCAACCATATTGGAAATTAGAGCTCCAGGGAAGGCAACAGAGCTGTGTTAGCAACGGAAAAAAGAAATATTTGGGAAGGTGACTGCCACCTCCACATTTAATGCACTACACCAACTGAACTGACCGCATTTATGAAGAAATGACACTTGAATAGTGTTTTCATAGCTCACAGCCCTTTCTACCACCTCCAGAAAGGTCTTGATGGGTGGAGTAGAACTTCATGCAGCTTTGGGTGTATTGGACTTGGATCCAATATCAAAGACTGAGGCCTACATGTTTTTGATAGAAAATCCAACATATAAGGAGATGTTCTTTGGTTGCCTAGATCATGAGTGCAAATGTGTCCTATTGACATTGATGTCTAGGCCTAAAAATTAAAAAAGTGTGGGATTTTTTGGCCAACTTTAGTTTTAGAATGGATTATGTTATTTTGTTTTGTTCTGGCAAGACTCAATACAGTAGTTTTTTTTAAAAGATATTTCTTTGCATTTTTTGACAATATTTATTTTGTTGAGAGTAAATATGTGATGTTTGAATTTCTTTACAACATAGAAATATACATAACTTGTTTTTTAGCTACAATAAATTATTCTTTTTCCATAAACTGGAATTATTTTAGTTTTGTATCAGGAAATTGATATGTTGATAGTTCCATCGCCTTTGGTCTTAGAGGGATGTTGCTCAGTATAAGAAATTGGGAGATGGAGATGTATTAAATTATCAAATCCATTGTAAAGCCCACCGGTCAAAAAAGATCCAATCTAAAACTAGTAGCACCTAAAAAAATTTGCAAATTGAAATAAAGAAATTGTGCTATTGTCAATTTGTCATGCCATTATCTTCATCTGTTAAATTATTGATTAGCGTGATGCAATCTATTCACCTTGACAAAACCATATTGTAATTTAATATTCTAACGCAGACCCAATTGCGGCTAACTGGTTTTACATCTTCCACTAAATACTAAACATTTCAAAGCAATTATAAGTTCTCATTGATAATTTTTTATGTTCTTTAAAATGAGGGGTATAATAGTAATGCTATTATAAAATAACTCCATTTCCTTCCTTTCAATGTCACTTCCAAACAATGTTGCTTACATTCCATTCCATTATTCCATTCCTTTATTTTATAACATTCAAACAAGATTTTTAAATTACATTCCTTTCCCTACTAAATCCATTCCATTCCTTTAATGATCATTCCATACCAAGTGTTGAATAAAACAACTAGGGAGCTCCTTCTCAAGAGAAAAAAAATAAATAAAAAAACTAGGGAGCTACAAATTATTTGTGCCAATATTACATGACATAAACTTGGCAAACTATAATGGCAACCTTCATGATAAGTCATCAGCCTACCTATGGTGAAAGAAGATATATTTCAATATAATAAGCTTTGGATTTCAAATAATGATGATGTGGAGAGTGAGTCCTTTTCAACAGTAACAAAAATTTAAAAGATAAACATTAACTCTTTACCTACGACTTAATTTATTGAAAATTAAGTATCACATTTTATTTTGGTGGAATTGTGATATCTCAACTCATTTAATATTTGTGGAATTGGCAATCCTTTTACGTAGAAGATTTAGAATTATAGACAAGCAAGATTTGTCCAACAAATTAATTAGTTTATTTATTTATTATTTTTAAGAAAAAAAATGATTGTCCAACAAATTGGTTAACTTTGTAGCCTTTACAAGTTTACATCTCTACGTCACCAATTCAATACATGTGGCAATAATTTAAGCTTAAGTCATTGATAGAGATCTCTGTCTAGACTAGTAGGATATTAGCTATATATTTAGGCTCCTCATTCCAAATGGCCTGATGAAATCTTTAACATGTATTCATGGAAGAGAGCAGTAAGAGAGTGAGGGTGTAAGAGTGGGGGTGTAAGAGAGTGAGGATGTAAGAAGATTATGGGAACCGGTTAAAGATATATATATTGTTAAGAATGCATAAAAGATAACATGAAAGTATGGAATAGAACATAGAACAAAATACAACAAACTAAGAGATATTAATAAATTCAACTACTTTTTGACATCAGACATAAGTGACGTAAGAGACTCTGAGAGACATTTTACAAAGGCTTTCTCTACCCTGCCTCTTTCAAAGATACAAGGACGCTATTTATAGACAACAAAACTTAGAACTCATTTACATTTAGTTTAGAATTTGCTTTGCAGAGGATGGTAGGGGCCTGGGTCATGGTCGACAAATGTCAAAGTGAGCAAGGGCCTGGCTCTTTGGTGGTCTTCATTCGGATATGGTTCTGACAAAGCAATAAGTATCTCTGGCAGGTGAAGATAAGGGTAATGTACTTTAAGATGCTTCTAGGCCTTTTTTTTAAGTGTTAAAGATGTCTAGTTCCATCCATCTCTTCCTTTGAACCATTCTTCATTGACGTCAGCTCGACATCTAGATCATGGTTATGGTAGTAGGAGTCATCATATCCCATAAGAGGATTGGGCATTTCCTAATAATCTTCATGTGGCCACTGTTGTCTACAAACTTCTGGATCAGTTGGTACTATTTCAAATAAGATTCCCTTATTAAGGGATTCTGTCATTGTGAGGGCATGGTGACAAGATACCCAAGAAGTGTCCAGAT
Organism: Castanopsis chinensis; assembly: GCA_032878915.1. Taxonomy (NCBI): domain Eukaryota; kingdom Viridiplantae; phylum Streptophyta; class Magnoliopsida; order Fagales; family Fagaceae; genus Castanopsis; species Castanopsis chinensis. Next base: position 309,503 of record JAVQMG010000111.1, on the reverse strand, counting down.
GTGTATGGAGAGTGTCATCTGGATTAGTGACCCAATGCATCTTTACAGGGCGGAAGATTCCTTCTGCTCTGACATCATTTTTAGAATTGAGTTTAGCAATTAAACACGCTGAAGTATTCTTGTGACCAAATCTTGGATGTTCAGTAATGGGATACTTTATCCAATCTCTGTCATAAGCATCATTTTTCAAAATTTCAAACTAGAATTTGTGAAAATATTTATTTCCTCGCTAGAAAATATATCTGTAAAACTTTGGCTCAAAATGAAGACACAGGTAATACTCATTAAGTAAATACCACATGTAGAGATAATGTATGACAGTCCAATTAGTTATTCAAAAGGCAAAAGGGGTTTTCCACGGTTAGTCTATATCAGGAAAAATGGCAAGAAAGAGTCTTTGGTGGTCTTTAAGGTAATTATGGAGGACTTTAATGATTCTTTTGGATCAGGTTTCAAGGGTTAAGGTCTTTATTTGGTTTTTTATTTCTAGGGGAAGGTTTTCTATTGTATTAAGGATATCATCAAGGACTACAGAGGAAGGGCCTGAGGATGAAGATGAATCTGTAATTGGATATACACATAAAGGTGGAGGAACAACTGTGGTGTTAATAGCTAGAGGTTTTCTAGAGAAATAATCAGTAATCAGGTTATCTTTTCCTTTGATGTGCTTGACTTGAAAAGACTATTGTGAAAACCAATTTGACCATCTAAGTAACTAAGGATGTGGGAGCATTTTTCTTTTGAATTGAAGCATTTTGGGAAAGAATGACATGTCCATTTCTACTAGAAAATTATGCCTAAGAAGGTGAAATTGGAATTTTTCAATCCCATGTTTAATTGCAAGGATTTCTTTGAATGTGGAGTGGTAGCAAAGTTCTAAAAGCTTGAATGTACCACTTTTATGTCCACAAATACTTCTCTTGCCATTAATTTCTTCAAAGAGAGCTGTTGCCCAGTACTCATCACTTGCATCCATCTGCAAAATCCATTTGCTTAGTCCTGGAATCTGTAAATGGGGAAGCTTTTTTGCAAATTTTTTCAATTGATGGACTGCTTCTGTATGAACAGAATTCCATTCTAGAGGAGATCAATAGTTAGGCTAAAAAATTCCTGTATTTAGAGATTTTTGGAATGAAATCTGACATGTAATTAACAATTCCAAGAAATTGTTATATCTGTTTGGTACTTGTGAGATTATTTGGAAATTCACCAAGAGAGACAGCTATGTAGGGCTGCAAAGTATACATTCTATCTGAGATGTTTACTCCCCAGAAATCTATAGAAGACTGCCCTATGACCATTTTCAAATCTAAGAGCATTATCCATTTAGATTTCACTAAATTGTCAAATCAATAAGCAACTTTTCATGAGATTCAGTATCTTTTGAGAATAAGAGGATATCACCCATATAAATTAGTGCATTAGCCAGTAGTGGTTGGAACAACATCACCATTGCTTTCTGGAATTGAGATGGTGCATTTTTAAGGCCAAAAGGCATGACAGTCCATTAGTAATGGTGATTTGGGATGCAAAACGCTGTTTTATTCCTTTCTTATGGATGGATTCCTAATTGCCAAAATCTTACTTTAAGATCAAATTTTGAGAATACTTTTGCATTTGAAAGATGCTGAAAGAAAGCACTCTTGTTTGGCAAGGGGAATTTATCATCTACAAGAAAATGATTAAGATCCTAGTAATTGATTACCAGTCTAAGTTTTCCTCGGATTTGCTCAGCATGCTTGTTGACATAGAAAACTTCACACGGCTATGGAAAGGCTATGGGTTCAATGAGGCCTTTTGAGAGGAGGGTAGATAATTCTTGCTTAGCTAAGGCTAAATGTTCTGAATTCATTCCTCTGTGACTTGCTTTGGTGGGGTTGACATCTTTATTCTTTTTGAAGGGAAGGTGTATAAAAAAGTTTGGGTTTTTCCACAAAGGATTTGGATTTTTAAGGAGGAATTCAGAGAGGCTATTTGCACAACAGTCATTGATAATTTGGAGTGTTGGGTTCTAAGACCTTTAGGTTTAAATGTATTAGAACTCTAATTTGTAATGTTGTCAAACCATGATCAAAGTGCTTTAGTCTTGTTTAGACTGCTCAAAGTATGTGTCTTATATGTAAAGTTGGAATCGAGTTGCTACAGAATTTACTGTGCAATTCTGCCTGGCTCGATCGATCGAGAATTAGATTCGACAGATCGAAAGTCGTGCAGATTGTTTTTCTGCAGAATTTTTCCAACTTAGTCCAAGCCCATTTTACATGTAGGGTTTTATGTTTTGCCCTAGGTATAAAAGGGAAAACTCTAGCCACGTTTTTAGAGTTGTTGCTAATGCTCTTTATGCTGTGTGTGTGAATCTTTTATGAGATCTAGAAGTGTTTACCTTCACACATACTTAGGGTTATCAAGGATCAAGATTATGCCAAGAACTTGGTGATCAATTCAGTTGCAGATTCAAGAGCTTAAAGATACACAAGTGGGAGTGCTTGTGCTTGCTAGGAATCCAAGAAAGAAGTAGTCTGTGGACTCGGAGCTGTCATGTGGTCATGGTAGTAAGTTTCCTACTCGAGGTAGCAATAAGATGTTAGTGGTTTAAGTCGCTATTGTGTAAACTTCAATTCTTTCATAGTGGATTCAATTTACCTTAAAGATAGTTAGGTTAAATCCTCCCCAAATTTTTTATTGATTTGGTTTTTCTGGGTTATCATATTGTTGTGTTCTTTATTTTTCGTACTTTACAATAATATGATTGATATGTGTTAACCTAGAATTGCATAATTTACCTAAGTTAATCATTTGGCTAAATAACTAAGTTAATCTGGTTGTGTTTAAGGGGTCTAAAAATGTACATGGAGTCTCAAAGAGTCAAAGGAGTCAACTGTAAATAAATGAGGAACTTAGGTCCAGGTGAGAAGGTGTTGTTCGTGCAAAAGTCCTTTTGAAGACCATTTGAGGCTAGGTATTTGGTGAAGGAGATCAAACCCTATAAGAAGGTTTCTGTTTGTAAGAGGAGATCCAAGGACTTGGTGTTTTATGGTGAGGGTTGAAAAGATTCTGATAAAGATAGACTTACTTTTCTGGGCGATTAGGAATGTTTCTCCATTTTTTGCTCGGAACATCTGGTTATACAATAACCAAAATTCTGCAGGTTTAGGATGGAGGATTGTTGCTGCAGCTCTTGTATCAAACAAGGCTATAACTAGGATGGGTCTGGAGTAGGTGTCAAGGAGGATGTGTACTTGGGCTATGCGAGTGGGGCTGGTTAGAGGGGCTATAATAGGCTGAGATGTATAGATGGTTTGGATTTTTGGGTTTGAATCATCATCATTGTCTGAGTCTGAATCTTCTTCTACCTTTGGTTGGTTGTCCATCATAAACACTTCCTCTAGACCACAATCAGACAAATCTAGATTAGTGTCATCAATTACTGGGAGCACAAAAAATTCTCTTGGATCTCCAAGGGTGAGGGTTTTAAGAAATGATGAAATTGGGTTTGGAGGGTCAAGTTCTACAGCCAACATTTTCATGTCTGGAGGTCTTGAAGAAGCACCAATAGTTGGATCTAGGGGTTGGTATAATGGTTCTTTGCCCCTTTTTTTTGGAGAAAGTTCATAATGTGGCCTAGCTTGAGGTTCTAGTTGAGGTGGAGCTGAATATGTTATGCAAGGGAAAATTCCACTTGGTTTAAAGGGGTATGATTAGGATATGTCATGGCTAATGGTTGAAGATTTTGGTTAGGCAAAGTTGATGGAAATGGAGAGGTTAAAAGTATGGACATGTCTTTGTATAGTGATTGTCGATATTGGTAAGGAAAGGTTGGATAGCTTCCTTCTGTGATCCTTCTATGGATTGGAATTGTGTCAACAACTGTTTTCTTTCTTTTTCTTTTTGCCCAATAAGGGGAAAGAAACAGACAAATCTTCAACCGTGGAAGCAATTGTTGCCAATTCTTGTTCAACCATCTTGATTTTCTTCTTCAAATCTTCAACAAGAGAATTTGAGGATGAGAAAGTATGGGTGATTACCTCAGCTATCTTTTGTTGATTATCAAGGATTCTTGAAAGGACCTGGTTTTATGCCACAACGTTTTTTGCTTGCCAATTTAGGGCTGCCTCAGCTGAAGAAACCTGTCTTTTGGTCCCATCAAGGTTGGTTCCAACATGAATTTTGATTTTCCAAATTTTTTGTGTTGGTTTGAGGATGTTCAAAAGTTTTAAGTGGACGAAAATTCTGTGAATAGGAAGATGAAGTATGGTCAAACATGTAGTAAAGTAAAGGCTTCTGTGAATGGGTTTGACTGGTAAAAGAAGATTGACATCTTGGTATTTGGGGAAGGACTTTTTGGTAGTTTGGGATTAATAGAGGTTTCAGATTTTGATCATGATTTTCTTTACATGGAGGAGAAGCAGGGATTTTTTGCTTTCTGGTTCTAGGATAAGAAACATAATAATAAAATTTTCCAATGGGTTGTCCAAGGAGGTCAACTTCTAGATCTCCTTCTTCATATCTTTCTTTGAGAAATTGCTGGGTGGATTTTTTCTTTCTTCTTCTTGAATGATCTTCTTCAAAACCTTCTTCTTCTTGACAATCAGCACAATCACAAATACCCCACCATATATGGCCAAAAGGTGATTTGCTTTCATAGCAAGGCTTTCCATCCTCTCGAAATGCCTTGATTTTAAGGCCATCTTCACAGACATATGACACTGGTTGAAGCTTAGCAATTTGAGTTGGGAAGATTGTTACATTTTTCTTTTCAGGTGGAATTACCAAGAATCTTGTCTTGACATCGCAATTTGCCTTTCTGATAAAGAAAGGATCATTCGACTGGACTGACTTAGTTGCATGATGAAGCATATCATATTTCGTAATCCATGATTCTTAAGAAAGAGCAGTCAACTTAGGACGAACGTACACATGAGTGTCATTCCTGGATCAACTTGGATTAGCAAAGCATCATTAGATTGGGCCATGCTTGGAATTGCCATGTCAAAAGCATGATTTTGAAGCCTGTAATCAAGCTGGTAATGAAGTGCAGCAGCAAATGTGTCATGTACTTGAAAGGCTCTTGTAATCTGAACTTGTACCTTGAGAGCATCACAAAAGTGAGGATCTTTAAGAGACATATTGAAGTTGGGAAAAAGTGTGACAAAAACTATTCCCGCATTTAAAGTAGTTTGAATAGTTCCTATATTTGCATTTTGATATTCCAAGAATCTAGAGTCAAGGAGTGAAATTCTAGAGACCACAGGGATATGAAATTTTCATTTTCACTTGCTGGAATATTGAATTGATCAAACTTGGAAGCTTGGACATATTCTTTTACAGTAGAAGGATGAGAATGGCCAATAATTTTTTTTTATGGTTTTTTTGAAAGAAGTTTGGGGCTTATTAAACACAGCATAGGGATTTACAATAGGAAAATCAGTATTAGGGATTTCACTATCTTCAGGTATATGAGAAATTTTGTACAAGTAGGCTAACCTATTTGTAGTAGATGTACGGAGGGAAGGTCAGTGATGGGTTTACAGGTATCAACAATTGTAGAGGGTGAACTAGCCATGATAAATTCTCTAAGATAGAACTAATTTTCAAGACCTAACAGGACTAAAACGTCAACTCTAGGCTAAAGCGTCCATAAGGTGACAAGGAAAACTTGGATTCTTTAAGACTTTTGGGAACAACTCCTTAGTGTTCTACTTAATTATCAAATCTAGTGTTTTAATGTGACCAATACAGAGGATCCACCTATTGTGGCAACTGTAAATCACAGAGCATACTAATCAGGACAATAATCAAGGTATACTAATCAAAGGAGGGTGAAATAGACTATGGCTCTGATACCAAGTAAGAGAGTGGCGGTGTAAGAAAATTATGGGAACCAGTCAAAGAGATATATTGTTAAGAACGTATAAAAGATAACATAAAAGTATGAAATAGGAGATAGAACAAAATAAAACAAAGTAAGAGATATTATTAGATTCAACAACTTTTTTACATTAGACATAAGAGGCATAAGAGACTCTAAGAGACATTTTACAAAGGCTTTCTCTACTTTGCCTCTTTCAAAGATACAAGGAATCTTCCACCCCACAGAGATGCATTGGGTCATTAATCCAAATGACACTCTTCATACACATCTAGACACTTCTTGGGTATCTTGTCACCATGCCCTCACAATGCTCTTAATAAAGGAATCTTATCTGAAATAGTACCAACTAATCCAGAAGTCTGTAGACAACAGTGGCCACATGAAGATCATTGGGAAATGCCTATAGTCTATTTCACCCTCCTTTGATTATTATACCTTGATTTCACCCTTGGAGATCCAAGAGAACCTTTTGTGCTCCCAGTAATTGATGACACTGATAAAAAAAACCATAAAAAAAATTATTGGCCCTTCTCATCCTTCTATTGTAAAAGAATATGTCCAAAAAACAAAAGGCCTAGAAGTGTCTTAAAGCACGTTACCCTTATCTTCTCCTACTAGAGGTACTTACTGCTTTGCCAGAACCATATTCGGATGAAGACCACCAAAGAGCCAGGCCCCTACTCACTTTGACATTTGTCGGCCATGAACCAAGCCCTTACCATCCTCTGCAAAGAAAATTCTAAACTGAATGTAAATGAGTTCTGAGTTCTGTTGTCTATAAATAGGGTCCTTGTACCTTTGAAAGAGGCAAAGTAGAGAAAGCCTTTGAAAAATGTCTCTCAAAGTCTCTTATGTTTCTTATGTCTGATGTAAAAAAGCTGTTGAATCTAATAATATCTCTTAGTTTTTTGTATTTTGTTATGTGTTCTATTTCATACTTTCATGTTATCTTTTATATGTTTTTAACAATATATATATTTAACCGGTTCCCATAATCTTCTTCTGAAGTGGAATAGGCCCTGACTACTAAAGCTTGAGGAGAGTAGTCATCATCAAGTGAAAAAAGTTATTCTACATCTGAGAAAGGAGTGTCATTTGCATAATCTGTGCTTGTTTAAGAAGCTTTGCTGCTTTCTCCTTTTTTTGGGAAATTTTTTTGCAAAGTGGTCTGGTCTTCTACACACAAAACAGACTTTTGACATTTTTCCTTTAAACTATTTTATTCTAAGAAACTTCCGTGTTTTCTTTCAGAAAAATTTCTCTTTTAGGCCTGCATGGTGTCTCCTTTGCAAAGGATATTTCTTGAAATGATCTCTCCTTTTTGTTGGACAGTCACAATTTTTCTCATAGCACTTTATTTACAAATCCTTCCTTTTGCAACTGTCTTTGAGTTTGCTATGAACCTTGTCAATTTCTGAAAGAAATTTTCTCTGGTTGCAAAGTTTTTCGAGAGCAATGAGCACATATTGGTAAATTTCCCCCAAGGAGGCTTGCTGTAGAGTTATTTTTTAGAGGTTCATCATGCAGAGAGTTTCATCTCCCAATGGTTCCGGGAAGGAGTTGAGAAAGGTATGCTTGGAATTGACATCATCCATGCCATTAAAGGAATAGTATTGCCTTGACATGTTGTCAAAATGTTTTTCCAAATATTTCCTTTCAAATGAGCAACACTTCATCAGTAAGAATTCTTCTCGTGCTAGTTCTATATAATGGGTCGCCGAGCCAATTAATTTATTATGAATAATTGTAAAAAAAATCTTCTAGTGTGTTGTATTGATCTGCTTGTCTTTGCCAGAATTCTCCGAGATTAATTCACCATTCTCTTAATCTTCCTGTGATTAATCACTTAGTACCTACTTTTTGCTAATTTAGTGAATTTTCTTTTTTGTCGAATATGTGTCCGGACCCACATGGGCCACACCTAATTAATTTTAATATCATCTCCATTTTGTTATAGATAAGGGGAGTTTGACCATTATTGAATACTTAGTGATGACAAATTATAATACAGCATTTTATTAATTTTTGTTATTTTTCTGGCTCTTACGTACCATTGCCACAACATAATTGTGGCCAATTACAATACTGTTACTTTACAATTTTTTAAAAAATAGAACCATTTGTCAAACATGAAAAATATATAAAAATCAGCAACAAATTTACCTTCCAGGAGCCAATTGCCATGGCACCAGGACAGCTGTTGGTGCTCGTACTTGTTTTGCCATGAAGTTCATTTGTGCATTAGTATGGCACGTGCTGCTGAACATCGAAGCATTGACATTTCCCTAGAGACTGCTGGGATTAGTTCTGATAGTAGGAACTAGGAAATGCAAGTGGCTTGTACAAAATTTTAATCTACATTAGGTCATATGCAATGGATCAAAAGCTGAGATCACCCCATTGGAATTGTCTGTCCTGGCAACCTATGTGGATTAGTTTTGCAGAGTTTTGTTTTGTTGTATTTATCATTCTATTGTTTTCTATAATTTGTTTAGTCTTCCAAAAGGCTTTTCCAATTTTTAGTAGAATGAACTCAATTTGAAGGAGACAATATTCTATTTTTTGGAGCTAATGTTGTTGACATGATGTTTACTCAAGATCTGTACATGAGGAGGGAGGGTCTCCTGTAGGAAAATGTATGTGAATTATAGGGGAATTGACTTAATTTGAGATAGTCATCCTCCATTGAAAAATACTAAGAGATAAAGAGGAAATGCACTAAGCAATCACTTGGCCTTGATTTATTCTTCAATAATATCTAACTAGTTGCAAACCCACGCGATGTGTGGAAATAAACAAGTATTTTTTAATTGTGGCATAATGTATAAATTGTTTTTTAAATTTTGTGGAAGATAATTTGTTCTTCTTGTAAATTAAACAATTTCTAAAATTATTTTTCATTTATCTATTTTTACAAATATATCATTTTAATATTTTTGGTGTGTGTAATTGATATTATTATTTTTTGAGGTGGCCCATATTTTATAATTTATATTATGGTACGTTATATATATGTTTTCATTTTACAACTAAACTCTTTAAGTTTCAAATATATTATTCAATATTCTCATTCTTTTAAAGGAGATTATCATGATAATCAAAACTTATCACAAATTAAACCTGATATTACTTAAATAGTTAGCAAACACATTCAAATACATAGCAAGATTGTATTTTGATATAAATTCAAATTCTAACATTCAAAATAACTAAGTATTACGTTAACAAAAAATAAAAAATAAAAAAGCTAAGAGAGAGAGCTTGTGATGGAGAACTCAAAACACACACTACCAAATCATATTAACTCAAAATAGTGTTATAAAAAAAATATAATGATTCATCTTGGAAATTTTTTTAGGGTGGTCATTAAGAAGAATTTGACTACATTAATTTATAGATTATTTTTGTGTAATGTGCAAAATGAGTTACAGATTGGAATGATTACAAAATTTTTTTAATAGGTTTTTTGTTGAATAATTTGTTCATTTTTTGTTTAGTTTTGTTTAGTTTTTATTTTTTATTTTATTTTTATTTTTGTTATTTTGGACAATTTTTATCATTGTTATTAACCTCTTTTTTTTTTTTTTAGGGGTTAAGGATTAATGATTATGTTTGAAGGCCAAAATTATTTTTGAAGTAATGTTATGTCTACAACATTTTTACAACAAATCTTATATGTTAAGATGTTATTATTAGAAGGTTTAAAAGTGATGTCAGTGTTGGGTTCAAATTAGAATTAGTAATTGCTTACTACGTAGGATTTATTGTGAAATTGTTGTATATGTAGCAATACTCTTATTTTTATTGAACTCAAATTCTTGTGATTTTAAGTCAAGGTGCCAAATATTCTTATTATGAGAGTAAAAAGAAGTGGGAAATCTGAAAAAATATTAATCGTGGCGTTTTGGATTTCTGCGTTTTCTGTATTTTTTTTTTTAACGTGCATGAACAGTAACCAGTACTATTCATGCACGTTATTTCACTGTACAGTTACTGTTTTTGAACAATAATAAATACTGTTTAGCACCGTACGGAAGACAAAGTTACTATTTATATACTGTTTATGCACTGATCATAAGATCCACAATCACTTCTTTCAGAAAAAAAAATATTAAAAGTGAGTTTCACAGTACTATTTACACATTTTAAAATTATTTTGTTACAGTTTTTTCAGTTTTCAGTAATAAATTCTATCCAAATGGACCTTATACAACCAATGATATCAAACACAATAGCACTCCTTCTTCAATCACAAATCCCATAACAATAGCACCATTTAAAAATTTGAACAAAATTAACTCCTTACAAAACTATCTTCAAATCCAAAACCCACTAATATTAACACCACCACAAATAAAATAGGAAAAATAAAATCAAATAGGAGAGAAAGAGAAAATAATAAATTCATGCGTGTAGTGAAAGAAGAGTGAAAAGAAGGAAAAAAAAAAAACTAAAAAGAAGAAAGATGGAGGAGTGGAGATAAGAAAGAAAGAAAGAAAATGAAAAATAAGTCTGAAGATAGAAGCAACGTGGAGAAAAGATATTGATAAGGTGAGAGGGGGTCGGTGGGGTTAGGTGGGTTTTGCTTTTAAATATTTTTGTTTAGTTTTGAAGGTTTTGTTTGTGGCTCATATTTGGTCAACTATGCATTTGTGGGTCTTCGTCTTCCTTTCTTTTTATAATTGGATAACAAATCTTCTTTTCCTTTCTTTTCTTTTCAGAACGACACTTTGATGATTTGATGGGGCTACAGATCCCATATATATATATATATATATAAATGATACATTTATAATATTTTCACTATATTTTTACAATAAATTTTAAGTGATAAGTTGTTACTTATTGTTATTGTAAGGGCAAAAATATTGTGGATGTAGTATCTCTTATCACTTATGATATTTTCACAATATTTTTACAACAAATCTTATGTGGCAAGTTATTACTGGCTGTTATTATTGAGGCAAAAAAGTAATCTTAAGTTCAAATTTGAACCAATAACAATTAAACACTTATGATTTGTTGTAAAAATGTTGTGGACGTAGCATTTTTTATTTAAATATAAATATATAATAATATATACATGTATATATACAAATATATATATATATATATATATATTATTCGAATTGCCATTCTTAATTTGCTAGACGATTCGTGCAATTCGGATTTGTTATTTTTTTTTTTAAGGAATAGTTTGGAATATGCCATAGTTTTGTTCTGTGGATTGAGTAAATATATATATATATATATATATAATATCTTTAAGAACCTATAGTGGCGTTTGTCAAACGCCATTATAGAGAAATAATATGTTCACAACATTTTTTCAACAAATCTTATGTGGCAGGTTGTTACTGGTTGTTATTGTTGAAGCAAAAAAGTAATCTTAGTGTTAAGTTCAAATTTGAACCAATAATAATTAAACACTTATGATTTGTTGTAAAAATATTGTGGACATAGTATCTTTTATTTAAATATATAATAATATATACATTTATATATATATATATATATATATATATATATATGTGCGATCCAAGTCTAGGCCTATTGGGCCGTACGCGTGTTTGGGCTTGCAATTTATTTGTTTGGTGGGCTTTTGTGTTTCCTACAATGGGCAATCTTATGTTAGCAAGTATGGATATCAAAGCCTTCTTCTCTAGTTTTCTCTCTTCCCCCTTTTTCCCGAGGTTTTTCCAGCCCCTCTCTCTGAATCTCCTTCGCCTATTTATAGGCCAGGTTGAGGTGATTGTATGATGGTCTTTCTGGTCAGTGGAAGTGAGGGTCCAATCTCCTTTCTCCGTAGCGGGGGCAATTAATGAAAGGGGGGGCAACGTTAGTGGCCTGGGAACTAGGCTCGCCGCGAGGCCTGTTGCACGGCGGAGTTGTCCCTAGGCAGTGGGGGCGGGGGTTCAATACCATCGCTCCGGAGTGGATGTCAGTTGGTGAGTGGGTGTGGATAATGGCATTGGGCTTAACTCCCCAACTGGGCCCGTTGCACGGCGGGGGCGCTCCCTAGGCAATGGAGTGGATGTCAGGGGGTAGTTGAGTGGAGGTGGTGGCATCGGGACAAGATCTGTGGCTGGGTCTGTTGCCCGGCGGGGCAACAGGCCCAGCCGTGCATCAGACGTTACACTGGGCGCCCATAAGTTCCGGGCGAGTGCTTTCGGCCACGTGGCGTCGTAATGTTGGGCCTGCGTGGCTGGATAGCTTCGACTGGGTCAATGCCCGTACATTAACCCCCCCTTGATTCATGCTCGGATGTCTGTAATGAATCAAGGACCTTGTAGAGCGTCCGGTGATTTTATGACATTCGAGGGCCCTTCGCATGAGCTCGGCGTGACCTTTGATGTTCCTTTTGGGGGTCTTGTCATGCCAAGTTGTCATGTCTGCCATAAAGGCTCGGGGGCGAGTGGTTTCGTCTGACGGCTGGTGAACCGTCTGACGGTTCGTAACTTGCGCCCACGCGTGGGGGGGGGTTTCCCAAGAAGAAAAGGTGGTTGGGCGTTTTTTTTCCCCATACCCCGCGCCTCATTAAATGCGTGAGTTGTGGTATATATATGTGTGTATAACCTCCGTCGGGTTCTTCTTTACTTTCTGCGTCTTCTTGTTCATCAAACATTGGTCTGCCGAGCATCTTTCTGCGCCAGAACATCTTCCTTGCCCCCCCCACTCTCTAGGTCCTCAAGTAAGTTTTCTCCGCCACCTTTCCTTTTTGAAATTATACCTGTGTCGTACGTTTGGGGATGGGGTATTCTCACCTCCTTGCCGCTGGGGCTGCCTTGGGTAGTTTTAGGGAGAAATTTGGCGTCCCAAGGGATGTCGACGTTGCGTACTGCAACGTGGGTGATATAGCGTTTGAGAGGGCCGCTGACCGGCGCGCCGGCTTTTTTCCATTAATGGCTGTCCTCGAGGGTGGGGTTAGGTTCCCCGTGGATCCCCTTATTGCTAGCACCTTAGGCTTTTACGGCCTCTGCCCCGACCAGTTTCCCCCCAATTTTTATAGGGTAATTAGTTATATGAGCCGACTAAACCAGTTGTTCGGCCTTCAGCTGAACCACCACGATATCAACTTTATGTACAAACTGTGTGGCAACTTTGATAGTGGGTATTACCTGAAGACAAGAGATATGCGAGTTCGCCTTATCTCTTGTCTCCCGGACTCCAATAAAAACTCGGCCGGAGAGTTCGTTCAGGTACGCGGCAATTGGCTCGACAGTGAGCAGCTTTGCCCGCTTTCGCCCCGCAAAGTTGGTCGGTACCGAGACTTTTTCCCTTTTTGACTTTTTCTTTTCTTGTTCCTTTCATTGTCTCGCTGCTAATATTCGTGTTTATTCGCAGACTCGAAAAGGTTTTTGCCGGACACTCGGGTCATACACACACGTGACCTCAACTTCATCCTGCGCTCCGAAATATTTGTGAACGACGACGGGCAGCTCAGGGCCTCCCACCTGATCCTCGGCGTCAACCCAACGTACACTACTTGGCAAAGCTTCAGCCAGGCGCTCTTGGTGGATAGTCTGCTCCTGTCCTATATAGACGTCCGGCATCAAAGGTTCCTCCCTCCTTCTCTTACCACCGGCGAGGCTCGAGAGGCCGGCCCACGCTACACCACAGCAGACGATATAGCGCCCGTGCGAGACCAGTCCGCCAAGCGCGTATCACAGGAGCGGCAGAGACACGAGGCTATCGAGGGCCCGGGGGTCGCCGCTCTAGCTGCCGAGGGAGGGTCGACTGAACAGGAGGCGACTCCGGGTGCTGGCTTGATCCTCGCAAAGAAGATGGTCAAGTGTAGGGAGATGACACTTGCCCGGTTCATTCCTGGCGCCGGGCAAGAGGCTCCGCCCAAGTCTCCACTCGGGACTAGCCGTGCAACTCCCGCGGGTGAGGGGAAGAAGAGAAAAAGGACGGTTGAGAAGAACGCTCCCGTTCCTGGCGATACTCTGCCAAAGACTCCACCCCGTCCCAAGGGCGGACCGCGGATTGAGGAAGCGCCGGTCGTTGCCTCCCCTCTCCCCCAGACCGGGAAGGACGTGGCCTCCTCTTCCCGGCCCGAAGCGCCCTGGGCCCCCACTTTCCTTCTGGGAGACGCGCCACTGCCCGAAACTGCCAGCGCTCGGTTGTGGGATAGGGGCGACGGGGGCCGGGTGGCCCAGAGCCTGGTGCAGGGGTTGATGCTGCCCGAGGATACGGCGTACTATTCATGCGGCAACGACGACACGCTCGCTCGGCGGCTCCAATGGCATACTATCTTGGTAAGCCCCCGTTCCCTCCCTTGTATGCGTTTTCGTAGGGCGGCTTTGTTACACGCCATACTAACCCTTTATGGAATTGGTTGCAGGCCGCGCAGCTGACTTGTATTATGGATGGGAGGCTAAAAGACGCGGCCGAGGTTGCTGACCTAGAGAAGGCCTTAAAGGCTGTGGCCGAGGCAACGGCCCGGGAGAAGGAAGAAGCGGCCGTAGCGTCCAAGAGGAAAGCGGTCGATGCCGAGATGGCCCGCCGATCTGCCGAGGACAGGCTTACCCTCTCGGAAACGAATCTGGGTGAGGCAGAGCTCAAGTTGGCGATGGCAGACAGCATGGTGCTGGCGCAGGCCGCTCAAATTGGTGATCTGCAGAGGTCTCTCGAGGCTTCTGAAAGCGAGTGGTATGACAAGGGCTTCGTGGACACCGAGAATTCTGCTGAGCCGATCATCTACCAGGCGCGCCACCACGAGTTCGCAGAGGGGTGGATGGCTGCACTCAAGGCTGTAGGGCTGGTTGAGGATTCTCCGCTGTGGGATCCCGCGCAGGTTCCTTACCCTGCCATTCCGCTCCCCACTCATGATCAAGTGAAGAGTTCGGGTGAAGATACCCCAAGCATGATTGACTTAGCACGGGACATCGACGCTCACGCGGAAGCGGCTGACCCGGAGGTCACTAGTGACAATCAGTCTGAGAATGCCACTGCTGAATCGCCCAGAGATCGGCCGAGGAGCCCTGCCCCTTCTCCCAGCCCGGAAAACCCAGCCGTATGACTGACTGTTTGTTTTATTTTCTCGTTATCTGGTTACCTTACGTAATGTGAATGTTTGTTTTGAACAATGCCCTATAACGCCGGGGTGTGGCGTCAGAACATTTTCCTTACGTTTTTGTGTTATTTTAGTTACCTTATGTAATACGTATGTTTGTTTTGAACAATGCCCTATGACGCCGGGGTGTGGCGTCAGAACATTTTCCTTACGTTTTTGCGTTATTTAGTTACCTTATGTAATATACGTGTTTGTTCCGATTTTGCCTTTTTTACATTTTTGCTTGCTCGGGTGATAGAAGTCGAACTTCGTATGATTGGTCGTAGGGATCGAATCGAGCGAGTCGTGTCCCCTCCGGTTAAATATTTTAAGGTTATCACCAGCTCGGTGATGGAGATCGTACCGAATGAGGTGTCCGTCCTTAGGTTCGCGTTAAGGTTTTCACATGCACGGCGATAGTGATCGAACCAAGCGACGTTTCTATCCCTAGGTTTGCATTAAGGTTTTCACATGCACGGCGATTGTGATCGAACCGAGAGATGTTTCTGTCCTTAGGTTTGCATTAAGGTTTTCACATGCACGGCGATAGTGATCGAACCAAGCGACGTTTCTGTCCCTAGGTTTGCATTAAGGTTTTCACATGCACGGTGATTGTGATCGAACCGAGCGATGTTTCTGTCCTTAGGTTTGCATTAGGGTTTTCACATGCACGGTGATAGTGATCGAACCGAGTGATGTTTCTGTCCCTAGGTTTGCATTAAGGTTTTCACATGCACGGCGATTGTGTTCGAACCGAGCGATGTTTCTGTCCTTAGGTTTGCATTAGGGTTTTCACATGCACGGTGATAGTGATCGAACCGAGCGATGTTTCTGTCCCTAGGTTTGCATTAAGGTTTTTACCTGCTCGGTGATAGGGATCGAACCGAGCGAGGTGTCTGTCCTTAAATTTGCTTTACGGTTTTCACATGCACGGCGATCGTGATCGAACCGAGCGATGTTTCTGTCCTTTGGTTTGCATTAAGGTTTTCACCTGCTCGGTGATAGGGATCGAACCGAGCGAGGTGTCTGTCCTTAAATTTGCTTTAAGGTTTTCACATGCACGGCGATTGTGATCGAACCGAGCGATGTTTCCGTCCTTCGGTTTGCATTAGGGTTTTCACATGCACGGTGATAGTGATCGAACCGAGCGATGTTTCTGTCCCAAGGTTTGCATTAATGTTCGACTAGAGTGCCGACCATACACTACAGCGTGAGATGACAATAGTCGCGAATACATTAGTCGTTCGAACATTTCTGATTCTAGCGAATGGGACCGTACCCCGCTCACAACCTTTGATGCTGACCTGTTAATAGTAAAATTTCTTTAAGTTACAAACGTTCCATGGTCTTTTGAGCGGCTTTTCTTGTAAATTTTCCAAGTAGTACGACCCGGCTCCAGCGATAGCCGTTACTCGGTAAGGCCCCTCCCAAGTCGGAGCCAGCTTCCCGGCGTTGCTGTCACGTGTATTCCCTACCACTTTACGAAGTACCAGATCTCCTGCCACGAATTCTCTTTTCCTCACAGTCCGGCTGTACCTCTGAGCAAGCTTCTATTGATATTCCGCCAGCCGAATGCTGGCCGCTCTTCGGTGTTCCTCTAGCAGGTCCAGCTCCTTTGCCATCAGCCTTTTATTCTCGTCCGGCTTGTACCCGTTGACTCGAGCACTGCACAAGTTCACCTCAGCCGGGATGACAGCCTCAGCCCCGTAGGTCAGAGAGAAGGGCGTCTCCCCGGTGGATCTCCTCGTAGTTATTCGGTAGGCCCATAGAACACTCGGTAACTCCTCGGCCCACCTTCCCTTGGCGCCCTCCAGTCTTTTCTTCAAGCCGCTTACTATGGCTTTGTTGGTTGCCTCCGCTTGGCCGTTGCTCTGTGGGTAAGCTAGAGTAGAGTACCAATTCCTGATTCCGAGGTCGTGGCAGAAGGCTCGGAAAGCTTTGCTGTCGAACTGGAGACCGTTGTCTGACACGAGCGTGTCCGGCACGTCGAACCTTGTTACGATGTTCCTCCATATGAACTTCTTGACGTCCACGTCACGTATATTTGCCAGGGCCTCCGCCTCTGCCCATTTGGTGAAGTAATCCACCGCCACCAGCACAAACCTCCGGTTACCTATGGCCCGTGGGAACGGCCCGACTATGTCTAGCCCCCAGCGGGCAAATGGCCAGGAACTGCCGACTGGGTTCAAGTTCTCGGCAGGTTAGTGAATCAACGGCGCGTGTATCTGGCACTGCCTACACTTCTGTGAATACTCGGTTGCTTCCCTTCTCATCTGCGGCCACCAAAATCCCTGAGTCATCGCTCGGTGGGCCAACGATCGTCCCCCTACATGGCTCCCGTACACGCCTTCGTGAAGCTCGGCTAGTAACTCTTTGGCCTCATTTGGACTAAAGCATTGCAAGTACGGCCCCCCAAACGATCTCCGATAGAGTTTGCGATCGGGAGACAACCAGTACCGAGAGGCATTGCGCCGTACACCTGCCGCCTCCTTTTCATCGTCCAGAATGCGGTTATCGCCAAGGAAACTGACTATGGGGTTCATCCAACAGTCCTCAGTGACCGTCAACTGTGCAACCGGCTCTCTGGTGACTATGCTCGGTTCAGCGACCAACTCCACCCTAATGAGCCGGGGTACCATGTCCGCGATTGACGATGCCAGTGTTACTAAGGAATCGGCGTCCCGATTCTGTCCCCGAGCTATGCGCTCAATCTTCACTTTCGAGAAACCGGACAGGGTTTGCTTCACTACCCGCAGGTACTCTACCATCCGTGCATCTCTAGCTTCAAAATTCCCAAGCACCTGGTTGACCACTAGCAGAGAGTCCAAATAAACCTCGACCTCTTCAACCCCCAGGTCCCTGACGACCCTAAGTCCGGCGAGCATGGCTTCATACTCGGCCTCGTTGTTGGAGGCCCTGAAACCCAGTCTGAACGAGTGCTCCAGTTTGAGTCCTTCAGGCGTAATGATCACAATTCCCACTCCTGCTCCAGCCATGTTGGATGCGCCGTCCACAAATACCTTCCATGGCCGAATCTCGGCGATGCAAATCATATCCGCGTACTTCGGCGTAAATTCAGCAATGAAGTCTACAAGCACTTGTCCCTTCACTGAGGTCCTCGGCCGGTACCTGATATTGAAAGAACCTAGTCGAGTTCCCCATTTAGCTATCCTTCCTGTGAAGTCAGACCTTCTGAGCAGCGACTGAAGCGGGTACTCCGTGAGGACGTGGACGGTGTGCGCCTGGAAGTAGTGCGGCAGCTTTCTAGTTGAATGTACAAGTACCAATACCAGTTTCTCTAATGGCAAGTATCTGGTCTCAGCGTCGACAAACGTCTTGCTAACGTAGTAGACCGGGAGTTGCACGCCATTGTCCCTTAGTAGTACGACGCTTGCAGCGTGCTCGGAAACTGAAAGATACATGTAAAGGTCCTCCCCTGGTTCTGGTGCGGTCAACGTTGGCGCCCGTCCGAGGTATTCCTTAAGATCCCGGAATGCCTTATCGCACTCCTCGTCCCAGTGAAAACCCCTCCATTTCTTTAAAAGCTGGTAAAACAGCTGACACCGTCTGCGAATTTAGAGATAAATCGGTTGAGAGCAGCTAGCATGCCCGTCAATTTCTGCACCTCTTTGGGATTGCTCGGTGCTCTAAGGCATTGTACGGCTTTGATCTGATCGGGGTTGACTTCGATCCCTCTTTTCGTAACTAAGTAGCCCAGGAACTTGCCTGACGCTACTCCGAAGGCACATTTGTCGGCGTTGAGGCACAGACGGTGCCGCCGGAGTACTTCGAACACCTCCTTGAGGTCGTTGATGTGTTGCCTCTCCTGCCTACTCTTTACCACCATGTCATCAATGTATACCTCGACCGTGTGGCCGATCTTGTCCCTAAACATCCTCGTCATCATCCGTTGATAGGTTGCTCCCGCGTTCTTGAGGCCGAACGGCATCACAGTGTAGTGATAATTTGCGTCTGGGGCTATGAACGCCGTCTTTCCCTGATCCTCGACTGCGAGGGCGATCTGGTGCTAACCTTGGAAAGCATCCAGAAAGCTCATCCTCGGGTACCCGTATGTAGCGTCCACCAACTGGTCAATCCTTGGCATCGGGAATGGATCTTTTGGGCATGCTCGGTTTAAGTCCGTGAAGTCAACACAAACTCTCCACTTGCCGCTCTTCTTTTTTACAACCACCGTGTTTGCGAGCCATTCGGGAAAAAATGCTTCCTTTATAGCCCCCGCTTCACTCAGTCTCCTAACCTCTTGTCTGACTGCTTCTACGTGCTCCTTCGCAGACCTTCTTGGCTTTTGCCTTCTCGGGGTGTGCAAAGGACCCACGTTTAGCTTGTGGACTATAAACTCCGGGTCAACCCCGGGCACCTCGTACGGCCCCCAAGCGAACACATCCAAATTTTGCAAAAGGAGAAGCAGCAGTTCTGACTTTTCCCGGCCATCCAGGTTTTCACCTATTTGGAAACTCCTCTCGTCCCCTGGCAAGATCTTTACTTTCATCAGCCCTTCCGCCGGGGCATTCCTGCTCAGCTGGTTCTGCTGTGATTGCTATAACGCGCTCTTCTCTTCCTCGGCCCCCTGCTCGGCTTGCTCGTGGGCCGCGGCTACCACACATTGCCTGGCCGCCTGCTGATCGCCCTGCACCACTGCTACCCCGTAGTCGGTCTGAAACTTGATCTTAAGGTGCAAGGTGGACGGCACGGCCCCCATGGCGTGTATCCACGGCCTTCCGAGAATTGCCGTATATGGGGAATATGAGGCGACCACTATGAATGTCACTTCCACCGTTTTACCCTCCATGATAACTGGGAGTGTGATCTGCCCCTCCGGTCTTACCAGGTGCCCGTCGAACCCCATTAATGGCGTGTCGTACATGGACAAGTCCTCCTTATTCAGGCCAAGCCCCCTGTACAGGTCCGGGTACATCACGTCAACTCCACTCCCCTGGTCAATCATGATCCTCTTTACTTGGAAACCCCTCACACGGGCCGAGACCACTAAAGCGTCATGGTGGGGCTGGGCAGTTCCTTCCAGATCGCGGTCATCAAACGTCAGAGGTTGTTGAGGATACCTCAGTTTCTTTCTCGGTGGATGCTTGGCGTCTCGGCCTTCCTTCGGTATCATGGCCAGTATCCCTCCCGCGACCCGCTCCTTCGGGTGCCCTAGTGTGGCGTGGATGACCTCTATCACTCCCAGAGGGGGTGGGAGGGCGTCTCGGCGCCCCTGGTCTGCTTGCCTCGTTCCTTAATCCCCGGTGTCCGCAAGAAATTCCTTCAGATGGCCGGCCTTCACCAACTGTTCCAAATGGTCCCTCAATACCCTACACTGCTCCGTGGTGTGCCCTTTGTCTCTGTGGTAGGTGCAATACAAGCTCTGATTCCTCCTTGAGGGGTCGCCCGGCATCTTGTTCGGTCTTCTGAAATACGGTTCATTCTTTATCCTTTCAACGATTTTGTGCACGGGCTCCTTGAACACCGCACTGATCATCCTAACATCATGGCCGGTATCTTGGACTCTTGAGTCCCTCCTCGGTCTAGGGATGAAGCTGGCGCTCCGAGGATAACCGATGATTGGGGCCTTCCCTTTGGCCTGTAGTCTATCATCTTCCAACCGTTTGTACTCCTCGATGCGTCTCATTAGTTGCCGCATATCCTCCAGCGGTCTCAGTGTTAGCGATTCCCTCAGTCCGGACTCTTCCGGTAGCCCCATCCGAAATGTGCTCGCTGCAATCTTTTCGTTACCCCCACCGATCTCATTGTACAGTTCCCAATACCGACTGGCATAATTGCGGAGGGTCTCCCCCGCCCCCATCTTCATTGATAGCAGCGCGTCCACGAGCTGTGGAACTCGGCTGCACGTCATAAACCTCGCCCCGAACTCCTGAATAAGCTCCGAGAAACTGCGGATGGAGCCCTTCTTTAATCCATTAAACCACCTTAGGGCAGTGGGGCTGAGGCTTGAAGGAAAAACCTTACACATCAGCGCGTCATTTTGTGCGTGGAGGGACATCATCTGAATATAATGACTTACGTGCTCGACCGGGTCAGTCTTTCCCGTGTAAGAATTAAACGGAGGTCGCGTGAACCAGCTCGGCGTAGGCGCCTCCTCAATGTCCCTTGTGAATGGGGACCGGGCTGCCT
The DNA here is from genome assembly GCA_032878915.1 of Castanopsis chinensis. Lineage (NCBI taxonomy): Eukaryota > Viridiplantae > Streptophyta > Magnoliopsida > Fagales > Fagaceae > Castanopsis > Castanopsis chinensis. The sequence goes on along the minus strand of JAVQMG010000111.1, from coordinate 288,426 downwards.
GTCGCAATGCTCGGCCCATTGCATCCATGGCTGCGTTCCGTGGTCGCTCCTCGTCTGGGGAAGCCGACCCACGGTCTGCATGCTCCCGCGAACGCTCGCGGCGCCGTTGCGACATAGACTGGTGGGACCCGGCCGCGCACTGCTTTCCAACGCTGGCCGACCTTTCTGCCCGGTCCGCATGATCTCTTCTCTTGCGCCTCCCCCATCCCTACAGTTCCAAATCCCTTACCTCCCTGCGCAGGCGCTCCACCTCTTGATTCTTCCGCTCGAGCTCCCGATCTCTCCAGTCATGGTGGTCGCGCCTTGAGGCGTCGGAGGTTGTCCGGAGGGTCTGGTACGACTCGTCTCCAAGCCCGGATTCTACTGCCCCCACATTCCCTCTGTCCTTTTGCCTCTTCTGCCTTCTTTCTCGCCACGTGGATCCTCGCGAGGACCCTCCAAAACTGCTCTCCGCATGACTCCCCTGCCTGTTCCCCGACATCTCTCAGTGCGTCGCCACACAGGACCGCAGCTTGGTAGGAGATTCCCACAGACGGGGCCAATTGTACGATCCAAGTCTAGGCCTGTTGGGCCGTACTCGTGTTTGGGCTCGCAATTTATTTGTTTGGTGGGCTTTTGTATTTCCTACAATGGGCAATCCTATGTTAGCAAGTATGGATATCAAAGCCTTCTTCTCTAGTTTTCTCTCTTCCCCCTTTTTCCCGAGGTTTTTCCAGCCCCTCTCTCTGAATCTCCTTCGCCTATTTATAGGCCAGGTTGAGGTGATTGTATGATGGTCTTTCTGGTCAGTGGAAGTGAGGGTCCAATCTCCTTTCTCCGTAGTGGGGGCAATTAATGAAAGAGGGGCAACGGTAGTGGCCTGGGAACTAGGCTCGACGCGAGGCCTGTTGCACGGCGGAGTTGTCCCTAGGCAGTGGGGGCGGGGATCTAATACCATCGCTCCGGAGTGGACGTCAGTTGGTGAGTGGGTGTGGATAATGGCATTGGGCTTAGCTCCCTAACTGGGCCCGTTGCACGGCGGGGGCGCTCCCTAGGCAATGGAATGGGAGGCCCAATACTATGGCTTCGGAGTGGATGTCAGGGGGTAGTTGAGTGGAGGTGGTGGCATCGGGACAAGATCTGTGGCTGGGTCTATTGCCCGGCGGAGCAACAGGCCCAGCCGTGCATCAGACGTTACACTGGGCGCCCATAAGTTCTAGCCGAGTGCTTTCGGCCACGTGGCATCGTAATGTTGGGCCTGCGTGGTTGGATAGCTTCGACTGGGTTGATGCCCGTACAATATATTATTCGAATTGTCATTCTTAATTTGTTGAACGTATCATGCAATTCGGATTTGGTTTTTTTTTTTTTTTTTTTTTTTTTTTTTTTTTTATGGAATAGTTTGGAATATGCCATAGTTTTGTTACGTGGATTGAGTGTGTGTATATATATATATATATATTATTAATATCTTTAAGATAGGAGGGCTTATAGTGGCGTTTGACAAACGCCGCTATAGGTTTTTTCTCCTTTGACCCTTTCGCAAAAAAAAAAAAAAAAAAAAAACTAATTGAAATAAGAAGTTCCACTATAGGCCCTTCTCTTACAAGGGCCTATAGTGGCATTTGACAACAGCCACTATAAGTCTTTTTTTTTTTTCCTCTGATCCTTTCTAAAAGAACCCAACCCAAAAAATAAATAAATAAAAAAAACTGAAATAAAAAATGCCTATAATGGCGTTTGTCAAAGGCCACTATAAGCCCTTGTTAGATGAAATAAAAAGTGCCTAGTCTTTTTTTGGCTACATTTTGAAAACGTTGCTATAGATCCTTGAAAACGCCACTATCAGCCCAGTTTTTTGCCGTGACAATTTCAAAATTTTCAATTGAATTTATTATTTTCATCATAATTTGCAATATTGCAATTATTGAATCGATCACGTGGGAGTAGCTTGACTTAATAGTTGACCTCCAAGTCTCTTAAAAGGCCTCCCACTCCGCAGCCTCTTTTGAAGAAGAAAAAAATAATTATATATATATATATATATATATATATATATATTCTCATGAATCTTATCTTTATTGTCTTACAGCTTTATCTCCAATGATCTCTCTCTAACATATATAACAATTTTACACCATTTTGGACACCGTATATATTTGCCTTCAAAAGTTAGGTTTGTTTATCCAAAGAATTCAAGATGTTTTTCATTCGACTTCTCCTCGCTTCAGCTGTCACCTTTTGCTTCACAAGTTTTGTTTTTGGAGCCACTGTATTGGTAGCTGATGAAAGTATGTTCTCACTCTCTCTCACGCACACACAGTTGTGTATATGATAGCTTGAGTTTCTTTTTTTTTCTTTTTCTTTTTCTTTTCTTTTCTATTTTCTATAAAATTATTGTTTCCATGTGTATGGAATGGAACTCAAATTTGGTAGAAAATATTCACAAGTATAATTGATTTGATTTTCTTTTTAACCTTACTAATATATATATATATATATATATATATATATTTTGATGATAACGCTTCACAGAACAAGCTTTACGTGATATAGCGAAGACTTTGGGAAAGACGGACTGGGATTTCAGTGTAGATCCATGCAGTGCACAATCTGGATGGATCAAAAATTTATATAATGCTGTTTACTGCAATTGCAGTATCCCCAATACCACCGGCTGCCATGTTGTCAGCATGTATGCTCTCTCTCTCTCTCTCTCTCTCTCTCTCTCGCATATGATCACCAAAGATTTATCTGCCAAACCATTGGAGTACTGTGTTACTGCCAAACCATGAAACCATTAGATTTGCACGCGTGGTCGGATGAATTTATTTTGTCCAAAAATAGAACTATGCATATAAAAATGTGATTTTTAACCTCATCCAAAATATATAAATAAATGTTATTTTTAACAATTAAGCATTTTATTTCGGTAATAATCTATTTTGACATATCGTTTTGAGCAATATATATATATATATAATATTTCATATCTTATTACTATAGAAAAAAAAATTCATAAAAGTTATTATTTTTAATACATTTATAAAAATTATTATTTTAAAATTGGCCTAATCAGTTCATTTAAATTATTATTATTTTAATTAAAGTATCAATTAAGCTTATGCAACAATGAAACAACTGAAATAAGACTCGGCGGTGGTTTTAATATTTCAGCTAGCAAGCTACCCAAGCCAACTCCATCTCTAACACATTTTTTTCCCCACCTACCTGTTTCACCTTTTTATCATATTTATTAAAAAAAATTTCTCTATTTTTCTCCTCCACATACATCTTCCAAGTCTCTTACCCTTCCACTTATCCACTCCACATTGTTAAATATCTTCTCATCTATATCATTTCTTTAATTTTATAATTTGTTTTTCTTTATGTTAATATATCCCCAGCCCATTTTTCACTTGTACCTCATTTTTCACTCTCAGCTTCCTCATTAGCAACTTGCCGGGCAATATGGTCTCATCGTCAGCTTATTTTTTTGTGTATAGATTTGTTTGGGTTTTAAGAATTTTTTTTTTTTTAAAGTCCAAACTTCATGGCAATCAAATTTTGCATTTTGGCCATTATTTACCGAAACACCCAAAACGATCCAAGATGACTTGGAAATTTCTCTTTGGTGAAATGGAGGGGGGTTGGGGGGTTTACCATTCCGGTTTGTTTATTGGTACGGTATTTTTCATCCATTTCAACTGAAACAGAACAAAATTCATTACATTGGATAAAAATAGTGTTATTAATGATACCATGTAAAAATGATGTTACATGAGTTATAACTTATTGTCTTAATAAGTTGCAAAGTTCTTCGTATCTAAAAAAAAAAAAAAGAACAAAGAGAGGTTGCAAAGTTAAAATAATATACAACAATTTTAAGAACATAATTTATATAAAATAAAAACTTGTTGAAATGACAATGTGATGGGTACCAACCTTATTTTTATATAGTTACTATTGCTACTCTACTTTTTTTTTTTTTTTTTTTGGTATAAATTATATATATACCATCTCAGGAGTGGAACTAGATTTTTATGAATGGGGGAAAAATAATAATAAATATAAAATTGAACTAATTTATTAGTATCATACAAGAAATATGAAGAATTGGGGGGCTAATCATATTTCTTTTGAAAATTTTAGGTAAACTTAGGGCTAAAAATTTAATATTTAAGAAGTTTGGGGGGCCAACCATATATTTTTTGAAAAATTTAAGAAACTTTAGGGGTAATTTTACAAAATTCTAAAAGTTTGAGAGACCATGACCCTCCACCCTTCCAACTGAGCCCACCCTTGTACCATCTTAACCGATGTAAAATAAATTGCAAATGATTTTGTTGCACTAAGATTTATTCAACAAAATAGTCTGATATTCATGAGTAACATACTTTTTCACCAATTCAATTAGGAGTTTGGACTTTGTCAAATTTACATCCAACAGAAAAAAAAAAAAAAAATATATATATATATATATATATATATTGAATTGAGTTATGGTGATTAGTTTCAATCAAGTCTTCTTAAAAAAAGGGGTGTCTGTGGACAAACTTTATTATTATTATTATTATTATTATTATTTATTTGAGAAACACACACATATAAGGGAATACATTCATACGCTAACACTAAAACTATATGCGGTAGTTAGTGTCGCAAAGCAAGTGATAAACCCCTTCTCAATATCACGCTTTACCGATATAAGATGACTCGACAACACTGAGTATCTTTTTTACCGATGTGGTCAAACTTTATATCCTTTCACAAATTATGCAAAGCTTGCTTAGCAAAAGGAAAGAAACATTAAGGTCCCACTTGGTATACCACTCAAACACATATTTTCAATTTTTAAATAATATTACATGTATTTTTACATATTTTTTTATTTATATATATTTTTACATATTTTTAAATATATATTTTTAATTTTTAAATATATGAAACAAACACCCCCTAAATATATTACTTCCGGAGGTAAAAAGGTCTAAAAACTGATATTGAATTGGTAGACTAGTCTTCGTTTCTGCAATTAGTATTCCGCAATAATTGAAAAGTATGACGATGACGCCGTCGGTATTGACAATTGTCAATTGAGTCATAAGTTAAAAGTTGTACAAAAGCTTGTCCTGTCCTTGAATAGTTGAATATGAGGAATAATATTAAGGACCACACTATTCTTTTCGTTTTCATTTACTGTACCATTTCTCTTTTTGTAACGCGTCGTGCTATTGCTCCCTGAAAGTCCTTCATTATTTGACAAGAACTTTATTTCACCGACAGTGTTGATTTGGTGTCTCCATCAACTATTGCAACTTGCAATACATCTTTGACCATTAGAATTAGGGTGAAAGTTTTTTTTAAGCATATGTAAACAATAAGGCCGCTGTAATTTAATAATTATTTTTATTATTTAGTTATTTAGTAATTTGATTATGTTTTTATTAAAAGGAATAGTTATTTTTTGTTAATAGTTATTCTTTAAAATAAGAAAAAGTTATTCATCTCTAAAAATGCTGTAATAGATATTCCTTAGTAAGTGTATTAATTTCTAAAATTAATATATTTTCAAATAAACAAACTTTTTTATATACACATAACAATTATGAAAATAAAAAATCATAAAAAAATAACTAATTTCTCTTTCAAATTTTTTTTTTTGAAGGAATCTCTCTTTCAAATTTTAAAATATATATTTTAGGATATATATAGTTATATGAGTAAGACATTTCCTAAAATATATCTTAAGTTTGGTTTAAAATGTTTTCATTCTATTGTCTTTAAGGTTATATTATTGTGTTGTCACCAAACAAATGAATAGTAATAAGTATAACAGTACAACATCTTCTATTCATTGTAATACCTATTCTTATTCCTATGTAATTACTGTTACAATTTACCAAACGTGCCCTAAAAGCACTACTATCCAGCGATGCAACCAAAAAAAAAAAAAAAAAACATACTTTATATTTTCAAACACTACTTTATTTGGTTTACCAACATATTTCACAAATTACCATACATCCCAGTTTTCCAATAAAATAATACTAGTCTCATCACACACGCTCCACGTGTGTGATGAGGCTCTCTTTTTTTGGATTAGTATTGCAATTTTTCACTTACTTTTATTTGAGATTTACACTTATTTTTCCACAAAAATTGGAAGTTTAGAATTACTAATATGGCCAAAAGATAAGACTAACTCTAAAAAATAACACCTAAATAACTTTGAAACGTGTTTAGATTTTATTTATTTATTATTTTTTTATGTGATATGTGTCAGTTTTTTTTTTTTTTAGGAAACCGTGGGTGGGTTTTTTTTTTTTTTTTTTTTAAAGAAGGTGGGGTGGTTTTATTTTTTTACATAACTTGGGATAGGTGTTTTTTAATAGAAAACTGTAGGGTAGTTTTTTTTAGAAGGTGGGATGGTTTTTTAAGGAGAAATTGTGGACAATTTTTATTTTTTCACTTTTTTGTTATTAATTTTTGTTGATTTACAGTTTTAACCTTATTTTTTATTTTTTAGGAATATGAATAAGTTAATTAAATTAGAGATATTTTTGTAAGTTGAAAACAAAATAACTAACTTTTTGAATCCTCTTAATATATAGAGATAAACTATATAATAAAATAAGAAAAAGCACTCCTCTCTCTCTTTCCTCCTAGTCTGTTTTTCTCTTCATCCACAATCACAAACACCACACCCCAACCACAAATATAACCAACCACCACACCCATGATCAAAATTAGCCGCCTCCATCACAACCAAAAATCAATTAGTATCCACAATTAATATCCATCCAAAAAGCAATCCCATAGGAAAAAAAAAACACTAAACTAAACTAAACCAAACCACAGCACAACAACCACCACCAACATAGCCCACCACCACCTAAAATCCAACAACACCACCACCACCAACATCAACAATAACCACTGCCAAATCCATACCCACAAACCCAAATAATAATAAAAACAAAAACAAAAACAAAATCAAAACCACAATGCACAACCACCAACCACAAAAAACACAACAACCACCACCGCCAAACCCACCACTGCAATCTACCATCACACAAATCGGACTCCACCAATGCTAGTGCTCTAAAGTTGTATATATACAATCCTACTATCAATGGATTGTAAAAATAAAAACACATATTTTAATAGAGTGAGAGAAGAAGAGAGGAATTGAGGGAAGAGAGAGATGGGAGAGAATTGATTTGTTTATATTATTTGTTGGTATAGTTTATATTATTTTAATGAATTGTAGGTAAAAATAAAAACTGGAATGTTGGGTGAGTTGTAAAATAGGATAGTAAAATAGACAAAGTAAGTTTTGAGGATGTATAATAGACATATTTTTTACATTCCTGGATGCTAATGCTCTTAGCTAGTTATTATAAGGCAAAACAAATAGAATAGGGCTACTCAATTATATATGCCTTTTTCTCAACAAAAAAAAAAAAAATTATATGTGCCTACATAGTTGTCAAAAATATGTGTATATAGTTGTTAAAATTGAATTAATATTTTGAATCGATTTTTAATTTTTTGTATAGTATATTATATCGTATCATGTATAGTAAAATACACAAACACTTACTAGTTTTTTTTTTTTTTTTTTAATTATAGATATACATAATATTACATATAAAATCTATGTTTATTATAAATTGAAATATATTCAACTAATAACCAATTTAATAATCACTTATGTAATAATATTTAAGAAAACTAACTAAATTAATCAAGTTAGCATATGTTCATAATATATATATATATATATATATATATATATTCAAATGGATTATACTCAAAAGGGAAAATACATGTTATGTGTGAGTCAAAATAATAATTAATTTTCATCATCTTGCCTAATCAACTCCATTTAATTCAATGTTATCGTCATGCTCATCATCTTGCAAAACTATTTATTCATTAACATTTTCTTCATCATCATCAACATTTACTATCTCTTTTCTTGCTCTTTTTTATTCTAATTTTTTTTTTCTTTATATTTCTTCTTGGCATTCTTGCTTCTTAGACTTATAACAATAATAATAAAATTTTTAATTTAATACATTATTCATAGCATAGAAAAGAAATTTGAAATATGAAAATAAAGTGTCAAGTATATAGCTCAAATTTTGTAGGAGAAAGAGAAGAGGGGGAATTAATAAAAAAACTCATTTTAAACTCACATGTCAATGTATTATACGATAGATACAATTATTGATACGATATATACCTATGTATCATATGATTCATGAGCACTTCCATTACAATACAAAATCTTGTGTACACTACACAGTGAGTATCATACGATACTAACAACTATAGGTGGAGACATAATTTGCAACTTTGTATGTGAAAAAACTCACAATTTCACCACTTGGGTCAACCATTGATTAGTGTTGGTAACATAGCTAGCTGAGTTATAAGGTTTAGCCAATAATAACTTTACTTAATAATAGAATCATTTAATAATTTTTACTTTTCACTTCATATTCATCAATCACCATTGGTAGTACCAACAAGCTGAGTTACAAAACTCTCGGCCTATCATAACTTTACTTAATAGAATCATTTACTAGTATCAACTTTTCATTTCAAATCAAATTAATATAGAATTGTTCTTATTAACTAATCATAGAAATAAAATAAACTTATTTACCTTAAATGTGCATGTGAGATAGTAAAAGAGTGATGGTTTTGTTGGTGACTGGTTGGAGAGAGAGAGAGAGAGCTGTATGATCGAACTATGTGATTTTTTTTTTTTTTTTAAAATAATGGAAACACTCTTTTAAGTTAGAGAGAGAAATAGAATAAAAAAGGTATGTCTTCTTTGAATCATAGATATGGGTGGTGGCAAAGGATGTTATTACTACCGGACCATCGTTTGAACCCTCTTCTTTTTGTAATCATACACACACCACTTTACTTGGGAAAATGGGTATGAGATACAATTTTGTTTTAGATAGAGACCAGGGAAAATGACACGAAACTGTTTATGGTTTTCTTGGTCATATTTGTAAATTAGCAAATATGACCCACAATCTCAACCAATCACAGCCACTAGTAAGGCTGCCCACTTCCATCCTATACCTTCATATTTTAATTGTCTCCAATTGCAAAAACACCATCAATTCTTGAAAAGTGGGTTGTCTTGATTGGCAAATCACACAACAGTTTAGTGGATTTGACCATATTCCAACATACCTTCTTTTGTATGATCTCCTATTAGGAGAAAAATCCTAGCTCAAAAAATTTTCAAGTACTCAAAATGATTTTTAGTAGAAAACATTTTTGGGAAAAACTGTTTATTTTCTAGTGTTTGGCTATGTTCATAAGAATGTTCTGGAACGCAAATCCGACAATTGGCTTGTATGAAAAACCAAAAAACTTTCTATATATATATTTTATATGATATTAAATTACAACTTTGATTCACCACTTTAAAATATTAATACCTAGCATATAAAATCATCCTAAAAAGTACAAAAATCAAAATGAAATTATTTAAAATTACATGAACAAGTGCGTACAATCAAAATAAGAGTGCAATAACAGAAATAAATAAATAAAAACTATCAACTAAACTTCTTTATATATGGCTAAAATATAGAGTGCACCCTCTAAATTTTACTGAAATTTACTTCAGTCCTCTAACTTTACTTCTGTTTAATTTAGGCCTTTTATCCAATTTAGTTAAACAAAATTGCCATTAAGTATGCAATTAACTGATGAAAAAAAAATTAGAAAAAAAATTCTTACATAAAAAATTTATATTAATTTTATATATATTTTCATGTGAAAATAATATTTTCTAAGGGAAATTTTTTTAACAAAATTGACAGATGGCTTGAATTAAATAAATTTGAAATTTAGAGGATTCAATTGAGCGAAAGTAAAGTTAAAAAACTAAAATGAATTGCAACCAAATTTAGACGGTGCAATTTGCATTTTAGCCTACAAACTCCTATCAACTTTTAATTTTAGGTGAGACCCAAACTACTCATTCATCGAATTACACTTTTGGTTGCATAATTACAAAACACTTGAAACCTTTCAAAGGAACACTTGAAAATGTTTTTGCATGACTTAAAAAAATTTGGAAGCAATTCCCAAAGTTTTAAATCATATTGTGATTGCTTTGAAGTTTTCCTGGGGTATCTTGGTCATTTCCATGGTGTCATTTTTTGTCATTTTAGGGGCATTTATGTCACATTCAAGATTTTAAAGATAATTAGTCATTTTGAAGTGTTCAAGGTTATTTTGATCAATTTGTAATTTTGGGAGTGTTTCAGTCATTTTTGAGATTTTAGGTTGGGGAGTGCATTGGTCGAGTTGAGAAACTCTTAACCAATTCATTACATGTGTGGAAACCAACCCAACCAACATGGGTCGGGTTTGGTTGGGTTGCGCATACATATCTTATATATTTTATGCCTTGTAAAAAATTAGTCTTTCTTAATTATTTAAAAACTTTTTCAATAAATTGTTACAATTCATATATTATACTTAGATTATATCAAATTCACCAAAATTAATTCTTATAATACCAAAATCTATAAATTTAAAAATTAAAATAATGATATTAAAATAAACTTATATTAATAGTGGATTACATGGGTTAAAAAACTATCCACTTGAACCCTACCCAACCAAAGACTTAAAATGGTATTCAAACCTAACCCAACCCACTAACCCATGAAAACCAAGTCAAGGCATTGGGTTTAGTTAGTTTTTGGTAGGTTGGTGGGTTTGATGCACACTCCTAATTTTAAGTGTATATTTGTCATTATAGATGTTTCCAAAAAGATTTTGATCATTTTGAAAGTTGAGTGGCATTTTGGATGTAATGATGGTATTTTGATTATTTTGGAAATATTGGTGGATATTTTGGCATTTTTAGGGTTTTAGAGGTGTTTTGGTTATTTTAAAGGCCTCATTGTAGTCAATTGGGGGTTTTGAGGGTATTTGTATTATTTTGGAGATTTATAAGAATATTTCTATAAGTTTGAAGGTTTTGTGGCATTTCACCGGTGAAAGTGATGAGTTGAGTACCGACTGTATAACAAAACTAACCACAGGTGATTAAAATAATACTTTTCAAACTACAAAGAGACAATATAAAATTAGTCCTAACCAATAACCACGGGTTGGTAAATTGTTATTAACTCTTAAAAATATTATAAAATTTCAACCCTTTAGTCCCTTTTTGGTTTTGCCCCTAGTGGTAGGTGGCATCTGGGGGCCACCCCTATAGATACCTCCTTATAGTTACCTAGTGTGGGTGGGGTGGGAGATTACACATATATGACAGAATAATCAAGCCTTGAAGAGTTATGAACACTTATGTTAACAATAAAAGAAAACAATAGGTGCTCTGTTTGTTTTGACATTAACAATTTTTGGAAAATGAATAATTTTTAAAAAAATTTTTTTCTAAAAAAACTATCTCATTTTCCTATATTTGATATCATTCTTAAAATGAGTTAGGAATATATCATTTTACTTTTCTTATTAAGCTTGGCGTAAAATAGAGTTGTTTTCTTTTTACAACTTAATCTCATGCCAAGCTAAATAAAAGAAGGGAGGAAATTACATTTTACTACTCTAAACTATACCTTTGATTACACTTTACACCCTAAACTTTTCGAATGCACGTTTTGCACCCTAAACTATGGCTCTTGTTACACTTTTCACCTTTGACGTTAAGTTTTTTTATTAACTTGGATAGAAAAATATGGCATTACGTGAAAAGACCTAATTGTCATTCTTCTTAAAACTTTAAAAATAATAAATAAATTACACTTTATCACCCTAAACTATACTCCTAATTACACTTTGCAGTCTAAATTTTGAATTTCCATCCAAGTTAACGAAGAACTTAACTACAGGGTGTTGAATGTTACAATGGTCATAGTTTAGGGAGCAAAATGTGCATTCAAAAAGTTTAGGGTGTAAAGTGTAATATAAGACATAGTTTAGGGTGGTAAAGTGTAAATTATCTCTTGACTTCTTTTCAAATTTTTGTAAGATTCTCTTGAAGCAAAACTCATATTTAATGTTTTAAAATACACTTTAATTAGAATTTTAAAACAATGGATTTTAATTTAAGGAAGATACTTTGGAAACCTGCCTTTAAGTAAATTGCATGTTAGTAGACAATATTTTCAACATTAACTTAATAAGGTTTGGTTAAATGGATGTTAAAGGGGGAAAATATTTTTCCCCTCACGTAAGGCTACAAACGAGCAGAGCTCTGCCTAGTTGTGCATGTTTGAAATTGGCTCACTAGTAAAAGTCACAAGTTCAACCTTGGCTCAAATTTGAGATAAGCCAAAAATAATGTTTGAGTTTTAACTCTTGGAAAAGCCAATGAGTTTGCGCTTGGCGTAACTTGACTTAATTAATTAGTCAAGCCAAGTTCAAGCTTAATATCAAGCTCAAACTCAAGTCAAGCTTTTGAGCTTAAGATCAACAAAACTACATTAAGAAATGCTTAAATATCCAAAACCCAAGTAAACAAAAATAAGAAAATAGCATAATCATTTTATCATATTTTTGATCCCACCTATGATTAGCCATCATTCAAATTATAACTTTACATTATTAAACCCATCCATTCATCCTTATTTGTCTATAACTACAATCGTCCAAAATAGAATTTTTACATCTATGTTAGATAGTGAAGAACTAAAAAAAGACTTGTTTGTAACTATTGTGAATGATAAATGACTAATATGTTTCATAACTTTACATTAAACGATGAATGAGAAAAACTATACGTGGCCCACTTAGATTTATTTATTTATTTTTTAAATATAACTAAAGTATAAAGTGGTCTTTGGTTAGTAGAGGAAAGGGGAAAAATTGGTAGTGGTCCTATATGGACCGTATCATAATTAAAATATGTAATATTGACATGGCCCTTTTTTTTCTTTTTTTTTACTCAAAAACAGAAAAAAAAAAAAAGAAAAAGAAAAAGAAAAAGAAAGGAACCAATGTATCGGTATGACTTTATTTTTTTTGGAAAATGTATCGGTATGACTTCCTATCCAAAAAGAAGAGTAACCATATTTTATTTGTGTCTTCTTTAATTGGTATGAATTTTAAATTTAATTTTTTTGAGGAAAAAAATAAAATAAAAGGAAAAACACATTTTTCTATTGCTGGAAATACAGAGATCTGAAAAAACAAAATCTCTCGGGCACTCTGCCACCAGAACTGGTGAACTTGCCGTATCTTGAAAGAATGTAAGTACTAGTCAATAGCAAATCATTAACCTATCTGTGTTTTTGTGGTTTTCATCTCTTATTTATAATTTATGGCATCTCCTTATACAGTAACCTGGGCCTTAACTACCTCAACGGCACAATCCCTCAACAATGGGGCTCCTTCACAAGGCTTCTCAACATGTACTCTCTCTCTCTCTCTCTCTCTGTCCCTGTGTGTATATGTGTGTGTGTGTTTTTTTGTGACTTTCATATTGTTATTCATGGCTTCTCCTGTATCGCAGTTCTCTTGCTGGAAACCGGTTGACCGGTTCCATTCCCAAAGAGCTTGGAAATATCTCCACTCTCAAAAATTTGTGAGTTCTCACTCTGTTTCTATACAATGTATGATGCCCCCTTATTGATATTGAATTAGTTGAGTGAGTGTAGTGTGGATGTGTGATAATTCTCATGTCGGGGCAAATTTTGCCAAATAATATTCTTTTGATAATAATGATTTTAAATTGGTACTGTTTTGAAATCATTTGGGTATTTAGCAAAACCCAATTTTGAAGTGTTGAAAAACACAATTGCTTAAAATTCAGTCAAGTAAGCTGAAATCGTGTTTTGAAAACATGATTTTATATTAGAGGCTAAGATTCTCAAATAACTCCAAAACAGTACCAATTTAAATAAATAATATTTAAAAAGTATTGTTTTACAAAATTTCTTCCCATTTCAGGCATATACTAACCTAGCAATTTTAAGGTGTAGCGCAAATGTGGCCAACATTTTTCCTTGTATTGTTACACAATGTTTTGTTATAAAGGAATTCCAATTTGTTATCAACAGGACCCTTGAGTTCAATATGCTTTCTGGAAGTCTTCCTAAAGAGCTTGGGAACATAATCAATATAGAAAGGCTGTAAGACCCTTCATTTGAATTACTATATTTTAAAAACTTATTGCATTATACTTTATTTTTTTCTTTTGGTTGGCCTCCCTCCCTGTAGTAAGAATGTAAGATGTAAAAATGTCATTATGATCAAGCAAAATTGATTTACATTAATTGATTTTTACTTGTATAAGTGTATTGAAGCATATCTTTTTTAGCTTATTGGCTTTTCTAAATTGGTATTGTTATTGTCATAGACACTTTACTTCAAACTATTTTACTGGGGAGGTACCTGAAACGTTTGCAGGGCTAACGACAATGAAAGACTTGTAAGTTTCAAGATCTTGTAAAAAAAAAAAACTATCTTGAAGATTTTATGCATCTATTTTACCTTATAAATTCACATATTGCTCCTCCCCCCAATAATGCAGTCGGATTGGTGACAATAATTTTTCTGGAAAGATACCTGATTTTATTCAGAATTGGACAAATCTCGAAAAACTGTGAGAATTGACTGTTTTCTTTTTAATTTTTTTTAAAGAAAAGAATTGAACTTGATGTATTATTTACTTATCAAATCAAAATTTCTTAACAACAGGGTGATTCAAGGAAGTGGTTTGAATGGGCCGATTCCTCTCCACATTGCTTTTTTGGAAAACTTAAGTGACTTGTCAGTGTGGCTTTATAAATCTGTAGCTATTTATTGTTTTATAGGCAACTGCATTTTATTTTATTTTAACTTTTTACTCCTATTCAAATTTTGATATCTAGGAGAATTAGTGACTTAAGAGGACCTGAAGCAAATTTTCCGCCACTTCATAATATGACAAAGCTGAGAACTCTGTGAGTTAGATGCTTCAATTAAGAGTATGAATTTATTATTGTTATTATTTTGCAACTCAAAATATTTGGTTCTGTTGCAGGATACTAAGGAGTTGCAATATTACTGGGCAACTACCTGATTACCTTGGGAATATAACTGCGCTGAAAACCTTGTCAGTATATAATTCTTTTTTACTTAATTGTTTGCTGTACATTTTTTTCCTACTATTTTAAGGGTCATGTAAGATAGGCTAAATCAAATTATTGACTCTGCATTTTGGCTGTCTGATGGTAGCAATTATCCAAAAGGCAGGTTACATGCATGTGTGCACGTGTGCACGCACGCTTGCAGACAGTTTTAAGTTTTAACTACCGACCATGGATATACATGAATGTATGGTAGCATAAGTACAAGACATCTATATATATGCTGATGGACTATAAATCCAAATGTCTTTCTCCTTTTTATTCCTTCTCAGAAAAGAGTACTATTTTTTTAGGAGAATAAGGAAAAGGTGAATCTGGTGATTAACCAGTCTGAGGTCATGAAAATGAAGAGAAAGGCTTCTATGGTAAAATCATATCAGGAACCCACGAGAAGTGACGTCCTTGAGAATGGAAATAAAATTTTTCTTTAACTTAGTGAAGAAAAAGAAAAAGAGTTGTATCTTAAAACTTTTGAGATTCCTGTACACCTGGAGCATTACCATATAAGCAAATGATATCTGAATGCACATTTGGAACACAAGCTCACTGTTTTCTGTTTGTGTTTATCTAAGTCATGTGCATGTGTTGTGTCTCATTCCATCTCAAATGAATTAGATGCTTGATTCAAGTATGTTTACTCAATAGTTATTGTTGGTACATATTTTGTGAAGTGATATGCATGAGTAGGAAAATGACAAATTTGAATAGCCATTTTGGCTCAAAGTTACCACTGCACATAAATCAAGTTCATTTTTATTTTCAGCTTCATTGAAAGAAAAAAGAAGAAGAATTTTTTGTTCTCATTTATTTAAAATCCAAATCATGCTCAAGTCTACAGTAGGATTTTTTCCCCCCAACTTGCTTAAAAAAAAATAATTTTAAAAAGAGATAATTTTTTATGTTAATTTATTTAATAACCAAATCAAGTACAAGTTTCCAATAAATACTTGTTTATAAGATAGTTATGTTAAATAAATAGTCTTTTAGTGTGTGTATTTTTTATTTTATTTATTTATATTTTTTCTTATGTTTCTTTCTATTGCAAACTTCAATATTATATTTGCATAATACAATTTTTCGAGTAAATGATTTTGATTTTTTTTTGTTTTTTCTTTTTGGGAGAGTTTTCTGTTTCACTAAAATTTGATTATATAAGTTCTCTTGCAGAGACCTCAGTTTTAACAACCTAACTGGAGGAATTCCAAGAAGCTTTGATGGTCTTCTAACAGGGATCGATTTCATGTAAGCATTTTGACTTTAGATGTAGATTTCCTTGCACCGAAGTAAAGGAAGCTGTCTAAGAAATTGTGTGAAAATGTTTGATTTTGTTCCATCCTGAACATACCAAGTAGCCACTATATCAATTTGATTAATTGTACAAATCCAAAATTTTGGCCTTAAAACATCTCGAGTAAGATAAACAAATCAAGTAGTGATAACCTTTTTTGCATTAAATTAAAATGCAATATGAATTTTGGGCCTAAAGTTGGCTCGTGTGTGCCTAATCCAACAATAGGCTTTGAGGATAGAGTTATCAAAAAGCCTTTAGAGTAAAATCTGGCCATCCATAAAATGATTACTGAAGTTAAATGTAGACCATTCTTAGGGTTCAAGTGATAGTCCAGTAGAGATGGCATCCTTTATGGTGCCTCATGTCCGTGGTTCAAACCTCCCTCCCCCTTCCCCACTATCATCTACGTATATATATGTATATAAAATGAAATAAAAAAATTAAATGTAGACCCTTCTTTATTGTCTTCTGAGTCACAATTCCTCTGTCATATGGTGGATGTAATTGATAGTCCTACTTCTATTGGCTAGAGGTGGGGGACCTTTTTTATTTTTCCTCCAATTCACCACTGATAATATATATTGTAAAATCATGAGAATGTGTACATGTGTGTGTGTTTGTATTTCAAGTTAGCCATTTCACTGAACTCAAAATTTGTGTCACTGGCAAGTCATACCAATGTGCTGTGTAACTATATAAGTTGTTCTGAATCTTGTAGATTGAATTTGTTTAGGTATCTAACTGGAAACTTGCTAAGTGGACCAGTGCCTGGTAAAATGCTAAACAAAGACAGAACGTAAGCTTTTCTTCCAAATTAATGTGAAGGAGTTTGTATCATATGCATTAATAAATTTAAATTCATGCATTACTTGTTCCCCTTTACTTTGCTAACTCCTGTGGAGAATGTCTTGTATAATGTAGGCAATCTAGGTTTAACTGTATTCTCAACATCTATTGATAACCACTGGTATTAAGTAGTTATTTGCATGTTTGGATATAATATCTTCCATCTGATTTGTTGTGGATGGTTATATATAAAGGAACTTTTTTTGCAATGAATATTGTTTCTTTAAAGGTTAATTTACAAAACCATCTTACATAGTTAATCAATTGCAGCATAAACGAGTGCATCAAAATATATTAAATTGTGGAGTCATAGGAAACATGTTGCCTATACACTTCCCTAGCATTTTGCAGAACTCATAAAAGTATTCTGGGGATTCCAAAAGTCTCTAAATGTTTCCTACTATCCATAGTCTTCAGCTATTGTATATTCATTCAAAAAAAAAAAAAAAAGAAAAAGGAATCATTTATTCGATAAAATTTTAATCACTTAATCGCTTCAGGAGCATCAAAAGCCTAATCTTCTGCTTCTACGTGATCTTTTCCTTTGCACTGATGCACATAAATTGTCCTATTCATTGCAATCCCTCACCTATGCATACATCAATTATCCTATCCCTTGCAATCCGCCCATGCATCATCCAAGAATCAAATGTGATGAGCCGTATCACGAAGCTCCAGCTATCATATTATATCTCCTTTTTAATTTCAAACTTTAAATTTTAGTATCTTTGTATAGTCCGTAGTTTAACATAAAGGAAAGAGTCTCCTTATTTTAGGTTAGCTCTTATGATCTTGATATTTGCATATGGGGTTGGTTATTTACATTATCAAAAACACAAAGGTATATTGGGCTTAGGTAATGTAATGGTAAGCATCTTTCCCATATAAGAGGGGTTGAGCTTATGTGTGGGAGTTTGGATGAAAGCTTTATCTCCTAAAATATGTAGGATTGAGTTTCACTGAATTAAAAATGAAATATTATTACCCCTTCCATATATGTTATCAACTATCCTGTGTAAAATAAAAGTTTATTATTCATGCTTCATTCTGTTAGGTAATGAATTATATCATAATTTTTATGTGCAGTGATCTTTCGTATAACAACTTTCCCAATGGAAGCTTTATTTGTGATCACCAAAGCTCGTAAGAATGCTTTTGTTTGTGTGTGAGTGTGATCTTTTATTTACTAGCTAAGCTTTGGACTTGGTGATATATTATGTAGGAACTTGTTTACAACCTCTTCAAAGGGGAGTGACAGGTAATTTTTTTTTTTTTTTAATTTCACCTTTCAAAGCATGCATTACAAAGGTTTTTTGATATTAATTTTCCGGTATATTCTCTTGATTCATTTTTTTATTTTATTTTATTTTATAATCTTCAATGTAATATTGTCTTGAGTCATGTAACATATATTTAATCACAATGTAATATTGCTGACTTGCTTTGGTACCTGGATTGCCTTATCAGTGGAAATATTTCGTGTCTGAGAAGCTCTTCTTGTCCAAAAAGTAAGTTCTTGTTTGGGCTATTATAAAATTGATTTAGAATAAAATTATTCAAGATTTACCTATCAAAAAATTAAAAAAAAAAATCTTCAAGATTGTTATGCTCGTGATTGCTTTGGTTCAGATCTGTACCAGTTCCTCTAGTATATCCTGAAGGGTTTTCTCTCACGCTTGTAACCATACTGAATAATGAATCTGTTTTAAGAGATCCTACTTTACATCTATGTTTTAAAATTCTTCTATGCTACACAATTTTGTGGTTGCTAAATCATTTTACAGTTTTAAGTCTTTCTTACAGACTTGCAGTCTTTAATGTGACTAGGCACTAACCATGTTTTAATTTTTTTTGTTTGGAATTGAGGGCCCCTCCCTTGCTTGTGGCCCCCAAGATTGGAAATTTATTGTAAATGCTTTCAAATTTATGAATCTTTCTCATCTAATTTATGTCGTACTAAACATTTTTATTTTTAATAAATCTTCCAAATTTTGTCCTTCTGAAGTCTGCAGAATAATGCTAATGCACTGGGATTGAACTTTTGCTGTTAGGATCCATTTATAGCCTTTATGTAGTTATCTGGCTATCTTATCTAACAGTGGCATAAGTCTCATTGGATATAGTAACACATGAGGGCACCCCCCTAATAGTACTAAACACAAGAATGAGCAGTGTCCTTGAATGACCATCTCATTTGGCTTGATTCTGCACGAAATGAAACTCTGTCTCATCACACACTCCTCCCCCAAACCGCACCCGCCCCCCCCAAAACAAAAAAAAGGGAAAAATAATATTTTCCTTATATAATTTGCATTAATATTAATTTAAATATGTTTAAAATGTTCAGCTGTTACTAATCCATTTTTTCTATTTCCCCAGTTGTCTACTACCTCCAGATAAATTGTGGCGGACCAGAAGTAACTATAGATGGAAATACTATGTATGATGACGATAGAGAGCCAGGTGGAGCTTCAAAATTCTTTAAGAGAGGAAATTGGGCATTTAGCAGCACTGGTCACTTCATAGATGATGGCATACCAAAGGACAATTATATTTTGGAAAATTCCTCCAAACTCACTATGGCTAATCCTGAACTATACAGGACTGCACGCCTTTCTCCTCTGTCTCTTACTTATTATGCTTTTTGTTTGGGAGCTGGAACTTACAAAATAAACCTCCATTTTGCGGAGATAAAGTTCACCAATGATAATACATATAGCAGCTTGGGAAGGCGTGTATTTGATATTTATATTCAGGTATTTAATGACATTAAGCTCTGACCTTCATCAACCAAAGTTCTTATGTTTATAGCTTGTTACTAGCTGGTCACTAACATGTTTAGAATATTGAAGGGAGAGCTAGTGGAGAAGGATTTCAATATTGCAGATGAAGCTGGTGGAGTTGGCATGGAAGTCATAAAACCTTATCCTGCAGTTGTGAATAATAACACCTTAGAGATCCGTTTTTATTGGGCTGGGAAGGGTACAACTGGCATCCCTGGAGGAGGAGTCTATGGTCCTCTTATTTCGGCAATTTCTGTTCATCCTTGTAGGTTTAGACCTTGCATTAGCTTCTTGTAATCAATTTTGGATGCTTAGAAATAGACCATGTATTAACTTGCAAATCCATGTTTATCTTCATTCTACAAATTCAACATTGTCAAGAAATTCTTTTAGGGTAATGCCCTAGGATCTACAATCTACTCATTTATTTAACTATGTGACTAAAGTCTTTTGGGTTTTGGCTTTTCAATCAGGAATTTTTTTTTTTGGGTCTAATTTTATTAGTTTGATATATAAGAACCTAGAATGTGTCTAAAGTCTTACACTATTTCTGTGATGATTAATGCATTCCTTCATTAGTATGTGGGTACAAATGCTACAGAATTCAGATGGAGTGGATTTTATTTTTATTTTGTTTCTTAAAATCTCTACTGGATTCAGGACAAATTAAACTGATAATTGTCCTTGTGTTTTGAAAAACAGTCCTGTTCATTTATATTTAGAACTTGAGAAAAGAGCGAGTCTTGATTATTTCTTCATTGAAGTGGTTGTAATGGGTTTGATGGTTTTTTGTGTTCCTGTATGCATTACATAGTTGGCTGGATAATGATTTTACCCCCTTTCTGAGGCATCTAATATTATATCTTTTGAACTATTTCTTTAAATAGACTCTACAAATGGCAGCGGTGTATCAGTAAGAGTAGTAGTTGGAATAGTGGCTGTAGGAGCATTTGTTCTATTTCTGGTTCTGGGTATCCTCTGGTGGAAAGGCTGTCTAGGACAGAAGAGCAGAATGGGACAAGGTATTTAGTATTGTAAATGCATATTGGTCTGTTCCTAAGGAAAACTTATATGTTCAGTGAATTGGATTTTGCATTGGAGCTTTTTGCATGAGTATATATATGCCCCTGATACGCGTGCTTCTAGAATGACTTTAACTATTCAAAACATAATAAAAGATATTAAATATTTACCATTTTATGCTGTTAGAAAACATCATTTTGCCTGAATGCCTGGTGTAGGAATTGACTGCATATGGGTGTTTTAGAATTTATGATTTATTACATCTGCTCATATGTTTTGGAAAAACCTTAAAGAAGTGTAAAAATTTTCAATTTTCCTAGATATAATTCATATGTGAATTTGATTCTTCTACAGATCTAAAGGGTTTAGACTTGCAAACTGGTTTGTTTACCTTGAGGCAAATCAGAGCTGCAACTAACAACTTTGATGCTTCCAATAAAGTTGGAGAAGGTGGTTTTGGTTCTGTTTATAAGGTATTTAACACTAAATTTAACATTGATATATTGTATTTGAACTTTCATTATTGAGTTTTGACTCCACACACACACACACACACACACACACACACAAAATTTCCTTATCCTTGTTGCAGTTTCTTCCTTCTTATGTTAAGACGTTGAAAATTACATTCTCACAGGGCCTCTTGTCAGATGGTACAACAATTGCAGTAAAGCAGCTTTCTTCCAAATCAAAACAAGGAAATCGCGAGTTTGTGAATGAGATAGGCATGATTTCTGCTCTTCAACACCCTCATCTTGTTAAGCTCTATGGATGTTGTATTGAAGGAAATCAACTATTACTAGTATATGAGTACATGGAAAACAATAGCCTTGCTAGAGCTTTGTTTGGTAAAAATTTACTTCGTACACTTGATGTTTTTGGTATTTGTAACATGCTCTAAGTAAGATAATGTATATATGTATAATTGATTTTCTATTAAATTTGATAAATTAAAGGCTCAGAAGAATGCCAGTTGAAGTTGGATTGGACGACAAGACATAAGATCTGTGTTGGGATAGCAAGAGGTTTGACTTATCTTCATGAAGAGTCAAGATTGAAGATTGTTCATAGAGACATCAAGGCTACTAATGTTCTGCTTGATAAATATCTTAATCCTAAGATATCTGACTTTGGTTTGGCCAAGCTTGATGAAGAAGATAATACACACATAAGCACCCGCATCGCTGGAACTTAGTGAGTTACTGCCTTTGTTAATTTCTCTTTTATGAATATTATAAAAAAGTGCTAATAATAAAATTTTATTTATACAAGGGAAATATAGGTGTTTTTTCTTGTAAGAAAATATCATAAGGATAATGGTTATGTGACATTAGGAGGACAACAACAGCAACAACAAGTACAACCAATTTTTAATCTCAAAATATTAGGGTTGGCTATAGATCCTCAATAGAGTAGTTAGAGTTGGCTAGATGCATTCTTTTTACTATCATATTCATTGTTACCTCCTTAATTGACATGTGTATTTTTACTAATTCTACTAATTTTATTTTAGGTCTTCCTCTACATTTTTCCATTCTCTTGACTTGAATCAATTCTCTCTTTGTCATTGGTGCATTAATCACTTTCCTTTCTACACGATCAAAATTTTTTAAGATATTCTTCCTCATCTTTTCATTAATAGGAAAAATCCTATCTTTTCTTATATTTGCACTTATTTATATTAACACCCTCATTTTAGTTATGCTAATTTTACGAACATGTTGCTTCTCAAAACTCAAAATTTGTACCTAAAAAAAAATCACCATTCAATACCATAGAGCATAACTACTCTTACAAAAAATTTTCCTTTAACTATTCTACTACACAATGCTCCTTATGCCCTTCTCTACTTCATCCACAATGCGTTCGCATTCTCTTCATTCTTTTCATCTTTATGAAATTATTGGAAACTGATTCTAAAGACATACCTATTCTTTAATAAGAATGAGATACACAGTGATCATATTATGTGTCTCTTGTATAATAAATTCATACCTTCTTCAATATCAACTAAACCCACATAAACTGTACATGTAGCTGAAGCATGGATATGTTGATTATACGTTTATTGATGTGGTCTCTTTTATGCTACCATGACCATATAATAATCACTTTTGTAAATCTGATTATATAATAGGTGCACCATTTATGTGGTTAAAGTGTAGACTACTGTTGTCATGTATCATGTTCATTGTTATAATCAAAATGAGATACACAATGATCAAATTATATGGGTGAAAATACCATTTTAGTCCCTACATTTTTGACTCATTGTTAATTTGGACCATATATTTTGGTAGCAGTCAATTTAGTCTTTGTTATTTTCAACTTGTAGTCAATTTAATCTATGTTATTTTCAATTTATAGTCATTATGGGTCCAAATTTGGGTTTTTTTTTAGTTGTTGAGTTGATATGTGTGTCTACTAGAGTTGGAGATTGGTAAATTTGATCTGTGTTTTTGTATTTGGTTACCAAGAAAGTTCAAGAAAATGCAAGAAAAGTGATGATTTGACTATACGGAATAAATTGACATGTTGAAAATAACAGGGACTAAGGCTGTGTTTGGTTCTATGTAAAATGTTTTCCAAGTGTAAAATATTTTCAAGTGAAAATATTTTTCGGAAAAGAAAATATTTTCAGATGTTTGATAGTATTTTAAAAAAAACTTCGAAAAATATTTTTTAGTGTTTGGTTGTGTTCTTGAAAATACTATGGAAAACACATTTTCTACTTGTTGCTCACATTTTCTTAGCTTCCAAACAAATATATTATATCATTTCTCATTCCACAAACACAAAAGAAACAAAACCCCAAAAAAAAATTCATTAAATCCGGTCAAAAAAATCATCAAATCCGGTGCAATCGGCATGGTGCTACGATTGACGAGACCAGTGCGATCTTTGCTTGATCGGCGCGAGAGAAGAAGGAAGAGAGAGAGGCGTGATCGAGATCGCGCGATCGCGAAGGCGGCGCAATTGAGATAGCGCGATCGCAAAGGCAGCGCCAGTGCTGGGGTGCGATCAACGTCAGCGCGTTTGGGGTTGGGTCACTCTATCTACTCTCTCTTCTCTCTCTCTCTCTCTCTCTCTCTTTGTGCGTCTGTGAGCTCGAAAATGATTTGAAGGTAAAATAGAACCTGAAAATATTTTCCAGGCCAAAGGCCTCTTTTTAAAATCAAAGGAAATTATTTTTAGGAAAACTCTATTTTCCATGCGCAACCAAACACACGGAAAGATGTAAAACGATTTCCTGAAACCGTTTGAAGCCAAAACAAATACAGCCTAAATTGACTTTGACCAAACTATAGGGACCAAATTGTCAATAACCCCCAAATGTAGAGACCAAAATGGAATTTTCACCTCTATATGTGTCTTGTGTCATAAATTCATACCTTTTTTTTATTATCAATTATACCCACACAAACTCTAAATGTAACAGGAGAGTGGATATATAAGTGTTCAAGCTAAACTTAGATACAATATCTTAGATATGGTTCCTTAAGTAACCCTCCTAATATTCAGCCATCTGTCTACTTAACCAAAACGCTATGTGGCATTAACACCATCCATTTCTTTCTTCTTTTTTGTTTTCCCTTGTATGTGTTAACACCATATGCACAAAAACACGAGAAATCCTAGAACCCCAATTTCTCTGACTTCTCAATTATCACCCTCAATCGCTGACTTCTAAGTTTGTGAAGAAATTAAGCTCTGCTTGCTTCTTTCTCTCTATCTTTCACAAAAACTGGTCCAAGACACGAATAATCACCCAATATAAAAGGTACACTTGAGAAGTTCAATTTGACCACATGGAAAGGAGGTAACGAAAGTGCCCACATCTACTGCTTTAAGAGTCCAACATAGCTAAACTAAAAAAAAAAAGAAAAGAATAGATAAAGAAATCATGTGCCCAAACCCAGAACAAGCATTGCAGGCATTGAACTTACATCGTAGAGCCAATAACCAATTAAAAAAATTTATATTTTATAGGGAATTATTTTAATGGGAAGGAGTTAAGTTTTTCTCACGGAATGGGTTTTTTGGTTCTCTTGGGGAAACAAAAGTTGGATGGTGTTTTCATTGTTTAGTGTTTTGGTTCAGATATTGTATTTAAGTTTTTCCCTGATTCTTCTATGTCCTACACACAACAAACACAACATTTGAAGTTTATAATCTCATAAATGTCTGCATCATCACATATTAATCATTTTGGTATAGTTGATTATAGTTGTTGTTTACTGTGAAAGTATTTTAGGGTTTGATGAGTTAACCCTAACACATAAAATATTATTTATATACAAAGTACATGATATTACTGTTTTGCTCTTATTACTCATAACACTCCCCCTCAAGCTGGAGAGTATATATCATACAATCCTAACTTGTTACATAATAAACCCAAACGAGTCTTACATAAGGCTTTAGTAAACATATCAGCAATTTGGACTCTTGTAGAAACATATGGAGTAGCAATTACACCATCTTCTACTTTCTCCCGAGTAATATGACAATCTATTTCAATATGCTTGGTTCACTCATGGAACACAAGATTGGAGGCAATTTGGATTGCTGCTCGATTATCACTATGCATAGTCATAGGCAGCTTCACAACGAATCTTAATTCCTCACAATGCATAGTCATAGGTAGCTTCACAACGAATCTTAATTCCTCAAGTAAATGCTTCATCCATATAAGCTCACATGATGTGTGTGCCATGGCTCTATACTCAGCTTCTGCACTAGACCTAGCAACAATAGTTTGTTTCTTACTTCTCCAAGTAATTAGATTTCCTCCTAGAAAAGTGCAATACCCAGTAGTAGATTTTCTATCTGACGGTAATCCAGCCCAATCAGCATCAGTGTAGGCTTCTACCTGTAGGTGACCATTAGCTTTATACAAAAGACCTCGGCCTGGATGTGCTTTAAGATACCTCACAATTCGAATAACTGCCTCCTAATGTGGAAGGCGAGGATCTTTCATAAACTGGCTCAAAACACTAATTGCAAATGATATATTTGGGCAAGTAATTGTGAGATAATTTCGTTTACCAACCAAACGACGATATCTCTCATGATTAGATAACAGCTCCCTCTGATTTTCATGCAATTTGACATTAGGATCCATAGGAGTCTCTACTAGTTTAGATCCTAACAAGCCAGTTTCTTCCAAAATATCCAACACATATTTCCACTGTGATAAACTGATGCCTTCTTTAGATCGTGCTACCTCAATACCCAAGAAATAACGAAGTTTACCTAGATCCTTAGTTCGAAAGGAGTTTTGAAGGTATCTTTTCAAATCATCAATACCCTGCTTGTCATCTCCAGTTATTATAATATCATCAACATATACTATCAACAAAATCTTTCCTCTATTAGAGGTATGAGAAAACACAAAGTGATTAGAGTGGCAATGTCACAATCCAAACTTTAACACTACTTCACTGAATCTACCAAACCAAGCTCCGGGAGATTGTTTAAGACCATAAATGGCCTTATGCAACCTACACACATTTTCAGACTCCCCCTGAGCAACAAACCCAGATGGTTGCTCTATATACACCTCTTCCTTCAAATTGCCATTCAAGAAGGCATTTTTAACATCTAACTGAAATAATGGCCAACCCAAATTAGCAGGTAAGGAGATCAAAATCTGGATAGAAGAAATTTTAGCAACATGTGAGAATGTCTTGGCATAGTCAATACCGTATGTTTGGGTATACCCTTTGGCAACTAAGCGAGCCTTCAAACGCTCAATAGAACCATCAGGCAAATACTTCACAATATACACCCAATGACAACCAACAATAGTTTTCCCTAGAGGACGAGTAACTAAAGACCAAGTGCATTTTCAGACAGGGTAGACATTTTTGCCTCCATAGCAGATTTCCAATTAGAGATGGACATAGCTTCCTAGATAGACTTAGGAACAATAGTAGAATTCAAAGATGTGGTAAAGGCATGAAGAGATGGAGACAAGTGACCATACGAGACAAATTGAAAGATAGGGTAAGAGGTACAAGAACGCTTACCTTTGCGCAAAGCAATTGGAAGAGAGGCAGGATCAAGAGTCGAATCACTAGGCGGGGTAGAAGTCTCTGTTGGAGGTTTATGCCAACGACAATATACCTGGAGTGGTTTTTAAGGAGATTCAATAGGAGACACAGGTGGTAGGAGAGGAAGACAAGGAAGGGAACTGTCACTAGCAACCGAAGGAGAGAAATAGGACTTAGATTTATCAAATGTGACATCAGCACTAATGAAACGACGCCGAAGAGTAGGTGAGCAATATCGGTATCCTTTTTGAGTACGAGAATACCCAAGAAAAACACATTTAATGGATCTAGGATCAAGTTTGTCAATCCCTGGACCTAAAATATGAACATAGCACACATAACCAAAGATCTTAGGAGGTAGATGAAACAAAGGTGCATCAGGAGAGAGCATAGTATAGGGGATATGACGACCAAGAACAGTGGAAGACATACGAATAATTAGGTGACAGGCAGTGCGAACAGCATCACTCCAATATGATTTGGGAACATGCATATGAAACTTTAAGGCACGAGTGACCTCTAACAAATGACGCATTTTGCGTTTAGCAACATCATTTTGTTGTGGAGTATGGGGGTATGAAGATTGGTGAATTATATCATGATCATCAAAAAATTGAGACAAAGATGTATGAAAATATTTACGAGCATTATCAAACTGAAAAATACGAAGCGAAGCATTAAACTAAGTCTTCATTTCCATATAAAATGATTTGAAAATTGAGTACAATTCAGTCCGTTCTTTCATAAGATAAAGATATGTGACTCTAGCATAATCATCAACAAAAATGACAAAATATCTAAATCCCAACAATGAGGGAGTGTTTATTGGACCCCAAATAGCAAAATGAACTAAATGAAAAGGATTACTAACACGACTCTTATGCCTAGAGGCAAAAGGCACCCTATGGTGTTTACCCAACTGACATGCTTCACATTGTAAAGACTCAATTTGACGACACAACGGAACTAATGACTTCAAATTCTTGAGAGATGGATGACCAAGGCGACAATGATGCTGAAGAGGCAAGACAGACAAATGAGAAGCCAATAAACGGGAAGAATCACATCGATCCAATTAATAAAGTCCACCGGCTTCATGCCCTCCACCAATAATCTTCCCCGTCTTGAGATCCTAAAAGATACAATGAGTGGATAAAAAAATGGTAGCACAATTCAAAATTTTAGTAAGCTTACTAATTGATAAAAGGTTAAAAAGAAAATTAGGAATATATAAGACAGAAGAGAGAGAAAGATTAGGACTGAGATTGGCAGTGCCCAAACCTGAAACTGTAGTGGTTGAGTCATTTGCCAATGTAACATTGGGAAGACTACTATATTGCTCAAGGTCAAAGAGTAAACTTGAGGTACCTGGTCCTGAGTGGCAAGACAAGCAGCGGAAGT
Source organism: Castanopsis chinensis (assembly GCA_032878915.1). Lineage (NCBI taxonomy): Eukaryota > Viridiplantae > Streptophyta > Magnoliopsida > Fagales > Fagaceae > Castanopsis > Castanopsis chinensis. Next base: position 259,898 of record JAVQMG010000111.1, on the reverse strand, counting down.
ATCTTGTTGAGCCAAAGTAGCAGTAGAACCAAACCCAATAGAGTTGGAATGCAGAGACAAGAGGCGATTGTACTCTTTCTCAGGAATAGAGACTACTCTGGATGTTGGTGGAAGTGACTGTGAAGGCGGTTTTTGAACTTGAAAACTAGCTTGGTGAGCCGAGGGTTTACCATATAACTCTCGACAAAAGTCTACTGTATGATTTTCACCATGACAATAAGTGCACTTACGAAGACCACGTCCTTTACCACGATCCCCTTGTTCATTACCACGGACCCTTTGGTCACGACCTCCACGGCCTCAACCCCCACGACCTCGACCTCGACCTCGACCTCCACGACCACCTCTATTTCTTCCCGTATAAGTGGTAAAGGCAGATTTACCACCAGAAGGTAATGCATCAGTATTGGAGGAAGAGAAAGGGTTAGTACTTGAATAAGATAATGTGGCTTGTCAAAGTCTACCAAACACTTCACTCAATGAAGGAAGGTCTGGACTAGCTAAAATTTGTGATCTTATTGGATTCAAACTTTTATGCAATTCAGAGAGGAAGCGAGCAATATGCATAGAATCTTGTTGTTTCTTCATAATTTTAACATCAGAGGAGATAGGTTGATAAATATTGAGTTCTTCATATACACCCTTAAACTTGTTATGATAGTCTTCCAAAGACATATCACTCAAACTCAAGGAGAAATAATTTTGATGAAAATCATAAATCTGCTTCAAATTGTTAACACCAGAGTAAAGTTCCTTGGTTTTTTCCCAAACAAGTTTAGCAGTTGGTAAGAAAACCAAACTACAACTGATCTTAGACTCCATGCTATTCCACAAACAACTCCTAATTTGTGCATCTTTGGCTCTCCATTCAGCAAATTTAGGGTTTGTGGGTGTAGGAGGTTCCTTAATCACGTAGTCAAATTTCTTTCTGCCAAGAAGAAAGCCTTCAACTGCCTGTGCCCACTAAACATAATTACTACCATTTAGACGAATGCAGGTAATTGATAATATATCAGGAGATAAGAAATAATTAGGGGGCTGGGCACTGTCTTTGGACTCTATAATAGCAATCTAAAGAACAAACTAACACTAAAGAAATATGTTGAACTGAATTAAAACAAACTCCAACCAACAACCAATGTACTTCAACCGATCAGCCACGCCAACAGCAACTCATCTATCAAAGAATCAACACCAAACTATTCCAAAAACAAGGCAACAACAAATCCATACCAACACCAAAAAAGAAATGCCCAATCCACTACTAAACATCAACCTAAGGTTGCCTGAATAGATAATCAGAGAACGTATTGAAGAAGGGAAGAAAAAAAAAGATCAGACCATGGTTGAAACCCTTAATTGAAAACTTCGGCGGCGGCGGCGCTAGGGTGTAGGAGCGGCGGTGCGAGGACCGGCGAGTAAGCTAGGATGGGTCGCCAAAGGAGGGCGAGTAAAACCCTGCCTCTCTTGTGGTCAGGCGACGTCGATTTGGTGTCGCAAGACCGGAGAGAGGGTCATCGGCACTGGACAACTCCTTCAGCCACTAAATCGATATCGTCAGAGGTCTCTATTGGGGTCGTCGGAGCTAGCGAGTCAGGTTATGGTTGCCGGCGACAACAATACCGTTAGGTGGTGGTCGGAGGGTTAACGGCAGCGGCAGGTTGGTCGCTCTAATACCATGTTTACTTTGAGAGTGTTTTAGGGTTTGATGAGTCAACCCTAACACATAAAATATTATTTATATATTAAGTACATGATATTACTGTTTTGCCCCTAGTACTTATAACAATAGTCATCAACCATCAACGTACTGTGTGCTTGCCAAAAACCTAAAGTAATAAGCATAGGGGATCTGTGATCAAACACCGAGGTCACGTTTGGAATAGAAGATACATAGAGAGTCAGAGAGTTCTAAGTGTCATAGCTTATGACGCTATAGTGGTGTGCCTTGAATTTTATAACATGTTGACTTGTTGTAAGGAGGTGTTTAGGGATCCCATATTAGTTCAGTTTAAGTTTGCTTATGGATTTATGTATTCGTTAGACTTCTCCACCTACTAGCTTAATCCTTTTGGTATATTGGAGATGGAAAGCATGTGGTCTGCCAAAAGGGTAAGTGGGATGTTCATGACCTGGGTCTCCCCAGCCGGTATCTGGTCAGGTGGAAACAAGGTTTCACCGTTGAGAGCTGCCCTATAAAATTAAGGAAGGTGGTGGTGGTGGTTTACTTGAAACTGACCTCATTTGAGTTTTTTGTAAGGTCTAAAGTTGGGGTTATTAGCACACAAAGAGAAGAAATTGTGCATCGGTAATAATTATGGAATTGGAAAAATCCATTGGTTTTGTGAGGATTTAGAGTTGAGATTTGTCATCCTCAAATCCTAACTTAAAATCCAATTGGAAATTTTAAATTCTTGCACCAGAATTTGTAAATATTGAACCCAAATGATGGCTATGATTGGCACACCCAAACACACGGTATCTTTCTCAACTTGCCCCTCTCTCCCTAGAAAATGCAAGTATTCATTTTCTTGCATAAAAAATGGTCCATTGATGCGGACAGTCAATAAGAGTTGGTCTAGTTTTGATGCGGGGCCTTCTTGCCACATTTCATTGGTTACTTTAATTATTACTGAGTCTTTGAAGTTTTTTAGTTAGAAAGTTGTTGGTTTAGTTTTAATTAAAAGTATGGTAGGATAAGGGCAACTTGGTAATTTCTAGATTTTCTGGAACGTGTTGTCATTGGCTGTTGGAAATGCCCATGAGTCTTATTTTGTATTTTAAGTCCTTTTCCTATTAGGTTTAGAAGTTCTTAAGTATTCTTTGTTATTAATAATCCTAGTCTTTATAGAATTAGGTTATTTAGGAGTCCTATTCCTTCTAGAAAAGGTTTTAACAAGAGCTTATATTAAGGTTTTATTGTAGTCAATAATATTCATAATGAAATTGATTCTAATATATTTCCTGCAACTTATTTTAAGCTTTGAGAGTGTGATTGCCTTTTCCCTACTTAGGTGTGATTGGCTTAGCGTTTACCTTTCTTTAAATCTTGTTTTATTCACAGTTTTAATACCAAACATCCATCAACATCAATCCTAATTCAAGAACCTTTCAAAATCTCATCAAGAAATCCAATTTAGTGTTGAAATCCAATTTAGTGTTGAATTCCAAAAAATCCTACATCATGAATGCAAATTGTCTTTCATTCTGCCTCATGCTATTTAATTTTGTTCTAGTTGTTTTCTTACAAATTCCCTTTAGATTGCCTCATATGTATGAAAAAATTCCATTTAGATTGTTTTCTTAGCGTGCTAGAGTAGTAACAATTAAACTTATGAAAGTCATATAGGTCACATTTTTGGGTTACTTATCAGCTTAACTTTTCTTTATACCAAAATGATATGGACAATGCCCTGTACATGAATATGGATAAGGCTGAATTTATGTTGTATGTTGTGGTCAACAAGTAAACACTCAAGCCAGTCTAAGAAATCCCACATTATCATGTATCATTATAGCCAAAAACAATCTAAAAGAAAATCCTTCATTTCTTTTTGCATAATCTTGAGACTTATATAAGAATTTGTTCTATTGCTAGTTTGCTACTACATCAACAAAACCAACAGCATGCTGCTATCAATGTCAAGTTTCAACATCTCATTATAATCTTTATCTAGGAAATTTTAATTTAATATTTGTAAAGGTTGCACCTCTAGAGGTGGCTGGACTATGGCTTATGGCACCATGAGTTTGGTCCATGTAAGTTTTGTTGGCTGTTAGGAACCTGGAAATACTTGTAATATAGTATAGGATATACTTGTAATATAGTATAGCTGATTGAAGAGCATTGGGAGTGAGTGTAACTGATGTGATGATTAGTGAGCTGTGAGTGTAGTTAGTGTGACAGTAGTGTTAGAGTAGTGGGTTGTAATTGGTTAGTTGGTTTGTGATTGGTTAGTTAGTGGTTAGTTGGCGGGTGAACTTGAGCTTTGTATAAAGATGAGAAATGTTATGGGAAAGGACATGAATGGAATTACTTGAATCCTTTAGTACAATTCTGTCTCTCTATCCCTCTCTAATTTCTTTGCTAGAGGTAGTTACCCTCGAAGTAACTCTCACTTTCCCAATTCTGCTTTCCCTGTTCCTTTCTCTTTCCTTCTTTTTTCTGATTTGCCAAACACCTAACAATTGGTATCAGAGCCTGCTTTCCTGTAACCATGACCGAAACCAGATCTTCTTTCTACATCAACGAATCTTTATCTCTCCTTAAAACTACCACTGATTACCATGCCCATTCGTTACAAGAGATTAATCAACAACTTGATGCCAATACTCAACAATTGAACGCCAATACCCAGCAATTGAACATCAATACTCAGCAATTGAACGCCCTCAACTTAGCTTTGTAGAAACTCACTGAGGCAGAAGAACAGAGGCAACAAGTTGCATCCTTGAAGTCTTCATCTCAGACTTAGAGCTCTCCAGGTCCACATGCTATGTCTTTGCCCTTGTCCAATTTGTCAAGAAGTGTGAAACTTGATTTTCCGAGATTCAAAGGAGATGATCCTGCTTCATGGCTGTACAAGGCCAATCAGTATTTTAATTTGTATCAAACACCTTTGTGTGAGAGGTTGTTAATGGCTTCTTTTCATATGGATGGGGATGCCCTAATTTGGTTTCAAGATAGTGACGAGAATGGGCTATTTATGACTTGGGAAGGGTTTGTAGAAGCTTTATTGACACGATTTGGGAGCACTGCATATGAAGACCCTATGGAATCCCTCACAAGATTGAAGCAAACAAGTAGTGTGGTGGTTTACAAAGGACAATTCGAGGCTTTGTCTAATAGGATCAGAGGTTTGTTAGATAGCCACAAGCTGAGTTGTTTCTTGAGTGGACTTAAAGATGAAGTGTGTTTACAAGTGAAGATGCCCAAACCCAAGAATCTCAATGAAGCCTTTGGATTGGCTAAGATCCAAGAAGAATACTTGAACAGCAACCGCAGAAACTAGAGGTCTACAATTGTTGATTACACCAAGCCTTCCATTTTGGGCCCAAAGCCTAAGGCAAAGTTTGATTCCAAATACAAACTTCCTTTACAAAGATTATCTCTTGCTCAGATGGAGGAACGAAGGAAGAAGGGGCTGTTCTTCAACTGTGATGAGAAATTCCATCCAGGACACCACTGTAAGTTAGCCAAACTTTTCTTGCTAGAAGGTTTGTGTCCTTTTCAAGAGTCCAACTCTAGTGTTCAACTAGTAGAATGTGATGAGTCTGAGGCTTCTTTATTGCCAGTGAATGATGATAATTCTGTAGAAAATAAAATTGATGTTGAAAGGGATGTTGTTGAGATTACATTATATGCTTTGTGGGGTAGTCCTTCACCTGGTACCATGAGGGTTAAAGAAAAATTAATGGTCACTGGGTTACAATTTTAGTGGATACAGCTAGCAGCACACAACTTCCTGGATACTACTATTTTGCCTATTCTGAAACTCTCATTAGATTCTACCTTAACATTTGAGGTGAAAGTTGCCAATGGTGCTACCATTAGGACTCATGGTGTTTGTGCTAATGTTAGAGTTTTAGAGCAAGGGCATGCTTTTGCAGTGGATCTCAATGTTTTGCCTTTAGGGGATTGTGAATTGGTTTTAGGCACTCAGTGGCTTAGAACTCTTAGCATGATACAATGGGACTTTGGGGCTATGTTTATGAGGTTTCAACACATGGATACCACAGTGACTTTGGAGGGTTTACACCCTACTGATCACTCTTTGCAAGCGGGTATTCAATTCTTTAGGCAACATGTGAGGAAAGGCATCTTGTTGCAAATTGTGTCATTGGGGTCTGCTACTTCATCTGCCCAGACTTGTGATCCAGCTATTGAGCAGCTGTTATCTCAGTTTGCTTTGGTTTTTGCTACTCCAACTGGGCTACCTCCTAGTAGGGGACATGAGCATCAGATTATATTAAAGGATGGGACTAGTCCCATTTGTCAAAGACCCTATAGATATCCTCATTTTCAGAAGGCCGAGATTGAAAAGATTGTTGCTGAATTGCTAGAGGTGGGATCAATCAGACCAAGTCAGAGTCCATTTTCTTCTCCAATTCTGTTGTGAGGAAGGCAGATGGATCTTGGCGAATGTGTGTGGATTATAGGACTTTGAATCCAGCTACTGTCAAGGACAAATTCCCTATTCCTGTGGTGGATGAACTACTTGATGAGCTGGCTGGTTCCATCATATTTTCTAAGTTGGATTTAAGGTCTAGCTATAAACCTTGGACTGTAGTGAGTATGGATTTTGTGGTGGGATTACCTAGGTCTCAAAGATTGGATGTTGTCATGGTGGTGGTTGATCGATTAACCAAGTATGTTCATTTTATAGGCTTGTCTCATCCTTATTCAGCTGCTAAGGTAGCTGCTTTATTTGCTCAGCATGTCTTAAAGTTGCATGGCATGCCCACCTCAATTGTATCTGATAGAGGCTGTGTTCATTGCCAAGTTTTGGGCTGAGCTGTTTAGACTTCAAGGTGTTCAGCTTGCTATGTCATCTGCCTACCATCCTCAATCTGATGGGCAGACTGAGGTGGTTAATAAAAGTTTGGAGCATTATTTGAGGTCATTCTCTACTGACAGACCTACTGAATGGGCTGAATGGTTGTTTTTAGCTGAGTTTTGGTTCATCACAAATTACCATACATCTACTAAGTTGACCCCTTATGAGGCTTTGTATCGTTTTAGTCCACCTAAACTTACTGATTATGTTCCTGGTACTACTCAGGTTGCAGCCGTGGATTCTAGTTTGCAGTCTAGACAATAGATTCTAGCTTTGTTGAAACAAAATTTGGTGTAAGCTCAAGCTAGGATGAAGCAGCAAAGTGATCTCCATAGGATTGAGAGAGTTTTCCAAGTGGGAGGTTGGGTTTATCTTCGATTACAGCCTTACAAGCAACATTCTATTGCTGCTAGAGGATTTATTACGCTGTCGCCCAGATTTTTTGGTCCATATAAAATTTTAGAGAGGATTGGAGAGGTTGCTTATAGATTGGACCTTCCTTTAAGTTCAGCTATACACCCTGTGTTCCATGTATCATGCTTGAAGGCCAAATTGGGTAGTCACAATGTTTCTATTTCTGTGCTGCCTTCAGTTAGCTCTCAAGGCATCCTAACTCCTGAGCCTGCAGCTGTACTTCAGACCAGATCTCTTCAGCTTCGAAGGACAGTTACTCAGTTGCTCATCCAATGGCAAGGTGGTTCAGTTGAAGATGCTACTTGGGAGGATCTCTTTCGTCTACAGCAACAGTATCCCCATCTTGTGGGTAAGCTGTTCTAATGGGGGGAAGTATGTTAGGAACCTGGAAATACTTGTAATATAGTATAGGATATACTTGTAATATAGTATAGCTGATTGAATAGCATTGGGAGTGAGTTTAACTGATGTGATGATTAGTGAGCTGTGAGTGTAGTTAGTGTGACAGTAGTGTTAGAGCAGTGGGTTGTAATTGGTTAGTTAGTTGGTTTGTGATTGGTTAGTTAGTGGTTAGTTGGCGGGTGAACTTGAGCTTTGTATAAAGATGAGAAATGTTATGGGAAAGGACATAAATGGAATTACTTGAATTCTTTAGTGCAATTCTGTCTCTCTATCCCTCTCTAATTTCTCTGTTGGAGGTAGTTACCCTCGTAGTAACTCTCACTTTCACAATTCTGCTTTCTCTTTTCCTTTCTCTGTTTCTTATTCTTTCCTTCTTTTTTCTGATTTGCCGAACACCTAACATTGGCTTTTAAAAGCATTTCTTCTTGATCTTCAACCTGATTAGACCATTTTCACAGTAGCCGATTTTGTTGACTTTTTCTTTTTTTTATCATATTTGTGGGTCCCATTTACTGTTCACGGGACCCACAAATTTCACTTTTCAGAAAATTTTTTATTAAAAATGGGTCCCACAGTACTATTCACATATTTAAAAATTATTTTGCTACAATGTTTTCAGTTTTCAATTTTCAGCAAAACGCTCTATCCAAATGGACCCTAAATGACATCAAACTCACAAGAATTTTGATTTTTTGAATGAAGGTATTAAGGAAACACATCTAGAATAGAAGATATTCAGGGAAACTATTTATTAATTAGAGAAGAAAACGAGAGAAAAATCAAGGGAATTTTTACACTCAGTTTGGTTTGAAGGAAATGGGTGAGGAAACAAAAGGGGGGAAAAAAACAAATGTTTATAGGAAAATTTTAATATTGAGCTTAATGCAAGGAAAATGTTTTGAGTATCCTTCAATTCAACTTTGTTGAATATTGCTATAATAAGCATTCATCTACCTATTAAAAAAAAGGGTAAAACATTGAAATATGCTTGGTGGAAAAGTTGTGCATAATTTTGTGTTATTGCAGTGGATATATGGCACCTGAGTATGCAATGCGGGGTTATTTGACTGACAAAGCAGATGTTTATAGTTTTGGGGTTGTTACCTTGGAAATTGTTAGTGGGAGGATCAACACTAGTCGCCGACCAAAGGAGGAACCTTTTAATCTTCTTGAGTGGGTAAGTTTGATCTTTTTTTTTTTTTGGACACAGGTAAGTTTGATCTTTTACTCTTTTCATTTTATTGCTTTTTATTGTTCTTGTTTAATTTTTATTTGGGCTCTTTATGTTTTTGGGAAAACACAAGTTAGGGGGTATTTTATATATATACACGCAAGTTAAGGTCATTTTGATTTATTCAAATATGTTTAAAATTTTGGATTTGAAACCCTACTATTAGATATTGGTTAAATTCAAGCTCGTCTGCCTATATTCATTTTTGAGACGGCTGTTAAATGTTACTCAAGTTCAAAAAGACAAAATTTTAATGCACCAAAACTATGTCATTTTGTCTAGGTCAAGAAAAAAGTCCATACCCAATTTTATTTATCTATTTTTTCTTGCTAAGAGAGCCTTGTAGCTCTACAAGCAGCTCTTAAGTGTTTTTAACCAAGACACTTATAGCATGGTTTTAAAAAAAGACCAGACCAGTTGATTCAACCAATTCAATAGTGAACCGGTGCTAATACCAGTCGAGATATTCACAAAAATTGGTAATGCATAAAAAGTCCGCTCAAAACCAGAGAACCGGTGATTTAACTGTCCTGAATTGGCAACCGAGATGATTGAACTGGTTTTGAGTGAAGAGAGATTTTTCAGATCTAATTAGATATTTGGTTGACGATTTGAATGGTTGAAGTGGTTAAGGAGAATGCAAAGAATAGGAGAAGATGGATCTTGGATCTAAATGAACAATAACTGTAGACAATTTCGCAGGAAAGGAATGTCAAAACTTGGATTTGAAGTTTGCGATGTGAATGGTACACTTGCTAGTATTATTCTTTGCAACTTATTTGTTAGATTCTAGACTTCAAACGTTTGATGGGTCTATAAAATATTATTATTGTGTGGCTCTTTTATTATTATTATTTTCATCATTTGTACTGCTTTCTTTCAACTTACAAGTTACAACACACAATACAAGTTATAATAATAATAATAACAACAACAATAATAATAATAATGATGATGATGATGATGATGATGATGGTGATGGTTAATTCCATTAACTTATTCTAATATTTGGGTTAATATTAACTAGGACCAAAACATTTCAAAACTAATTAATTTGGTCTATAAACTTAACTTAGTACCTAAACACCGTTAGGCTTGTTAGTAATTTATTCTCTTCTCTCGTACGGATCAAATTGGATTAGGAACCAAATTGGTCAGTTTTGAAATGTTTTGACCTATTTGGCATTAGCCCAAACCTGAGAGTAGGTTATTAGAATTTACCCCTAAAATATAATAATAAAAAAGAAAAAGAAAATACAAACTATTTGGTTCTTCTCCCATCTGATATATTATTATCCCATAATTGTGCCAATAATTTTATTGTTTTGTGTTTTCTTTTGGTTCAAATACTCCTAAAAGGTCTTTTATTTTTAGATTTTCTTTGTTAAAACATTTAGAACATATTATTGCTTCCATTTTTTTGGTATAATAAGATGGAGAAATGTCAAAAATTATTTTAATTATCTAAAATATTTTCTAGTTAATATTATTAGTTATTATAAATGTATAATTTATTTGTTTAATTTAATAATTATTTATGACATTACCAGTTCGACTATCGGTTCAACTTTTGTTGGACTAGAGAATTGGGAACTAGTCCCCTTTTTAGTTTTTCCTCTGTTCTAGTTTTTAAAATTATTGTTTAGTTCAAATCCCCTCTAGCTCTTAATTTGGGTTAACTGAGTTGAGGTGACATCACTGATCATGATGACCACAATTACCACTTAGCCAATCAAACCACCAAATCTCAAAATTCCCAAGTCTCTACATGATCAATCCAAATCTCTTTGCACTCCCTAAACTAAGAGCCTTGAAGTCGAATTCAAAAAACACATAAGCCTTTAGCTATTTGAATTTCACTCTATTTAGATGCCTAGAAACATTAGGATTTGAATTCTTTTCTTTTATTTTTTATTTTTTTAGTTTTTATGTATTTTTTTTTTAAATATAAAACTTTTTTGTTAGACTATTTAATTTATGTGAAATAATTAAAATGACATGTCATGATTTTTTTGGACTAATTAGCACATGTGACAAGCATGAGTGGTATTTAATGGCTACATTATCAGCGAGCATGGATGAAAGGGCTTATGTCAAAATACGAAATAACATTAAAGGTTCAAATCTAAATTTTTAAATATTATGGGGCAAACTCTAAATGATCCCATACTCTTAAGGGCACAATCTAAAATTTTGATGGTCACATTTTCATTTAAGGCTTATTCCATATTGATAAAAAGTTTTATAATCAACGTTAAGAAATTTAACTCTTTATTTTATTCCCTTATGCCTAAATTCTTCTTTCTTATTTATATACTGGCTAGGCATATGTTAATGTCTTTATTCCCAATATGGGCGTAGATTGTTGACTAGTAGCAAATTTAGATGTGTCTTTATCAAGAGCCTTATAACTCAATTGATATCTCTTTGTGTTTCCAATAGAAATATTTAGGATTTAATCTTCACCCCGTTATAATTCTTCGTTTTTATGTTCTTGTTTCTAGGCACACCTTTTGAAAGACGAAGGGAATATAATTAAGCTAGTTGATCCAAGGTTGGGCTCAGACTATAACAAAGAAGAGGTGATGGTCATGATCCATGTGGCTCTCCTATGCACTAATGTTTCTTCAGCGGCTAGACCCACCATGTCTTCAGTTGTGAGCATGCTCGAAGGCAACATTATTGTTCCGGATTTGGTTTCAGATATGAGTTTATTACATCATGAAATGAAAGCGGAGGAACTGCAAGAGTATTATCAAATCAATGAGGAAATCAATATGAGTGAGAGCACGAGGCAAACAATGTCAATGGACAGCCCGTGGACTGCTACTTCTTCATCTGCTGCTGATCTCTACCCAATCAATCCAGAATCTGGACTATTGGAAAATAGATTTTAGAGAATCTTAAAGGTTTCTCATCATTTCTTAATGTTACAAATGATTGATGCCTAACTATTTTAAGAACCATGAAGTTGAAATCATAGAACTTTATGTTTTTTTTTTTTTTTTTTTTCAAAACTCAGAGAGGAGAGCGAGACACAATATTGATAGATGGTGGAATTCTCTTGCAAGATGAGGATGATAATAAAAACTAGCCTCCTTACACGAGAAAAGTGCATGTTCAGAGGCTTTTGCCTCTTTTTTTACATGATTTTGCATTTAAGAATTTGGAAGAAGTTATTGTTTTGATAAAAAGAGAAAAATGTTTTGACGATTTTAACCTTATCCCCACATGGTCGAGAGGCTATAACAGGGAGGTGTTTGACAAGAGCTTTACTAAACAAGGTTCCACATTAGCTACAGCCCTATATTTATTTCCTTAATGTTCTGCCTTACCCAATTGTTGTTAGACCATGTGTGATGCTCCAAGTTGATTAAATATTAATTGAGTGTGTGTTGTGTGAGTGTGTTTTGAGTCCTACATCAGGCATATGTTGGGTTAATCTAGGTTTTATTAACAACTAAAATGAGTCTCTACCATTGATACTGGAATTGTAAAGGAATACCCAAACTAAATAACGTCTTGCATCCCAAATATCAAATAAGATATTCTCTTACCTGATTCAAGAGTTGGATTTTGAATATGCAATTGATTATCCATCCAACCTCCCATTGGTTTTAAAATTGTCAATCTAACATTTCATAACTTGAAGTTTCAAGCTCCATTCCTTTGGTTTCAAGGTCCACTCTTCTAGTAACAAAAGTCTAAAGGCTTTGCTAGGAAAGGATTAAATTTTGCTCCAAGTCAATTTAAGAAAATGTGCAACATTGTAGCAAGAACAAGGTTTATTATTTATAGAAAATTCCCACAAGTCAGTAAACTCTAGACAAATTTAAGGTCTTAAAAAATTTTTAATACCAACTCAATTAAAATTTGATTCTAAAAAAATGACATACAAAACAACCAAAAATCTGAAATCATAAAACACAAATCTCCAATTTTTACCCACTTACCGCTCGGTGTTTGTCTTGACTCTAAGTCTAACTTCAGCATCTACGCACTACATAGTTGCTCAATGATGGTATGTTGGCTCTCTCTCACTGTTGCTTTTATTTTTCTTTGTATAAAACTTAGACGGTGAAACAGATGCATAATTTGAGCTTGGTGGTGGACTGGCATAAACCAAGTCAAAGTGTCAGTAGCAAGTGACTATTGTGTGTGTGGTCATTGATTAATCTCATTGAGTTGGGGAGCAACGTGTTAGGCTATAATTTTTTTTTTTTTAATAATTGTAGTTTTAAGGAAATATAAACTTGCTAAAGTAGTGGCATTAACCAATTTTGAGTGTTGTGTTAATAAAGTAGTGTTAATTTGGGGCCTCCAGCCTTTGTGAAATTAATTAGTTGTATTAATAAATTAATTAGTGCCAAGCAACTAAGGTGAGTGAGTGAAATATATTTATTATTATTTATTATTGTGAAATTGGGGAACTTAATGGACATAATGTAAGTAAAAATTGTATTTAATTTTTTTATCTTTTATATATACAGAACATCGTAACGTTATGAATACTATAAATTTTAGTAAATAAATATTACAAGTTGATGTGTTATCAATGTTGGATATTTTTATAATATATATATGGGTCATTCTACTGTACCCCCTCTTTTTTTAGGGGGTATGGTACCCACTTGAATTTTAGCCATTAGATTTATTTGTTTTTAATCTGGACCGTTTATATAATTTTAATAGGATATCAGGTACCGGTCAGTCAGGTTAACATATAAAACCAAAAAGTAAAAAAAAAAAATACTATCCTTCTTCTCTCTCGCATCGCGTCTGATCTGAAGCAGGTTCTTCTCTTTCGCTGTCTCTTCTTTCTGACCTTCATCGCTGATATTCTTGGGTAAATTACTGAATCTATTTGTTGGCATTCTGTTTGGATCTTTGGATTTGGATTTGAGGGGCTTAATCGAAATCCTTTGTTTGGATATATGGATTTGGATTTGATCCAAATCCATTCAGGATTTGAGGCATCTCACGTTCTTCTTCAAGGAAACGCTCTCTTCTACGTTCTGAAACTGAAGCCACCATCGTTCCAAGGGTTTGTCTCTCAATTCATCTTGTCCTCTTAAACTTCTCTATTTTTCTCTTCCATCAATTGTAAATCTGAATCACAAAATATTGATAGGATTGTTTAGATTTATCTATGCCTCTGTGGGTTCCGTTTGATTTGTTTGTGAGTTTTGTTTAATTTGCTTCTTATTTTTTGTGGGCTTGTATCTACTGGTAAGGATGGGAACTGGGTTCGTTTAGTTTTGTTAAGAAATTGTTGAAATGCAAAGTGTTTGATGAAATGCTTCTATGAGCTGGAATTTCTAGGAGATACTCGTATGAGTCAGTGATACAAATTTTAAAAGTTGTAGCTATAAATATATTAAAAGTACAGACTTTAACATCTTTTTTTTCTTTCTTTTATTAAAAGTTGTAGCTATGATATCTATGCTTGGTTATTTTTCAACTACAGGTTTAAACTTTTGCTATAATATCTTGAATGAACTATATCTAAGTGTGTTAATACCCATTGAGAACTCTATCTGCATGGTTTCTTTGTCTGGAGATTTATGAGCTAAAACATGCAGGGCATGCGAAAGAACATTGTTATTGGCTCTCACGTTTGGGTTGGAGATCCAGAATTAGTTTGGATTGATGGACAAATGATAAATGTAAATGAAGATCCAGAAATATTCTGTTTAATTATTTCTTTTTTAGTGATAGTTTTATTAGCTACTAACAACATTTGATGGTTGTTCTAACACACTTGGACACACAAAACAGCTTTCAATCTATGTGGTACTTGAAACATGGCTGACAGAAACATGGGTCCTTCTTATAGGTTTTTGCAGAATTGTGATAGCATTTAAATATAGGTCTAGACAAGGGCGTTAGGCCTATTGTGTTGTCAGCTGATTCGGTGGCTGCATTTTTTGAAGCATATTAGATGCATGGATAAATTTTAGATAGGTTTTCCATTTAGAGTCACAGTATGGTAATATGCTCTATGATGGACCTTAATTCTGCCATGGCTATAAAGAGGGATATGCTGGTATGGAAGAGCTGTATTTGTGGCACTGTTTTGACTCCTACCTCTAGAAGTATTTGTGCTTGAGAATCATACAATCATGACTTGAAGTCACAGTTTCCAATTGGAAGCTGTGTGCAATTTACCATTTAGTTAATTGAATTAGATCTCTATTGTTTATTAGTCTTATTTATGTTTCTAATCTTAATAATCAGGTACACCGGAGTTCATGGCACCAGAATTATACGAAGAGGAATATAATGAACTTGTTGACATATACTCCTTTGGCATGTGTTTGTTAGAGATGCTTACTTCTGAGTATCCTTACAATGAGTGCTCCAATCCAGCTCAGATATATAAGAAAGTTACCTCGGTAATCAAGCTATTCTCTTCAATCCAGCCCTGATATATAATGTCACGCACTAATTACACTATTTACAATTTTAAATGACATAATATTTAAATATATTTTTATTTAATTTTTACCATGAAATTGTTCAATTCCTACACTATTGCATAAAAATTAAGAGAGCTCAAAACATAAATGTATTAGTTTTCAATGTTATAAATATTTAATATCTTTATTCTTTAATAACCCAAATACCCTTGCTAAGTTTCACATTTTGGCTTGGTGACGTACTAGGGAAAGCTGCCTGATGTATTCTACCGAATTGAAGACATGGAGGCTCAGAGATTTGTGGGAAAATGCTTAGAGACCGTGTCAAAAAGATTGCCAGCCCGAGAGCTTTTGTTGGACCCATTTCTAACTTCTGAAGAAGGTGGATTGTTGCCCATCACACGTATCCAAAGTCCCAGATCAAGAACAGTGGTGGGTTTGCCACCTTTGGTTTCTGATCCAATTAGGCGCACTGATATGACCATCACTGGGACCTTGGACCCTGAAGATGATTCCATTTTCCTCAAAATGCAAATTTCTGACGAGGACGGTATGCTAAAAGTTAAAAACCTCTCTTATATTTGCTTAAATTTTAATGATAAATCTAGAGGCACAAGAATTTCACCTCTCTCTCTGTGTTATAGTGGGTCAAAGTGAAGTGAATTATGAGAATATATGTGAAATTTTTAATGAATTTCTATGGTGCATGGCTCTAAATCTAATAACACAAAATTCTTCACAACTTTTTTTTACAATCTTTGACATAACCTAATAGTAAAAGTAATGTTATTCTAATTACAATTTACCACTTTAATAAATTGCTATATATATGAAGAAATTTGTATTCCTAATATTTCTCTAAATTTAAAAAGTATATGGTGTTGTTTTGGATTTATTTATCTGCTTATTTACTTATTTGAGGAGAAGTGTCTAAAAGAAGGAGATTTTAGAAATAATGTACATAAGCAAACAAACTAAACAAATAAGCAAACCAAATGCAAATTGATAATGGACATGATACTATAAGAGTAAGTATGTGACGTAAACCATTATTCCTTGACATTTGTGTTAATATGATATATCACGTTTCAATTATTATTGTTATTGATTTTTCTAATTTAGGCACTCTCGTTTGACAAATTTTGGGTTATCTAATTTTAAAATAAATTAGTTGCCATTGTCCTTTTCCAAACTGAGAGCATTTCTATGTAATACAGGCCATGCTAGGAACATATACTTTTCATTCAATGTTGTACACAACACTGCAATTGACGTAGCAATTGAGATGGTCAGAGAATTCGAAATCAGCGACTGGGAACCATTGGAGATAGCTGAGATGATTGAGGATGAGATATCCTCTTTGGTCCCAACTTGGAAGGATTGGGGAGGCACAACCCAGTCTCACAATCAGCACAGCTTTAGCTATAAAGAAGAAGAAGAAGACAATGATAGTACCCACCATCCTTTCTATTCATCCTCTTCTTGCTCTTCCTCTCAAGCATGTCTCCCAGCTTTTACCTCTTCCTACAAGACCCATAATTGTGGGAACAATGTAGCCTCTGGCCATGATTGGCTTCAAGGTATACATTTTAGTTCTTTTGGTATTGTTTACTCCAGTCTTTTTTTAATGTTTATGATTAATTCTACTGTAATTACAAGTTTGTTTGTGATTAATTCTACCGTGATTACAAGTTTTACTTAAATTTTCAAAATTTTAAAAGCATAACAAGAAAGTAATTTAAATTTTTTTTTAGTGATGTTGAGGAAAAGGTTGGTAGTTGTTTTAGTATTTTCCATTTTTTTAAGGAAAAGTATTTGACTCTAAACATGTTTGGAGTCTTGTACTCTAACCATCAATAGGAAAATGATAGTAGTCTTTGTCGTGTACAATGTACATGAGCCTTACTTTATCATTTTTTTAGTTTGTTGTTGTCTTGGTGTCAATCTCATTTATTACTACATTAGTTTTGTTAGTTTTTACAATAAATGAAGCATTTTCCTTTCTGAAATGTTTATTAACCAAATGATGCCTTAATAGCTATCTAAATTTGACAACATGGCATTGAAATGCAGAAGATTTGTTTATCAATGACGATGCAAGTTCTCAGAGCTCTTTGAACTCCTTCAAATACTCAAATTTGAGTTACTACTCGGCCAATGAAGATGATTATGATTCGAGTATTAGTAGAGTAGGTGAACCCACATGCAATGCAAAGGCTCCCACATGTACAAGATTCTGTCCTACAGATATGATGAGTGCAAATCATTTC
Organism: Castanopsis chinensis; assembly: GCA_032878915.1. Classification (NCBI taxonomy): domain Eukaryota; kingdom Viridiplantae; phylum Streptophyta; class Magnoliopsida; order Fagales; family Fagaceae; genus Castanopsis; species Castanopsis chinensis. The sequence goes on along the minus strand of JAVQMG010000111.1, from coordinate 242,605 downwards.
AAACAGTACTGCGAGTTGCAGTTTGATTATAAGAGAAACTATGGCTCAAAGCTCCCACAGAAGCTAACTAGGAATCGTTCACTTGTGGATGCACGTAGCGAGTTGTTGCGCAGGTCTGTAACGGAGGAAATAAACAAGAGGAGATTGTTCAAAACTGTGGGAGCTGTTGAGAACATTGGATTTCAGGACCCAGGCAAGCTTTAAGGCAAGGTGTTTATAAGTGGTTTTTATGGGTATAAAGCTAGGCCCTCCAAAGATATGTATGGTGAAGTTTGAGACTCCCGCTAATACTTAAGTTGCTGCTATTTTCATGAATATATACATTATGAATTCAAGCTAAGAGGGAAAAGTTTTAGAACCACCTCTGTAAGCTAACATCTGGGAATGATCACTAAAAAAAAAAACAAGAGGGAGTAAAGTTACTTCCCAATCATCTCTCCCAGATTCCTTACAGAGTGAGACTTTTGACCACTGAATACGACCTGTGTAAGCTGGCATAGGTTGTTTATGCTATTAATCATGTGTGGATTCAAAGCAATGCTCTGGGTGCATAACATGATCCTTCGAGTCTGCAGCGTCTTGTAGCTATTTTGATGTTGTTGTAATGCTTGTATTTATGAGTTATCGAACTGATTAAACTATCTTTGTAAGGTGTTGAATGAAATTTACTCATTCATATGTACATAAATAAACTATCTTTGTAAGGTTTTGCACAATGTGAGGATGGAACTGTCAAATGTGAGGATAGAACTGTCAAATGTGAAAAAAAAGTAAGGAACCACCAAATGTAAGAAAAAAACTGTCACATGTGTTGTTGGAACTACACAATGTGAGGATAGAACCGTCAAATGTGAGAAAAAAAAAGTAAGGGAACCACCAAATGTGAGAAAATAACTGTCAAATGTGATGTTGGAATTACACAATGTGAGGATGAAACCGTTAAATGTGAGAAAAAAATAAGAGAACCACCAAATGTGAGAAAAGAACTGTTACATGTGATATTGAAACTACACAATGTGAGGATGAAACCATCAAATGTGAGAAAAAAATAATAGAACTACCAAATGTAACAAAAGAACTGTCAAATGTGATGTTGGAACTGCACAATGTGATGATGGAACTGTCAAATGTGAGAAAAAAAGTAAGGGAACCACTAAATATGACAAAAAAAAACTAACACGTGTGATGCTAGAACTGCACAATGTGAGGATGAAACCGTTAAATGTGAGAAAAAAATTAGGGAACCACCAAATGTGACAAAAGAACTGACACATGTGATGTTGGAACTGCACAATGTGAGGATGAAACCGTCAAATGTGAGAAAAAGGTAAGGGAACTACTAAATGTGACCAAAAAAGTGACACATGTGATGCTGGAACTGTCAAATGTGAGGATGGAACTGTCAAATGTGAAAAAAAGTAAGGAACCACCAAATGTGAGAAAAAAACTGTCATATGTGTTGTTGGAACTACACAATGTGAGGATAGAACCGTCAAATGTGAGGAAAAAAAAGTAAGGGAACCACCAAATGTGAGAAAATAACTGTCAAATGTGATGTTTGAATTACACAATGTGAGGATGAAACCGTCAAATGTGAGAAAAAAATAAGGGAACTACTAAATGTGACAAAAGAACTGACATGTGTGATATTGGAACTGCACAATGTGAGGATAGAATCGTTAAATGTGAGAAAAGAAAGTAAGGGAACTACCAAATGTGAGAAAAGAACTGTCACATGTGATATTGGAACTGCATAATGTGAAGATAGAACCATCAAGTGTGAGAAAAAAATAAGTGAACCATCAAATGTGAGAAAAGAACTACCACATGTGATATTGGAACTGCACAATGTGAGGATAGAACCATCAAATGTAAGAAAAGAAAGTAAGAGAACCACCAAATGTGAGAAAAGAACTGTCACATGTGATGTTGGAACTGCACAATGTGAGGATAGAACCGTCAAGTGTGAGAAAAAAATAAGGGAACCACCAAATGTGAGAAAAGAACTGTTACATGTGATATTGGAACTGCATAATGTGAGGATGGAACCGTCAAGTGTGAGAAAAAAATAAGGGAACCACCAAATGTGAGAAAAGAACTGTCACATGTGATGTTGGAACTGCACAATGTGAGGATAGAACCGTCAAGTGTGAGAAAAAAAATAAGGGAACCGCCAAATGTGAGAAAAAAATTGTTACATGTGATATTGGAACTGCATAATGTGAGGATAGAACCGTCAAGTGTGAGAAAAAAATAAGGGAACCACCAAATGTGAGAAAAGAACTGTCACATGTGATGTTGGAACTGCACAATGTGAGGATGGAACCTTCAAGTGTGAGAAAAAATTAAGGGAACCACCGAATGTGAGAAAAGAACTGTCACATGTGATGTTAGAACTGCACAATGTGAGGACGGAACCATCAAATGTAAGAAAAAAGTAACCTGATGTAACAGGTTACCTATTAGGTGGGTACCGTACCCCCTTTTTTTTGGGGGGGTACGGTAGAATTACTCTATATATATATATATATATCATATTTATTTTAATACTCATTTATGTGAATTGAGGAAATCAATTATCCCTTAATGTCAGATACATTAATTGCTAATTTTTGAAAATTCAAATATAATTCAAAATTTGAATAGCCAATTTCAATGGTTTTAATTAGGAAATCTCTGAAAATTAATGTGAATTTTAATACCATATATTGTCAGCTTTTAATATACTTTCCTTTATAAAATTTTACTTTAAAACGTTTCTTTTAATATATTTAATAGTAATGCTATAGATAGAAAGTATTAGATATTATACAACTATATATTTATATAATTTACCGTTGATGAGTTATAGCATTATATATTGCTTTCTATTCTTGGTAGCAATTACAGTGTATAGTCAAGATTTCAAAGGAAAGAGATATTTGATATCTAAATGACAGCCACGTTAATTCAGCAAAAAAAAAAAAAATGACAGCCACGTTAGGAGCTGTTATTTTGTTTTTAATGGCACCTTGACACTAAAAGACAAACTTGTATTGTTTATTAACTCACCTCAACGTACAAACTTTGGAAAAAATGAAAAGTTTTGACCGGTTTATATAAAAAGAAAGCTATTGAATCAGACATTGATTTCAATATTTTTATGACCATTTAAAGCCTTAAAGATAGAAACCGGTTTTATTTTTTGGCTAAGGACAAGCAACATGTTTGGTTATATATATATATATATATATATATATATATATGAAAAGAAACAAAAGTTTGATACGCACATTTTTATTTTTGAATTACAAAGCTGCAAACTTTTCAAAAACAATTTCTATTGTCCTAAACACTTACCATCTATACTTCTTTCTACTCACAAAAATATTCTATCTCTTATAATTTTCTGGGAAAAGAAAGTACTATTGAGAGCTTATATCCTACGGGCAGTGTAGGCTCGTAAGAATAATCAGCAAAGGTGGCTGGGCTGTTGTATCCTGGGGACAACGCGCAAAAATTATTTGTCTAACTACATCGGATATACCGTAGACGGCACGATTTGTCTCAAGACAGTGACTTGGTCCACGCCTCATCTCTGCCACCTCATTTTGGTATATCAAATTGTGTAGTTTCAAGGTCCTTTATTTCCAACAATCAATAATAAAACAATAATTATAATATTTATTTACTTTGTGTTGAAATAGAACCAATCACATTTATTACTATATTAGTATATGTTTTTTTAGTACGTTTCAAACATAAACTATTTTACAGACTATTGAGGTAGCAAATTTTTACTAGTTCTAATCCAGGCCCACAACTAACATCACATTTTTACTTACAATAACTATTTGGAAAATGTTAAAGCCACATCAGCAGTTTCTAAAAATGCTATAAAATAGTTTGTCTCTATAGCATTACTTATGTTTTTTTATTTTTTGGTTGAACTGTTACAATAGTATATGTTATGAATCCTATATACTTTTTCTTTAATCCCTCTTTTCCCCCTATATATTCTATTTAATTTCAATAAAATTATAAGATATGGAAATGATGAAATATCTGAAAATATTAAACAAATAATGGAATGTAATATTAGAAACATTAGGTTTTTATAAGATAAAGTATCATGTCTTTATTCATTAAAAAAAAAGTATCACGTCCTTACAAATCAAGAACCTATTAGAATTGTAACGAGATCAACATGATTCAAACAGGATCAAACCTCCTAATTAATTCATTTAAAGATTTTCATCTTTGATTTCATGATCAAAATTTAGTGCACAATAAATCCCAAGTGATTTTGTGATTTAAAAGAATATTGAGTTCTATCTTTTTAGATGATTTCGTTTTAAGGAATTACAAAATGATAATTTTCTTTCCTCTTTTTTGTTAATATTAAATATATGCTAGCTTAGATTTTCATAGGAAAAAAATTGTTTATACCTTAGCCCCCTAGGTTTGAATCTCAATTCCATCCCTGCTATATTTTAATGTGAAAATTCATATGCACACCACGCACATGATATTACTACAAGAAAAAAAAAAATGTTTATTAAAACGAAAAAAATCGTTGCTATAAACTAAGTCATTGCAATAGTTGATGCAAGGTGTTGCAATAAAATTTGAGGTAATAGATTGGGCAACAAAAAATTTCATTGCAATAAACTCTAGATATTTTAATGATACAATGATATCAACTTTGATACAATGATATATATGTTGTTGCGATAAAATATTTACTATTTCGAATATCTTATAGCAATAGACTATTACTTCATGAATTTAGATTGAAAATAATTCGGGTTAATTTTTTGTAATGATATATTTGTTGGAATTAATGATTGTTTCATATTTGTCATTGTAATAGATTGTAAAATAATTGATATCAAGTTATTGCAATGATATATTTGTTTGGGAAAAATCCTAAACCCCTCAATGTCTACGTTTGAATAAAAAATAAATGACTACCAAGTAATAACAATATATATGGAAACAAAAATTTCAGCAAGCACCAATAGAAACACAACCACAAGAACACCAAATTTTACGTAGAAAACCCTCCAGTGTAGAGAGAAAAACCACGAGGCGGCTCCGAAAAATATTTTCTATGAAAATAGAGATTACAACTCTCAAGTTTATGCCAAACTTGAATTCACAATAATTCGATATACAACAAATTAATCTCAAGGAGTAAATACAATTTCACCACAAAACTAGTAGCAAAGATCTTCCTCTAAACACTCAAACACTTTGTGGTAGTAGCACTCAAATCTCCAAGATTACTCCACCAATTTATCTTCTTGTGTGTGTAGCTTGAGCAAAGAAATTAAAATGTCTCCTTTATCTTTTTCACTCTAACATACTCACTGTATTTTCTCTCTATCATGGGCTGCACCTTGCTGAAGCTCTCTGTGTGTTTCTCTCAAACACTAACTGGAACTTCTCCTCACCAAAAATGACCCTTTTTGCTTTAGCTTCTCCCAAGGTCGAATGTCTTCTTTTCTTCTTTTTTTCTTTAGCGTGTCCAACATGTTTGCTCAACTTTGCATTAAACAATGGAAAAGGTTAACCAATGCCTGAGAACTATTTTTAGAAATATTTTATTAAGAGAATGATAAAACAATACATATTGTTGACAGCTTTTTATATTTCCCATGAAAATAGTATCAAAACTTTCCTATTATGATTTATTAACAATTGCCCTAATTAAGGACATTCGTTAACATGACCTTTAAACAAAAAATTGACTTTGGGAGTTTGATAAGTCAAGCTCATTTGAGCTTCGCCCATGCATGTGGGCTAGACCCACACGGTGCTTTGCACCCAACAATATGCGCTTCTTGTTTTTCATTGAAGTAAATAATAAATGGCAAATGTTAATAAACACAGTGCGGTGCTTGTTTAGGTTAAAATTGGATAAATACAAGAAAAAAAGGACACTATAGAAAACTGACCCTATAGCATATAAGGCTAGCAAAAATATTGACATAAAGATGGATGTTAAGGGGCACCATTAACGTAACCGATTATAAAATAATTGATATCAAATTATTACAATGATATATTCATTGCAATAAAATATCACATGTTATTGCAACAATTTTTTGTAATGCAATAAAGTATTAAATCCTTTATTGCGACCAATGATTATAAATTATTGCAACAAATTATTGTTAATACAATAATTTACCACTTTTAAGTTATTATTATAACGATTTTTAACTTGTAGACACAATAATGTTTCTAATACCATTATACTATTTTTGTTGTATTAACATGTTTATAATACCATTATATTATTTTTGTTGTATTAACACTTGATGTAATTGACTTATTTTAGTGCAGTGTGTGATACTTTGAGGGACAAGAACTCAGAGTGATGAAGTTGAAACATTTACTTTGAAGTCTTTTTGAGTGGAATTCATCATTTCTTTCGTTTTCATAAGCTCCACTATTGTTTATTTTCTTCTTTTCTTTTGTTTTTTTCCTTTTTGTTTTGTGCTTTCTTATCATGCATTTCAAATCGTATACCAGCGTTTTTTTATTGGTTTTTTAATGAAAATGAAAAAAAAAAAAAAAAAAAGGAGCAAAATAAGGTTGAAACAAACGTAATTGTAAACAGGAGAAGCAGTAAGAAGGATAATAGTCGAATGTAGTAGAGACTAGAGAGGTATGGGATGGTTAGTAAATGAACTACAAGAAGAACCAATGGTTTCCCTTTGAATTTCTCTCCCTTCGGAGCACCTACAATAGTAAGAAGAATCTACATGTAAGAGCTGCTACTTCAAAACCTGTGGCAGCTTGTGCCTAAGCTTTACACTTGACAACGTTATTATGATCACTGATGATGCCAAAAATCGTCAGTAAGCTAAATGGTCCTTACGTGCCCTATATAAAACCTACGAAACAAAGAAAAAGAAGACCTTACAGAGAGCACCAGTGTGGTACCGGCCAAATACCCTCCGAAGGTTAAGTTAGAGAGCTTTTTTACAACTCTAGAGTCCCAGAGCTGGAGTAAATTATGAGTATCTTGATTTGTGAGGGTTTTGGGGTTTTTATAGTAGTGTAGAGTCAATTTGATTTCTTGGTGAAGAGGGTATTTCCTTGTATGGTAGATCCTCCTTAATGTGTATTTTGAGGGATCCTTTCCTTCTGTGGATTCTTGTGATTATGGTTAAGCGTAAAGTGCTAGACATTTCCATATTAAGTTCCTTGGAGATTACTTAGGCCACGTAGGCACTACGCGGCTTTGGCAATGGTCCGCGTTGAGTCCATCCACTTCTGTCTATTGTTCAAGGCATGACTCCGTCTATCATTTCTTTGGCTGTTAAGCTGTCCAGACCGTCTCCTTTGGCAACACCGTCTCTTGTCATTAAATTTGTGATGGGGAGCTGTATACCTTGTGATTCATCCCTATCAGCCGCCCCTTCACTTCATGGGTCTATCGCCTAGTATCCCAGACAGACACTTGGGGTGACGGTCTTAATTAGATCTCAAGAGTCGTGTTTTGATTTGACATGGTTAAATGCCGAGGGACACGTAGCGAAGTCTTAGTGGTTGGTTACTTGGATCAAAGCGTCGCTTCGTCTTCTACGCCTTTTTGCCTATATATATGTCGCCTCTCCCCTTCATTTCCACATTTCGCAAAAATTTCCTTATGTTAGAGCGCCATCGTTGTCTGCAGGAATCTGCTAGTCCGTCTCTTTAGCGCGACTGTTCACTACATTACTTCCGTTACTTTTCCACGTCGTCAACTTGTAAGTGCTCTCCTTCCTGTACTCAGTTATTATTATTATTATTTTAAGTGTTATACGCCTGTCGAGTATACAGACCTGTAGAGTCTTAGGAGTTTATTTGTCACTTGTAGGTGTAATAGATGTCTAGTGAAGCGTCAAGTGAACAATTGTGTGTCCGCGAAGGAATGGGCTACAATGAGGTGTACCCGTCCAGTCAAGATGACCCCGACGCCTCTTATTCTGAAGGGGCTCCGTCTGCCAACTCACCTTCAGTGGAGGAGGATGAGGATTCGAGTGGGACGGGTTAGAGAGTGATTTTAGTGGAGACTTGGACGGTGAGGAGTACATTGAAAACGTTGAGTCTCCTGTTAGCTCCATCGTTGGCCCTAATGGTCTTAGGAAGTTTGTTCTTCCCCTTTTGTGGATGGTCAATGATTTCAATTCGACCATTAAGAAAAAGCACTTTAACACCTTACGGGGCAAATATTAGATCCTTGACGACATCCCCATCCCTCTACCCTTTAAGTATGAGAAGTGTTATTACTATGGCGCTAATGACGTCGGGGTGTATGAGCAGATGTTCAAGGCAGGGTTCCGACTGCCTTTGACTGCTCTCCACCATCGCTTACTCTAATATCTAGAACTAGCCGTCACCCAGGTCACTCTTAATGCTTGGAAAATCTTCCTTGGTGCTGAGTTGCTGTATAGGTTTCTAAGAAAAGGGAGATGTCAATTAACCGTGGCGGAGTTTTTTCATTGTTACCGTCCCTCTGAGATCATCAAGTCTAGGGGGATTTACGGCTTTCTTCCAAGGAAACCGTCACTTAGGCTAGTGTACAAGACACTTGATTCTAATAGGAACTAGAAGAATATGAATTTCTTCATTCAGGGAGACAACTGGGCGTGTAACCTTGATGAACGGGAGAACATGGCCCTTGTTGATAGAACTTGGGACATACTACCTTCGTCTGGTAGGCGTTTGCTCAATTTTTGCTCGTTTAGTTATTTTGTTCGTTTTACTCCTTGATCTAACCGTCTCTTCTTATTGTAGCTCAAGACCGTCCAGAGGTCGATCTTGAACAATGGAGCTTTTGGAGAAGATCTTCAGAATTTATTTGGAAGAGAGGACGTGGAAGAAGCCCATCACCTTAGACACACTGAACTATTACTAAGAAGGTCTTAAGCCTACAGCCACTGTATGTCGTTTCGACGCTCAAGTACGCCAACATGAGTCCATCGCCTACTCTTCATCTTCTTCTTTAACCTTTTTTTGTAGTTCTTGTATAACTTTTTCTTTCCATCTTCTTTGGTGCAGAAATGGAGGACAGTAAGAGGAAAAATTTTATCCGTTAGCAAGCCATTGCGCAGGCGAAGAACAAAATAGAAAAGGGCATACCTGTAGGGACGAGCCTATTAAAATATTTCATGAAGAGAAAGACAACGAACAAGGGTGACCATCCTGAAAAAACAGTCTCGGTTGGTAATTACCACAACCGTCAAGGAGACTCCTCTAAGCACCAAGTTGCCTTATGCCCCCCATCACGAGGTTGGGAAAGGCCTGATGACGTCTAAGGGCCCTGTCGCTGAGCAACACCCCCCCTCTCCTCCTCAAAGACCCGCGATATGCACTTGGGCAACTCTCATCCATTATTAAGGACAAGGATTATGAGGTCTTGGGTAACCATGCAACGGAGGCTATGAGGGAAACTGCCATTTTCAGTTTGGTTCAAGTGTGTGACCATCTACTTGTCCTTTCTGTCCTCTTTTCTTCCATCTATTCCTTACCCTTGTATTTTACTTTCAGGGGGCGTTGATGATAAAAGGGGCTAATGGATTGTTGCCTAGCCCGTGAGAAGCTGGTGGACCATCTGAAGGAGGGGGTCGAGACCGTGAAGATGGAGTGTAACTAGCTCAAAGCTTCATGGGAAGTCTAGGTCAAAAAGCTTGACATTACGAGGAAGACCTTGGAGGAGATGAAGAATCAGGTCGAGGCTCTGAAGAAGGTGCTAAAAGACAAGGAGAGGGAGATCTCTTCTTTGAGGGAAAAGGTTCGTCAGGCTAAAGTAGATGAGGAGACGGAGCTCTGCAGCTTCGACGGATTCCTTGTTGAGCTCAGAGGCTGCTATGTCAACAGTTTCAACAAGTGCCTTCATCAGTTCAAGGCTCTTTTTCCTAACCTGGACGTGTCTCGGGTCTCTTTGGACAACGTGGCCCAGACACCAGCTAGATCCGTCAGGTTCGAAGGCACCGACGAGCTTTTTTCTGCAAACCCTACTCCCGATGCTTAGGGTGACGGGGGAGCCGTCCCCCAAGACGTACAAGCCAAATCCGTCAGTTGATGAGGCCAAGGTGGCGGAAAAGGTAGTGGATGAGGAGGCTCATGTTGACTAGCAATAGACTTTTATAGTTTTTTTTTTTTTTTTTAAATGATTTGGAGAACAATGGTTGTTGTAATATTAAAATTGGCCATGAGTTTTTTGGGCTTTTTAAATAATAAGTTTTTTTTACTTCTATTCTATCTGAAAGATGTTGCATTTTTCACAAGTCGGCTTGCATATTTTTTAATCCTGGACTAATCTGTCTGCTTTATAAGCGTGACTTAGTGGATTCTCTGTAGATTTGTGGTCCATTCACTAAGAACTTCCACGTACTTGAGCGTACTTTGGAACACATCCATCCAGTTAAGGACTCTAACAAGTTGCAAGGCGCCCATTGGAGATACTCGTCTAGTCATGGACTATAAATTTTAAGACGTTTCTTGGAATGCACCCATCCACTTATGGACTTGTGTAAATTTCCAGGCATCTCTTGGAACGCACCCATCCACTTATGGACATTCATCCACTTAGAGATTAGTATAGATTTTATGGCGTCTATTGGAATGCACCCATCTACTTATGGACTTGCATAGATTTTGTGGCATCCCTTGGAATGCATCCGTCCACTTATAGACATCCGACCACTTATGGACTTGCATAGATTTTAAAGCATCTTTGAGGATGCGTCCGTCCACTTATGGACATTCGTCCACCTATGGACTTGCATAGATTTTATGGCATCTTTGAGGATGCGTCCATCCACTTATGGACTTGCGTAGATTTTAAAGCATCTTTGAGGATGCGTCCATCCCTCTGGATGCATCCATCCAGTTAAGGACTTAGTCGTAGACATGGCTTTGTAGAGATTCATATACACATGACATATCTAAATAACTCATTTTATTATGATAAATACATGTGTAAGCCAAAAGTTGCTCTTTGAAGAAATAAAAAGCTGCCATTTGGGCTTAAAAAAAAGTAATGTAGATAATTAAAAAAAAAATAGAAAGGAATAAACTAGAAATGAGGAGTGGTTTGTATGCCATTGTCTACTGGTAGTATTTCTTTAGGTGCTCAATCTTCCATGGATGGTGCAACTTTTGTCCGTTAAGTGTCTTCAAGTGATAAGTGCCTTTCCTCTGCCATGAAAGGATTCTGTATGGTCCTTCCCAATTGGATCCTAGCTTTCCTTGAGATAGATCCTTTATGGTACCTGTCACCTTCCTAAGGACGAGGTCTCCTACTTGGAAGTCCTTGTGCCTGACCTTAGAATTGTAGTGCTTGGCCATGAGGTCCTAGTATCGGGCTAACCTTTATTTGGCCGTTGCTTTAACCTCGTCTACTAGGTCCAGTTCTAGGCACATGGCTTTGTCATTTCTACTCTCATCGTGGTTTTCCACCCTGTAGCTTGTGAGTCCGACCTCGGTAGGAATGACGACCTCGCTCTCATACGCTAGCCTAAATGGTGTCTCTCTTGTAAGCGTTCTAACTATTGTTCTGTATGCCCATAGTACACTTGGCAGTTCATCTGGCCATATGCCCTTTGCCCCTTCGAGCCGAGTCTTGATGATTTTAAGCAAGGATCAGCTTGTGACCTCAACTTGTTCGTTGGCCTGAGGGTGGGTGGGTGAGGAGTAATGATTCTTGATCCCCAACTGTAAGCAAAAATCCTTGAATGGCTCATTATCAAATTGCTTTCCATTGTCTGAGACCAATACTCTAAAGATCTCATACTTCTAGATGATGTTTCTCTAGGCGAAGCTTCATATTTTTTTTCGTGATAGTAGCTAGCGCTTCAACCTCCACCCATTTGGTGATGTAATCTATACCGACCACTAGAAATTCCAGCTATCTTACTACCATCGGAAATGGGCCCATGATATCTAAACCCCACTGAGCAAAAAGCCATGGAACTGTCATCGGGGTGAGCTCTTTTGTTGGCTTCCTGATGATATTGTCAAACCTCTGACACTTGTCGCAAGCTTTGACATAGGCTTGGGTGTCATTCTGCACGGTAAGCCAATACTATCCTACTCGAATCAGCTTATGCACTAGTGACTGTGACCCTGAATGGTTCTCGCAGATCCCTTCGTGAACTTCCCTCATGACGTAATCTGCTTCCTTGGGGCTTGGGCATCTTAGGTGATAGGCCACAAATGCGTTGACCCTTCGTGATAAATTAAATTGATTAATTAGCCAAATTATTAATTAATCAAGTTAACATGCAAATTCACGTTGCAGCACAAACAAATCACCAATAACTAAAGTATGTAGCGAAAAATAAATGATACGGTGATTTGTTTACGAATGGGAAAAACTTGACGGCAAAAACCCCATCGAGTGATTTAAGGTCACCACTCCCGAAACTCCACTATTATCACAACAAGCGGTTACAAGCAAGGAATCCCAAGTACCTTACCAATCTACAGTTGAACCCTTACCCCAATACCCAATTGGACTTGTTTTGTAGTGACAGTTTCTCCTTTTAATGCACGGTTCCCAAGTACGTGACTAACCAATTGCGTGGATCCCAGTACACATCTTCAATTCACCAACTAAAGAGAAAGTTGTTGGCTGTAAAATTCTTCAAATCATCCGCACGATGAAGATCAAGAAGATGCTTGGTTACAAAACCCTACGGTGCACATTACACAGCAACTTCTTCACAATAGATGAAATAGGGCATGAACTTTGTCTTTGATCACAAATTGCATGAACAAGAATTACTCAATGCTTGTGCAACTTTCGTCACTTTGTCGGCCCTTAAAACAAGCCTTATATATGTCTAGGGTTATGAGAAAAGAAACCCTACACAAATACAAAAGCCTGGCCCAAAAATCAGATCTGAAAATTCTGATTTCAGTAACCTCGATAGTTGTTCGATCAATCCACCAGCTGTCGAGATTTATTCATTAAATCTCGATAGATAGCTATCTGTCGAGAAGCTGTCGAGCAGGTGTCCAGCTATCTGTCCAGCTTTAGTGAACACTTTTTCTTCACTTGTTTCTTGGTCCAATCTTCATGGCTTTAATACTAGACTTGAACAACATGTTCTTTGAAGTATTAAACACATCCTAGATCTATCCAAATACAAGTAAAGTGAGTTTTGTCAAAGGATTAGCCAACTATATAAAATATGTCCTTAACATTAGGTATGGTTGGGAGAATCCTCTCTTGTACAAGACATCCTTTATTTAGATGAATCGTGCTGCCTGAACCTTCAGTTTTCTTGCGGTCTCCTTACCATTAGGTAATGTGCTGTCTTTCAGGTAGGATACAATTGGTGTGGTCTAGTTACTGTTCGAGCCTATTTCCTGCACATCGACGCCCTTTATCAAAGGCGAAAGCTGAACAAAAGAAAGTACCTTACTGGGGATTAGCATGTGTTCTGCAGAAGCGACTTTGGAAAGACGGTCAACTTGCTTGTTCTATTCCCTTTGGATTTGGACAAACTTGGCCTGTAGGTCAATCGTCTATCTTTTAACTTGCTCCAAGTATTTCTTCATTCTCTCATTCTTGCATTCGTAGTCACCGTTCACTTAGCTTGTGACCACCTGAGAATCGCAATAAACAACTGTACTTGTGGCCCTTGCCACTTTGGCGAGGTTCAGGCCCGCTGCTAAAGCTTCGTACTCTGCTTCATTGTTGGTCGTAGGGAAATTGAGATGTAATATGCACTCGATCTCGTCCCCTTTTAGAGAGTGGAGTACTACACCTGCTTCCCCAGCTTGCCTATTGGATGACCCGTCGATGTAGACACTCCCTTGAGAATGCTCTTTTGTCCCCTGGCCTTCCATATTGGTAAACTCCACAATAAATTCAGCAACTAACTATCTTTTCAAGGCCGTGCACGGGCGGTATTGTATGTCAAATTCACTTAACTCGATCGCCCATAGTGCCATCTGTCCAGCAACTTCAGGATTACTCATTGCCCTTCGTATAGGTCTATTTGTCAAAACAACTATAGTGTGTGCTTGGAAGTATGGTTTGAGTTTGCAAGCTGCAGTTACTAAGGCGAAAGCTAGCTTCTCCATTAGGGGGTACCTTTATTTAGCACCTCGGAGTGCTCGGTTAGTGTAGTACACGAGCTACTGTACCCTGTCTTCTTTTCTAACCAAAGCCGCACTAACGGCAGCTAGGGAGACGGCCAGGTAGAGGAGTAGTTCCACTCCCGACTTGGAAGGATTTAGCAATGGTGGGGAGGAGAGGTAAGCCTTTAGATCTTCAAATGCTCTCTGACATTCGTCTGTCCACTCGAAGGACTTCTTCAATGTATGGAAGAAAGGTAAGCATTTTTCCATTGCTCTAGACATGAACTTGTTCAGTGCTGCTACTTTGCCATTGAGGCTTTGCACTTCTTTGGTGTTCCTAGGTGGTGCGATCTCGATTATGGCCCGTATCTTGTCCGAGTTGACCTTAATTCCACTTTGGGACACTATGAACCCTAGGAACTTTTCAGTCGTCACCCCAAATGCGTATTTTTTTGGATTTAGCTTCATGTTATAAGAGCGAAGGGTATCAAAGGTCTTCTTGAGGTTATCCAAATGGTTGTCTTCCCATAGGCTTTTTACCAATATGTCATCCACATAGACTTGAACATTCCTCCCAATCTGATGTGCGAACATTTTGTTTATTAGCCTCTGATATGTGATGCTCGCATTCTTGAGACCAAATGGCATCACTTTGTAGCAGAAGAGACCCTGGCTAGTGACGAATGAGGTCTTCTCCTGATCAGCCTCGTCCAGCTTGATCTGGTTGTAACCAGGAAACACGTCCATGAAGCTTAGCAATTGGTGTCTTTTTATCAAGTGCACCAAGATGTCGATCCGCAGAAGTGGGTAGTTGTCCTTGGGGCATGCTTTATTTAAGTCCGTGAAGTCCACGCACATCCTCCACTTCCCGTATGCCTTTTTAACGAATACCATGTTGGCCAGCTAGTCGGGATAGTACACTTCCCGTATGAACTCTGCTTCCTATAATTTGTGAACCTCTTCTGCTATGGCATTGTCTTACACTTGCGCGAACACCCATTTCTTCTAACGGATAAGAGCAAAAGAGGGTGATACATTCAAACTATGGGCTATGACCGAAGGATCAATTTCGGGCATGTCCTCGTGGCTCTAGGCAAAGACATCCTGGTTCTCCCTTAGAAATACCGTGAGTGCCAGACAGACTGGCTGGTTGGCAAGGGTGTCGATCCTGGTAGTTCGCTTAGGTCTGGAGTCATCGAAGAGTATCTCTCCTAACCCTTCAACGAGCTCTGCCACCGTCTGCTGTTCTTCTATACTCATGGTCTGTAAATGTCTAACGGCAAAGATATTTTGGTTCTCTCTAGCCAGATGGACTAGCTGGTTGGCAAAGGTGTCGATCTAGGTAGTTCGCTTAGGTCTAAAGTCATCGAGGAGTATCTCTTCTAACACCCATCTCCAGCATGGCTATGTAGCACTTGCTCGCAGCTACTTGGTCTTCTCACACCTCTCTTATTCTGTAATCGGTGAGGAACTTGATCATCAGGTGATAGGTTAAAGTTACGGCCTTCCATGAATTAAGGGTAGGATGGCCTAGGATGGCATTGTAAGCAGATGTACAGTCAACAACCAGGAATGTGACGTCCTTGGTAATTTGCTGGGGGTAATCTCTAACCGTTATAGGAAAAGTGACTGCACTGAGGGGGTATACTTTTGTTCCTCTGAATCCAATGAGTGGTGCACTGGTTGGAACTAGCCGTTCTCTCTCAATTCTCATATGCTGGAACGCCTAGCAGTAGAGGATATCAGCAGAGCTCCCATTGTCAATAAAGACCCGGTGAGTGTTGTAGTCCCCCATCTGTACGCTAACAACGAGTGCATCATCGCGAGGGTGGTGGAGACGTCGGGTGTCCTCCTCTGTGAACTCGATTATGGGGTTGTCGATCTATGCCATTGTTGGGGAGTAACCCGTTAGCTGGACGTTCTGGACCATTCTAAGGTAGGTTTTTCACACCTTCTTGGATGAACTAGAAGCTACGGTGCCCCCTACTATCATCCTTATGTCTCCTAGGGGTGGTCTAGGACATTCATTTTCCCTCTGGGCAGCTTGCTCTTGTGGTGGGTCTGTATTTTCCTTGCTGACAAACCTTTGCATCTTTCCTTGTCTGATAAAGGCTTCTATCTGCTGCTTTAAGTCGTAGCATTCGAGCATGTCATAACCGTGATCTTGATGAAAATGGAAATACTTGTCTCTTGACCTCTTACTAGGGTCTCCCTTCAACTTGCCAGCCATGTCAGGGCTGCTTCGTCCTTGATCTGCATTAAGACTTGGTTAATAAAGGCGGTCAGCGAGGTGAAGCTTGCAAACCTCCTAGTGGGGGGCTTGGAGCATCTATCCTCCCGTCAGTCTCCGGTTCTTGTAGCCTTTCGTCCCTTGTCCTACCGTGCATCTACTTGCCTTTCCCTCTTCCTAGGCTTCTCTTCTCGGGTTAGCAATGCGTCCTCCACATTCATGTAATTAGTAGCTCGGTAAAGTATGTTTGACATGGTCTTTGGGTTGTTCTTGAATAAGGAAAACAGAAATTTCACCTTACGTAACCCATTGGTGAACGCAGCAACGAGTATCTTATCGTCTGCTTCGTCAATCGAGAGGGTCTCGTTGTTAAAATGGGTTATGTAAGATCTTAGCGTCTCATCGTCCTGTCGCTTAACACTCATCAGGCAAGCGGTAGTGTGTGGTTCGTCTCCTTGGTTGTTGTTGTTGGTTGCCATCGAGCGAATAAGTACCATACAACTCTTTGTCTCGGAAGTAGTAGTACAGTTTCTACTAGTCTACCGTTTCCCACAGACGACACCATTTGATGATGCTAAAAATCGTCAGTAAGATGAGTGGTCTTTACGTGCCCTAGACAAAACCTATGAAACAAAGAAGAATAAGACCTTACAGAGAGCACCGGTGTGGTGCCGGCCAAATACCCTCCGAATGTTAAGTTAGAGAACTTTTTTACAATTCTAGAGTGCCAGAGCTGGGGTAAATTATGCATACCTTGATTTGTGAGGGTTTTGGGGTTTTTATCGTAAATTTGACTAAACAAAAAAAGAAGCCTAGGAACACATCAAAATGTCACACAAAAAAGAAGTTTAGGAATATAACAAAATGTCACAACATTTTCATAATATTTTGTATTTCCAGCTGTGGTAGGCCCCAGTTTGATGTTTTATTATTTAATTTTTACGTCCACAATATTTTCCTAACAAATCTTAGGTAAAAAATTATTACTGGTTTTAAAATTATGTATTAAAAAAAAAAAACAAAAAGACAATGTAAGAAAATTGTGCGTAAAACGTATAGTGAATTTTGACTCATCCAATTTGACTATATATACTAAAAAAGAAGTCTAAGAATACAACAAAATATTAAAATATTTTCACAATACTTTTATTTTTTGGATCCAAATAGATATATTTTTATTTTATTTGAGAGAAATGCTACATCCATAATATTTTTAGAATTACCTAAAAAAAAAATATTTTTAGAACAAATTATAAATGCCAAGTTGTTATTGGTTTTAAATTGAACCCACTACTGATATCACTTTTTTATTCTTCAAAAATACCTTGCTACATAAAACTTGTTATAAAATTATTGTGAAAATGTTGTGGACATAGCAATTCTTTTTATTTTATTTTATTTTGATTTATAAGGAACTGAGATCTCGCGATTGTGAAAATATTGTGACAAGAAGAAGACGTTATAACATTTTCATAATACATTTATTTTTAGTTGTGATTGGTTTCAGTCTCTTATTTTATTATTTTATTTTGACCTTTAAAAAATTGACAACTTAATAATGATGAAAATATTGTAAAAATTTGTTGCGTTAGTGTAGTTATGTATGCACATATAATATTTAAAAACACAAGAAAAGCTAGCGTATTGTGAAAAAAAAAAAGGGCCAATGAACAGCGCAAATTGTCAATAATTGTGAAAATATTGTAAGAATTTGTTAAGTCAGTATAACTGTACATACACATATAAATACTTAAAAGAAAAGACAAAAACAGCACAACCAAAACTGGCGTACTTTGGTTTGTGGAAAAAACAAAAAAAAAGCATGATGAACAATGTTGTGAAAGTGTTGCAAAAAATGTTGTGAATGTAGCACTTATTTTTTCATAATACATTTAGTTTTAGTTGTGAATGATTCTTGTATGATATTTTATTTTAACCTATAAGAAATTAACATATCAACAATTGCAAAAATATTGTGACAATTTATTGTGTTAACTAACAACTTTATATATATATATAAAAAAAAAAGTGTGGACAAGACAATATTACACTGAAAAAAAAAAAACATAGAGAAAAAGAAAAGAATGCAACTAGGAAAAAAAAAAAGGAAAAGAAAGCAGCAACAATGTAGAGGTTGAAACCAAAGCACTATAGCTACAGTGCCAATTGAACAAACCAAATTGGCACTATAGCAACTGTTCAAAAATTGAAAAAAAAAAAAAAGAAAAAGAAAAAAAAGAAGATAAAGGGACTCAATAAACCAGATGTGTACTGTAGGGACATGTAGGGAATTAAGACGAAATTCCCAACCTGTGAGAAACAAATATAGAAAAAACGCACACCAAAGAAAAATAATCACACGCACAAGACAATATTTACATGATTTGGCAATTTGCCTACGTTCACGGAGTTATAGAGATTTCACTATTATCAGGGAAAAAAATACAAAGTGCAGCTACAGTTTTTCACTCTCTCAAAACAACAACAGGGAACCCTAATCACCAAAACAACGTTTTTTCTATATCCTGCGTACAGGATTCATAATGGGCTACAGGAGGCTTGTCCACGAGTGATATTTTGTCTAACCTACCCTGAAAATTACACCATCATTTTATGCATTTGTTGTGAAAAAATATTCACTGATATTTTTTTAAATAGTATAAAGTTTGAAATAGATAATTTGATGTGTTTGTTTTGAAAAATGGTTAAATAAAATTTTTTTAAAAAAAAGTAAATTTTTATGCTAAGAATATAAGCACAAATAGATTAAAAAAAATGTCTACAATGTTGTTTCAACAAAGCACAAGCCATTGGTGTCCCAATAAGGCGATGCTTGTTTCACATAGGAAATTGAGCACAATTTTGCAAAGTTGTACAATCTATACCGTTGATCAAGCTTTAATTCTCTCTCTCTCTCTCTCTCACTGGTAATCTCTCACACACTTTCGCGTTTAATTTTTAGTTTTTTCTTTCTTTCTTTCTTGCCACCCATTACCAATTTTAGTCCAACAACAAGTCCTTTTTTTAATGTGTTTCGTTGTTAACAATAAACACTTAAATGTAAATATAATGTAATTAATAGTTTTAGTTATATGGGCATCAATGTACTTTTTGCAATCTATTAGTACCATTTTATATTAATTTCATATATGTTTCGAACATTTTGTTGGGTGTTAGTTCTTGATAGGGGTAATTTTTAATTGGTAAAATAAAAGAAGCTGTTGGTCTCCAAGAACCCGTCAACTCTATTATTTATGCTGACGACTTCACACAAGATGAAGCCGTCAGTCTCAAAGCCGACAACTTCATCCCACTACCTAACAGCATCTACGCCTGGACAAGATGAGAAGCTAACAGGGAGAAAGTTGAAGGCAAGAAAGGAAATAGTAACGGGTCTAGTATGGCTGTACTTAGCCTCCAAGAATATGTATATAAGGAAACACCTTGTGGCCCACGGTTAACCCTAATCAAGGGGATCCCTACAAGGAAAGCATCCCACGACATACGCGTACTAGTAAAGATCTTCTCTACAAGGAAAGACCCTCTCTACCAAAAAACGGATGTCAACTCTATACTACTATAAAAACCCCAAAACCCTCACAAACCAAGGTACGCTTAATTCACTCCAGCTCTGGCACTCTAGAGTTGTAAAAAAAAATTCTCTAACTTGACCGTTGCAGGGTATTAAGTTGGTACCACACCAGTACCTTTCGTAAGTTCTTCTTCTTTCCTTTGTGTTGTGCAGTATAGCTCACTGACAATTTTCGGTATCATCAGTTCTAAAACCTAAAATAAACGACAACGAAAAGTCGAAAGCATTATAATTTTATTATCTACGGTAATAGCTGGTAACCAAACCAACATTTTTTGTGAGAATAAGATGTTGAGTCCATGAGCATTATAATTCTAGAATGCCACAGTGGTCCATGAGTCCACGATGCAAATTTCAACATCAATGTAATCCCACATGCTAGAAAGGAAACAAGACAATCAACCATGTTTTTTTTTTTTTTTCAACTTAATGTTTGATTTTTTCTTTTCTTTTCTTTTCAAAATAGTAGGCCCACATCCATATGGTTGATTGTCTCGTTTCCTTTCTAGCATGTGAAATATCAAGCAGGAGTCTATGGTGTTTTTATTTTATTTTTTATTTTCTTTATTTTTTAAGTTACAAAAACTTTAAGTTGATTGTCTCTTTTAGGATTGGTGTGAAAGTGAATATGCTAATGAATTTTTTTCCTTGTTTTTAAGTACGGTTGACTAACGTGTTAATGAATCAAACACAATAATTAATCCCACCTCTTATTAATCACTGATCCATTGGAAGTCCCAAAATGCCTAACAATTGCATATATTTTTTAAGACAATAATTGTTTTTAACCCAACAAATTAAAGTTAGCGTCACACTATATTTTGAGAACCCTTTTTATTATTACTTTTTGCTTTTTAAATTTCTTCCAAACCACTTCCATTGACATGGCACATGGTTAATTTAACCATTGTTATTCATACAAAGATGATGGCATGTTACTACCATTGGAAACATCCAATTTAGGTTTAGAGTGTTGCTATTCATTAGCAAAATAATTTATGGCATAAAAAATATAACCCAACTGAATAAAAATTCAGCCCCATCTACTTCTCTCTCACAGTCTCGCTCAAATATGTCTCCTCACTAACCATTTTCTTCACAGACCAAATCCAATTAAAACACTAAACAGAAAATCAAACTAATGATAATAATAAACACACAATCAAGATATAAAATAAAATTCTCTATTAATTACTTAAAATTGATAAGAACAAAAGGGGCGAAAATACATTTGAGATGTCAATCTAGGCCCTGGAATCAATGAGTCTGCGGTGGAAGTGGATGGGCACGGAGCTTCACAGTGGAGAGCCAAACTTAGGGTGAGTTTGGCATTAGCTTTTAGCTTAGGTACAGCTTTCTAAAACCTCATTTTTTCCTGCATTTTCTTACTTTTTCAAAAAATTTCAAAGTACAAGTATATTTTAGTGCAATTTAACAAAAAATTTTCAACAAAAAACTAGATGAACTGTTTTCAAATGGACACTTAGGTAGAAAGGGAGACAACTGCAATGCCAATCTTGACAATGTGGAGGCCACAAAGATGAAGACGAGGTTAAGGATGAGGATGCAACAGATGGGCAAGGGTGATGCAGTACAGCGCCAGAGGTTGAGGGTGCCAACAATAGCAAAGCGGAGGGAAAAGGTTGATCTCTCTCTCTCTCTCTCGAAGAAGTTGAAACAAAATTATCAAAAAAAAACAAATGAAAATGATTATTTTAAACGTCAGAGATAAAGGTAGAAAGTCTGCTGAAAAGTGTATTTAAGAAAGTAGATAGGCTTTTTATAGTACAAAAATATAAAGAATCTGTTAAAGATGCCCTTATAAGCTAGTCCCAAACACGTTATTTTGATACACACAAAAAATTCATAGCTTATTCACTTCCTACATCATGTTTTGAGTGCTTTTTTTTTTCTTCCAACCACTTCGACATAGCAAATGGTTAACTATTTTGGTTTTTCTTTTTTTCTCTAACGTGGGGCTATTTTGTGTTGAAATTACTTTATGGACTTATGGTTAGTTCATAATTATTCTTATTCATACAAAGGTGATGGCATGGTTACTACCATAGCCATCACCCACTTTAGAATCCAGATGGGTGAAGATTGGGTCTGTGATTCTAACCCTGTAGTTGACAATAATTCTGCCCTGGTGAATCTAACCTTTTGTGCAAATCGAATGTAGATGCCAATGGACTCTGACCTAGAGAAGATTGGGCTCATGAAAGAGGGGGACAAAGTGTTCTTGGCATCTTTGCCATGTGTCCCATTCTAGTTCATTGTTTGCTCACATCAAAAACAACCTTTGATCTAGAGTCTTGTAATCTAGTGTCATATTCTGCTATTCTTTATTAGGAGAATTAAAGTTTGTATCCTCTCCCACTTTAGTGTGATAACTATCAAATTAAGAAAAAGGAAAAAGGAAAAATAATGCTAGTATTGAATAATTGAGGGCGTATCATGTATGTACATATACTTACCAGTGCCTGTATTTTATGCACAAAAAATAATGCCACCCTGATGAAAATTTTAACAAAAAATTAGCTGGGTTGTTAGAAAGAGGAAACGAAGAGAAAAGTTGCAGTTGCTATATGTTTCATCTAACTTATGTAATCGTAAGCAAGCAAGCCATTAATATGTTACAGGATCCTGCCCTGGCCACCAAATGCAATGCTTCTTTGCTTTGCAAATAATAGCATCCGCTTACATCTTCCTGGTACAATGCGTTAGAGAGATACATTGATAGATGTGCTTCCACTCTAACACTCCTGGTTTCAAATGCCGAGTCCCACATCGTGTAAGAGAGAGGACAGATACACAGAGCTGAGAAATAAAAGTGAAAATCAGATGATGGACAAAGCATACCTTTCTCGGCCTTTTGGCTAAGATCAAGTGTAGTATCTGTTCTTATCAGTTTAATATCTGATATGTGGGTCATCGGCCCACACGATATTAAATTTATTTCTTGAGGGGGAGAGCCCACCACAGTAGCTTGCTGCTGGGGCTCTCAAGCGTCGCCCATGCGTTGCACTATTGCACGGGCCTGGCGCACCCCACCCAATTCTAGTGAAAAAAATTTAGGTTGGGCTGCTCACCATTTAGAAGGGTCCATTAAGTAGATTACGAAAGGACTGTCATATTGATAGACTTTTTAAGTGCTACACGTCATGGAGGACAGCTTTTGTTCCATGACGTTGAATGGACAGCTTTTGTTCCATGACGTTGAATGAAATATTTTCAACGACTGTAATTATTAAAGGAACTATTTCAGTAACCATTAACAAATCAATGAGAATAACACTTTAACGGAATGGAGGACAGCTTTTGTTCCACTTGAGTATAATAGGCTATTGCCTATACATTTTATTCCACTTAGTTTTTGGCCACTTCGGTTTTGGCACCTTTCAATTCCTCGTGATCAGTTTATTTAGGAAAATGCTAGGGACAAAAAAAAAATTACAACTTGCCAAAATTACATCTCGTTATTTGGCGAGTTATGGGTGGTACTAATTATGTGATGAGTTGTGATAAAAATTATAAATTTTTTTATATCTCTAACATTGCTCATTAGTTTATTACTAATTACTCATCATTCATCATATCTATTCAATTAGATTGAGATTAGATACAGCCTATTGAATATATTCGACACATGAAGTTAAATGGATTGACATGAGTCGCATGACTTTAGTCGATAACTTTAAATGGCAAATGGATTCTTTGACATGACTTTCCACTTTATCACTTATCGCCTTTACTTCTTTTATCTTTTATTTAGTTTAAAAATAAAAAAAATAATTTTGATGTCAATATTTAACTGTACATTTATTATGTTACCTAAATAACACGGCAATTGAACTTTTAAATTTAAGAACACGCGTTCTTTGACATGACTTTGCACATGAAGTAAATAGTACCGTGTGGTACATTTTAATAAAAAAAGTTGCTTAAAAGTGAAGTTTATAAGTTCTGTGAATAGTACACGAAACCCACCGGTGTGATGAGAAGGGGCTAAAAAGTCAACAATATACGGCTACTGTTCATGAACAATAGCATGAACAGTGAAAACTGAACCACTGACACGTGCTGCAACCCAAAAAAAAAAAAAAAGAGAGATGCAAACGCAAAATGCAACAGCCGGATCTAAACATATACTAAGGGTCCTTTTGGATACAACTAAAAATTGAAAACACTATAACAAAATAATTTTTAAATATGTGAATAGTACTGTGGGACCTATTTTTAAAGAAAAAGTTGCTAAAAAGTGAAGTTTGTGGGTGTTAGGATATATGCCCTTAAATCCTATTGTATGATGTTATGTATGACATTATGTATGACTTAATGTTGTGTTTAATAAAGTTGTTTATTTTTATCAAAAATAATGGTAACATGAATATTTGGACGTTATCATATAGTCCATGAGATGCATAGTATGTGATTTATGTGAAAAGTCACAGAAGATATAAATCACAAGTTCTTTGTAAACTCAGAATTTATAGTTCGTAGTCGGTGATGAAATTGGGCATTTCATCTGCGAAGACTATAACGTATCAACTAAGATGATTTGTCTTGATCATGGAAGTGGTGACTTCTAGTTGATATGTTGATATGTTTTAAGAGTTAAGACATATTGAACTGGACCGCTGTGAGATTTATTATTCTCCTAACGACTGTCAAATGAATAATAAATCTCACGACTTCTATTTACATGAACTCTTAATCCTAAGAGAATAATGGACTTGATCATGAGGTGTAGGTTGCTTTGATATATCATGAGTGAGATCTAATGTAACGGTCAAAACCTCAGTATATTGGGCAGCCACATTTAGTGTTGATGGAACATATATTCTCAAGATGGAATTCATAGTCTCTTGATGGAGATATAAAATATTCCCTTGAGATAAGTTTAATGGGTTCAGTTATTCAAAGAGTTAGGCCTAACCACTTTGGTAAGAAATTACTAAAGTATATATTTATGAAATTGGATTTCATAAATATATGATGAATAATTTTAAAGGATTAAACTTGGTACTCAAGGATAAGATGTAGTAATTTTCAAAGTGACAGTTTATATTTATGACTTTGTATTACTACGAATATTTTATGAAGGGGTTGCGTGTATAATAAAGTCTTGGGATATAATTTATTGATAAGGCTTAGAGTGCAATTATATTTATATAGTGGTATTAAATATAATTAATGGTAACTTTGGACTTGTCAAGAGTTGACGGAAACGCCTAAGGCCCATTGGAGCTAGTGTCTTATTGGTCCCTTTTGGTCTCATTCCAAGCCACACACTAAAGCCCAATTGGAAAGGCCTAATAGGCCGGCCCAATTAGATAATCAGTTAGTTATAAAGGGAGAAACATACAGAATTTTTTAAGTGATTTTTAAGAAAAGAATCATAGAGAAAAAGAGAGTGTGAGACACACTTTCGTTCTCCCTTTGGAAACTGATTGAGAGACCACACATCTTGGGCGTAAAGTGGAATTGGAGTGAAGATTAAAAGTTTTCCCAAGTGCTGCTAATCTTTGTTTTGAAATTCTCCACACAAAGGTACGCTATCTTGTTCTTAATTTCTGAAATTTACATAATGCATGTTGTCAATCATGAATGAAATAGATCCTTGTTTTTTGCTTCCGCTGTGTGTTTTGTATGAGATACAAAACCAGATTTTATCCAACAGTGGATCCCATGAACAGTGCACAGGATGTGCACTGTATACGGAAGAAAAGTCAATAATTACGGCTAAAAAGATAAAAAGTGAAAACGTAGACGTGGGAAGCACAAAACGCGCTTTCCAAACAAACACTAAATGTGAGTCATTTAACTATTACAAATGTATGTTAGGTGTATAAACTAACTAAGCTCAAAAGGCTAAGGTTATTGGCAACAATCGATTCAAACTATGTTGTCAATTTTGCATGCACAATGATATTCTTCCTTCTTAGATTATAAGAAGGTTTCTTATTATCCTCTCATCTAAAAAATAGAGATCAATATAATTAAAACCTGTACTTTTGAAAATCATCCATTAGTAAACATGCATATTAATTGAATGATAAGTAAATCCCAATCGCCAAAGCATTCTGCTTAACAGGGCAAACTCTTTCACTTGGACAATTAAGCAATTGCCTAAGGCCCCCATGTGGAAAGGGGGCCCCCAAAATTTTAGAAAATATAGGGTAGTAGGGGCATAAGAAAAATATTTAGTTTCAGATGAATTAAAAATAGGAGAAATTACACTTTACCACCCTAAACTATACCCTAGATTACACTTTGTACCCTAAACTATTCGAATGCACATTTTACACCCTAAACTTTGACATTTGTTACACTTTGCACCCTAAAGTTAGTTTTACTATTATGTTAGACAGAAATTGAAAGCACATGATTTGCACATGATTTTTGCTTAAGTGGCACATAGTTTAAAGACAAAAATACCCTCTTCCCAATAAATTGAAAACAAAATCTCTCATGTGCGTAGCATATCATCTTCCCCAAATCAAAAATCTGCCTAACCCTAAATCCCCAAACAGCTCTCTTGTATGCGTGTCCAGCAGCTCCTCTTCTCCTCTCACAGGTTCCAGGTACTAAATCACCATGATGCAATATTTTATGAGTGAGAAAAGGTATTTACTCATGTATTCTAATACAACTATGGCATTAGCAAGACGTGCACACCTATAGTATTAAAAAAAAATGTTATCTTCTTTCTTTTTAAAATATACATTGAAGCATTGATGAAGCTTTGAACTAATAGAGTAAAAAAGAACGTCTCGTACTAATAAATTTCAGTACATTTAAAGGTTGATCACAATGTGAACTGCTTGTACCATCACAAGACTTGTACTTAGGCACACTTAAGGACCTGAGTGGCGGTGTAGAATCTGTAGATACCCCCTTGTTCACTTCCTTAGCATAGAACGAGCTATGGCTGGCTGCAATTGCTGCATCCGCCATTGTTGTATTAAGTGCTGCAACAGATTTTTGATTTGAGGGAGGAGGAGATGCAACATGTGAGAGAGTTTTTGTTTTAATTGAGTAAGAAGAGGGCATTTTTGTCTTTAAACTATGTGCCATTTAAGCAAAAATCATGTGCAAGTCATGTGCTTTCAATTTCTATCTAACATAAGAATAAAACTAACTTTGGGATGCAAAGTGTAACAAATGTCAAAGTTTAGAGTGCAAAATGTGCATTTAAATAATTTAGGGTGCATAGTGTAATTTAGGGTATAGTTTAGGGTAGTAAAGTGTAATTTTCCCTTAAAAATATCCAACACATCTTTTTAACCAAAAAACAAAAATTTTGGTTGATCCGATTAAACATTAGTTTTAAACAAAATCATTGCCGAAAAATAACATTATTATCCTCAAGACAACCAAAAATCAACAAGATAAACTAAAAATCCAGTCTAAGAGATTAACCACAAAACAATCACAAATCAAATCAATTAAAACAACTAAAATCCCTAAAATTTTTAGTTTTACCGTTCCCTGTGCTTCTTTCTTTCTGCTCTTCGCCTCTCTCATTCTTTCTCTGATTCTCTCCACTGTTGCTAGCTACTTGGTTCAACTGCTCAAGCAAGCTTCCTCCGCCTCTCTGACTCTCTCAACAGCTCAAGCAAGCTTTCTCTACCTCTCTCATTCCTTCTTTGATTCTCTGCTCTTCGCCTCTCTCAACTGCTCATTGCTCTACTCTAAGTTTTGATTTTTTTGATATGGTGCGTATCAGGTATAATTTATTTGGGCACTTGGCTTTCAGCCTTTCTCTTCATTTTATTTGTTAAGATAATAAGATTGGGCCTGCCTCTTACCCGGACGTTTCACGTTTGTTTGGACCATTAAATTTATTTATTTTATAAAGCCTGCGTTTTTTTTTTTTTTTTGGGTTATAGATATTAGATACAGGGTCGGCCCTTCTACTAGGCCAATTAGGCAAATTGCCTAAGGCCCCCAAGTGAAAGGGGGGCCCCAAAATTTTAGAAAAGAAGGGGAAGTAGGGGCAAAAAAAAAAAAAAAAATTTGAGTTGCAGATGAATTAAAAATATCCAACACATTCTTTTAACCAAAAAACAAAAACTTAGGTAGATTTGGTTAAACAATGGTTCAATACAAAATCATTGCCCAAAAATAATATTATTATCCTCTAGACAAACCAAAAATCGATAAGATAAACTACAAATCCGGTCTAAGATATTAACTACAAAACAATCACAAATCAAAACAAATAAAACAACTCAAATCCCTAGAATTTTTAATTTTACTGTTCCCTCTGCTCTCCGCCTCTCTCATTTTTTCTCTGATTCTCTCCATTGTTGCTGGCGGCCTGGCTCAACTTCTCAAGCAAGCTTCCCCCGCCTCTCTGACTCTCTCAACTGCTTAAGCAAGCTTTCTCCGCCTCTCTAATTCCTTCTTTGATTCTTTGCTCTTTGCCTCACTCAACTGCTCAGTGCTCTACTCTAGGTTTTGAGTTTTCTGATACGATGCTTAGCTTTCAGCCTTTCTCTTCATTTTATTTGTTAAGATATTAAGATTGGGCTTGCCTCTTGCCTGGATGTTTTGACATTTGTTCGGGCCTCCAAGTTTTTTTTTTTTTTTTTGGGTTATAGATATTAGACACAGGGCTGGTCCTTCCACTAGGCCAATTGAGCAATTGCCTAAGGCCCCCAAGTGGAAGGGGGACCCCAAAATTTTAGAAAAGAAGGGGTAGTAAGGGCCAAAACAAAAGTTTTAGATGAATTAAAAATATCCAGCACATCATTTTAACCAAAAAAACAAAAATTTCGGTAGATCCGGTTAAACATTGGTTCTAAACAAAATCATTGCCCAAAAATAACATTATTATCCTCTAAACAAACCAAAAATCAACAAGATAAACTATAAATTCTGTCTAAGAAATTAACCACAAAACAATAAAAAATCAAAACAAATAAAACAACTCAAATTCCTAAAATTTTTAGTTTTACCATTTCCTTTGCTTCTTTCTCACTGCTCTCCGCCTCTCCCATTCTTTCCCTGATTCTCTCCACTGTTGGTGGCTGCCTGGCTCCACTTCTCAAGCAAGCTTCCTCCACCTCTCTGATTCTCTCAACTGTTTAAGCAAGCCTTCTTTGCCTCTCTCATTCCTTCTTTGATTCTCTGCTCTCCACCGCTCTCAACTGCTCAGTGCTCTGCTCTAGGTTTCGAGTTTTCTAATACGGTGCGTATCAGGTATAATTTATTTGGGCGCTTGGCTTTTAGCCTTTCTCTTCATTTTATTTGTTAAGATAATAAGACTGGGCCTACCTCCTGCTTGGACGTTTCACATTTGTTTGGGCCTTCAAGTTTTTTTTTTATTTTTTTTTATTTTAATAAAGCCTTCGTTTTTTTGTTTTGGGTTATAGATATTAGATATAGGGCAGGGCCTTCTACTATGCCAATTAGTCAATTGCCTAAGGCCCCCAAGTGGAAGGGAGCCCCCAAAATTTTAGAAAAGAAAAGGTAGTTGGGGCAAAAAAAAAATTTAGTTTCAGATGAATTAAAAATATCCAATACTTCCTTTTAACCAAAAAACAAAAATTTTGGTAGAACCTATTAAACATTGGTTCCAAAAAAAATCATTTTCCTAAAATAACATTATTATCCTCTAGACAAACTAAAAAGCAACAAGATAAACTACAAATCCAGTCTAAGAGATTAACCATAAAACAATCACAAATCAAAGCAAATAAAAAAACTCAAATCCCTAAAATTTTTAGTTTTACCGTTCCCTCTGCTTCTTTCTCTTTGCACTCCGCCTCTCTCATTCTTTCTCTGATTCTCTACATTGTTGTTGGCTTCCTGGCTCAACTGCTTAAGCAAGCTTCCTCCGCCTCTCTGACCTTTCAATTGCTCAAGCAAGCTTTCTCCGCCTCTCTCATTCCTTCTCTGATTCTCTGCTCTCTGCCTTTCTTAACTGCTCAGTGCTTTCCTTATACGGTGCATGTTAGGTATAATTTATTTGGGCGCTTGGCTTTTAGCCTTTCTCTTCATTTTATTTGTTAAGATAATAACATTGGGCTTGCCTCCTACCTAGACGTTTCACGTTTGTTTGGGCCTTCAATTTTTTTTTAGAAAGCCTGCATTTTTTTTTTTGGGTTATAGATATTAGATACAAGGCCAACCCTTTTACTAGGCCAATTAGGCAATTCCCTAAGGCCCCCAGGTGAAAGGGGGGGGCAAAATTTTAGAAAAGAAGGTGTAGTAGGGACAAAAAGAAATTTAATTTTAGATGAATTAAAAATATCCAGCATATCCTTTTAACCAAAAAACAAAAATTTTGGTAGATCCAGTTAAACATTGGTTCTAAACAAAATCATTGCCCAAAAATAATATTATTATCCTCTAGACAAACCAAAAATTGACAAGATAAACTACAAATCTGGTCTAAGAGATTAACCACAAAAATATCACAAATCAAAACAAATAAAACAACTCAAATCCCTAAAATTTTTAGTTTTACCGTTCCCTTTGCTTCTTTCTTTCTACTCTCTGCCTCTCTCATTCTTTCTCTGATTATCTCCACTGTTGCTGGCTGCCTAGCGCAACTGCTAAAGCAAGCTTTCTCCACCTCTCTCATTCCTTCTTTGATTCTCTGCTCTTTGCCTTTCTCAACTGCTCAGTGCTTTACTCTAGGTTTTGTGTTTTTTGATATGGTGCTTGGCTTTCAGCCTTTCTCTTCATTCTATTTGTTAAGATAATAAGATTGGGCCTGCCTCCTGCCAGGATGTTTCACATTTGTTTGGGCCTCCAAGTTTTTTTTTCTTTTTTATAAAGCGTTTTTTTTTTTTTGGTTATATATACTAGATACAGGGCCGACCTTCCACTAGGCCAATTAGGCAATTGCCTAAGGCCCTCAAGTGGAAGGAGGGCCCCAAAATTTTAGAAAAGAAGGGGTAGTATGGGCAAAAAAAAAGTTTCAGATGAATTAAAAATATCCAGAACATCCTTTTAACCAAAAAACAAAAATTTTAGTAGATCCGGTTAAACATTGGTTTTAAACAAAATCATTTCCCAAAAATAACATTATTATCAACTAGACAAACCAAAAATCAACAAGATAAACTACAAATCTGGTTTAAGAGATTAACCACAAAACAATCACAAATCAAAACAAACAAAACAAATCAAATCCCTAAAATTTTTAGTTTTACCGTTCCTTTTGCTTCTTTCTCTCTACTCTCTACCTCTCTCATTCTTTCTCTAATTCTCTCCACTATTGTTGGCTGCCTAGCTCAACTGCTGAACCAAGCTTCCTTCGCTCCTCTGACTCTCTCAACTGCTCAAGTAAGCTTTCTTCGCCTCTCTCATTTCTTCTTTGATTCTTTGCTCTCCTCCTCCCTCAACTACTCATTGCTTTGCTTTAGGTTTTGAGTTTCCTGATACAATGCGTATCAGGTATAATTTATTTGGGCACTTGGCTTTCAGCCTTTCTCTTCATTTTATTTGTTAAGATAATAAGATTGGGCCCTCCTCCTGCCTGGACGTTTCAAGTTTTTTTGGGCTTTCAATTTTTTTTTTTTTTCATAAAGCCTGTGGTTTTTTTTTTTTTTTTTTTTTTTGGGTTATAGATATTAGATATAGGGCCAGCCCTTCTACTTGGCTAATAAGGCAATTGCCTAAGGAGGGCCCCAAAATTTTAGAAAAGAATGGGTAATAGGGGCAAAAAAAAAAAAAAAGTTTCAGATGGATTAAAAATATCTAGCACATCATTTTAACCAAAAAACAAAAATTTTAGTAGATCCGGTTAAACATTGGTTCTAAACAAAATCTTTAACCAAAAATAACATTATTATCCTCTAGAAAAATCAAAAATCAACAAGATAAATTACAAATCTGATCTTAGAGATTAACCATAAAACAATCACAAACCAAAACAAATAAAACAACTCAAATCTCTAAAATTTTTAGTTTTACCGTTCCCTCTGTTTCTTTCTCTCTACTCTTCGCCTCTCTCATTCTTTCTATGATTCTCTCCAGTGTTGTTGGCTGCTTGGCTCAACTACTCAAGCTAGCTTCCTTCGCCTCTCTAACCCTCTTAACTGCTCAAGTAAGCTTTCTTTGCCTCTCTCATTCCTTCTCTGATTCTTTGCTCTTCGCCTCTCTCAACCGCTTAGTGCTCTGCTCATGGTTTTGAGTTTTCTGATACGGTGCGTATCAGGTATAATTTATTTGGGTGCTTGGCTTTCAACCTTTCTCTTCATTTTATTTGTTAAGATAATATAATTGGACCTGCCTCCTACCTGGACATTTCACGTTTGTTTGGGCCTTCAAGTTTTTTTTTTTTTTTTTTTTTTTTTTTAGCCTTTTTTTTTTTTTTTTTTTTGGGTTATAGATATCAGATACAATTTGTTTTGTGTTTTGTTTTTTTTTTTTTTTTTTTTTTTTTTTTGTGAGTAGGTTTTATTAATAGGCCTTGTGTTATGGCTATGCTTAAATTTTTTTTTTTTAATTTTAATCTTGTGTTTATATATATATATATATATATATATATATATATATATATTAGTTAGTGGTAATATATTGAATAAGTCTTTATTTATGTAAGTTGAGATTGCTAAAAACTTGTTATTGTTCGGTGAAACTACAACAATACTTTATATATAAATCAGGTTCTATTTCTCATTTGCTGTACACTTGAAAGTAATTTTTTATTTTAGTCTTTATAAATATATTGTTTGATTAAAAATGTCTACTAATTGAAATGATTGCAGAATTTGATCCAGTTATGCAAAAACATGTTAGACGTATTCAAGATATTGGAATCCATAAATATTATCTTGGACATAAAATACAAAATGAATTGATACAGCTGTTAGCAAATGAGATTAAATGTAAAATTATCAAAAAGTTCAAAGAAGCAAAAAAATTTTAATTATACTTAATTGTACACCAGATGCAAGTCATCAAGAAAAAATGTCTCTTATATTATGATGTGTTGATATTTTAACAAGTCCAATAAAAATAGTAGAACATTTTGTTGAATTTGTAAAATTTGATGACACTACTGATGACATTATAAATGTAATAAATATTCTTGAGCTTGATATTAATGATATACGTGGACAAGAATATGATAATGGGTCAAATATGAAAGGAAAACATCAAGGGATACAAAAAAGACTTCTTGATATAAATCTTAGAGCACTTTACACACCATTTGGTTGTCATAGTCTTAACCCTGCACTATGTGATATGGTCAATTCTTGTCCAAAAGCTATATCATTTTTTGGAGTTATACAACGCATATATACATTGTTTTCTTCTTCTACAAAAAGATGGAAACTTTTACAAGATAATGTGTCAAGTTTAACTGTTAAATCATTATCCCAAACACGCTGGAAAAGTCGCATTGGAAGTGTAAAAGCAATAAAATTCCAAGCTCCACAAATAAGAGATGCTTTGTTACAATTAGCATAAATAAGTGAAGATCCTACAATAAAAAGTGAAGCTGATTGTTTAGCAATATATGAAATTGAAAGCTTTGAGTTCTTATTGGGTATGACTATTTGATATGACATATTATTTGCTGTCAACTCTGTTAGTAAAAACTTACAATCAAAAGACATGCACATTGATGTTGCTTTAGATCATTTAAAATGTATCATTTCTTATTTTAAAGGATATAGAGAAAATGGATTTACATTTGCAATGAATTCATCTAAAAAAATTGCATTGGAAACGGAAATAGAATCTTTATTTCGTGAGAAACGTATAATTCATAAAAAGAAACAATTTGATGAAAATGTTCATAATGAGACAACACGTTCTGCTTAAGAATATTTTAGAATTGATTATTTCTTATGTATAGTAGATAAAACAATTAGTTCAATTGAGAATAGATTTGAACAATTTCAAATATATGAAGATATTTTTTGTTTTTTATTTAACTTCACAAAATTGAAGTCACTAGATGATGATAGTTTACAAAAATACAGTTTTAAACTTGAAAATTTTCTCAAACATGATGTTTACTATTATATTGATGGTTTATATTTATTTTCAAAGTTAAACGTTTTAAAAGAAATTAAAAAAAAAAGAAGATTATATTCCAATTGACATACTAAATTATATAAAAAGATTATATTCATTTCCAAATATATGCATTTCTTATAGGATTTTACTAACAATACCTGTTACAGTAGCTTCTACAGAAAGAAATTTTTCAAAATTAAAATTAACAAAATCATATCTAAGATCGATAATGTCCCAAAAAAGATTAAATAGATTAGCTATATTATCGATTGAAAAAGAGATGTTAGAAGAACTTGAATACAAAAATTTAATTAGTCAATTTGAATCTCAAAAGGCAAGAAAAATATATTTTAAATGAAATATATTATAATATAAAAATATTAAATAAAAATTAATTTAATTAATATATAAGTATAAAATTTGCCCAATTTTTAGTTCTTGCCTAAAACTCCAAAATGTCTAGGGTTGGCCCTGCTACTTATAGTTTATTTTTGTAACCAAGAGCTTGTTGACATGAAAGGATTTGAAACTGCCCAAAAATACATTGTCGATGATGACAAATGAGGCCGGTTTCTTCCTCGGAATTATTAAGCTGTGAATTCTAATGTCTTTGGCCTTGTCTTTCCCGGGTCTTTTCCTCATCACTAATGTTTGGTAAAAGGAAGGACTCTTGTCTTGCTTTGTAGTCTTTCTTTCCAAAGAAAAAAAAAATCATAATCCAAATTACACCCTATTAAATTTGGGTAAATTGCCATTTTCATCCTATATATATAAATATAATTTTTATTTATCATTTTACTTAAACTTTAGGTTTGACAAAAATTATTTATCCTAGGTCCACCCTATCAATGTGGGTTTTCAGGACGAGAACAAGTGTTCAACCTACTCAATCAAAATGTGTATACATATATAATATTATATTTTTTAACATACAACAATGGGTAGGAGAGAGTGACCAAATGATATGCTTTTCCTGCATGAGCGTGATCACAGTAGCATTCTGCATGAGCGTGATCACAGTAGCATTCTATTGTTCAATCAAGTCTGCAAAAAATCAATTAAGCCATAGTTTGACTCAACCCTACCGAAGACACTAGTGAACATTGGACAAATGACATGGAATTAATCGCAAGGGCTTCCCATTCCGGGTTTGGCCTCGGGACTTACCAGCCACCAAAACCTCATTGTAGTGTAATAAACAATAATAGATGTAGGGGAAAACTTGAGATAAATATTAAAGTTTAATAGGGATGACAATTGGATGGAGAACAATTATTTTTATTTGAGAAGGGGATGGAGAACAATTAGATTAAGGGCTCTTGATGTTCCTAGGAACACCCTGGCTTGAATTTTTTTATTTTTTTATATATAATAATTTAAATTTGTTTAATAGGCATATCAAGAATACAATTGGATGGAAACAAATTTTGAACTAAAAGGCATGTAGAGGCAAAGTATGTGCACACATAAGGTGTGTGCTAATGCACAGTGGGGTGTGTGCTAGACTTTTAATAGTTAGTAAAAAAAATAAATGAAATAAATAAACACCAATAATTAATAATTTAATTAACTAATACATTATAAAAGACAAACAAATTTATGAAACAACTAAACAATAATAATTAAAATTTTATTAATATTTCAAATGAACTTATAGTTTATAGTACTGGAACCTTTATTCATTAATTTCTTTTCTTTTTATTTTTTTTTATTTTTTTTCGTTTTGAGGTTTTTTGGTGTACAAAATGCAAATTTGTTTTGGTTTTAAGAATTTTTTTTTTTAAAGTATAAACTTCATACTTGCCAAATTTTGAATTTTGACCGGTATTTACCAAAATGTCCCGAAATAGACCGAAATGACCCAAAATTTTTTCAAAGTGGATGGTTCAATATTAATTTTTCCGAGCTGAAAAAACCTTTGTAGGCCGGTAAATTAGAGGTGTTTGGTCATTCCTAATAAGATGGTTCAATCTTAATGACGTAAAGATGGATGAGAGAGAGAGAGAGAGAGTATGTGCCAAAATAAAATGTAAATATGATAGGTATAAAAATATTTAATATTTATATAATTAGATTTATATTAAATAAAAACTCACACATACCCCACTTGGGTGGTGGCCTATTGTTATTGGGCTTACCCCCGTGGTGGCCTATAGTAAATTTTTTTTTTTTTTTTTTGAACAATGCCTATAGTAAATTTCATCATAAAACATTAACATTTGTGAAATTCCTGAACATTACAAATATTTGACCGACACTTATCCTTTTGTCTACATAAATTATGGATCTTCCATATTTTTATGGTTTTTTTTATTATTTTACTTTCATTAAATATCTATTATAAATTTTATGGAAATTAGTAAATTACCTTAAAACTCTGGATAATCAAGACCTATTAGGCTAAACCAGCTCTGTTTTCAATTTATTTTTTCTTTCTCATTTTCCTTGGAAACAGGCTAGGTTCTTCTTTTTTTTTTTAACCATTCATAATAAATATAAATTTTATGATGAAATTATGCTAAAAACTCTAGATAATTAAGACTAAACCAAATTTGTTACCATTTTGGTTATTTCTCATTTACCCCAAAAACAGGCCAGGTTCAACCCACCCAAATCCCAATTTACAGCCAACAACCTATTATTTGGTCATTTATTATTATTATTATTTTTTTTAGCCTCACAGTTCCCCAAAAATCAATAAAGAAACAGTAAAAAAAAAAAAAAGAATAAGAGAATAAAGAAAAAGAACAAATCAACAATTGCCAATTATGACATCATACACAGTTAAAAACTACCAGATAAATAGTCCATGCTTGACTTCTTGTTCATTAACGTAGTCATCCTCACTGCTCAGTTACCCATCGATTAGTACTATTGTTATTGTCTTTGTCAAGGTGATTTTGTCTTTTATTCAAGCTGTTCATTCATTTACAAATTACAGTACTGTATTTTCTTTTCATTTCTCTCTTCAAATCATAATTAGATTAGAATAAACGTAAGTTCATAACGCATAATTCTTCTATATAGTTTACGTTTACGTTTGTTTCTATCCTTTTTTTTTTCTTCTCTGTGATTACCCATCACTCAAAATCCATTTGTAAGTGTGTTAATTTAGAGAATGGAGAAAACAAAGAACAGTATTTGCACTTTGAGTGGTTTAGAATTAGAGGGGTTTGTAAAGTTTAGAGCTTTTTGAATTTTTAATTAGCTGTTTGGCTATGAAGAAATTTTTGGAAAAGGGGAACAAAAAATGGAAAATTGAAAATTACAGTTTTTTTTTTCTTTTGATTGGCTTCAGGAAATGTAGATAAGTGAGAAATGTTAGCGGACGTTCTTAGAACAATGGTTAATAGTCTATTTGAAAAAAATTTTTATGGAAAAAGAAAAAACGGTTTTTTCCATTTCTCATACAAATTGTGTCAAAACATTTCTACAATAGATTGTTAACCATTGCCTTTAAGACACCGTTTATATTACCCTAAGTCAAATATGCTAAAAGAGATGAATTGGGGTTTGTCAAGTATAGGTCCTTTCTGCTTTCTTGGGTCCCAATTGATAAAATATCTAGGCTTTGGAAATGATGATAGTTTACCTAAATTGTTTCTAAAAACATATGTTTCTGATTCCATTTTACTGTGTTTTGGAGTACAAAGAAGTGAAAGTTTTAATAATTTAGGAGATATATTTCATTACCAAATATTTAAATTCTGCTTTCTGGTTGCAGTACTCTGAAAATATGGCAATTGAAAGGTCTGGCATCGCCAAAGATGTTACTGAAGTAAGTTGCCCCACTATTGTTGTCTGTGAATGAAAAAGATGTATATTTCTTTGTGATATCTAGTGCTTAGAATGGTTTGCTAACTATGATACGCGCATTTAATTTTGTGTATAGTTAATTGGTCAGACTCCACTGGTTTATCTCAATAATGTTGTGGATGGTTGTGTGGCCCGTGTAGCTGCCAAGCTAGAAATGATGGAGCCATGCTCAAGTGTGAAAGACAGGTATTATGGTTAACTATTACTTTTGTTAATTCTTTGTTCTTTGATGTTCATTCTTACCCTCATCAGATTTATGAACTTGCGATAGCCCTGTTTGTTTGTTTTAAAGTATGCTGATCAAGGGAGAAAAGGGAATGCTTGTTTTAGAGGTTGTAATCTAATTTTTGTCTAGCCACTGACTACTGTGTTATAATGTGCAGGATTGGTTATAGTATGATTGCGGATGCAGAGGAAAAGGGCTATATCACACCTGGGCAGGTTAGTTGTTTATTTTTCATGAAGAGACCTTTAGGGTAGGATACGCACATGACAAAATGGTGGTCACCCTCTTGGCAATAGTCTCATAAAGAAATACACCATGCTTAAGAATACCTATAGCATGCTTGTGATTTGTATTGCTCTGTTGATGAAAGAAAGATATGACTGAATTAGAACTAAAGAAAAGATGATTACAATATCCAATACTAGCTTGATGAAAGAATGTTTATCATGTGTTGTTGTTTGGTTGAATTTTGAGCTGATAAATCTCACTTGCTTTTTTCTATGATTGATTAATGTTTGCTGCAGAGTGTTCTCATTGAACCAACAAGTGGCAATACTGGCATTGGGTTAGCCTTCATGGCGGCTGCTAAGGGTTACAAGCTTATCATTACAATGCCTGCTTCAATGAGTCTTGAAAGAAGAATCATTCTTCGAGCTTTTGGAGCTGAGTTAATTCTCACAGATCCTGCAAAAGGCATGAAAGGGGCTGTTCAGAAGGCTGAAGAGATACTGGCAAAGACACCCAATGCCTACATCCTTCAGCAGTTTGAAAACCCTGCCAACCCAAAGGTATAGTTACTCAATAATACATTTTAAATTAGGCTGGTTTGCCAAAGTTGAGTGATCTGTATTATTGTTATTGTAGATACATTACGAAACCACTGGACCAGAGATATGGAATGGTTCTGGAGGAAAAGTTGATGCACTTGTTTCTGGGATAGGCACAGGTGGTACCATAACAGGTGCTGGGAAATTTCTTAAAGAGCAGAACCCTGATATAAAGGTTAGCTTTAGCTTTTAATATGAACATCAATTGTGTGTAATTTTTGTTTATGATCTCAATTTAAGAGGTCAGACCTTTGTGTGATGGCAAGTGCCCTCTGCCCAAGCAATGTGTTGTGGGTTCGAGTCTAGGAATTAGCCTCTCCAAAATGGGGGGGAGTCTGTCTATTTGACAGTCTTTCTAAGACCCTGCAGAAGCAGAAGCCTTGTGCATTGGGTATGACTT
The DNA here is from genome assembly GCA_032878915.1 of Castanopsis chinensis. NCBI lineage: Eukaryota > Viridiplantae > Streptophyta > Magnoliopsida > Fagales > Fagaceae > Castanopsis > Castanopsis chinensis. Next base: position 203,452 of record JAVQMG010000111.1, on the reverse strand, counting down.
TTTATAATGGTAAACTTGTATCTTCTGTAGCAGTTTGCTTCTTTGTTAACAAATTCTTTTTTTTTTTTTTTTTCCATTTATGTTAGTTGTATGGTGTGGAACCAGTTGAAAGTCCTGTTCTATCTGGAGGGAAGCCAGGTGAGTTATATTGAATTTATTGCTGCTCAGAGATAATTTATATTCATTACTCGTTGCATTTATGGAACCTGTGATATTCTCATTCCTGTTTTACTATAATTGTGGGAAAACCCTAAATGAATAGGTTAAATCCTGTAACATGTGTTTTTCTCCTGTGGAATCAATACATCATACAAGTTGACAGAGGGAAAATATATATAGTGGGTTGCATTGCAAAATCTATACTAGCTGGAAACAAATGGATCTTAATAAAGATGTACATGTTTTAATGTCTAAATCTTGTGTTTAACAATTTCACTTGAACAAATGTAGCCACTACCTTGTCAACAAGATAAAAGAAAATGTAGCCAGTTGCAATAGACCAGACTCACCAGAGGCGTGGTCAATCTTTTACTCTCTGCCACAGCTGTTGTGGACTTTCTTTTAGAATAAAATTACTGTGTTGTTCAATTTTGGCTGTTGTGCTTCGTCAAGGAGGGGTTTCCCTCCCCGGTAAGTAAACAAAGAGAATTCTTGATAATGAAGAATTGTTATTGACCATTTTAAAGTCCTTGCTAATCCAGACTTTTTGGATTGGTCTCGGGTTTGGGGTTTTACACATTGCACCTCCATTTCTGATTTCCAACACTTTGTTAGATTTTCTATTTGATTTATTTTTTATTGTCTTGAGTACCATGTATTGACCATTGTGAACATAGAGTACTTTTTCTTTTTTAATAAAATTTTTATTACTTAAAAAAAAAATGTTATTCTATCTATGCTTTTTTAAAAATTTCCCACTACCAATGTAGAGTTATTCTTGATGACATAATTAACCCTACTTGCATAAGTTTTTTTTGTCTGCACAATATTTGCAAGTGGTAACTGTTCTAAGCTTTAATCTTGGGAACCTAATGCCTTGATATATTATAGTTGTTTTGTTGATAAATAATGGAATTTTATTGATTCCAAAAAATAGACACCCAAGAATACAGGATGTATACAATTGGGGACAGTACAATCAATCATGCAAAGTACAATGATCAATCAAATCATAAATTGAACATAAAGAAGAACAACCCATAACTGACATCCAATCTAAAAAAGTTCAAAGGAAGATTTGGGTCTGGCAAATTTTGTTCCATATCCTCAAAACTTCGGGAATTCCACTCCTTCCAAATATGCCACATCAAATAGTGAGGTACAGCTTTCCAAATAATTCCGTTTCTATGACATATTATAGTTGTTACAGGTATAGTATCCACTTAAGCCAGAAATCAAGGAAGATTACAAACACCTATTGGCGTTCATCAAATATTTGATCCCATACAAATGATTTTTTGTTCCCCTTGAGCTTATATATTAAATAACCTCACATTTTACTTGATGAGTCTATTTTATTTAGTGTTGATTCTATTTTATATTAGCTTTTTTGCTTATTAAAAAAAAGGTTTTTAGCTTTTTCCTCAAATGTAAGAACTTAAATGCTGCTTTTCCAAAGTATCTTGGATTTCTAGATACTGCTAACTAAAGATATTATGCATGTGTCAATGTCAAGGTCCACACAAGATCCAAGGAATAGGTGCTGGTTTTGTTCCTGGCGTTTTGGAAGTCAGCATTGTTGATGAAGTAGTCCAAGTAAGGGCTGAATGTCTTTGACTGATTTTACAGTTTATAGAAGTGCATAAAATTGTAAAATTTTCAGAACTCTCCTGTGTATTATTATTATTATTATTATTACTTTTGATAAGTAATGGATTTCATTAAAAATCAAATAAACTTTGTGTTCACGATGATGAACTCAAAGTGTCAAAAATTACAAAGTCTCAAAAGGAGAAAATCTAAAAGAGACTCTTCTGTGTACTTTTCAAAGTGCAAAAAGTTAAATTATTTAATTCACTATATCGCTATTATCGAATAAAAATATTCAAAAGTATGATGCACAGTTAGAAAACATAATAATGGGTAATATCATTAAAAAGAGTTTGGTTGTTAGTATGTGCAGAAATTGCTTTTCACAATTAACAATTTAAATTTAAAGATTTTCAAGCTGATAGTGGTCAATTTCCTTCATTTTCATCATTTTGATGATATAGATGGGTTCGTCTTCTTTTACTTTACATACAAGATAAAAAGAAAAGAAAAGAGCTCTTCACAGCTATAACAGTTCTTCAGACGACTTTTTCCTACAATAGTGAGGTTAATCCATCATTATTTTTGCAGTGGCCCTGTTAGAGACTGCAAACATGGTTAGTTCCATGCTGAGGGTGCTATTCAGTTGGCCAAAGATGGACGTGTTTCAAATTGCTACAGAATTGTCGTCAAAGTTTTAGAGAATGCAAGGAAGAGCTTGAAATTAAAATAAATAAAACTTCCCTTATATACATAATTACATGACATATACATTGTTAAAATTTCTATAATAATCACATATATTGATACAATATAGTATTGAATTTAATTTCTATTGAACCTCCGATAGAAATGACCGGGTGAAGGCTTATATGATAAATTGAATGATTTTGATTATAGTACGTTACTGAAGCTAGTTTTTTTAATCTTACCTGTCCTCATTTCCTATTTGTTTTTGCTCTATAAGATTGTTAACCACTTCTAATGACTCTTTCCAGTTGTTAAATCTGATTGTTGTGTTGTATCTGTAATGCACCACAATTCTCTTTTTATTTGTCTCCCCTGGTTTTTTTATTAATCACTTTTGATGGCCAAAACTGTTTCCCATTTGCTACATCTGACTTTGTAATCTTGCAGATATCAAGTGATGAAGCAATTGAAACTGCAAAGCGTCTTGCCCTGAAAGAAGGCTTATTTGTAAGATCTGAACCGTGTTGAGTCATCTCATTGAATCTGTCCCATATGTGATGCAGAATGGGATCGTAGGAGAATAAAAATATCGGGGAAGAAAGAGAAACAAGACAAATTTTAGGCTTCACCACCTGAGGGTGCTTAGAATCATCACCAAGCTTAGAGAAACATCTAATCAGAAAATTTTTATTCCAATTGCACTATACCAAACCATTCTTGAGCCTTTTTTTAATATGCTTCAGGCATTACATTCAAGCACAATTACGTCACCACAACTAAAAACCCATATTCAAAATTCACAGTGACATCTGATTCAAAATTTAAAAATGAAATCTAGAACAAACCTATGATAATAGATTCTGAGATAGTTTTGGTTGTGCTTCCTGCTTCACTATCCATATACAAATCACTGTCATTGCACACCTTCTATTTTTTTTTGCTATCTTTTTTCGTACCACTTTTGATTCTGGGTCATCTGTTCCAGGTGGGAATATCATCTGGTGCTGCTACTGCTGCTGCAATTAAGATTGCAAAGAGGCCAGAGAATGCTGGAAAGCTAATTGTTGTAAGTTTTAATCATTCCGCTCCAAATTCTAGTAAACCTAGAATTGACATATTAGAAGTGTCTAGTTGCATAGAAGTTTGATAATGTTCCAGCTCAATTATTTAATTTCCTGTAACTTTTTATCTATCTATCTATCTAAACTTGGATCACATTATTGACATGATTAGTCTATGGCATTTTCTCTTCTTAAACCATCTGAAAAGATTAAACTTCATTGGTGTTCTAGTTGGGTCCTAAATGCTCTAGCATTAGGCTATAGGCAATGGTCCAAGGATGATGACACGACATCTCCCTTGATCTGAATGGAAAATTCACCTCTGAACTCTTGAATTAAGGATGATGCTACGACATTTCCCTTGACCTGAATAATGAAATTTACCTCTGAAATCTTGGATGTTATGGTAACCTTATTTGTTTCAAGGCACTAAAAGCACTTAGTAGCTAACTGTTAGTATGCTCACAAGTAAGTGTGAAATAACCAATCTGGATAGCCAGATAGTTCTCCTATAGTTGATAAATTACAATAACCCAATATGGGAGAGTGAAACTAAAAAAAAAAAAATCACCCTAACAGAGACAACTATGAATGTCAAGTATATTTAGCTATAGGATATTGTAATTTTCAAGGTATACTGGAGTATATTTTTTGTTATTTGACACAGTAGAGAATTTATTTTTGACTGATAACATTGTGCACTTACAATTTATTCTTGACTGATAACATAGTGTACTTATGGGTGTCACTTAACAGTCAACATGTACCATATCTTCTGGGAAGATTTTGTGTCTTTTGTCCTGATCCATGTGAAGACAAGACCCATTAGATTATTATTATTATTTTTTTATATTTCAATAGTTAGGGGTCGGGGGATTTGAACACTAGATATTTCATTTAGAAACTGGAAGGGCCAACCAGTTGAGAGCCACAAGGCTCTTGGTGACAAGACCCATTAGATCATATGCAAAATCAATTGCCTCCCCAGGTGTAAGACGGAAGTCAGCCCTTTACAATCCTGGTCATAGATGCATACCACAGCTGACAGTTCCAGTATTTTCTAGGCAAAATCTACCAAATAGGTCCTAACCTCCCTGTTGATATGGGTGTGTGTGTTGCTGGCAGCAGATTGGTTTTGGGATAATTTCCCTTATTCATCCCACCTCAAGAAGTTGAATGAAAATTTCTGTTGGTCCATCAACATGAAATTCTTATAAGCAGTTACTTTCAGTTTTTACAGGACAGTGGTTGCATCAATCTGCAGACATCTAGCCAGGTCAAATAACACGGAGAATGTGATTAAAGTACAATTTTTTATTGTGATTAGAGTACAATAAAAGTGTCTGTGAGCACATCTATTTTTGACTTGTGACTCATTCTTACCCATGAATTAATTCCTATTAATCAAGTAAAGACTAGTAACTGATTACCTTAATCTTGAATTTCTCTTTCTAAATTTAGAGCCATTTAAACAACTAATTCAATGGCAAATGGCATTAACTTCACTGATTCAGGGCTTTACTATGAGTAACCAAATCTTCACATGCCATATTTATGTATATTTGGCAAATAGCATTACCATGCTTGAACTCTGACACTGTCAACTACAATTTGCAGTTTTTCATTTACCACTCCATTCTTTATTTATTTATGCAGGTAATTTTTCCAAGCTTCGGGGAGAGGTATCTGTCCTCTGTGCTATTTGAGTCAGTGAGACGAGAGGCTGAAAGCATGACTTTTGAGCCATAAGCTGTTCCCCAGTTCCAAGTTACTCGCAACCCTCTGACAATTTAATATGAAGAGAGATCATGATGTTTCAGTAAAAGGTGTATGGGGCCTGGGTTGGTATTTTGGTTTCCTTATGGTTTTGTTAATAAGATTGTCTTGAACTACTTGATCTCTGTATTGCACAAGGGATTCAAGGACCAACCCTGGAACTAAAGTGTATTGAAGTACTTTCTAATTGTTGTGTGCTCAAACATCATTGTACAATGCTAGGTTTTGAGACTTACCAAATAGTAATAACGATAATGCCAGGTTTTGTTAAATTAATCCTTCTTTAGAGCCCGCATTAAGTTATTTTAGGTTCTGGTCATGCTGATTATCTCACACATACCAACAGAAACAAAAGGGATTGTAGAATGTTGGAAATTATGCTTGACCTATTGCTAGCATTAGTATTGATGTGGAAAATTTTATTTTGGCATCCCCCATCTAGAGTTTTTCAAAAGCTAAGTTCCAGCAGGAATGAAGTAAAACTGTTGGATTTTTTGCGTATCATTTTAGTGATTATGAATTGAAAATATTCAGGTTAACAATTTTTATGTTTCAAATTTTTAGTTTGTTAAAAATCCAGTTAAGCTTCTCACTAAACCCAATTCTCAAGAGGTATGGTTCCTATTCATGATTCAAAAGGTTAGCAAGGGACTTTCTGATTATTTCACAAATACCAAGTGAAACAAACTAACAAAGTAATTGAAGGATATCGGAAATTATGCTTGACCTGTTGCTAGCATTAGGTATATGAAACAAGGGATTCAAATGGTAGTCCCTTTAAAATTTCCGTTCTTTTTCTTCCCCTAGTACTAGGAAGTAGGAACATCCTACTTTCATTGGTTAATAACATTTGAATTCCTTAATCAAAACAAAGTGAACAGGACACTTAAGTTCCTAAGTAATAAAGAATGTTTGAGTTCTTGATTAGTGGTGTTTGAATCCCAATGTCACACTTTTAGTAGACTTTTATCCATGATTATAAAAACTTGGCTGGTCAAAGAACCAAAAAAAGGTCCGGTTAGTAAACTCCATGATTAGCTCTCAATGTGGGCATATCCGATGATTGTTACAATCATCTCATAGAAATCTAAACTACTACTTGTCTCTATTATATTTTTCATCACTTAAAAGTGTTAATTTTCTTGTTGATGCATGGTGAGTCCATTCTCGGCAAAATGCAATGTCTTAGATGGAGAATCCTTGATTAGGAAAAGGCCCCAAGGTCTTGTTCATTTGTGGATCAAAGTCTTCATTAGTGGTCTCCATGTGAACAAAAATCCTTCATTGTTAGGTTCTTATGGTTACGTAAAAATGCGTTAGTTCTAATTGGTGGCAAAGATAAACCTTATCATAGTTTGATGGCCAATCATATAAATACACTTCATAATCTACAATAGCTAATGAGTTAATAGATTGAAGCTTTTTACCAATAAAAACTTTGGAACCTAAAGGCTAGAAAATAAAATGGATCGAAAGGAAGACTTCGTATTATGAAGATAATTGACATTCTGTATAATGATGTGAATGTCATTGCTCCTTTTGCTACCAATGAGTTTCTTAGTCATTGCTTTGCTACCAACGGCTGGTGTTTTTTTACTCAATCATTCATAGGTTACCAAATTATGTGAAAACAATATAACTAACCTATTACCAACCAACAAAAAGTTTTTTATATTCAAATTAAAATTCTTCTTTGTCAATTACATTAACACAATCATATTTTTATTAAACAATGTTGGAAATGAGTAAAAAAAAAAAAAAATATATATATATATATAACTATAAATAAACACAATTTAAATGAAATGTTAGGTTTTGTAATGGTTTAAAATTGCTAGTGTTTATAGTAGCCATATATTCATCGAGTAAAAAACAATTGTCGTCATGATCATAACTTTTTTTTGATTGCAGTCATGATCATATACTTAAAACAACTTTGTAAAATAAAACTAGCAAACACATTGACTTGAAATACTAAATTTTTAGATGAATTTGTAATTGATTTTTTAGTCAGGACAAGTAAATTCAAAATGAAAATTAAGTTACCAACCACCATGTAAGCTAAATAAGATATAACAACGTAGAAAATAACATCAAAATGAACAGAGTTTTTTGAGTAAACGCATTGTTAATAAAATAATAACTACATTATAAAAACTTAATTATAAAACAAAAACTATAAAAAACGGTTAGATGGTAACTATGATTATTAAGTACATATAGAGCACTTATCAGCCAAATAAATAAATAAGCAGTGTGTGTGTGTGTATGTGTGTGTGTCTCTCTCTCTCTCTCTATATATATATATATGAGTCTACAAAATAAAAATTAAATTAATGAAAATCACATTTTAAAAATTCTTATTTTTAAGTAATTTTAGTGGACCAAAAGGACCGAATGAACTGAACTAGGCAAAATTGGACCAAACTGGACCAAATTGGACAGAAGTAGAATAAGATTTGTAACAGAAAACCCGAGGATGAATGGTGCAAAATGTTTTGGTTGCCTGATGATATTCCTAGCATTCATTTATCAGTATTTTGCTCCATACAGAGTTGCTAACTGGGGATAAAAGGGAAACTTGTGTGTTTTTTGCAGAAGCCAAATTAAGACTTGAAACCATCTGCTTTTAAGTGTTTTCACTAGGGCATTATGGCAACAAGTTCTGAAATTGTGTTCTTTCACTAGGAGATTAAGGGATGAAAGTTCCAAATGAATCTATGTAAGATTGCTTGGGCTGCTACTATCCACCATCTATGGCTGCAAAGAAAGACTAGGATTCATGGTGGCACTTACAAGATAGAAAGCATTTACAAGCCATTATAGAAGATGTTAGGAGGAGGGCTAGTTTTTATTAAAAGGAAGAGCAAATTGTATATGCTTTAGTCCAGAGTTTTATGTTCAAGCAAGAAAGCAAATCAATCCAACAGCTTGTTGGCAATTAGTATGCTGTACTAATTTACCCAGTTTTACAGTTCTCTCTGAACAATTTACTGACCTATCATCTAAATTGCATTTACAGATTTTTTTTCAAATGCAGAACATAATTAAATAGAGTCATAATAGCTAAAATTCACAGCATAACAATCGTTAACATTCTAAAAATTAGTTTAAGATTGTGTCTTGCTTACAAACCAGAATGCCCAATTGTATTTGGCCACCATAAAAAGTTGTGCACTCTTCAATTAAGCCAATGGTATTAGAGAAATCAAAGTACAATGGTACCTAGAAGAAAAGAAGGCTTGAAATATTGAACATAAGCAGACAAACTAATAAACTTACAGACAAAAAGCTCATCTAAACGCCTGGTAGCGAGGTGTAAACCAAATTGGTCGAGAATAAAAACGAGGGTTGTCCTTATAGGATGGAAGTTGCTGGATAACCCTCCGTTCTATATTAAACACTCCCACATCACGGCCTCCATATGCTACTCCTGGGTACCTTTGCAACTCCCAATTGTCATCTGTGAAGTAGATGCAATTACTTCTGCAAGGGATAGTGCTTGTAGGAATGCACCAGGAATTTCCCTCACCAACAAAAGCAGCACAATCTTCCAAGTTTGTCTCCTCCCAATTCAATGCACTAAAGTTGAACCTGTAGACCAAAAAAGATATGGTCTCGTACCTCATCTTTGAAGGAGTATGACATCTGTAACGAAAAACCGCGATAAGATTTTGTTGTGACTTCATCAAATACACTTTTTGGGGCGTGCCAATTTCTTCCTCGCTTGGTTGGGGCACAATAACTCGTACCTTAGCTGCCGTAGGAGCATCAAGTTCAAGGCACCCCAGCATGACGGTGTCACAAAGTGCATATATTTGATCCTCATAACGTGTAACATCATTGACTTTCAAGTTGTCTGGAATGGCAACAATAGCCCAATGACCTTGTCCTCTTCTATTTAAAACCGCTACATCTCCTCCTCTATTGAAAGTCACTCTAGCAAAAGCTAAGCGATTCAAGGGGCCGAAAATTGCAAAGACAAGGAACAACTCCACATGGGAAGGGTCTTTTAAAATAATGAATTTGTGTACAAGGAAAAACCACTCTGCTGTGGGAGCCAGTGCTCGAATTTGGTTTAGTGGTGGAAGAGCAATTTGGTCTTTTTTCCTAACGTGCACAAGGTAGGCTTCATAATCAGGACCCAAGGTTACAACCAAACCATGTGGAGATCCCCAACAACGTTTTTGGTCACTTGTAGGTAGTTCTGACCAGAGATATTTGTTGTTGCAGAGATTAAAGAAACATTGCAGATCAGAATCTAGTTTGTTGGAAAGCATCAGCCATGGAAACAAAGACCAGGATGTAGTTTCGAAACAAGCAGAATTACAGGGGTTGCAAAACTTTAAAATCGCTTTAATATCTTTGGAATTAGGTATGTGATTTCCAATTTCACCGATCATATCTGCGGGGAGTTCAGACCAGATGGGAGCCTGAGGTCCACTGGATTCTAATCCAATATTGTTGGAGGTCACAAGAGAAGTGGAAGAAGAAAAAGAAGAATGATTAACTAGAAATCTTCCCAACCAAGTTTGGATAGTAGATATAAGTGATGGATCAATTAATAGAAGAATTGAAGACGAAACGAGATAACCACTGAAGTCGATGAAATTAGAAGGTATAAAATAGATGAGACTTAAAAAAAGCCAAAATTGGAAAAGGACAATAAATGTATTGAAACTGGAAGAGAGAAAGAAAACCAAAACGAAAAAGAAAAATAAAAAGGAAAAGAAAATGAACAATGAAAGTAAAAATCTGAGAGAGGGAGCGTTTGATGCAGGTACGTAAAAAAAATTAAAGCTGGTAAGAGTGAGAAGGAGATGGATTGATGCAGCTATGTAAAAAGAACTACTAACTCGAAATCCTACTCGACCCTTAGAAGCTAGAGCTCTACATATACAAGCAATGATAGTTGGTATATATGACCCAGCTTCAAGTAGGACAATAAAAAACACAGTTATGCACGTGGCTCTGAAACGCTCGGCCAAAGAAACGCCAGGGATCAGAACTATCAAGATCAACGCAATTACCAAAAGAATACTGCGGAACCTTAATGAAATACCATAACGGCGAAAATGAAAGATGATCCTACGAAGAAAATGACCATAATAGTCAAGCAAAGCACTGACTGACCTCATGATGGAATTGAATGTGTTACTCTATAGACTGATGAAAATTGAAAACCTCAAAAACAAGCCGATTCCTATCGCGGGCAAACTAAGCTCCAAATACCCGTTAACGCCGAGTTTTGACAGAGGTCAACGACAAATTCAGACCAGACCAATCTACAGCTAGGTCTGCTGTGTGTGGAAGCTTGCTAAAAGATACCACAGCTGTCACAGAGAGATCAGTTTGGGAACGTAAGTAGCGCTTATATCCATAAAAGTAATTTTGACCATTGAAGCCAAAAAAGAAAATGACGCTGAAAAAGTTTCCGTAATTAGCGCCAGGTCTGCTGTGTGCCGACGAAAATTATTAGGTATTTTCTATTTCGGAGATAATCATAAATGTGTATATTTTTCTCTCGTATGAATAATAGGTCTTATTATAAATTTAATTAGTGAAATTTATTATTTATGTGAAAAGAGAGAATACACATTTATGGTACTCTAAGAATACACAATAATTTTCCGTGTGCCAATATCTAATTCATCCCGGCCAATCACCAATTACTTTCGTGCCAAAAAGCTTCCCCGAAAATAAGGTAGCACATGTAATAGCTAGATATTAGCACTCTGTTTGTTTCAGCAATAACGTTTTCTAGAAAATAAGATATTTTTTAAGAAGTATTTTCTATAAAATTATCTCATTTTTTAATGTTTGGTAGCAACTTTAAATGAGTTGAAAAACAACCTCCTAACTTCCCTTATTTAGCTTGCTATGAGATATAGTTGTTTTCTAAAAAAATTTAATGGAAAACAATCTTTAAAAATAAGCCATACTTTTTATGTTAATCAAACATATTTTTCCTTTGACTTATCTTTTTTTATGCTACCAAGTACTAGAAAACATAAAAAACTATCTTTATACAAAGTTTTCTATCGAAACAAACATAGCGTAAGAACTATACATAATTTTCCATCGAAACAAACGGAGCATAAGAACTAGTTGAAGGCCATGTCTTGCACCGTTAACAATAACGAAATAAATAAACAGGTGTAGTGAAATAGTGGACCTTTTTTTTTTTTTTTTTTTTGATACGGAAATAGTGGACCTTAGTGGACCTTTTTTTTTTTGATACGGAAATAGTGGACCTTAATAGACAAATAGAGACCAAAGTGGACTAAAATGGAGCGAATGAATAAATGTGAACCAGTTGGACCAAACTACTATACTTTAACTTTTAGATATTATATAGATACTTTTATCTTTCTTTCTTTTTTTTGTGTTTTTTTTTTTAATAAATAAATTAGAACTTCAAGTTGTTAATAACTTAAATTTTACCATGACAAAATACTTTTACTCAACAAAATGATATATATATATATATATAGTCGATTTTTTGCAATACAACCAAGTGGTTGTACCCATAGGACGTCGGGCTGAATCGAAAATCCAGCTCAAATTGAGCGACTGTATCTCAGTCTGGGTTTACAATGGAAAGCATCTCTTAACAAAAGCAAGCAATGCACACTAGTATCAGCGAGGCAAATATTACATCAATCTATGCTGATTCTGTTAAAGAATCGGGGTTCAGTCCAAGGAACTAATTAACAAAATGCAGTTTTCATATTTGACTTGAGCTGTTGATGGTAAAATCCAGTTGATTCAGCATGTTAGTTCAGAGAGATAGAGAGAGGGGGGATGCAACACTGCTCAAGCAAAGTGATGTGTAGTATTAATAATGAGCAAAATTTCGGTAAGCCATAGCTCCTCTGTTAAAAAAAAATAATAATGTTGCCTAACAGAAATGCCAGCCAACTTTACTCTATTCTCCTTCCATGGCCATAACAGATGTCAGTCAGCTATTCGCCTAACACACTCCAATGCCGCATTTATAGTGGCCGGAAACCAACTCATTAATGTCATCTGATGGCACCCTCTTTAGAAAAAAACACTAGCTCAGCTTCTATATTCCACCCAAAATTAACTTCAAGGTTTAGGCTTCTTTGGTGCTGAATTTGCTGGCTCAGTTTTACGCTTTATCCCCAAGAAATGCTCAACCTAAAAGATGAACAGAAAATACACCTTCGTAATCAGGGCACACAATGCAGACAGAGTGAATAAAATTAAATGATACATAAACCTTAAATGGAATGCTATTGAGCAGATCATGTGATTCTTAACCTTGTCAGGATTGATATTAAAAAACTAAGGATTTTTATCCTCAAGAAAAAGACATAAAATCAAAAAATTTCCCTCCTTTTTCTAATTGGTTGTAATACAACGGCAGCTGGTAGGTCTTAAACCCCAACTTCATCAACCACCTTGCTCTTACATGGGAAGAAGGCGCCATTTGGGCAAGAGCTCATTGGCAGTATTTTTTTTGTTGTACATTAGGCATCTCTTGAGAGATTTTTTTTTTATTTTTTTTATTTTAATCTGATTTTATAACTTTTTTGATGACGTGGAACCTCACCAAGGCAAGGCCCTTTAAACCCACCCCCAAGGAAGTTAATCACGGATACACAACCCACCCACCAGAATCAGGTATAAGGTAATCTAGGGGAACCCCTAGTGGGGATCAAACCCAAAATGTTTAGGCCTGCAACTCATCTCAAGCCTCCAACCACTAGGCTGCACCTCAACGGATACCTTATTTTTATTTTTTAATAGCAAGTCCTATGAAATCCTTCACTAAAGAAAACTGTAACCACCACCACTAAAACTGTACTAACATAAGAAATTTAGAAGGCCTGATATATTTCAAGAGTTCCTCAGATCATATCCATAAGACTAACAAAGAAAAGTTCAACATTCTAGACGTGCACATGCATATAACATACACAATGATAATATCACAAAAAGTTTAGTATGTTACTGACCTTTCTATCACCAAGCATTGGTGTCAAGCCCCCAGGAAAGTCCTTCTCGACAGTAGCAAATCCACTTCTAGGATCACTAGTTTGCCTGGTAATAAAATACATACAAAAAGAAAAGAGTAAATAAACTGAGTAAACAGAGTTAAGAATAAAAATGCCATTTAGAGCATACAACTAGAGACTAATCATGACTCACTAATTCAAAGCTTTGATTAAGAAGTAAGCCTTCCTAGGAGGGATGCAAAACACAAGATGTGTTTATCTTTGAAAATAACAAAATTCTAGATATCCAAAACTTAATCTGATGATGATCTTTTAAGCAGGTATTGACTCCAATTTGATACAAACCAACATGGGTTCTACAACCCAATTGATAAAATCCCCTTTAATCTAGATAGTCTTTAATAACAATATGATTCAACAAATGATTAGAACCTAACCATCAAGCTCCCCAACTGACTCAACAAGAAATTAAGATTCTTTGCCATGACACCAAAACTGTAAAGACATAATCATCAGACAATAAATGCATGCACCACTACCAGCACTCACATAGAAAGGGGAATAAATGTAAGACACCATATGCAATATCTGAACGTCCAAAGAAGCTATGCAATGCTCTAACTAATCATTTAACCTCCTACAATGATATTTATTGAGGATTAAAGTTTTGTATACATATTATTTCCACACATATTTTAAGGTGCCCAAGTGTATCTAACCCTACAAGAGGTTGGCTTGGTGGATCTTAAAGCCTCATGATATCCATGGGATTCCGAGTTCGAAACCCCTTGCTAGCATCTTGGAGCCACCCTTAAGGAATTTCTCTTTGTAATAACCTAGTGTGTGTGGGATGGGGGGGTTGCATACGCCCAAGAGAATGGTCAGATACTCAAAAAGGTTTGGATACCCTCATTTGCAAAAAAAAATAGTGGCATGATGTATCATGCCAGTCCATCTCTTATCTACCCCAATCACACAAGGAATATGCTTCTCATCTACCTTTTCCTCATAGAAAAATTCGGCAATAATTGGTCAGAATTATAAGTAGACATATGATACAGATGGATGATGCATACCCTGGTTTAACATGACCACTAAGGACAAGATAGGGCGTCTTTAACTGCATTTGAGCTTCCTTCATCTTCTCCACAGCCTTTGATGGTGTATCTGAATTCTCCATGCGCTTCAACTTCAATTCTTCATGATATTGCTTCATGCGTTTTTCTAGCTTCATTTTGCCAGGACCCTTCCCATGAAACTTATGCGAAATCATACGAAAGGCTTCCTTTGGAGTCATCTGGTAAAAACATGGACATAAGTCAACGATGCACACTAACACTAAAAAGGAAAATACAAAATAAGCTATAACATAATCTTTTTTCTTTTTTCTTTTTTTCCTAAGAAGCTACAGAATTCAATTATGAACCAAAGATGCCCTCGTCTTGTTTGTGAAAGAAGAAGACCATTAAACTACTTTGAGTTTCAAAGTCTTCAGCTAACAACAACAACAACAAAAAAACCAGCCAATTCTTAGTCCCCAAATTTTAAGGTCAGCTATGGAACCTCAACAGAGTAGTTAGGACCAGCCACATGTATTCGTTCCTACCATTCTATTCTATCCACTGTCATGTTCTCTATTACTTCAAACTAATAATACTCATTAAACCCCCCGCTCCTCCTCCAAAGTGGAATATCCAAACTATTCTATCCAATTCGAAGATAGATCGTAAACTGCAAACCTTGTTTTTGAGATATCTGTTTCAGTGGTCTCAGTGCTTGGGCAATAGTGATAGGCAATCACTTGTTCTGTACCATTCTTTAAAAGAGTTTTGTGCATACACCTCGTGTCCATAATATCTCTCTTCTTTTTCAAAAAAGGTATTATTTAGTATAAAAAAAAAATCCAAGATGGATCATGAGAAATTGTCTTAAAATGTCACTTAAATTTTAAATTTTTTTTTTTTTAAAAGTGCCTTGAGATGCAGAGAAGGTATAGCCAATTATAGAAGTGGGTGGCAGGGAGTGAAAATACCATTGAAAGTATAGTTTGACTTCATGGATGGACAACTTTTTTTAAAAATCAACCACCAAATTGAATCCATATTGTCATAACACAGGTCCATAGGAATCTTTGCCCTATACTATAAAGTGAGATTAAAAGAAAAAAGTTGGCTCATATTGTGATTTTCATAAAGATCTGAGTAAGTTCTTCTGCAACACTAGACTAGCACACAGACAAGACAGCAGGTTATGACATGGTCATGCAGAAACAGTCTCTAATTTTAAATTTCCTTGAGGTTGTCAATTTTTTCAACTCTTGTAGGAGAAGAAGTCACTGCATATCACACCACATCTATCCTGATAATCTAACCCATGTCTATCTCCTCTTTACATAAGAACAGGAGAAGTAGCAAACAGCTTTCATGACATCACCTGTCTTCAATCGTGACTCCAATTCAATATACAACACAATAAGTAGTTTCAATGTAGTTTCAATACATTTAAAATGGTATTACTTTTTTTATGGCCTTTTTTTTTTTTGTAAGTAATTTTTCGCCCCAAGGGGATGGGGAATGGGAATTTCGAACTGGTGATATCTGCTTCATGATATTTTGTTTTTTGAATAAATAAGTCCACTTCATAATGTGTGGTCCCCATCTAATTGTTTTATTTATTTATTTAATTTTTTATATAGGTATAGTCCCCATCTAATTGTGCAACCCTCTTGGAGTACTCTTTTTATTAGCATTAAATGCATGCACCCTTCACAACCATTTTATGAAACCGTAGTGGCATGAAGTGGAATGGTGTAAAAAAATAACCTATGTTGTACCCAGTTAGTTTTGTCTCAATTCCACTCAAGGATGTGTTGTTTGATAAGGAAAAGCTAATTTAATGGAAAACTCATGGATGCATTTTGTACCAATTAAAGTGGTGGGAAGGAAGAAGAGAGAGAGAGATGATTGATTCCATGAGATGAAAAATCGGGCCTTAACATATGTAATGTAGCCCACATGATGTAAGATTTATACAATAATCTTTCAAACAGCCAAGTAGATTATAACACAATTTTAAAGAACCACACTCCCAACTGGTTTCACTCAAAAATCTACACCTCATGCCATATGTAAATTGTCTCTCTATATAAGCATAAGCATCATCCACCCAAATGGTCAAATAACAAAACAGTATGTACCCTTAGCAGGTTAGAACACCACCTAGAATCACATTTTACTTGGATAACAGCAGTAAGAAAGAGTAACAATAAATAATTAGAGAAAGCATCAAATAATACTATTGCATTGGTGTTGTTACTGTTGTATGTATGTCTAAATCAAGTGGAGAGAAAACAGATCATCTACTTCTTCGCTGTGACATAGCCAGAGAATCGGGGAAATTGATCTTTGGTCTATCCAAGGCTTTATGGGTTAAACCTAAAACAGTCGTTCATTGTCAGCATGTTAGAACAGACAATTTGGAGGACCTGGTAGTCGTGAAATTTGGAAAGTAGTTCCCTTTTTTGTATCAAATGGTATATTTGGGGAGAGGAATGTGAAGAATTTTGAGGGGCGTGGATTTCCCTTGATGAAGTTGAAGTTTCTATTTTGTAGGTTATCACTAAAATTGAACATCATATGCAAATTACTTTTCCATCTCAAATTTGTGGGAGATGTTAGCTTTTTTTTTGGGGGTGTTTCTCTAGTATACTTTCTGTGTACTAGGCTTGTGCTCTTAATTGCGCTTTCCTTTTCTGATAATTTCCCTCGTTAACCAGCAGAATATGATATCCCACAAGCAGATGTCATGTTAAACCATTAATAGAGAATGTAACCGAACCATAATGCTATTGTTTATGTAACGGACATCTGTATCTGTGTGTGTGGGAGGGAGAGGCCATCTGTGCTAAAGAAAAAAAATAAGAAATGATTGGCTGGTTAAGTGAAGCACTTACAATTCGCCCAAACTCATCTGTCCGCTCAATGCGAATCTCCTTTTTAAAATCGACCAGAGCAGATGAACGAGGCTCCTTTGGTTCATCATCATCTACAATACCCACAAGTTTGCTCTTCTTCTTGTCCATGTTTCTGCCACCCCACTCAATGCTTTCTTTAAGTGTTCCGCGATCTTTAAGCAGCTTCAGCACACCTGATAACCCTTTCCCAACTGCAACTTCATGGATAGCTTCATCTGGAACTATCTCCTCCTTGTCCTCATCAGCAGGGTGCTCATCTTTACTAACATCTTTAACTTCAGTCCATCCACCAGCCTCAACTTTTACTTCTTCATCAGAAACTCTTGGCTCTTCATCTTCTTGCATAAAAACATCTTCATTTTCAGGCTTACGGGCTTCTGAAAGAGCACAAAAGTACAAGTTATTTCTATTTTTATAAAACCATTGGAGGAATTGGAAACCTGTAGCAAACTAAGACATGAATTTGTATTTTAATGGGGTACAAATGAAAGCTCAAGGAAATCAATAGGCACAAGATCAGGACAACTTCCAAAGAAAAATGGTCATAATTAAACTTGAATTTGACCAGATAAAAAGATGGATATCAACTGACCACAAGATATTGAATGGCCAGAAATAGTAAAGCAGTCAAAAATATTAAATATGAAGAAATCTCAATTCAAGCAGGGCACAGCCAGCTCAAATTTCATTCTATGCAAACACATGAACAAACGTTAAAAGAAAAATACCTTCATCAAGCTGGAGACCCCAGACAAACTCCTCCATCTCTGTAAAGACAACCTTGTTTTCTTGCGACTCTCCAGTTGTGGGGTTTAGAGCTTCTGCAGTTTGACTGCTGGCAGTAGTGGCAAGACGTGCAATTGCTTGAGGACCAGATGCTGCCTCCTCCTCTTGCTTTTTAAGAGCCAATTTCCTTGCTCTTTCTAAAG
Source organism: Castanopsis chinensis (assembly GCA_032878915.1). NCBI lineage: Eukaryota > Viridiplantae > Streptophyta > Magnoliopsida > Fagales > Fagaceae > Castanopsis > Castanopsis chinensis. Next base: position 185,289 of record JAVQMG010000111.1, on the reverse strand, counting down.
ATTTATAAAGATCATCATCTTCATCTGCAAAAACAGGATTCTCATCTTCCTCTAATTTAACAGGAAGAGTTTGTTCCATCCGCAGTGATTTTGATGCCTCATCGGCTTTAGCATAAGCTGACTGGTATGCATTTTTTCTCAATTCAGCCTCTGCTCTTTCTTGCTCCTCTTTGATGGCTTGCCTCCTTGCATCATTCCGAGAGCCAAGATCCCCAACTCCCAAGCCTGAAGAGAGAGCTTCTGCTTCAAGCGCATCCAAATCCAGCTTCTCTTTCTTCCGCAAGGATTTCTTTTTCTTGGGCTTTTTAAATTTAAGCATTTCTTCTTGAGTATAGTAATCTGATGTGATCTTCCCAATTGCATTGAGATCTTCAAATTGAATGTTATTGGAAGCACCCTCTAACCTTTTACGGAGCTGGCAATAAGGGGGAAAATGTTCATAAGCTAGGGGGGAAAAAACTAGTTAAATAATTAAAATGCATTCAAACACCAACAGAAGCGAAAATTCATTTCAAATGGGAAAATCCTATCCCTACAAATTCAGTACAATAAAAAAAGAGCAGAAAGTAGAAAGAATGGGACTACAACTTGAATAAATAGAAAGTCACAACAAACAATAATTAGAAGAATGAAATGACTACGCACACAGTTCCTCATCCTCAAACACAACCATTCTTCTCCTACATTTTCCGGGTTTTTTTTTTTTTTTTTTTTTTTTTTTTTAATTTGGAGAAAGAATTACCTCTTGGAGTTTTTTCTCAGCTTCCCCAGAGAAACGTCCTCTTTCATCCAGAGCTAACCCCTGGAAAGAAGAATAAACTAAGTGAAAAATTTCATGACCAATCCCCATGCACAAAATTTCTTGTTATAATTGAAAAAGGAAAAGCAATTTCTCAGACTAATATTTAAAAAAAGAGTGATAGGAAAACCCAAAAATCAAACCTCATCTGCAGTGGGATCATCATACTGTGGCAACATTTTCTTCTCTGCACTGGGATCATCATTAAACCTAAAACATCAGAATGCATAACATATGTCAATCATTTTTTTTTTTTCATATAATTATGGGTATATTTAACAAATTATATAAGTTTCCATCTTACTTATCCTCATAGATCCCCGTTTTCTTCTTTGCAGCCTTGTAAGCCTCATCTCGCTGCTTTTGTTCTCCAAGTTCAACATTCTCAAGCATATCAATCTCTGTCACACCAGACCAAAACCCTCTATCATATAAATGTGTCAACTCATCTTAAAAGGTCCTGACAAACAAAAAGTATCACCAAAATAGTTTACCTTCATTGATGTCACCATCTGCAAGTATGTTCTGATCCTTTAGTGTTAAAACAACTGCCCCGCCTTCCACTACTTTGTCAATGCCATGAAGAACTTTAACTCCTGCCAGATTATCTATAAAGTATTCAAAATAGAAACAATATCAGTATTGATCAGTGATATAGGAACACATCAAACAAAACCACTGGCTTACAGATCAGGTTCTAGAAGAACACACTAGTGGGCCATAACTCATAAACAGGTGCAAACTCATAAGAATAATTAACTACATTCACACACACAAATTTAGTTCTTTTATGAAGCTTGGATGCCATTAGGAAATTTCATGACTACACAATAGAACTTGATGAGTATGGTATTTGAATCAGTCCAATCTATGCACTCAAAATCTAATAAAATGCAGAATGGACTGATTCAAAATCATGTCACAACATCAATTCGACTTTACAAGACAAATCATAAGGAGTAAGAACCCTTACGTGCAGTACCATGGCTTTCTTCCTCATCTTCACTGTCTCCTTGACCAACATTGTCCTGAGAAAATTCACATTGTGATATTAATAAAAGATCCTACCTGAAATCAATCATTTTGAGAAAAATAATAGAAAGAAACACAATTAAAACACAACCTGTTCTGCAAAAATCTTTGAGCGTCGCAATGCTTTCTCCTTTTCAGCATTCCTTTTCTCCTCAAGCTTACGACTCCGACTAACCCATGACAAAACTTCAGAAGCACCTTCAGAATTTTTGTTCAATCTTTCTTCTCTTTTCCTGAACAAAAAGGTTAAAAAGAGGTGTAAAGAAACATATTCACATTACATCAAACATGTTTTGAAAAAATGGCTTTTTAAAGTTCTGGAAGAATTGTCACACCGCCAACATAGAAATCAAAAAAACCTAGAAGAGATAAATACGATGTAAATCACTCTACCAAATAATCACCATTCAGCTAAACTAATTTAGACACAAAATCCAAGGGAATGCTGGAAAAACAAGTAACTTAAATAATAACTAATACAGTGCTAAGTACAAAGCAGCTACTGGCAAAACACAAGCAAAACCAGCATAGTAGGAAAGTATGGTCAACATGGTTTCATGGACTTAATGTTTCAAATACCAGTTATTGATTTGATATATCAAAATGCAACAAAGAAGGCATACAAAAAGATTTCCTTACTTCAATATTCGCTCCTCAAGCTCTGATGCCGACAAGTGCACTCCACCTAATGACCCCTCAGTATTTTCTTCAGTCTCAGCGTGATGGGATAACCTCCCTTGCTTGGAAGCATCCCTATCCCTATTATCTTCATGGTCCAGCTTAGATTTGCTTCCTTCAAGATCCTTATATTTATCTCTCTCCTTTTCCCTTTCCTTTTCCTTTGGCCTATCCCTTTCCTTTTCTCTTTCTTTATCTCTATCCCTATCCCTGTTCTTCTCCTTTACCCTCTCCTTGTCTCGTCCTCGATCACTATCCTTCTCTGCATCTCTCTCCCTCTCCCTCTCACGGTCTTTCCCTCGATCTTTTCTATCTTTATCCCTATCACGCTCTTTCTCTCTATATTTTTCCCTATCATATTCTTTGTCCCTCACCTTACTATCTTTGCTCCTATCCTTCTCTCGCTCATCTCTATCGTCTTTCCTCCTATCCCTACTGCTTTCTTTCTCTCTTTCCTTCACAACATCATCGCTACTTCTCTTTGATCGTTCTCGGTCTTTACTCCTATGTTCCTTATCTTCCCCTCCTCGACTACCCTTCTTCCTATCCTTGCTTCGGTGCTTGCTCGACTTATCAGTCCCATCCTGTTCTAAATCATCATAATGTTCTCGAATTGGAGACTCATCATCCCTCTCTTCGCGGTGTTCATACTTCGAATCAGACCATTCCATGTCCATTACAACTTCAAAAACCAAAACAACAAAAATAAAAGCAGAATCAGAATCAGAATAAATACCAATAATTCAACATTTCTAGGCATTGCCAATAGTACATAAATTTTTTAAGCTCAATTTAGGTTTTTAACTGAAAATCAATCATATTGTGAGCAATTAATTACAAAAATTAAACCGAATATGGATTCAAAAAATAAATAATTAGCTTCGTTTATTTATTCAAATACTCATAAATAACGCTTATATATCTACTCATAAATTTTCTCGGGAACCAAACGAAAAATAAAGCAATAATCGATATTGTGTCAAATTTATTGCAATCAGAAATTCCGAACCCTAAGGTAAAAAAAAAAACACACTGTGAGAGAGAGAATTGTACCTGTTTGGTACTGTTGACGAATCAATTGATGCTATTTCGACACAAAGAGATGAGAGATCCACCGAATGAGCCTAAAAAGTAGTGTAAAGAATAATCAGAGGTATATAGAAGTAAAAGTAAGTTCACAAACTCAAATTCTCGGAAAATTACATGAGCTTACCCTCTGTTTGGGAGCCGAGAAAATTGTATAAACAAAACTTTCTGGTGTCGACGACGTTGCGTAAAAGCAGCAAAACAAGAAAAGAAAAGCTCCTCTTCTAGTTCCGACTCGCGGGACAAGGATGATTATTGATTACTTAAAATTCATTTTTATAAAATGTCTATATTACAATTTGTACCCGAAAGTTTGGAGTTTTTTTCGTCTTGGTCCGTTAAAAGTTTGAGGTTTTTTTTTTTTTTTTTTTTTTATTTTATTTTAAATTTTGTTTGATTTTGTTTTCAATATGTGATCATTCCATCCATGAGGTGTCGTTTTGTTGGTACTTAACAACTAGATCAATTACAAAGATGGATAGAATGATCATTTTGAAACATAATCAAACTTAGTGAACCAAATGAAAATTTCCAAATTTAAAGGATCACAAATTTTTTAAGGGTTAAGGATAATATAGTTTATTTAAAATAATGAAAATCTCTCTCTCTCTCTCTCTCTCTCTCTCTCTCTCACATATATATATATATATATGAAATCAAACAATATGATAATTAGTCAAAATAAAATAAAAATTACTTTTAAGTTGTACAATAATAAATCATAACAAAATAAATTAAGTAAAGGGTAAATTAGACCAACCCCTCTTAAGATTTATTGAAAAAGTTTTGATGTAAATAAATATGATGGCCCGTGATATGATTTAGAACAAAATGGAATGTGAGTTGCTTAAAATAAATTGTTAAGTGATTAGGAATTTTAGATAAAAAGAAAACACAAAATTCTTTACATATATATATATATATATTAAAAAAAAAAAAAAAAAAAAAAAAAAACCTCAATCGTATATAAATATGAGTACAAAATAACTACAATTTGGTACATATAGTCTTATACTAGCTATTTGGTATTGGTAGCCTTCTAAATGATTAACAAGTGTCTTAATCCCATTGGCCAGTGCTAAAGCATAATCTAACTAATTAATTAATTACAAGAGGATTGTTTGCATTGAACTAATAGATTGCTGCTGAAACTGAGCTGCTAAACTTTGTTAAATATAGCTACTAGTTTTTACGATAAACTACAAGTGTATGCAGCTACTTGAAATGTCTTACATTAGACTCCCTTTCGAGATTGCTTTCTATACATGGGATAGATAAGTCTATGTCTGATTTTCTTAACTATAGACAAAATAAAACATCTTGCTCTTAAGATAAATAGAGATATATATATATATATATATATATAGTGATTATATCATTATAGTCTCCCAAGGTTTGTACAATAATCATTTTTAAAATATATGGAATATGTTGTTAAGAAGGAAATAATATAAGAGGAAATGAACTTATTTGACATATTTATAGACACCTCAAGGAGAATTGTCATTTATACTAACATTTTGGGAGATTGCCATTTCAATAAAGTGATAAACCCTCAAGGGAGCTCAGGTACCTTAACCAAATAACGAAGCTTCTATTAAATTTCTTAAAACTTTTTATCATCTACTTTTAATTAGAGTAATATTTTAATTTGAAAAAAAAATTGGTAATAGTATTTTACTTAAAAATAAACTATGTTACTAATTTTGAGGTTAAATTATATATATTTAGTCCTCAACATTTGTCTCATGTTTCAAAATGGACCTTATATTTTAAAATATTTAATTAGCCCCATACTATTATATTGTTTCAAAAAGGTCTTTGCTATTAACTGATATATGGAAATGGATCACATGAGAATGGAAATCATTTAACTCAAAATATTTGCTAACATGGAACCTATGTGTCAATTTACATGAATTAAAAAAGAAATAAAAACTATGTTCTAAGTTCCCTAGCCAAACTCAACAAATCAGGGGGAGCTGAAACAGACAGGCTAAGTTAGTAAGTTAGTGATACAATGATAGGTGACAAAGGTTGAGAATTTGTAAATTTTAGACATCTTCTTCCCCATTGGGCTAACCTTTTGGGCTTGAAATCTCCAGGGTGTTTCAAGTCAGTTTAGCAAAGATCACCAAAATATAAGTAAAAACAGAAACCATAACATAAATAACTAAATTTTTAGCTTGTTGATCAATTTATCTTCCATTACATTGATAGAAAGGTTTCAATTCCCCTTCATACTTTTAAAAAAAAAAAAAAAAAAAAAAAGCCATGGAACTAAGAATTGGTAGGGGCAACTGAAATACAAAAAGAGGAAAAATAAAGTCTGCTTGGCAGGGGTAACTGATGCATGGACAAATGTGAACAGATAAAAATAAAATAGGTCATCACTTATCAATTACCATGCCAAAGCTTTGAGTAGCATGGTAAAGAAATAACTTTGATGCCTTTCTTGTCTAATTTCATTCTACCGAATGTAGAGTTGCTGTAAAAATTTTCACTGCAACAAGAATTAATACAAACTACAATAGATGTTTTCATTGGATGCATTCAATTCAAATTGGGAAATGATTTCTAAACTTTTTTCTGGTCCAACCAAAATAGTTCCCATGCCAAGGCTCTGCAACTGAACTTGAAGGATGAGACATTAATAAAACATTCTTTCTCTATAAGCCCAAACTACTTTCTTCCTCTGCTAAGCCTCTGCAGGTGGTAATTAATGCTTCCCCAAGACTTTCTTTTATTGGTTGCCTGTAACAAAGGCACTCAAAAGTTTTAGAGATATATACTGCATTGGATAATCCAGAAGAAAATAATCAAAATTTCAAAAAACCTGGGATGAAAAATTAGGAGTAAAAAGCCGTGTAAAAAGATAGGAGAAGAATATGCTGCAATAAATCAGAAAAGTTATATCACCTGAGAGTCCATACAGACACTCAAAAGTTCCTTCTGCCGGACACACTTATCATTACTGTTGTTGTTGACAGCCAAGCAGTTGAGAAATGCAATCATTTCCTTCATGCAAGGTTTGTGAAGAGAGCTAAATTTCTTTGGGTTAATATAAAGTGAACCAGCCTTCCGACCCATTATCCTATACTTAAACTGCACACGCCCAACAAGACAGAGTAGACTCAACAACTTGGAAAAAACAAGGACACTTAAAAGAGTTCCAATATTCAATAAAATAATAAGAATAAAGAGAACACATCACAAATGATGCAAGACTTGTTGACATTTCAAAGTACATATATACCAGATATATTTTCATTTAAGGAACAAAGAGCATGCACCGACTTTAGCAAGTCAAACATGCACCATTCAACCATGTTTTTATAGGAAGAGGAGGTGCCATATGAGCTAAAACTCATTGACAAAGAGCATGCACCATTCTGTTGATTGCAAGATAAATCCACTAAAGAATACCAGAGAATCTGAATAGTTTTAGATTGGAGATTGAACTCTAGCATCAAAAGCAAGTTGCTTGCACTTCAATTACTAACCCAAGAAACATCTTTCAGGTTTACAGCAAAGCCTTGTTTCAAGAATTTCCATTAATCAGATTCTAGACCCATATTTAAGTCCTATAGAACTCATATTTAAATCCAAAATTTCTCAGTTTTTTTTAGTTGAATTCAACACAATTATAATGGAGTCCTTTTCTCTTCTGGATAAGTATTAAGCCATTATATTAGGATGATGTCAATGTTGCTAAACTACATGACATTAAATTGAATTCAACTGTTAATATGACTAAAATACAATGCCCACCCTGCCTGTTGTTGTCCCTCCTAAACCTCAACCTCACCAGCATCACCCCTTGCTAGTTGCCAGCTTCTCTTCTTGATATCCATTAGATCTGATGAAGATGGACTCCATCTTCATTAGCACTTGCAGAGATTGGCTTGGATTGCTGGCCTTGACGTTGATCTCTACCCAAATTGATGGAATCGCCTAATCTGGTCAGACGGTTGGTAAGTAGATTTCCGTTGGTAGGCAATGGGTTTCTTTCTTCCCTAATCGACATGGTTGAGTGACAGGCTAGCCATCTACTGCAGTCAACTTGTGATCACCCTTGCCTTTGCCAAATTGCATACCTATCGCCTCATTTCATGATTCTCTTTCCCCTTTCCCTTCCTTGCCTATGAGATTCAGGTTGCATATGGGTTTCTTTAAGGAGGTGAGGAGGATGAATCAATTTAACTTGGGAAAGTAACTTGCTGGACAGCCTTTGGAAGACAAATGGTATGGTCATTTTACCCTAATGCACACAATTGACCGGGAACCATAACTCATAAGGCAGAGGTCAGTAGTTCGAATCTCCCCTTCCCCCTCCCCATGAGGCCAAACATATTTATTTAAAAATAAATAAATAAAAATTTGCCCTAATGAATTCCAGAAAGAGAACTTTCATAAAAATGTCCTTGATTGCATTAAAAAAACCTAAGTTATTGATGATTATTGGAAAGTATTAACATTGAACCCTTGGCTGGGATTCAGCATATTTATAGAGTTATGGTCAACCTAAGAGGAGCATGTCTGATTATCTCACCTAGAAACAAATTCACTTTCAGTAACATCTCTCATTGCTTTTTGTTGAAACTGATAACTGAATTCAATATACAGTAACATGGTTTAGCACCATTGATATCACCCCAATATAAGGGCTTCATTATAATTGTGTTAAATTTATTTTATAAGAAATATTAGAAATTTTGGATTCAAATGAGTTCTGCTGGAGTAAATATGAGGACCATGAACTTAACAAATTGATATTCTTGGAGCAAGGCTTTGCTGTAAGTTTTTTTTATTGGGGCAAGTAAATGAAGTGCAGAAATTGCAACTTTTTTCACAAGAGTGCAATATCCATTCTAACACTTTTCAGATTGTCTGACATCTGGTGCTCAATGCGTACGTGTATGTGTAATTTGACTTTTCCAATTTCCTGGCATCAGACGCTCTATGTTAGACTCACTAGACGCTCTATGTTAGACTCACTAACAGCATAGCAGTTCGCTTTATTAATCAGTGCTAGCAACATCATAATAGGTTGACAAGCCACTTCTCTAAGCCTAGTCATTCAATAATATTCCAAATTTCCAATGTCAAATGGAAACAAACAATAACCTAAAGACAACAGAAAAATCACAAGGAAATAATCACTAACATAAAGATAACAAATATCACATGGACAAACAATCACTGGCACAAAGACAACAGAAATCACATGCAAACATTGTCCGAAAAAAGAAACAGCAAATTTTAATGTAACATATACTCCACGACCAAGCCCTAACAATCAGCTCAAAATATCATACAATGTAGCACCAAGTGACAAGATAGAAGTGATAGGTACACTTGTAAATATCACTTCTGATAATCTAGACGGTAGACACCAGTAAATATCATAGATATGATTCACATAGACATAAAGAATACATGAGCCAACAGTAAAAACTAAACATGAATCAAAGCCCCATGTTCATGGCCAACCCCTGAATCAACCAACCCACCTCCAAACTACAAAAATCGGGTTACCCTAGACTCTAAAAAATGGTCGGTTTGTTTGATAAGCAAGCTGATATTTATGTGGGTATTAGGCCAACTTATCCAATCTACTTGTTCTCAATGCTTGCTGCTCTCACCCCTCACCACCACTCTTTAGCTTGGGATGTTGGCACCAGCAATGGTCAAGCTGCTATTGGTGTTAGTCCCCCTTTTTTCCTCTCTCTCTCTCACATACATCATTTTTAGTTGGATCAATCTTAGCCAGTTTCAATTGAGCAAAAAAAAAAAAAAAAATTTCTAATATGGGTGCATGTTTAGCTTTCTTCGAGTGTATTTTGAATCTTGGATTTCATAGAATCTCTCATGAGGCCTTGAGAAATGAGAACCACTAGAACTTAAACAATTTCGAGTAGTCGTGTGACTCGTGTTAGGTCCATGGTTCCAATAAAAAATTAAACCCGAATCTATGTGGAATTCAAAACCCAACAGATTATTAACTTGTTGAGAAGTTGTTTCAAGAGGTCAATTTCAATAAGCCTACTTCATGATCCGCAAAGATGAATAACACGGTCCTTTTGTAGAATCATCCATTACACACACACACACACACACACACACACACATATATCTATATAAGCATTTCATCATTACATACATATATATAAGCATTCCATCATTTCTGAGTAGTTTATAAGAATTGAAAAACCCAATAATCTAGGTGCAATATTTTTCGACTTTGGTGTCTCAATTATTACATGTATTCAAAAAAAGAGGTTCATAGAAGAAAATACATAGATAGAAATCGGTGAACACAGTAAGCAATAACACTAGATGGTATAAGAGCTTACCGCCGGTGCCGCCGCCGCCGCCGCCGCCGGAGATGGGTGCGCAGAGAGAGAGAGAGAGAAAGAGAATACCGTGTAGCGACGCTAGGTAGATGTCACTGTGAGACTAGCTACTACACAGTACAGATCAGATGTGTGAACTAAGTTTTGTCGCACGAGCGGGTCACGTGTCTAAAGCAAGGACTAAATTGTAATTTTGTTTGACAAGGACTAAATTGCAATTTTAGTCTTTTGTTTTTTCCTTTTCCTTTTACCTCGTCCCCTTCCCTCTAAACACAGCGTCAATTTGTCAAATACATAATAGTACTCAGTTAAGCTAAGCTATCACTACTTTGCTCCTCACCTAATCGACCTGGTACCTTTTCTCTGTCTCTCTATTTCTTCTTCTTCTTGTTTTTTTTTTTTTTTTGGTGCCTCTAATATATGCATTTTTTTTTTTGTCGAATGATAACGTTGTTTTGGTTTTTCCTATGAGTTTTCTGTCTCATTTGAAGCAAAGTAATTGGTGCTTTAAGGCTGTTATAGTGTTTGATCTGAATAATGGGGATTTCTGAGATATCTTGGTCTTTAGGTTTTCATTCTTTGTTTGTGCTAGGTTATATTAATTTGAATAACTAGTTTTGTTTTTGGTTAGGGATTTTATGTATAGCATAATTTAATTAATCTGCTAATGTTCAAATATTGTTATATCAGTTATTGAATTGAAACTCAGATTTTTTAACAAAGCTTTGTTATTTAGGTCCAAAAAAAGAAAAAGAAAAAAGTAAAAAGAAGTGCTAGTTATTATAGGTACATAATTATTAGCACTTTACACAATGAACTTCAAATATGATTCAACTGTAATTTTAAAAGAGTTTCAACTTTGCTCTTTATACCAATTGATTTAGGTCTGTGGAATAATGGGTTACTCTAAAAGACCCCAAGGTGTAGCAGAATCCGCCCGGGACCTTGCCTCATTAAACATTTGGGGTACTGGTTCGATTCTCCCCTTACCGATCCCCTTGGGCCAAAAACTCACTAATTTTTTGATAAATTCGATAGTTACAATGAGAGGGGGCGTTGAATGATGTCTTTGTGAGAAACCCCAAAAGGTGCCAGTTGAATTACAAGGCCCTAGTTGGGCCAAAAACTCGCTTCTTAAAAAAATATATTAAATATGGGCTGATTTTGGGTTACTATCAAATTGATGGAAGGGTTATATAATCACAAAATCAGTGAGTTATTAGGTATATGAATATGGATTTATGTATCGATTACTTTAGAGTTGGTTTCACTAGCTACTGTCTCATGGGTTCAGGTCCTGTTGTCTGACTGAGCTGAAGCTGGTCATGAACTTGTAAATGCAAGTCAACTCAGATTTTCTGATTTTTGGCTCTGGAATTTAATTCTGGTTTTCATATTTCATAATGCTATTGGATTTTATAAAGTCCAAAAGCAACTACAAAATGTGTTGGCAATTTAAAAATTCTGAGATGCCAATTATGTATGAATCTAACAAGGATTGGTATAGGCTATTGTTATAGGAAAAATTAAATTGCTGTGTTGAAGCTGCATCTTCAAAACCTTTTTATTTTTAAACCTTGATGACCGTCAGACTACTCGTTGCAAATCCAATTTTCATTGAGAGTAGTTTTGTTGCTTGAGCAATGTAGTGGATTTGTATGCTTTTAATAACTTTGCAATTATTTATTACTTGTCTCTTGATCTTTTAAGCATGTTGTGGGTCTTGTTGCTTAATTTTGGTTAAAATTTGATTCTTTTCTTTCATAGGGTTTAGTGGTAATAGCTTTGATTTGGGATTTTAAATGTTATTTGAATAGGATATTATATATTTGAGAAGTGATTAGCGAGGTTTTCTGTTCCAAAATTAAAGGACAAAAGTTTGGAGACATTTTGTTGGTTATATTATTACAAAGTGCAAGTTATCCAGTGATTGATAATGTTTTTAAGCACATTGTTAGATTCAAACAATGAAGTTCATGTAGTTGGAATCCATGGAAGCTTCAAGTTGTTTAAAACCACGTTACTTGTGCAAATAAAATATTTAAATTCATTTTGTATTTTGCCATCTTCATTGATTTTGCCCACCATGTTTAACAATTAAAAGAACTAGGGGCATTGAGTTGTTTAACTGATTTTTCTCTAGGTTGTATTTTGCCATCTTCATTGATTTTGCCCACCGTGTTTTGTTTTGCTTGTTTTCATTCTTTGGTCCAAAGAAATCTAGTTTTTTGCTGTAATGCTGACGGGCATACAATAATATTAGGCTCCTTGAATTGAATGTTTTGCCATAGGAATATTACCTGGTACATGAGTCACTTTTCTATAAGGAAAAGCAATGCCATAATAAATGTATCAAGTTCTGTATGGTGGTTTTCAGTTTGTAGATTAGTATGGATTTTTTTTTTTTTTTTTGCTTTGATATAAACTGAAACTGTATTTTCTTTCATAAACATCCACCCAAGTCTTGAATCCATGACCTCACTCTCCACCCTCTCCTTGTGGGAGAAGAAATTTTCATGAGCTAGTGCTCATTGGCATAAAACTTAAAACTGGATTGATGAATTAAGTTCATTAAAATTAGGTTTTTAAGGGGAAAAAAGAAAGGGGAAACATTGTCTTTCCAATGAACTTTAGCTTAAATGGCACTTCCTCTTCCCATAGTAATGGGATGGAGGCTGAGATCGTGGGCACTTGTGTGTGTAACTCACCTGGAAAAAAAAAAAAAAAAAAAAAATCTCTTGGATATTTTAGGCTTATGGATTTATCAAAAGTGGAACAAATCCTGCAATTGCTAAAGCCAATATATTAAGCATCTACCAACCACAGGCCTTATTTTGTCAGGCTAAAACTTTGTAACCTCCTGATGAATTACCTGAGTTGCCAGCCATATGGGGTTGAAGTCCCTTCACTAAGAAATTTATCCCTGATTGTGGATATTGTAATGGATCAGAATTTTCTATCGGAATACATATCCTAGTTACTATCATATTTCTTTTTTTGTTGTTTTGGTTGGGGGGGGGGGGGGGGGAGCTGTTCTATCCCACCCCGTACAATAATGGTTTACTTGGCTGGAACACCTGTGCTTATATGGAATGTTCCTTCTATCCTATATACTTATCCTCTTTATTTATTTCTTATTAAAAGTTCCTTCCCCTTTCATTTGTAGAGAATCATGGCCAGCAGAGCTGAAGATGAACAAAGGGAACCAATAAATGAACAAGCAGTTGCAAATAAGTACGCTTCTATGAGGACTGAACTAAACCAAATTTACTCAAAAATCACTGAACTAGAGATGGAAGTGGGCGAGCACTCATTGGTCATTAATGCTATCCAGCCACTTGACCCATCAAGACGGTGCTTCCGGATGATTGGAGGTGTTCTGGTGGAGAGAACCATCCAAGAAGTCCTACCTGCTGTCCAGCGCAATAAAGAGGGGCTTGAGGAGGTTATTGCTAGGCTCAATGAGGCTTTGGAAAAGAAGAAAAAGGAAATTTCTGACTTCGAGGCTAAATACAAAATTAGGATAAGAAAGCCTGATGGTGAGACCAAGGATGATGCTGGCCGGAAGGAAGGTTCTGCTCAGGGAGTTCTCGTTGGCCCTGCTGGTGGAAGCGAATGATAGGTCTTGTATCTTTTGCCGCTTTATTTTTCATATTGTTATGTAAAATTTCTTTAGTTTTGAACTAGGTGTTGCAGACTTGGGTGTTTGGTTGATCAGGAGGATAGTAGACTTTTAAGATTATTGCTGAACGTTTGTGTTTGTTACTTTTGTGTGAAGAGGAGGGCTTTTGGTGTTGTACTCGTGCAAATGAGGCTGAGGTAAAATTTTGAGCATGAGTACAGGTGTCTTCTATATTTGACTGCTAGACTTAAAAAATCTAGGTCTGTATTTAGGATTGTCAAATATTTCTGATCATCAAGTCCCACTTAAGGATCTTGCTTGAAGTTGTGCTGTTAGACATATCAGAATATCCAAGGCAGTGCTGTTCTTTTTGGTTGAACCATATCTAAACCATGTTGCTTTGGCAGTGGCAAAAAATGAATAGAAAAGACCTGTAAATATTAACTAATTATAAAATCTTTTGCAAATGCTGTAAGGGCAAAGATCTTCTAGGACAATCATTTTTTTTTATCCTATGCGATGATGTATGTGGGAGATAGGGCTATTACATTTACAGTATTACTGCCAAAGATCGTGTAATGCTGCAAGCAATTCTGTCCAAAGCATCTGAGAAAGAGCAGTAGACATTATTGAGTCCTAAACTCGCTTGGGTATGAGAAATTTTCCCTGCATTTGAGTTGAATCAATCACCACCACAGCTTAGAAGTGAACAATCCATAACATCATTATGGGCTATGGGTGGTCATGCTTGAGTGCCAGTTCAACCAATTGAAAGCAATTGAATGGGGTTATGGGGATGTCCATGGATCAAATTTTGGGATGGAATTCCTAAAATTTAATAGGGTTTGGTATTTAAAATATTTAAATGGTTTGGGCTTGGAGCATTCTTTTTGTCTCAAATCAAACCCATTCCCATTCCTATATTTTTATGTTGAGCAGAATTTGAATAGGTCAGTAATGTCGAATAGAGACTTTTTACAAAATAGACCTTCGGCTTGATCACTTAGTACGGACTTAAAAATCTCATCTCTACCCTACAAACCCTTTTCCTAGGATTCAATGGTTTTTTCGCTCATGATCTCAAGATATATTTTTCACCTTAAGTTTTGGCACTAGATTAGCTCTTTGAAGTGCTACAATAACGAAGGAGATATGTATATCTCTCTCTTCTTCTTTTTTTCCTTTTTTTTTTAAAAAATTTAAAAAAAAAAAAATTTAAACTATGGGTCTCTCAGCTAGTTCTACTCTTTTGAAGTATTGTAAGAAGTAGTGGAGATATGCTTTTTATATATATATATATATATATATATATATATATATATATAAAGATACCAAGAGATTTGAAATTGTGAGTTCATGTATGATGATTGATTATTATTTTCAGGTCATGACACCATTTCGTTCCTTATTCAATAGTAAAGACTTTACTAATTGAAACTCTTGAGATAAGTATTTTCTTAGACTTGGTTTGGGTCCAGTGTCCAGTTGCACTGAACTCATTAAAATGATAACACGTGACCAAAAGTAGACATGTGTCACTTTTGTGACTGGTCTCATATAATTGGACACTAAATCCAAACTTAGCCCTATCTTCCTAAGTAGGCACCAATGTACTTACAAATTCGTTTGGAGTCCAATGCGATAGTTGTAGTAATTAGAATCAGAAAGTACATTGGAAAGGAGAAGAGAATGACACCCCAAATCCAATTTGAGGTCTCCTTACTCCTTAGGATAGATAGCAAGGGTTTGGTTGAGCTAACCTTGTTAAAATTAATTAAGTGGGTACTAAAGTCTATTAAAACAACATGAATTACAATTCCGCAATGTGCATAAAAAAACAGGGTTGCTAGCAAGATTTACACAATTCAGTCAAAAACTCTCCAATAGTCTTATCCTAGAACACACTATAATCTCACTCACAAAGTCACAAAATGTCGCACATACATCTTCGGCCCAGGTGTCTTAACCTTATGGGCCTTATTTAATGGGCTGGGCCCACGTGTCTTAACACCACTATTTTGTCAGCCGAAGAAATCCTGAACTCCTCTACCGGCGAAAACCCGGTCGGAGAGCTCAGCCAAAACGGCATTCACAGTGAGCAAAACGACACTCGACCCTGCAATCACACCCAAAACGACACCCGTCGTGCCCAAAACTTTACCAAACGGCGGCCACTCGATCTCTCCGATCTCCTCCGCCACTCCGCTCCACAAACCGCCCTCTCCCTCCTGCTCCTGCTCCTCCTTCCTCTTCCGCATCGCCTCCTTTATCTCCGCTCCCAGCTCGCCGCCGGGTTGACTCTCCGATTCCGACTCGGTTTGCTGGGCCTCGGACTCGGGAGTTTCTCGGGTCTCTTCAATGGCTTTGAGTCTGAGAGACATTAGGTTCAGGGGTCTGAGTTTGGGGCGAGAAAGAGAAAGGTGACCGACACGTGGCGGTTTGATCAGTACGGACGTGCGTGGGTGACCGGCTTTTGTGGGTGACGGGAAAGGAGAGGTTAACGGGAATTGTACGGACATTTGTAGCGCCATTTTTTCCTGTGTGGTGGTGAGTCTCAAAATTTGGATGACAATAGTAATACATTATGCAAGCACAGCTATCTCTTTAACTTTGGGTGTCAATTTGGGTTGGGCTTCAATTCTAGCCCAAACCTAGCTTTGTATTTATTTTGGGCCTGTTTTTTCTGCCATGGCCCATTTTAACTCTCTTATCATTTTGTAAAATGATTGTGTATAAATTACTAATTATTAATTATCATAGAGTTATTATTATTATTGTTATTATTATTATTATTATTATAGGTACGTTTAAGTTGAGGGGGTTAGACCTCTAAATCTAACAATAAAAAAGAGGGAGCAGAAGACTTTTTGGGTTGTATTAAGGGAGATGATATTTCTTGTGTTTGTTCCATGAAGCGAGCCTCTCATAAGCTGAGAGTTTAATAGATGTGTTAAATCTACAACATTTGAGAGGCTCATTCCATAAAATGAGCACATACAACAATTACTTGTTTTAATGGTATCGTCTTTGTTAAGAGCAAGGGTCTTAAAGTTTTGGTTTTGAATTTAGGCAAGCAATGATTGGGAAGGGATTTATAAATAAGTGATTGTGTACATTGTACATCCCACCAACCAAGGTACGTGAGAGTGCTAATGTGGCTAGATTCGGACCACACACGTGGGGCAACTGTGACCAAAGGAAAGGAAATGTTGGTTGAAGGAGATGATCTTTGGCTCGTGCCAATGGCGTGACTATCTTGAGGAAGAGTGAGATTTGTAATTGACATAGACACCCAACACTTGCACAAAAGGGAGATAGCAACCTCCTATGGTCAAATGTTATAGAACACCCCTTATTAGCTGAGCTTGTAGAGTTAGATGTATTGTTAGATGCATCACTCATTCTCTTACATAGTTTTGATAATTTAACTTCCACATACATGCATAAAATTCAATTTGTTATTAAGGGATTTAAGATGTGAATTATTAACTCACAATCTTCTTGAGTTTTATTTTGTGTGACTTTAAACTTTTAAGAATTTTTAATTTAAAAAAAAAAAAGAACTTTTAAGATTTTTTTTAATTTCGAGATTTTAAGTTCTCATAAATCAAACATGTCTTAACAAAAAAGAAAGAAAGTATTTTCCATCGAAATATTTGTAAAGGAGCATAATGCATTTGATTGGAGAGAGATAGCATATATTAGTATAGGATGACTAGAAGTTGGTAATGAAGCTAAGCCTTAAAGAGAGACGCAGAACACAAAATACAGTATTCATTGGAAAAAAATAAAAATAAAAACCACAAACTATGAGAGGTTTTATGATGATATGAATAGTAGTGTATTTCTAAGTTTTAAACATGGACACGACTTTTGTCCAGTTCTATTGGATACGTTAGGACGTAGATATGTGTCTGAAATTAGACACGTGTCCACATCCCAACGAGTTAAGTGGAGCTGGACACAAGCTTTTCTCTCTATTCATTAGATTTTATAAAGATCCATGATTTATAAAATGTATAATTTTTATTTAGTTATAACAGATATAAATTGAACCAATATATATAATTATTTATTTATTTTAAAGAGGGATAAATAACCATGGTTCATTTAATATAAATTTTCTATTCCATATCTTTTGTGTTTTACTTTATGTTTCACTAATTCTAGTATGCCATGTGTATGATTTGTTTTCATTTTAAAATTTGGTTATTTTATAAGGAAAAGTAAAAAAAAAAAAAAAAAAAAAATGCAATAAGACGTTATTGGTGAAATTTAAAGTGAGATACAAAAAGTGGGAGAGAGGATTTATATACCTAATGTGGGGGCAGAAAGGTCAAAACGCCAACATTGAGCCTTGGGCCTGGTCCGAGGACACGGGCCCGCCCGGGATGTCACGATTAGTCCTGGGTCCATTGAAGCGTAAGGGCCCAGAGGCCTGCCAGACAGGTCATGTCTCATGTGGGAGAGTCCGAGGAGAACA
Organism: Castanopsis chinensis; assembly: GCA_032878915.1. Classification (NCBI taxonomy): domain Eukaryota; kingdom Viridiplantae; phylum Streptophyta; class Magnoliopsida; order Fagales; family Fagaceae; genus Castanopsis; species Castanopsis chinensis. The sequence goes on along the minus strand of JAVQMG010000111.1, from coordinate 167,233 downwards.
CGACCTCGGACAGCGGAAGCAAAGGCCAAGGGACGAGACCCAGTGCCAACGGGAGAGCTTCCGGAGCCCAATAAATCGTCCGGAGCCTCAATAGTACGCCGAGGAGGGGGGACAAGCGGGACGTGCCCTGCACAAGGATACTGCCTCCGCATTAAAGGCTTCCACCTACCCGCCTGGCTGCATTAATAAGGAGATGACTTCTGAAGGGACGGCGGTCAGTTTTATAGTCTTGGGGAGCGTTTTCAGGGACAAGACGGGTGATAACCAGGGAAAGGGAGTATAAATAGAATGGGGGATGCCGCAAGGAAGGGATCCGGACTTTAGGGCAAAGGAGGAAGAAGAAGGCTCCCTCTTTCTCTCTCTCTCTCCCTCTCCCTTGAAGAACAGAGCGCCGTTCAGCACAGAGGCTCCTCGGCCCACGTCCGAGAGGGGAGTTGGGTCACTCCATCAGCCAGCCGCCTCACAGAAGTGGACTTGGACCTTACACCGCATCCTTCCAAAGTACCAGGGGGTCTAGGCTTTGAACCCATTCTCTACAAATTCTATTGTAAAGGCCACTTGGGCCAGCCCAGCCACCCATTTGGGCTCAAGGCCATTTTGTGCCCTTACACCTAATGCATGTAAAGTTGGGTTGTGTATAAACTAAAGGTATAGCATGTATGAAAAATATTGAAGGAAAGAGTTCGAGGTTTAACATCACTTAATGAAAATTTTGAGATTAATAAAGCTGTTTTTTGGCCTTGAAAGATTTATGCTGGATGCTTCTAAGTTGATGGTTGAAGCTTGATCTCGTGAAGATTATGAGCAAAGGGTTTGGTAAGCCTTTTTAACAGAATAAGCCCCATTATTTTCCTTCAGCCAAATCAAAATACCTGGCTATGGAGTTGAACATAGAGGAATGGACTTTATTCGTTGAGCATCAGGGGGATTGAAACATAAGCCTATAAGATAGGAATTCCATCATCCAGTGTGAATTGATAATAGCATCAATTGAAGCTTCAGTAGAGCAATTTGTAAAATACTTTGCCTTAAAGACTCAATAGAAAAGTGAATCAATATCATGAACAAGGTGTCACACTTGTTTTGACAACATAGTTTCATTAAATTTCCCAAAATCTCTAAAATCCAAACCTCCAGTTGATTTTGGTAATTAAAAAAATTCCCATTTTTTCTGGTGAATTTTACTTCTATTTCCTCTTTGATCCCACCAAAACTTTCACCTTAGCATTTCAATATCCTGACATGGACCTCTTGATAATCCGATACAACTTATAGCAAAAGTAAATGACTTGAACAATTGCTTTCAACAAGACCTATCCCTGCTCATGAAAGTAACCTTTCCTTCCACCTTTTTAGTTTCCCCACAAACTTGGTCTTTAATGTAATTCAAGCTTGCTCTTTTATTTTTTTTTCCACCACTATAGATAAACCTAGATTTTTTTCTGGTACTCCAATTAGATTTTTTTTTATAGAATCCTTTGTAGGAAGAGTTTGTGGTTTAACTTTAGTTAACGATAATTTTGAGATTAATAAAGCTGTTTTTTTTAGCCTTGAAAGATTTATGGTGGATTTAAATTAGAGATTAAAATCTAGAACTACTTTTCAATAAAGTTTGGTAATTGGGTAGTCTAATTTTATATCCATTTTTATTTAATATTTTTAATTTACGAAAATAGAGTTCTGGAGATCAACCAGTCATGGATCACAAATGTAGGATTTATAAGATGGAATGTGTTAACGGGCACCACAAGGTACCTATGGTTGTGGTGCCCGTTAACCACAAATTTTTTTTTTTGACAAAAATTGTCTTTTTTTGCAGTTTATGTTATTTTTCCAATTTTGTAGGTACTATTTGGTGTCTTTTTCAACTTTTTTTGACAAAATTTTGTCTTTTTTACACTTAACAAGCTCCAGGAGGTGCTTGATAACATTCTCCTTCTAAGATTACACCTATATTTTGATGAGAGCCAAAAAAAAAAAAAAAAGGAAAAGAGGAAACTTATGCTGAAGCACATGCTTCTGAATCATTTCTCGAAATAAAAATGTTGCACCATTCATGGTGACCATTGACCAAACTAGTTTAGAAGATGATAAGATTTGTATATCAATTTCTATCTTCTGCATTGCATTTAATTTTAGTGACTTGCTTATCTTTTTCTCAAAAAAAATATTGAGGAACTTTGTTTTGGTCATGGGATGAAGACAAACAACAAAGGATTTTAAAAATATAGCGTGCAATTTGCATTGTCTCCATGCGTAAAAACAAGATCCTGGGGTTGATAAGTCTATAGTAAACAAAAACAAAGTACTATTACAGACTACCATTCCCGAGTAAAAATACCCATGAAACTGGAGCTGAGAACAGTTTCCAGACTTAACCTTTTCTAGCCAAGCAGCAGACGGCAGAATCAAACAAACTTTGACGCATTAGGTGCAGTCTGTGAGAGAAGGAGTCACTGCCAAAACCTGCACTAGTCTGTGCCTGTCATTGGGTTTGAATAAAATTGGAATTTTAAGATGCTATAGAATATGAGTAATCAACACAAAACATTGATTCATTCTCCCCAAAAAAAAAAAAAAAAAAAACACAAAACATTGATATTACCTTTTAATTTCTTATTATGAGATAGGTAAAAAGTAGTGATGGAGCCGGGACTTGGAGTTGGTAGAGTGGCTTCGATCATTGACTTTGTTGCTTCTTAGCTGCTAAGATTTTTTTTTTTTTTTGAGTTTTTGATGTGTGCATTTTTTGTTAGGTAAAGATACAGTTATTTTGTTTAAAACTTTTTGAAGGGCTTATTGTTTGTTTTTAGTAAAATTAGTTAATTATGCTTAATTATTTTTAACTTTACTATTGGTGATTTTTGTTATTGCGCTAATTTTTTTGTGCTTGTATATTTTGTTTTAGATTTTAGATCTATAAATTTTTTAATGGCCTTTAAATGAGGAAAATGCTAGAGCTAATATGGTGAGTAATTATTGGCAAATAAAAAAGTGATGTAAGTGGTGGATCCAGATGTGAACCAATAAGATTTTGTCCCTCAAGGGTTTGTAAAAATGTTATAGATAAATTTATGCCTGTAACATTGCTCTAAAAAGAATCAATAATATTGTTAAGAGAGACAAAATGTAATTTTATTGAACAAAATTACTAAAATTAGTGTGTATATATATTTTAATAAAAATTCCCCCTATTCAATATGACAGTCAGAGCATTCACATCAGGTCTACTAAAATTTTTTAAAATGTAAAAAGTGACAAAATTTACACAATTTTTCTTCAAAATTGCCCACATCAGTAGGGCTAAAAAGGTGCATATTTGCACATTTGCTAATAACTGTACAAATATACATTATTACTGTAGACATGTATAATAATATTTTATTATTTTTACTTATATCTCTCCTCCATTTTTTTATTATAATTTTTATCTCTCCTCTAAACTATGAACACTGTCCTCCATTAGCAGTCATGCGCTTCTTCCTCAGCCCCAGAAATCACAAAACAGGAAGTGCAGTCCGCCAATACTCCTAACCTGGCTATAACAATCCTTTCAACTATAGAAATCACCAAAGAGGAAGCAAATCTTCTTTTGCAGCCGATCACTAAAGAAGAAATCACTTCAATCACCGAAGAAGATGCCTCTGACATGAAACCCAACGGAACCGCCACAGCTACCGATCTACTCCACTGTTGCCGCTGATTTGCGGCCACTAATTTGCTGCTGCTGCTTCTATTGCCGATTTGCTACCGCTCTGCCGCCGTGTGTGAGTGTTTAAGAGAGGAAAATAGTTAAGGGAGGAATGAGAGAGAGACTTTTGGATTGGATTGATAAAAGATAGGGTAACTCTGAGAATTAATAAATAAGTAATAAAAAAAAGAATAAATAATATTATTTAAATAGAGTATAATGTAAAATTGGTGAATTAATGTGGGTGTTTTGGAAAAGTAATAGTGTAAAATAGAAAAAGTAGGTTTTTAGTGTAAAATAGATGAAAAAATTTGGCCGAATTGATGCGGTTGCTCTTAATGGTGTTTGCTTGCATCTAGGGGTATTTGCTATGCGGTGCGGTGCGGTGCGATTTTGGGTCATTTTTATCACTGCACTTTGCGGTGTGGTTTAACTAAAACCATAACTGCACCGCACCTTATTTTTGCGGTCACATATGCGGTGTGGTATGGCGTGGTATGGGTTAGAGTTTAGCCAAAACCATAACCATAACCGCACCGTACCTCCCTTTTGCAGTCGCATGTGCAGTGATATGTATAAAATGCAGTATGAAATCGGTATATTTTTCAAATTTTGGGTTTTTCCTGCTTGGCACAAAACTAATTTTTCTCTTTTTTTAGTCCAAGTTTTAAATTATTGAGCTGGTTTTTCTCTATTTTGAGTTGACTTTTCTAGTCAACACTTGCTAGGACTATCAAAATTTTTTTTTTTTTTAAACTAGGGTTATTAAACTATTAATAATATAATTAATATAAAAAATAAATCAATGTATTAATATATAGAGAGAGTGCGATGCGGTTTATGCGGTTTTCTAATTATAAAACTGCAAACTACACTGCACAATGCAGTGTGGTGCATTGTTACTTGCGATGTAGTGTGATTATGCTATTTTGCAGACGGTTTTGATGCGGTTTTTGTGATTTGTGCAGTTTATGAAGTTTGGTGAACACCCCTACTTGGATCAATTAAAAAACAAAATTCAAGAAGTAAATAAACATTCTTTTAGTTAAATGTTGTATCACTATTTAAAAAAATTAAAAGTTTTACTAACATAAGCCAAGAGTTTTACTAACTTAAGCCTTAAGGACATAAGTTAATAAATTATTTTGAAAATTTTTTTATGAGAAAATGAAGAAGGAACTAGCTATTTTGACAACCTTTTTAATTTTTTATAAAAAGTTTCATAAAATAAATGATTAAATAACATACATTAACTAAACTAAAAAACTAATTGATTGCAATAAAAAATTTAATTTTTATCAACATATTTCAACAATTATTAATTAAGGGGCCGTCTAGTAACGTTGTTTGTATTTTTTAAAAATATGTGAGTAAATAAGTGTATAAAAATAAATATAATTTATTTAAAAATTAAAATATGTGTTTAAATACGTCTACGAAGCATACTCTAAATTACTTTATTATTTTCTAATACCTATAAATCCATCCTCTTTTATTATATAATAATCACGATCCATCCCGTCGGCATGTATTTTTTTTTGTTTTTTTTGTCTTGGATTAATAAATAATATAAATAATTTGGAGTTACAAAGCGTGCAAAATGACTTTAAATGGTACACGTTGGTGGGGTCTTAAGAGAAAATCACTATGTCCAAAAAAATCAGATATGATTTGATTGAAGATGAACAATCCATAATCTGACAATCCTTACTTTTGGACTTGTGTTATGGTTATGAATCATATATGCATTATTTTTTCAATTATTTGAGGGTCAATACTCAAGAGGTCGTATCATGTTCTTCTACCAAAATTTGCTATCAATTTGACAATCCAACCAAACATCATCAAATTAGTAATTACGGTGGTGATCAAATTCTAGAAAAGTCAGTAGTGGATTACTAATATAAAATAGTACTTCAATAGTGTCTTGTCTGCCAATTTAAGGTGCTCCTTAAGACTCAAATCCTAAGAAGTCATTGTCTTTAAGATATGGATTTACTCATTCTTTTGGTTATTCTGATATCTAGGAGCCACCGCCAAATGATTTTTCTACGTAGTAGTTGGCTCAACATAATAATGATACACGAAACTTCCAAAGTCCTCTAGTTTGCTCTGGAATTCTTGTTTTGACAATCAGAAAATCAAGAGCAAAACAAAAGTCCTACTTGAATTCTCTTTGATATGATGATATACATGATTGGGTGAAATATAACTCTTGGATAATATTATGAATGTCAAAATTTTCAACTTAAAAAATACACATCTTGTGTCACTGCAAAGTGCAAACACTTGTCAGTGCTACCCTATAATAGCTTCTTCTTATCTCTTATAGTAGATGCAGTTTCCATACTCAGATCTATTACCATCTACCTAAGTGACATATAGAGTCAATTTGGTTACGCAATTTAAAAGCTTAAAAGTGTGTTTTTAAAATTCAAAACATTATTTTGCAATAACAATTCATAATTTTTTTTTTTTTTTTACAAATGCTCATTTTAAATTCAAAACGTCATTTGTAATAACTTATACAAAAGCACCCGTAGATATACACTTCTGTATATTCGTTTTCATCTTGAGAATGTAATCATGGCCAGCTAGTTACTTATTCAACAATTATTTTATGTATCATGTGTATACACATTATTTTTCTCATTTCGTATAGGTCTCATTCAATTATACATTATTTGTCTTACATATGTGAATCTTTCTGTTGTTTGAGACTAATATAAGAGAGGGAGACAATTTATATGTTGGAGGTATAAAATATCTTATCCTAATTCTCTTATTATTCAGAGAAAGAGAGAGAGAGAGTGTGTGCTCCTATCCTATTCATTACAAAATAAAGTAGCCTCCATTGAACTAAAAGATCATTAGACTAATATTGAGATTCTCTGAACTATTTTCTTCTATTTGGGCCTACTTGTTTAAATCCATATATGTCCAACTTGCGCTTTTGTCCTCATATGAGTCCGAATCGTTCATGTCCTTTTTTCTTCTACTTCTACTGCTAATTTTTTTTCCCACATATGTTTTGGAATCATTGGTATGTTAATTTCATCAGTAACTGTCAATAATTGATGAAATCTGAAATTAGAAGTTAAGTAATGCTCTCCCTTTGTAATCTGTAAACTGTAAATAACTTGGGACATTGGACTTAGTCTCTCATCCCACCGAATTTCATAACTTGTTGCCCAAAAATATTCCGCAATTTAATACTGCAGACACATGAGGACAAATGGTCTGGTATTAACCTTACCTAAACCAACTAACTTCACAAATAATCAACAGTATAAAATACAAAAGCATCTCATCGTTTTACTGTAGCGGTTCTTGGCTCACTTTGGATCCCTTTTGTCTGCCTCCCTTTTCTGTCATATATGAGAGTAATTAATCATATACTTTATTCTTAATATATACCATCCCAATCTTGTTCTCTTCCATGCAAATTTTTGGATTTCCAATGCTTTTGCGCAGTATTTTTTAGACTGATTGGAGACTGCACCCGACACCTCCAAACCGTTGGACCCTTGTGAATTTTTTAGTCTCTAAGCTTTGAAAGCCAAAGTCTCTATTTAAGGACCCAAATCGCTCACAAACTTAAAGCACATATCATTTATAAGTTTAGGAATATAATATTTTTCATGACGGTTGAAACAACCTATTGTAGTTTGTGTATAACGAAGACAGTATTATTAATTAAGAGATTTAGATAAAAATAATATGAAAAATGTTAACGGATACCCAATAATAGTTAACAATTTATTTAAAAAAAAAGTTTTTATTGGAAAAGAAAAAAAGAGGCCGTTAATGTTTTGACAGTTTTTTTTTTATTTCCTATAAAAGTGGTGTTAAAACTTTCCTAAAATAGATTGTTAATTATTATTTTTAAAGACACACGTTAACATGACTCAAATAATATTATTTCAATTACAATTGATCATGTCGGTAATTGTGATGATTGAATACATTGAAATTTGAGTAGTCCCAAATTTCCAAGTATTTTGACCCAATTTGCACATGAAGTCCTAGTAGTCACTCCAATATGGATACTGTAATTATGTTTCCTAAACTCATTTTCTTGAAGCCTCAACTCTCAAGTGCAATTTTTTTGAAATCAATAACCATTTTTTTCTTGGGTAAGATTTGAATGAGAAATGTACCACTTTGTTTCCATTCCACTCCTTCACAGCAGCCTAGCTAAGGTTGGATATACCAGAAATCAAAGAACTGTGCTTGGTACAATTCGATGCATGCATGATGATGATGATTGAATGACAATGAAACTTACGATTATACCTAGCTCCCCGTCCTCCCTCACATCCCAATACGTATACGTCCCTATCAAGAAAACGCTATGCCCTATTGCCCAGTTGTACTTGTACCACGCCCAACAAAACTAGCTAGGATCCTCGTGATTATGTGTGCAAAACGCCCCAACATGCATGTTCATACTAAAATATTGCCAGACAGCAAGAAGGACCACAACAAAAACAAAGACAATCAATGAACTTTCCTTGTTACCACATGGTTAATTACCATCGTCCTTTATCTCTTTTTTGTTAGCCGAGCCACCATTATTTACTTCATGTAAATCAACCAAGGAACTCTGAACAAGAAAAAATATACATTAATTTTTACATAACAAACACGAGAACATATAAAAATATAACATGCATCGAGACACATTAAACTCCCACGCCTCCTTGCTTTTGTGATATCAAATACATTTTTTTCTTTGTCTTCATTGTTAAAACATGAAGCATCCGCTTTCATCAAAGACAAAGTAAATCCCATTAAAGAAATCTAAAAACAACAGCCAACATATTCTTCCTATACTATTAAAAAGAAACAATCAAAAAAAGAAGAAGATACATTTTACAGCAATCCAAAAAAGAATACATATGGCCGACCTGATTAATGTGACGAGATCCGACCCCGCAAAATTTGGGGTTAAGACTTAATTTTTTTTTGTTTTTTGATTGGTAGATAGTGGGGACGGAAAGATGGGGTTTGAATGACAGAGCGTTGGACACCCACAAAAGTTGCTACCACATACTTGACTATTACTTGAACCCCGATTAAGGCTTGGTTGTTGTTGTTGTTGTTGATACATGTTACAACAATTGCTGTGAAATATATTGCTGTCGCCGGTTCTTAGGTTCAATACAGTGATTTGCCGCCGATGATGATGATGACGACGATGATGATGACAAGATGCAAACAACAAGGTCGGCAAAAGCTTGAATAATATACTTGTGGGTGTTTTGCGGATTTAGTGTAAGATAACATAAGAGAAGCTCATGCAAATACTCCCATTCAGCTGTGAAGTCGTTGAGATTTCTTGCATCAACCATTTCTTGCATTGAGCGTCTGAAATCAACGTAAGGATCGAGTGAGTACGTGGGGACTTTGACGCTTTCATTGACTAAAAACATTGTGTTGTTGTGATCATGATCATCAGGTGGGTGAGGGTGTTGAGTGGAGTCAACTATGGAGTTGGAGTGGCCAGGGGTGGAGAAGAAGAAGCGTTGGGAGGCGAAGACGGCGGCGAAGTCTGGTGGTGGGGGTGAGTAGTCTGTGTCGTCGGAGTCATCGGAGGAGGAGGAGAAGAATTCGGTGGTGGTGGTGGTGGTGGAGGTGAGGGAGGTGGAGTGGGTTTGTGATGAGTTGAGGTTGTATAAGGAGTTGAAGTTTTTTATGATGATTGATGAAGATGTGGAGAGGGAGGGATGGTTGTGATGGTCTTGGCCTGAGGGTGGAGTGGATTGGATTGTGGGTAGGCATTTGAGTTTGGAGAAGAAGAGGTGGACAGTCTTCCAAAAGTGGTTTGACATTTTCAGCTTTTGGGTGAGAGAGAGAGAGAGAGAGAGAGAGAGAGACAGTAAGCAAGTAAGAACAATTGGAAGGTTATATATGGTCTAAATGTGTTGTGGGAACTTTTGTTGTGAATTGTGACTCATATTAGTGGAGGATAAAAAATGAAAAAAAGGGAGGGGGTGGTTCGTTTGGGAGAGAAGGCTTTTCATTTGTTTATATGATGACCTAAAAAGCCTAAAATTCTTTTGAGTTGTAAACTTGTATTAATTATTATATGTGTGAAAGATTTTGCTAATGTGTGTTTTAAGAACACATAATAATTAATTATTTTTAAAAATATTTTATCAAGAATTGAAAAAGTTTTGACAGTTTTTTCAATTTCAGATAAAATATTTCCAAAAATAGATTGCTTAATGTATGCTCTAAAGGCACACATTAACCGGACTCATGTATGAATCATTCTTTTTATGATATATATATATATGAACCTCATAATCGTTTGGGACCCATACAAGAGAAATTATCAACACATTGAAAGCATGAAAAACTTCGCCTCCAAATAATTGAGATTGAGAGAGCTTTATTTATTCATATTTTTCATTATATATTGTATTAGCCCTTCTAGAAAGTAGTATGTGCATTTTATATATATATATATATATATATATATATATAAACTCTATAACCGCGTTTTTAAAACGTAATTGTAGTTCATAAAAACTTGAGTATAGATCCATTTAAGCTATACCTCTGTTTTCTATAGTCATGTTTTGTAGTATCGTTTATACACGGTGGCAATAGACCCAACTAGTTTATAACCACATTTTTAAAAGCGTTGGTAAAGGTCTTTAACCTATAGCCCCTTTTTTAAATGCTCTAGGGAATTTTTTTTTTTTTTTTTAAGTGTCTTGTAGATGTATACAGGGTTAAATTAATTATAATGCATCTAAGGATGGCGTATATTATGCCAAAAATGGCAAACCTGCAAGCATTGAAATGAGATGTTGCGAGCATGCTCAGCTAAAAAACAATAAGAAGATGTTAAAAAGCTAAAAAGATGGTACTTCTAAGCTTTCGTGCACTTCTCCTAAAATGGTTTTTTTTTTTTACCCCGAGATACTCTTTTAAGTTGTCTTGGACAATCAATGATGGATCATGCGTGGTATTATCATTCAAATCATCCTTTTTACTACCTCTTTTTCCAACTCTTCAACAATTTTAGAACAAAAATTCTAAACTCATTTTTTAACACACAATTTGGCATAATTTGTATATGCATCAAGTGGTAATTGGATTTTTTTTTTACCAAGTACTAGCGGTCATAGTTGTCAGGACCAAAAGAAAACTTTCAAAATATGTGTTTTTTTTAATAGATTTTATTTTTTATTTAAAATAAAATTTGATATATATATATATATATATAATATATATTTTAAAAGTCATTGTTATATTGAAAGCTGTGGATCATATGATTGGCAAAAAGCGTTAAATAGGAAGATTTTTGTAAAAGAAATCAAAAGAAAGAGGTCATTTAATTTATTTCTGCTACAACATCATTTAGTTTGTTAAATGGTGAAAGTTTTATTCAGTCAAATAAAAATGTGTGTCCCATAATGATGAACAAATTAGATACAAACTCTTTTATGTGTGTGTCCCACAATGATGAACAAATTAAAGGATGCTCATAAATTCTTCAATCTCTTTCTCATTAGCTTTGATTTTGGTTCTACTTTGATTTATGGTTTTAAATTTTTTTTTTATCATTCTATCATTTTCACCACTATTTTATCAAATTCTCAATTTCAAAAAATAGGCAAAAATTCTTATTTCGTTCCTTGTCCAAATTTTGATTTTAGTGATTAAGAAAGAATGAAAAAATAAATATAAAAAGAGAAAAATATATGTACAAAAATTAGTGCTGCTAGTGAGGCGGGGGTGACTTGATGGGTTTGGGGATCTAAGATGAAAATTGATTACTTTGTTTTAGATGCAAAATTTCTACTAATTAACATGAACTATGTAGAATTTTATTTATTTATTTTATATATTGCTTTTTTTTTTTCTTTTTTTTTTTAAGAAGTGCAACATTCACAATATTTTTCATAACAAATTCTAAGTATTAAGTTGTTTCTTGTTTTATGTTTGAACCCACCACTATAATTATTTTTTTCCATCAATAACAGGTTGTAACAATCTGCTACTTAGCGTATTTGTAGTAAAAGTATTGTGAAAAATATTGTGGACGTAATATTTTTCTCTCTTTTTGTTTGTTTTTCATTTGATAAAAAATTATTATTTTATTTATTAGTTATAAATAACCCTTGTGGGGTCTTGGGCTTCGGCCGAGAGCGTGGGGCTTTGGCCAAGAGCATGGGGCTTTGGCCGAGAGCGTGGGTAGTCCGAGTTTGAGGAGGAATATCTCCTCGAATAAGCTAAACGCATATTGGGTATGGATCCTAATGATCAAAGTGACCTTCTAGAAAGTTCTAATGATAGGGACGAGCATCATGAACGTACAAGAGGGATAAGGACTCAAAAATATCTAAGGGAAAGCTACTACACCGCATTAAATGCCCTGCAGCTAACAAAAGGCTAGAAAGGGTATCGGATGGGACAAGCACTCAAGTGGTGTTTCAAAAGATAAACAAGTAGGATTAAGATCATCCAAAAGGAACTATATAATGGAAAAGGCCATTCATGAAAATGAGAGAAACAAAGGAGAAGAGAAAGCACAGTAGTAATCTCAACAACTCCCGTAACCATTGTCATCTAATATATATTGGAATAGAGCTCCTCGGACTGTGCTGAGGACAAACTTTCTCTCACAAATCGGGTTCAATTCTTGTTGGCTCATCATCCAAAACCATATTAACTGTTATTCATGCACTAAAGCCTAGCTCTTTGACCCACTCTCTCTACAAATTTATTGTATTAGGTTCACTGGGCCAAGATCCCTTACATTTTTGGGCTTGGTCAAAAAATCGTGTCCCTACAATTGGCATCGTCTGTGGGGAGAGCTTGTGTGATAGTGAGTGCAACGGTTAAATATGGTAGGATCAAGCCCCCATCAGCAAGAGTCCCTGGGGAAAGCCATTATGGTGGCCAGTTTACTATGTGAGCAAGTCACTACATGAGGCACACACAGTTGTTGTCCTCACTTTGCTTCCGCTCAGGTCTATACTACGAAGTGCGGATTATACAGGGAGGATTGCTGAACGGGGCACAGTTTTAGGGGCTTCTGACATCAAGTACATGCCTCGTACCTCTGTCAAGGGCCAGATCCTCATGAATCTGGTGGCTGAGTTTGCTGAACCTCCATTAGAGGAAGTGGCAGCAACACGAGCAATTCAAAGGGGCTTTGCGGCGAGGCTAGTTCTTGAAGGTATATATTGATATCTTCTAATTTTTTGAAGTGGTTAAACAGAACCTTAGCTATGCTGGGTCCTCAGACCTCCTGCTTTAGGGAAATTAACACACACTGACATCTTTAGAAGTGGTTAAACAGAACCTTAGCTATGCCAGGTCCTCAAACCTCCTGCTTTGGGGAAATTAACACACACTAGTAACTTTGGAAGTGTTTAAACTATAACTCAATCATGCCTTGGTCCTCGGACTAGATGATGTGGGAAAGTCAACACTCCATGACATCTCTCTTCATGTGTTTAAACTATAACTCAATCATGCCTCGGTCCTCGGACTAGATGATGTGGGAAAGTCAACACTCCATGACATCTCTCTTCATGTGTTTAAACTATAACTCAATCATGCCACGGTCCTCGGACTAGATGATGTGGGAAAGTTAACACTCCATGACATCTCTCTTCACATGTTTAAACTATAACTGATCAGATGATGTGAGAAAGTTAACACTCCATGACATCCCTCTTCAAGTGTTTAAATTATAACTCAATCATGCCTCAGTCCTCGGATCAGATGATGTGGGAAAGTTAACATTCCATGACAACTTTCAAAGCGTTTAAATGGAATCTTAGTTATGCATGGCTTCTCAGATCACATATTTTGGGGAATTAATATTCTATGATATCTATTTGTTTCTCACTAAGGCTGGGTTTGGATCCAGCTTTTTTTTTTATGCATTTACGTTTCACGTTTTCTACTCTTTTTTTTTTTTTTTTTTTTTTTCGGTTCTGCCGCGGAGACAAGGTGCAGAGCGCACTGTGCGCGTACTGTGCGTGCACTATATGTGCACTATTCACGTACTTTTTCAACAATTTTTTATTAAAAATGGGTCTCGCAGTACTATTCACACATTTAAAAATTATTTTGCTACAGTGTTTTCAGTTTTCAGCAATAAACTCTATCCAAACGGACACTAAGTGTCAATACAGGCCCAAAATTATAACCAAATCCTCAGATTGGTAGCTCTGAAAGGAGCAATTTATAGTAAATATATGGGGCGCGTGAAACGGCACTCCCTCAGGTGTAAATCAAAGGATCAAAGTAGAATTAACTCTTAAGAATTCAAAACCCAACTTTTTTCCTTGGATGAGAGGAAAAAACCAGAGTTTTGAAGGGCTATTGTGGAGTCTTGGGTTTCGGCTGAGAGCGTGGGGCTTTGGCCGAAATCGTGAGTAGTCCGTGTCCGAGGAGGAATATCTCCTCAGATAAGCTAAACGCAGATTGGGTATGGATCCTAATGATCAAAGTGACCTTCTAGGAAGTTCTAATGATAGGGACGAGCATCATGAACATACAAGAGGGATAAGGACTCAAAAATATCTAAGGGAAAGCTGCTACACCGCATTGAATGCCCTGTAGCTAACTTTCTGATCGCATTTATGTGGAAAAGACCCCTAAACAGTGCTACCTCGACAACTACAATTCACAGAAGGCCAGAAAGTGTGTCGGATGGGACAAATACTCAAGTAGTGGCTCAAAAGATCAACAAGTGTAGGATTAAGATCATCCAAAAGGAACTATATAATGGAAGAGGCCCTTCATGAAAAGGGTAGAAAAAAAGGAGAAGAGAAAGCACGGTAGCAATCTTAACAACCCCCGTAACCATTGTCATCCAATATATACTAATACAGAGCTCCTCCGACTGTGCCAAGGACAAACTTTCTCGCACAAACCGAGTTCAATTCTTGTTGGCTCATCATCCAAAACCATATTAATTGTTATCCATGCACTAAAGTCTAGCTCTTTGACCCACTCTTTCTATAAATTTATTGTACTGGGTTCATTGGGCCAAGATCCCTTACATTTTTGGACTTAGTCAGAAAATCGTGTCCCTACAACCCTATTAGTTAAAATTTAGATGTCTTTTTTTACTTTGGACCTTAGACGATTGCATAAATTACTTATAGCATTCAGCCTGCACTGGGGCACTGTTGCACTTACAGTGAAACTGTATGAGATCCTGCAAAATCAAACAAATAAAAAAGCATGCCCTGTTTGAACTCTGAATTTTGCCGTTGGAAACTAGATAGAAAAAACAATGCAACTGCTAGGATTTGGGGAATATATAAAGCAGAGGTTAGAAGAAACTTTCAAAGAATTTCAACTTTTCTGCATGCATTTATTTTTCTTGTTTCACTGAATTTCAAAACTGGTTTGAGAGAGAGAGAGAGAGAGAGAGAGAGATTTTCATCCCGACGAGCACCATTTTAGAGCTCCACCGTCGCTGTCAGTAAAGCTGCGGCGTGACTCACTGCAAAATGCATTTGAGGAGGGCTGGGGGTAAACTCCTAAACTCACGGAATTCCATTTTTAATTGCATTGACTTGTTTGATTTGTTGGATGAAGTTTGCCACAAATTGAAGTTTGCCACAAATTGAAATTTGGTATGCAGAATCCAAGACAATAATGAATTTAACCTTGTTGTTAAAATAATAATTAAAATTGAAAAAGGTTAACTTTAGGTATGCTTCACATAATACAATTGTTCATAATTTTGTCACTTGCATTCACTGATAGTTTCGTTATTATCATGTCTTTTTTGTTATTGCATGTCTGGTCACATGATTTAGCTTTAGGCCACCATGCCATTCAAATAAAATTCATTGCTTGTTTGAGTTATTGTAATAAATTTGAATATTATTTCCATGTCCATTAAATAATGAACAAAACACTAAAACTATCCTTACATACCCACTTAGTTGAGATCTATAAATATAT
The DNA here is from genome assembly GCA_032878915.1 of Castanopsis chinensis. Lineage (NCBI taxonomy): Eukaryota > Viridiplantae > Streptophyta > Magnoliopsida > Fagales > Fagaceae > Castanopsis > Castanopsis chinensis. The sequence continues at coordinate 151,587 of JAVQMG010000111.1, read as the reverse complement.
CAGTTGTGCATGGGTGTCTCACACTTTCTTAGGATGTAACATGACTCCAAACTCATCTTGGTGGAACATAAGCAAATTTTATCCATGAAGTTATTTCTTAATAAAAGAAATGATTTTAATTTTTTTTTCCTCTTAACAATTAATAAAATAAGTGACGAATTCTAATCTTTCAAAAACTCATGATCTTTCAAATCCATCTACTTTCTAAAAACCTTTCTGGGGCCGTCACGGGGTGGTGTCCACATTTAAATGCTCATCCAAATGATAATACTCTTTGTTTCTTGAATCTTGTGATCCTATCTTGATTCATAAAACCCTAATCCTCTAGCATGCGTCTTTTCAATATGAAAATTTGAGTTTGAGTTTTTGTTTTTTTTAACGAGAAATTCCAACCATGCAATAATGGCCACAATGTAAGAGGCCCTTCCCCCAATCCATTCCTGTTGTATACTTTGTACTATCATTTTACAAACTTTTTTTTGCCCATTTTCATAAACTTATTTGTTATACGCCTTCAAACGAAACATATTAGTTATGTAGTCTTATTTTGGAATTTGAGTCTTTCATATTGAGTTTCATGAAAAAATAAAAAACATGAGTTGAGGTTTTTTATAAGTTTTTAGTATAACTCGAGTTTTAGAGAGTCAAATTCTTCACATTGAAACTTGATTATCAGAGGCTGCATAGCTAATATGTTTCATTTGATGTCATATAATAATTAAGTTTGTGAAAACAAAATAATGGGCAAAAAATCCATCATTGTACTTGCTTGAGCTAATATTATTAGACATAGGATTTTGTGCGTATATATATAGACATCTCTCTTTGTACAATGACCCTATGTTCAATTAATATGCACCATTTTCAAATGTCTTCCGCATTTATCTCGCACCTCGTTGATTCTTATCAATTATGGTTGACGTGTGTTCACAGTTTGTACAAGAACACAACGATGTCCATCACCTTCCTACCCATCCATTCACTATGACCCACAAGTTCATCAATCTTCACATCGACCATTAATTAAAATTGTCACCGTGCAATTTCAAGTAATGGGCAAATGCCCTACAAATTTATTGGCCCAACTGCAAAATCACACACACAGGTTTCCTGCTGCATATAAAGACTAACATCTAACTTACCTCCACAGGTGCAGCAAGACAATGGCCTAGCTATTTAGAAACATTAACTTACCTAAAACATTAAATTTATGAATATTTTGAAACATTTACACATAATTGTCTCTCAAAATTGACTCACGGGAACACGTCCTTCCTCTTCTATGAAGCTGACAGGTTCTCTTGTGAGTAGTGACTTTGATCTCATAACATAGTCATAGTGTATTTTAGGTCCCACCCATGTTCTTCTTCTCTTGCATATATATGTTCTGACAGGATTTGTTTGACCATCTTGGAGCCTGTCGCTATGGCCTATAAGCAACCCCTATACGTAAGGTACTGCTATACATAGTTATGATCGATATGGACAATTGAAATTCCCAAAGAACAGGATAGAACCACACGCAATATATGTTTAGAAACTCTGGTTTTCAACCAGCCATAAACAGCTAGTTTGAATCATTAGTTGTCATGGACCCCTGCGTCCATTAATTGCCCCAGGACCCCCAAAGGTAAGGACCACTACTGCAATTCAATTACTCTGTTAAACCTTCTGCTGCTAAATGGTCCTGGTCGGTATACACTTTGGAATGTAATGTGAAAATATTTAGTAGTAGATATAAAAAAAAAATAAAGTAGAAGCAAGAGATCTTTATGAGCCATATTCAACAAACTCATAACAAGATATTTATAATAGGCTAATCCTAAACTTATATATAAACTAGGATACTTTGTGGAATTAAGATTTTGTTACTTGCACGTAAAGTATGATTAGATATGGACTTGATTATGAATTGAGAATGTCTTTAACATAGGGCTGATTGTAGATCCGGCCCATATGAAAAACCCAGCTCAACCCACGGAGGCCCACCATTTTCTCATATTCCCATCTCAGGTTACCTGTCAGTCTCATGATATGATAGCAACCACCAAGTAGTAGCCCATCTTACTTGTGGAGAACATCTACGTAAGTCCTAGAGACCTGCACTGCTTTCATTTTGAGGCCCATCAAAGGTCCATAGAAACCTAAAAATCATGTGCTCTTTTATCTTTTAATGGAAAGCTTTTTTTTGTTGGAGAAGGAACACTGTAATTTTATTTATGAAGCCAAAGTGGCATGAATTAGAGTGAACAGGTGTGGAGGAACATCCTCCATTCACACCATATACCCGCTAAGATGTCTCGCATGTCTAACAATTTTATGGGCTAAAATATTACACAATCTTGGAACAAAACTGAACTCAATAGCTACAAAACTTTCTGCCTACTTCTTTACCTCTTCGCTTTTAATGGAAAGCTAGTTCAAAGTTGAAAAGGGTAAAAATGCAAATACAAAGTTGAATATAGAAGAGAAATATTATTATAGAACCCACATTTTAGACCGCATTAATTATACAAAAGGATCGATCCTGTACAAGCACATATGTTTCTCAAAAAAAAAAAAAAAAATGTACAAGCATATATATTTATTACTACAGAGTGATAAAACCATACAAGTTAACCATAATTTTACAACTACTTTCATGCATTTAAGTTCTTGTTGAGCCTAGCAGGCTAGTAGCTGCAGAGATTGATGCAGCCAAGACACCAGGATGAGGAGCCTGATTCAGATTGTTCCTCCACTCAGCATTCCCCACTGCTTCAGCATCTTGCTTGGTCGCCACCTTAATTATCAGCAGGTAACTTTGCTGTTGCACCCTACCCCATGTATACATGTGACATCTTATCAAGTCCAACAAAAAATTTTAACTGTGAAATGAATACAATGAACTATTTCACTTTCATTGAAATGTTATTACGTTTTAAAAAAGGTTACATTAATTGAATCAAAATCCTTGTTCTAACCAAAATTTAAACATAGAAAAAAAATAGGGTAGAGTTAGAGCATTTTGTGTGTGGATAAAGATGAAGAACTAGCTTTTATTCGAATTAAATTGTACCACCATTTGAACTTCTACTCCTACACAGGATATATATTTCATACATATATACAAGCATATAATGGTTTTTGTTTTGGTCTTAACTGTTTAGACATCACCCAGCTTAATCTTATTCTCTTCTCGACTCCCTTCGGCATTGAAAACAACAGTACCAGTTGCTCTAGCCTCTGCTGCTTGAATTGCAGCAGCATCACTCTGATCAACTGGCTTGGCTCCGGCTGATTGTACAGTCGCTTCTAGTGCCTCTCCTATAGTAATCGGACTTTGCACTATCCCTACTGCTGCTTCTTGGGTGGGCATTGACTGCACATACTGTCCAACAACCTAACCAAAACAAAACAATTAGTACTACATAACAGAAAACGACTTCTTCTCAATTTTCTAATAAAAGGGTATGAGAGTAGTTTTAGTATATATATATGCTACTCATTTCTACTAGTTTATATAAATCTATAAGAAAGGAAAGTGCTATTTGAGTGAGTTTGGATCAAACTATATCTATTGGGATATTTCATTCAAAAATTTAAGCTGGGAAAAAAGTGCAAATTGTCTTTAGAACATTGAGATTTGAGATTTTAAAATGCTATATATATATATAATCGAGATTTTTAAATTCTTAGACAACTTGTATATATGTTTTTAAAATAAAATCCTTTTTAAATCCCTAGAAGAATAGGATAGTAAAATTTTCAAAAATGCTATATCCAAGTGAACCTTCTATTTTCTTTGGACAAATTTTTACCATTTTTTTGAAAATTTGGTAAAGAAAGTAAAATTAACAAATGTGAACATTGAAAGATATTACCAGCATATTTAGTTTAATTTATTTTCATTATAAAAGATAAAAAAAAAAATACATCCATTTTCAACCTTATATTTTTAAAGGTATAAGTACACTTTTTAAACAAAATAAACCAATTAAAATGAACAAATTATATTAGAAAACTCTAATATCTAAACTAATATTAGTTTCAAGTGTGTAAAAAATTAAAACAGAGCTTATAGCATAAGTATCCAATTATAAAAAACAAAAAAAGTATCCAATTATATAAAAATAAAAATATAAAATATAGTTAATACCCTTGAAGATAATAATACGTACTAGGCACATTCAATACTTTTCAAAACCAACCAACTTAGACCTAAATGGTTATTCATTTAGTGATTTAATGACTAAATTAGTCAATTTTAAAAAAATTTGGACTTAATTAGAATTAGCCCAAACCTGAATAAATAAATAAATTAAACCAGAGTGGATAAAAAAAAATGGACAGCAAATTGAAGCAATGACCTTAAATCTTTGTGTATTGACCCCGAATCGAATTGTTTGGGATTCAGAAGTAAAATTAAACCAGAGGTTGGAAAACGTAGTACCTGTCCGTCAACAGATTCAGAAAATATGCGGCGTCCAGGAACATCGGTGCGAGTAACACTCACACCTTGCGCCACTGAAACTTTAGTGGGATCGTCGTTGATCTCCCGATCAAGGAGACCATCTCTTACGTTCAAGTTAGCAGCGGCTCGCATCACTGTGGCTGTTCCGCCCAATTGGGTCTCTCCGAACACTGTCTTCTCAGCTGTCTCCATTAACTCTGCATCATGGGGTGCAACGGGCTTCGATGCTAGCTCGCCTGAGACTTCAAAAAGGTCGCCGTATCTTATGGGGTCTTCCTGCTCTTGCTGCTTCTCTCTTGGCCTTCGTGGTTGTTCTTGGCTCATTTTTTTTTATATGTGTCGAGTTGAACAGAGATTATGACGAAGTGTGAGAAACTTTGATAGAGATGCGGTTTCGTTGAATAAGAATGGATGTGTGTCTGCATATACAGGTCATGGTTGGAGGGGAAGTGACAGGTGGCATTGGGACACGTGGCGAGTGAAGAATTGTGACAGAGTTTGAGAGACATGGCAGACAGTAGTCCAGCCATTTCAAAGTTTTGCCGACACTTACATAGTTGCTTGCATTTATACGTGGCAACTCCTCTCTCGGCTGAGTCAATCTCTCCGAGTGTTCACTTCTTTTTCTTTTTTTTTGGGGATAAACGGTCTCCACGAATAAAGATCACGGACATGAATATAGGTATGACACGACGATACGTGTAATTTTTATAAAATATTATGATATAATATAATGGATAAAACATTGGTATAATATAAATATGATATCGACATCTTAAATAAAGTGTCTATATTTTTGAAGGATTGAACTTGCTTTTATGTTAGATTCCGAACTTTGTAAGTTATCCAATATTTCAATCAAAAAAAAAAAAAAAAAAACTTTAGCCAAAAATATTGATTTCATCCCTAAGTTTGCAAGATTTTCTATGTCCCTAATCTTTAAAAAAATCTTATTCATCTTTAAGCTATTGAAAAAGTTTATTTTTTTTATAGGATCGCACGGTTTTACGATCCCACTTCACCAAAACGTTTAGGATCACACTAGAATCGTAAAAATTGTAGGATCGTACATAGGATCATAAGATCGTATGAGATCCTATGGGATAAATTTTTTGTTTTGATGAAGTTTTAAGGGTTTTTTTTTTTTTAATTTTTTTATGTTGTGATGGTATGATTTTTTATTTTATTTTTATAAAATTATGTTAACCTAAGCAAGTGTTTTCTAGTTTCTAGTTCACTTGTTTTCAAAATGAAGACATGCTTCATCATTTCTAAATGAAGAATTTGATGTAGGTTTTGCAGTTTTTTAAGCTATAATATTTTTAAATTTGTTTGATCAATATACTAATTTCTGTTCTAATATTATTAAAATATTTTTTTATATATAATTTTATAAGTTATGCTTGGATTTATATATTGATTGATTGATTTTTTTTGAGCATGCTCTTTAATTGTTGTTGAGTGGTATAACTTGAATAGTTGAGTGTAAAATTGTATTTTGATGTTTTTTTTTAACTTTAGTGTTCAAATATATAATGTCTACATAGATGATGAAATGGATGATGATCATTAGGAATTTAGGACGATGGTTATAAGAACCTTAGAATGAGACTAATTAAATGTACACTTCACCTTAGTATTCATCTTACTTTGGGATTTCATATTGTAATTATCTAGTTTTCATTTGCTAACTTATTTTGGATTTTAAACTTGGAACCTAGAACTTGAAACATATTTTCCATATGTTTTGATAAATATTTTGGTATATGGTTGCTAATTAAACATTTATTGAACTTTTTAGATACATTGGATCAAAACTTAAATATACTTGTTTCGTTAGTATAAACTTAGCAATGTATGATATGCAAATTACATTATATGATGCAAATCTTAGTTTTTTATAGATGAATTTATAAATTACATGATTATTCAACATACAAAGTCATTATCAATGTGTTTTTTGCTTTAAACATGAAATATGTAGAATCTTACTATTCACGATTCGATCTTACGATTAATTTTACGATTTCACCTACCTTTAACGATCCTACACAAGATTTCGATTTTGACAACCTTGTACCAGAGTTTTTATGTGATTAATGAGGAGTTAATATGTTTAACGAAATCTCATGTTAGAGAGAGAGTCATTATTAATTTATAATTGTGGACATTTATTGTGTCTGTGTAATGCATGATAAAATGGGTTAAGCATGCAAATAGGGGAGGGTGAAATGAGGAGGTCTGCATGGCTGCTGCATCTTGGACGATACAATCTATAAATAGATGAAAATAGTTCTTTGTCTTAGGCCCAAAAGATGTGGGTTGGTCTGGCCCTAGACCATGAAAAGTCTTCATAACAATGTAGCCGAAAATACTCTAGGTAGGCATATAAATTTTTTTTTTATAGCGATGTGACCATATTTTGCATGATAAGCATTTAAAATATCAACAATATGATTAATATTTCATAACTTTGGCATGATGAACATTGTTATTAATACAAAGAAAGTAATTCAAGTAGAACTAAAGTTGTTAAAACTACACAAATAATATCAAAGAAACTAATTCAATTGGGGCTAATGTTGTTAAAAATATACAAGTATCAAATTAATGGTTTTGCAAATAACTGTTTAGAGAGGAGCATCGATAGGATATTGGAGGAAACTAATAAATTTTAACTCCTGAAATTTTCCTTTTTATTAAAAAAAATAAATTATACGAAATCTCCCTATTTTAGATTATCAACTTACACTACAAAACACGAGGGTTGTAGCTGCATTTGCAAAAATGCAGCTACAGGCGGGCTATAGCTGCGTTTTAAGAAAATGCGGCTTAAAGTATTCAACAATAGCCACATGTTTAAAATGCGGCTATAAAATAAATATACAATCGCGTTTTTATGTGCTTTGGAGTGTATGATGCTTTTCATAGGTTTGTTTCTGAGTGAAGTATATGCTTGCTAAATTGTTTAGAGAGATACATGAATTGGGTGTTTTATGGAATTTGTATTGCTTTTGATGAGTTTGTTTCCGAGTGAAGTTATAGACTCTTCCTAGTTGGTTAGAATTATTTTGCTTAGTTGTTTAGGAAGAAACATGAATTGGGTATTCTATGGAATTTGTATTGCTTTTGAGTTTGTGGTGCTTTTGATGAGTTTGTTTCCTAGTGAAGTTCGAGTCTCCTTAGTTGATTAGAATGATAAAAGAAAAGAGAAAAGAGTTTGCTAGGTTGTTTAGGAACATAGAAATGCATAGCCTAATTGTAACATATTAAACAAATTTAGGAAGCTTTTTCAAAGATGCAATGCTTCACTCTCATATATTCATCCTTAATTTGTTTGTTCCAAGCCACTATCATTTCTTAGAAAACTATTGAAAGTATAAAAGCTATATAAGATTGCATTTGGTAGTGTTAAAAAGCTGTCTAACTTCACTAATCTTGTTTTTAAGAGCGTCTCTAGCTACTGTATATTCTGATCATAGCATTCAATTTTGAAAAATTCAAGGTTTTCTTTATATGAAATAACTTATGTTCTTCTTAGTTCTCTACTTGGTTCGAAATAGCTGACTGCTGACTTTATATTTTTGCGGTGCCATAATGGACATACACTGTGTTCTACCTGTAAAACAAGGGTACAAAAACGATGCCTCACTTGTAGACAAGAGCTTGGAGATGGAAAGACACCCCTAGAAGCATCCGGGATAGCCATAGGAAGGTTAGGGACAATCATGTGCATACCCAATGTTTGCAGTTGAGGTATCTCAAAATCATGTGTTAATGCTTATTGCATCTTTTTGGGTCAAATGTACCCTAAACTTTCCTCCATTTTGTTACAGTATTGAACTTCATATTCCTTAAAGATTGATAATTTCCTATGGAGGTTGAATCAACATTGTGACAGTTTAAAGAAAATTCCAGCTTGATATTTAAGAAAATGCTGGCTTGTTATTTGTTTTTGTAAACTTATAACAGAGTTTGTAGACAAGCATTTGCCATTTGACGTAGTAAAAAAAAAAGCCTCATTTTTAAAACGCGGCTATATCTGTCTTCATCCATTATACCACTTGTTTATTGTAATTTTTAATTATATTGACAAACCATTTTCATACCATCTTACTTTCACTTTCTCTTGTTTAATACTACAAAACCTTATATAAGAAATCAATACTTCAACTCAGATTAAAGAAATAAGAGTTTACACGTTCAAGCCAAGATTTTTTATAATAAAACAAACTTAACAACTAAAATAAGAAGTATTTCCTTAATTCTCACTCTAAACATGCATATATACTTGCAAACAAATCACCGCCCAATTAATTGAGTCGGTGATGAATCCTAGCCCCTTCCAATTAGGAAATAACAATTGCTCTTTCCAAATGAATCTACCCCTCACCTATTCACTTAATGCACTAATTACTGTCCAAACCTAGGAAAACTCTATATTACCACTTAGTCCAATAATATGAGCTTTAATTTTATGTAAGGGATATTATTATTAATCCTAAATGGGAGTCTGAAGTTTGAACCCTGCGAGTTATGAGAGAAATTAATAGTATTTGTTCCAAAAATCTTCAATCTTGGGCTATAATCATATCAGTTATCACTCTAAAGCTAGATTTTAAATTGGATATTAGGCCTGAATCCTGATAGAGAGATTTTTATGTAAAAAAGAATCGGAGATGCATGTATTTGTGCTCTCTTTGTTTTCAATTGTGCATGAATATTGGAATGTAACGTGATAAACTCATAAAAGTGTTCCGTCCAATCAAAATTTGGTTCATTCCTTCAAACTGGATTAGGCTCTTTTGAAGTGTTTTAATGGTTAGAACATCACTATTGTTTAACATTACCAGGATATTGATTAACATTGCCCATAGTTTAGCCAAATTCAGTGTACATAAACAAAATTTGTACACTTATATTATTACACAGTATTACACAGTACATGGTGCAACTCATTGTCTGATAGGAAATTCCACTCTGGAGCTAGCAGAGTTTAACCATGTATTATTTAGCATCCGGTCGACCCTAATTACCACTAACTCATACGTTCACATTCTCGTTAAGTCTAGCAGCTACGGTCACTGCAGCTGCCACTCCGCCCGGGTGAGTCGTCAAGTTCTGATTGTTCCTTAGCTCGGCACTGACCACTCCTTCAGCATCCCGCCGTGTCACCGCTTTGTCTGCTGGCAACTTCGCAGTCGCATCCTGTCACATTATATGAAATTAAGATCTATAATCTTAAAATTAGCACATTATAGGGTGTTTGGTACATATTTTCAAATAACAATTTTCAATTCTTAAACAAAATTACATGTATTTTCACGCACTTTTTCGCCCACACGTATTTCTTGAAAAAAATTTTAAACTTAAAAACTGTTGTTTAACGTATCTTATTTTATTTTTTTTTTACTTTTACATGTTTGGTATAATTCAATTCACTCATTTTGAAAAGTTTTAAAAAATTGTACGCAAATATTTATACTGAATTTTTTTTCCCTTTGAAAGAACGTGAATGTAATGTAGATGCAGTTTTAAAAAACTGTGCACAAACAAAAATAATTTAACTGATTAATTGATAAAAACTTCAAACCAAAACCCTTCTCAGTTAAGGTTTACCATTAAAATATCGCGCAGCGTGATCTTATATTCATCACGATCAATTCGGGCATTGTGAGTAGCTGCAGACTTAGCCGTGGCCGTGAGCCCACCTGGGATTATGACATTGCTACCTGTTGCTCTCACTTCTGCTGCTTGAATTGCAGCCGCATCACTCTGATCCACTGCCTTGTTTCCTGCTGATTGTGCACTGGCTTCCAGTGCTTCCCCTATAGTAAGTGCACTCTGTTGAGTAACCTCAAATGATGTTTGCAGTACTGGGGTTGCTTCTGCATACTGTCCAACAACCTAGCCAACAGAATTTATCCATCAGCAATGATAGATATACAAAAAATTGATAAAAATTTACTATAAATTGTTTACAAGATTATCAATAAAAGACACTAGAAACTACAAATTTTATCATATAAACCTTATAAATTGATGTATTATGATCAACATTTATTTACTATGTTATTTAAGGTATAACAACCATCACGTCAGTTTATAAACAATTCATGTCTGATCAACATTTATTTACTATGTTTTAAGTTATAACAATCCTATTCTTGTCACGTCACTTTATAAACAATTCGCAATAATTTGTAATAGTTTGCAATAATTTTGTAATAACTCTAGCATTTCAAACTGTTTTGATTTATAAATGTTCACCACTTAGCAACTTGTGAAATACAAGAAAAAGTACTGCTCGAAGTGTACAAAGCTTAAAATTAAACACACAGAATAGGTGAGAGTATTTCTATTCCTTACTTGGCCAGCAACTGATTCAGTGATAAAGCGAGTTCCAGGGACATCAGTCTCAGTAACAGTGACGCCTCGGTCTCCAGTAACATCAGTGAAATCTATGTGACCAACAACACCAGCTCTTTCATTTCGAGTAGCCGCGGCTTGCATCACCGAAGCTGGTCCTCCCTTCTGGGTCTGACCCAAAATTATGTTTTCAGCTTTCTGCATCATTGCAGCGTCTTGTGGTGCAATAGGCTTGGAAGCCAGCTCCCCAAAGACTTCGAAAACGTCCCCGTATTTGATGGATTCATTTTGTTCTTCTTTCTCATGTTCTTGACTCGTCCTCCTCGGCTGTTCTTGGCTCATCTTGATTGTGTATATACGTTGAAAACAACTTGGAATATCTTTGAGTTGGTGGGAGTTTCAGAAATGAGAGTGTTCCATATATATATGGGTCATAGAACCGATAGAAGTATGGAAGGGAATGAAGACGTGGCTTTTGGGAGACGTGGCTGTTGAAGAAGTGTGACAGAGTTTGAGATTAGCGGTACAAATGGCAGCTAGATAGCTTTGGTGAGATCAGAGATGTATGAGTTTTGTTCTTGCTTTTACACATGCCAGCTTCTTAGCCTTGCTCTCTTGGCTGAGTCAATCGCTTTCTCTATTTTTTTACTCTTTTCTTTTGTTTCTTTTCACGGTTTGTATTAGCAAATGGTTTAAGTTTCAGATCTTAATTTATTTGATTACACAGTCAAAACAGTAACAGATAATTTTATTGACAAATAAAAATGGGACATTCAACTACTTAACAAATCTTGAATTGATGAAGAGAATAAACAAAAATACAGCTTATATTATAAATATAGGAATAGCTTAAGTTACTGTGAAACCTTTTTTACAAGGTGTGGACATTTAGATTTTCATCATTCTCTTCTAAAAATTGTAGAAACCAGTTTGTGCAACAAACTAAAACAAACTTTTCGATTGTTTTTCAAATTTTAGTATAACCCAAATATTTTAGGTGTATCAATTATAAACACCAAAATTATAAGTGTAATAATTAGAGCTTAATAATTAAAGAAAATTAAATAGAAAAATGGAAAAATAAAATGTAAAATAGAATAAAATTATGAAGTAAATTTGAAATATCACTGAATTTGAAATACTTACAAACAAGCTTTGAAGTTGGGAAAATTCATAAAAGACCAATGGATCTTTCGACAGATGACAAAAGGAAACTATAAAATGGGGAAAATTCACGGTGACAACCATGTAAAGGAATCCAGTGATGTGTGCATTTGCCATCAAAAAATTAAAAAGTGATTAAAAAAAACTTATGATGGCATGGGAGGTTAACAAACAAATAAAATATTGAAGAAGTTAGCAAGTCAATTTAAAGACAATAGAGACTAAAAGAGAAAGTGGATTTATTTTAAAAAAAAAAAATTGTAAGTACACATACGTATATATGTATATTTATGTCATTCTTGAACATCTTTTGGGAAAATGTGGTCATTGTAATGATTATTATGGGAGGATGCATTCTGGAAAGATGGGAATCACCCTAAGAATGGAAAAGTATACCCTGTACCGGGTATATGTTTCCTCTCTCTTACAATTGGTGGGTCTCACTCATTACCCGTGCATGGTATAACTTCTCCCTAAGAACAAAGTTTCAAGATCCTTTAATCTCCATCTAGGTCCTTGTTTCTGCCACTCTAATCATGGTTGACAAAAACATCCCAAAGAAATGTCAAAGGTCCACTCGACATAAGTCACTCATTCCTTGAAATCCAGCTTTTCTAATGATGTCTTAAAGAATTTGATGATTGGCTAGTGGGATCTCTATCTAGGCAATAACTGTCGCCTCCCCCTAAAGACAAGTTGAATTTTCATTAAAGCAATTGTAGGTCGGTAAGCTAAAATTATAGTGATATGAGTCCTAGTATGTTAGAAACCTAGATTTCTTTCCATGGTTCATGTTGTATGAAGTGGTATCTCCTCTTGCCAAGGCTTGAGGGTATCATGGGCTCACTAGTTTGAGCCCAGGGGTGGCCCTTCCGTCATCAAATTAAGAGAAAATCTAAAGCCGCAACTTGCTAGAAATGAGTAATCGTGAGTAATAAAAAATGTAGTGAATTCATGTAAAAGTGATTGTCTATTACTCATAGTCGACTACTGAGTCCACATGAAAGTGAACATATATTACTCATAGTTATTGACTACTTCAATAAGCGTTAAAAAGCGTATATGTAGAAGAACGGTCAAATTAACATCAAAGTTGGTTTATTTGCGACAGAGATATATGTCAGATAAAGGCTTGCAAGTACTCTGATGCACAAAAAGTACTTCATACATAACACATGGTTCATTGAGATCCCCATAACGCACTGGGATGAATTTAGCATGAGGGATGTCTCCGTTTCTCCCCCAGCCTCCACGATTCATATTGCCAGCTCTGGATTATAATGATCTTGAAAATAGGCTTTAAGTGCCAAACGGAAAAAATGCAATGACAATGCCTAGCAATATATCCTTTTCTAAACTTAGTTCATGAAACACTAATTCTCTAGCCATAAGCAATGAAGTAGTTTAACATTAGAAGTCTGATCACACTCAGAGGTTGTTATGGGAGTTGCTTCTTGAATGTCCTTTTACCTTCCCTTCAACAGATTTGAAAGATAGAGGACTACTAGCAATAGTAGCAGGCAGCTGCTCATTGATTGAACCACACATGCATGAATCCTATTTCTGGACAAGTATCGTGTTCATGTCACATGTAAAGCACTGGATACAAGACAAACTCCTGTCTATTTGCACTCTCTGCAAAATCGTATGGAAAAATGCAGTCTATGTAAAAGAGCATGAGAGGAATCAGTGTCATGAATCATCCATAGGACAACTGTCTATGATTTTTGGACATATCCTATGAAGCACGAGTGTGTTTCTGGATTCGAGTGCAAGTGCTGGTGCAGGACTTGGCAATTTTTGAAAAAGTTGGGTGCAGGTGCGGCGACTAACTCCTGTCTATTTGCATTTTATGCTCAGCAGTACGGAAAAAATGCAATCTATGTAAAAGAGCATGAGAGGAAGAATCTCATATGTTCCATTACTACTTCATACACGGTAACATGTTTGCCATTCATCCTTTTGGTACCATGCCACAGCTTTTCAATGACACATCAGGGACTTGATATAATGGGCATACTACGATACCAAGTGATGTTTTTCAACGAAACAGCACTGAAAGGTATATTCACACATATCCAATATTATTGTTACATAACACCATTTTAGCAAGGAATAACTAATGACAGAGTAAACCCAGATCTTCAGTGTAGCTTATTGTCAGAAAAGAAATTCCAGTTTGATCTGAAGCCATCATATTTACTGCTGCGGAACTGGACATGCAACCTCCAATCCATTACCTGAACATTACAGTACAATTTTCAAATGTACATTCGTTTTCTTGGTCTTAATAAAGCATATCCTTAATTCCTAAGTGCAACAACTTTCAGTTGCTATGTTGTATGATGAGGATTCACAGCAATCAAGACACATGAAAACTGCCATCTTGAAATACTAAAATATTTGGAAAATACTAAAGATACTAATTCCACTACAAAATATTTACAAACTAACATGGCAACTTATGTAATTGGTGCCATGTTAGCAACATAATATTAATTACTTAATTGCTTCTTCTTTTTTGATCTGTGTTTAAAATTGATTTTTCAGTTTGTAAAGCTTATATAGTAAAACTTGTAATACCCTAACATTATTGTGTGTCTGGAGGAATTTTATTTTTCCCCCAAACCCCTTAGGCAATACATTGTCAACATAAAAGCTTACCATCAGGATCAAAGAAGAAGGCTTGCCTAACTTTCCCATCGGGAAGGGACCTTTGAAAAGTTTCAATTCCCTTTTCCTGCAGAACCAACTAAACTTTAGCCAGCAATTAATATTTAAAAACAATTACTATAAATAAATAAATAAATAAACACCACTCTTCTATGATGATTAATGCTGGAGCAAGCAGAGTATCTCAAAAATTTTGCTAAAATTTTCAGCATTTCCAGTCACTTCTCATTTTCTGCCATATGGAGACTCGAATGACACATGCACCATCAGACACCATTTCAATTCACACTCCCCTATTCAATTCTTTTGGCTTAATGGGACAAGAGGTTTCTAACAGTGAAACAAGGTCACCAATATATGGAACATACAGTTCTTAAGGTCTCAAATAAACTCATTCAGAGAATAGATTTATTCTCCAACACTAACCATAATTAATGCCAGTAAGCTCCAACTCATATGGTACTTTCTTCCCACAATAATATGCTGGGAGTGAGGTTATGGGTTCAAGACACACTGCCTGACCATAAACAAAAACACACACACACACACACACACACACACTATAACATAGCTCGTGACAGATTATGCATATGATTGGTGCCCCAAAACACATTTCTGCTGTTTACTTCCCAATGAACAAAGCCGATTTCCAAGGTATAAATTTCTATTGACCAGTGACCACCTAACCTTCCAAGCACACCATTGGCTTGGTTTCACAATCTTACCCTTTAGTCAGAGGCAGTAACTGTGCTCATCAGTCTTAACTATTAAGTATTAATAATCGATACAAAAACTCTTTTCAAGCCTTACATTTCTAAGCTCATTTTCTTAAAATTTTAAACCCACCCAATTCAACATCCTCATCCGCTCATCCAGGTAAAACTCTCACTAAAATTACCAACTAATTGATCACATAAAATGGTAAAAATAAAGGTATAATCTGAGTCCACCAAAAACTGACTCCTATAACAACAATCACTTGCAGATTCAATAGTTGTGTACCAAAAAGGATCACTTTTAAGGGACCAAAGCAAGCAACTTTATCCATCAAACCCCAAATCAAAACAAAAAAAAGCTCAACTTTATAATGATATGACTTTAAAAGTCCATGATTCAATTTAAACATCATGAAACTAAAAGGTTCAATTTGCAACCGCCGTAAACTTCATGGTTTAATTTAAAACTTTTAATCGAAGCACGATTAGAATCCAAATTAGCTTATAATTGTAGTCTAATTTTGTGCCTAAGGTCCATTTTAATTGTCTTAATTTTGGCACTACCAAAAATCATAGTATTTAGCATAAAAATCAAGATGACCACCCTACTTACTTATAGATTAGATCAACTCATTGTCACTACTGTTGAATGTTCTATGCTTAAACTAGGATGACAACCTAGTTTGTTTAATATAGAACAACCTAATTTGCCCCAAAAAGAATTACTAACAGCAATATCCTAAATAAGTGAAGGGTAAAAATAGAAAGAAAAAATATATATTTCACCTTAAGAGATTGCAGAAAAGAGTCAAGATTGGAGACAGTGAAGCAGATATGGTGACCTCTAGGGAGATGGCTGGGGTCAACAACTGGTGACGTGGCACTCCAGGGACCTTCTGGAAGATTGTTACTGGGGTTCCTCTCGATGAGGTGGAGTTGGAAAGCTGAGGACAAGTTCAACCATATTACCTTAAACTCCAAAAAGTTGGGGCTCTCTATCTGTTCAAACCCAAAAATCTGCACAAAAAGATAATCAAACTTTAGAAACCCAAAAAGAAAAAAGATTTGGTAATTGAAACAAAGGTTGGTTTTTTTTTTTTTTTTTGGGATCAAATATGATATCTTGGGAGACCTCTTTGTAGAAGTTGGCAAGGCGTCTGATATCTGAGGATTCTCTGGAGATGTGGTTGAGGGACACTCCTGTGGCCAATGACGCTGCCATTTTTTGTGTGTGTTCACTTCAGTAGTATTTGTTTCAGTACTTTGGTGGGTTTGTGGACAATGGAGATGGGAGTTGAGGGGCTTTGAGGCAAGGCAAAGGCTAGTAATGCATTGTTGGGGGTCCCTGGGGATGTGTGGTATGTAGAGAACATATTGTTGTACTTGTCAGCTATCAGTTGGTGGTGAGGTCGTAGTCAAAGAGTTTTGCCTATGGTCCATGTGGCTAACCAAGCGGTCCAACCGTCCTAGTGATAATCATGGTTTGTTAGTTAATAGGAAAAATTACAAAGAACTGAATTAGCACCAATGTTAGATTATTAACATGGAATAAATAGCTATGTTATCGTTGTTGTATATGCTATTTATGCAAAACGAGCTAAGCTTAAATCCAATGCATCAGTGCAAAACAAATCTTACCTTCTCAGTATTTGACACCTAGTAGAGTTGAGAGCACTATTAATATCCTTGTTGTTTAATAGGAAAAATATGATAATTGAATTAGTACCAATGTTAGATTTCGATATGCAATAAATAGATATATTATTGTTATCGTATGTGCTATTTATGCAAAACGGACTAAGCTTAGGTCCAGTGCATCGGTACAAAACAAATCTCACCTACTCAACATTTGACACCTAGTGGGGTAGAAACCACTATTGATATCCACGTTGTTTAGGTAAATTTGTTACTGATTCAATTTATAGCTCAGTGGTGTGCTAGTA
Organism: Castanopsis chinensis; assembly: GCA_032878915.1. Taxonomy (NCBI): domain Eukaryota; kingdom Viridiplantae; phylum Streptophyta; class Magnoliopsida; order Fagales; family Fagaceae; genus Castanopsis; species Castanopsis chinensis. The sequence continues at coordinate 134,269 of JAVQMG010000111.1, read as the reverse complement.
TTAAGTATTAACATTCTTAGTTGTGTTTGATGTCTAAGATTCGAACCCACCTCCCTCTTTTTTCATTTACCTATAATTTTTTTTTTAAAAATTGTTATAGCTGAATCCTGATCACTCTATTCAACCGAAAAAAAATAACCCCACTTCTTGTGGCCTGATTCCCCAACAAATTGTCAACAAGAGACCTTCCCCATGAGTAACTAACCCAAACCAATCCAAGTCAGATCGAGTTGTGGTAGGTTAATGATTTTGAGTAACAAAACAACTGCATAGTAAGTAAATGGTGTAATAACCAAGCTACTTTTTTTTTTTTTTTTTTTTTGCTAAACGTAATAACCAAGCTACTTAAACACTAATTTGGTACGACTTATGAATGGAAATGTGTAATAACTATTATGGACAGTTATGATTTGGTACAGACTAGTCCTCAAGAGAAGAGTAGCGGGGAACACACATTCAAAGTACAGCTTACTTGTGATTTATACATCTATGTAAAATTTTGAAATACAAGTATGACCAATCATCACTATAGAACAAAGTGACTCAAAAGGTGGCAAATAAAACTTAAATCCTCTACACTTGGGAATCATATTCTACCCGCCAATAATTTAAAAACTACCATGACTTGTATAGAAAGAATCTCAATAATTTTTGTCAGAAAGCTCTGTCCGATATGAAATTGTTGAAATTTGAAAATATAAGTTATCACCAATAATCTCCACAAGAGCACTGGCCATCTATAAATTGATGAAACCGATTATTGTCTCTCACTATAATTTTTCTGCCAACAATGCCAGAGATGAACTTGATGGCACTGTGGCAGTCTCCACAAATCCTAAGATTTTTTGTGATTCTTATAGGTACTCCAGGAGGGATAGCTATGAGGCCATATGCAAGGGCAATCTTCTCACTATGGTACCAAACTTCTGAAACTTTCTCTTCTTCTTGTAAATCATAGAGAGCGAAATTGGTATCAGGTACATAGCCAGCTTCATTCATATCCCTCCTTAGTTTAGCTAGCATTGCCTGAATCTCTGAGTTCCTTTCATGGGAAGTATCCTTTGCTTGAAAGACATGGACTGAATTCTTTACAGAGATCCAACTACAGCCTGCATCCTTTTTTATACCAACATCCTTCATTTCCTTTCTCACAAGAGTGGCTTCTTCCCACCTGCATTAATTATTTGTTAAATATAATCAGTTTAATAAATTGGGGTTAAGACTACCTAGCAATTATCTCTCTCGAACTCCGCAAAAGAAAACATATATGTGCACAAAAGCAATAGCATTACAATGTCTTTAGTTCCTAGATCAACCATATTAGTATGAAAGATGACATCTTTAAACCAATTCTTTTATTGTCTAGATATACACTGCCTAAGGAGTTCATGGATGTCAATGGGAGTGAATTTGATTAATCAAATTTTGAGGAAGCAGTAAATTTGTGGAACCTCTTGACTGCTTAGTATGAAAAGACATGATTGGCTTTGTTTTCATGTAGTGTTATTACCTGCCAGTGGCTGCAAAAAGATTAGAAAGCACCACATGATTGCCAGAGTCTTTTGGATCAAGTTCAAATAAGTTATCAGCAGCAATCTTCCCCAATTCAGGCTTCCCATACACTCTGCAAGCCCCTAAAAGAGCCCCCCAAACTGATGTTGTTGGCCGAATTGGCATTTCCTTTATAAAGTCATAGGCATGCTCTACCATCCCAGCTCGCCCCAATAAGTCCACAACACATGCATAATGCTCTACCCCTGGTTCAATCCCATATCTTGCCCTCATTGAGTCAAAAATTTCCATGCCCAATTTCACTGCTCCTGCCCTACTACAGGCCGATAATACACAAACCAAAGTTACATAATTTGGCACCACCTCATTGCCACCAGACATCATCTCCTCTAACAATGCCAAAGCCATGTCTGCATGCCCTTGATGTGCATACCCTCCTATCATTGCATTCCAAGTGATTAAGTTCCTCTCAGGCATTTCATGATAGGCTCGCTCTGCATCATTTATGTTTCCACATTTCCCATACATGTCAACAATTGCGCTCCCAACAAAGATATTCCCCTCCACACAAGCCTTTACAGCCAGTGCATGAACTGACCTGCCCAATTCAAGACCTGAAAGACCAGCAGAAGCACTCACAACACTCGAAAGCATAAAATCCGTCGGCTCAACACCTTCTTCTCTAGCTTGCAAGAAGACCATACATGCCTTCTCATCCTCATCATTTTGCACATGTGCAGCCAACAAAGAGCACCAAGAAACATCATTTCGCCAACCCATTCCCTCAAAAACCATCTCAGATGATCCAATCTCCCAACACTTGCCATAAAAATCAATCAGCCCATTCGAAACAGACACATCCGCCTCAAACCCAATCCGAATCACAAACCCATGCAACTGTCGCCCAAGCTCCAAATACGAAGCATCAGAACACGCATTGAGAAACGCACAAAACGTTATTGAATCAGGCTCCCCGCCCACACGTAGAAACTCAATAAACGCCTCCACCCCATTTCTCGGTTGCCCATCAAGCACGGCATTAGAAATATACGCATTCCACGTCACTAAATTTCTCTCAGGCATTTCATCAAACACCTTCCGAGCCTCTTCTCTCAGCCCCGTTTTACAGTACATATCGAAAGCACTAGACCCCACGAAGACATCAGCTATCTGACCATCCTTAACAGCAATGGCATGAACCTGTTTTCCCACAAAGGGCATTCGAAGATAGGCCGAGGCTTTGAACAAACAAGGGAAAGTGAAGTCATTGGGGTGAATATTTTCACGGAGCATGTTTACAAAGTGGATGAGAGAAGAAACAAAATGACCATTTTGGACCGACCCAGCAATGAGGGCGGTCCAGGTGACGACAGAGCGAGACGGGGTGAGTGAGAGCACGAGTTGAGCCGAGTTGGGAAAGTCGAGTTTGGAGTACATGTTGATGAGGTGGTTGGAGAGGAAGGAAGGGAAAGGAGTTAAAATGGTTTTGATGATATGGGCATGGGTGGCACGGCCGAGGAGAGAGGAGCGAGTCGAGATCGACGATTCGATTAAGGCGGCGAGCGAGGTGGGAGCGAGGAAAGGCATGGTATTGGTTGGTAATTAAAGTAGTCATGGTTGGTGGTGTTGTTGTTGTTGTTGTTGTTGTTGAAGAACCATGAAGAGGTTTTGCAGTGTTACATAAATGGAGAGAAGAGGTTCTGTTCTGTTTGGTGAATTTTAGGAACTGGAAGTGTCTGAGAAAAGTGAAGAGAATGTTCCTCTTTTCAAATTTGTTCCTCGCGCGCCTCTATTTCAGTTGATCAGTGCACTGGAATCGCTGTAATTATGACACGTGATTGTGATTGTAGTTGGTCCAGTGTCATAGGATATTGGATAGAAACCACGCCATTTTTTTAATGGTTTTAAAAATCAGTCAAAAAAGTAAAAAAAAAAAAAATAGTTCAGTTCCAATTTTTACCAGTTATAACTTAAACCATGATTATTATGGTTGAATCACCAATTTTTATGGTTTTTACTCAATCAATTGAGGCTTGAGGGTTTGATTTTTTGTTGAACTGACAAGTTCAATTCAGTTTTTAAAACCATGAGAAGAAGAAGAAGAAAAAGGTTTGGTTTTGCCAAATATTTCATTTTTACAAAAAAATACTATAGAGAAGGTTTTACTCCAAGTTATTTTGTATAGCTCCTTTTGGAATTTAAGATTGTTCAAGTGAAAATCGAGTTTAACAAATTCGAATTCCAAGCAAATAACCACGGTTTGAATGAAAATATCATATCAAACAATCTACGTAAAGTGAAAATGGAGTTTAGTAAACTCGAATTCCAAAATAGGCTACATAATAGGAAAAATTTTAGAAAGAAATGGTCAGTAATATATTTTTGTAAAAACAAAAAATATGGCCAAAAAAAAAAATACCGGAAGAAAGAAGAAAGAATCCAGATAAAATTTCACTGTCTTTATTGCAAATTTAGGCTAATCTCTTGAGACCATTTTAATCATATGTGACAACTTTGTATGTTTAATATCGGACTTAAATGCATCCCAAAAAAAAAAAACGAAGTGCAAAAATAGAACTGCCTAAGCCAACAGCTTTCTTTCAAACTCTTCACCGAAACTCTCTCCTCTGATCCGTACTTGTCTCTCCCAATGATGACATCTTCAAAAACCCAACTCCCCCTTCCCATCTCTCTTTCTCTCTCTCCCTCACTCTCTCTGTCCTCTCTGTAGAGAGATGAGAAGAGAAGAGAAGAGAAGAGGAGGCTTTGATCATCAGGGACCTTCAAAAGTAAAAGTTAATTCTTGCTTGATGGAGTCGATAAGCATGGTACCTTCTCCTACTAGTGCTCGGCACAATAAGTCCCTTTTGGGAGTCTCTCCTCCTCACCCTCATCATTATCATCAGCAGCAGCAGCGGCAACAGCAGCAGCGTCATCTCTTAGAGGCAATCTCGTTGCTTCTCTCTCGATGGAATGGTCTCCAAATGGCCATCCAGAACCAGTGGGGTGGCCATGACTCTCTCCAGAAATCCCGCCAGCTTGAAGCCGATATCTTCTCCTGGTTCTCTCAATCCAAAGGTCACATATTATTTTTACATTAGCTTGATCACATCATGATTCATCCATGTTCTCTCGGCCCTTTTCTTGAAATCCTATATATGTCTCTCTTGATTTGCAGCACTGCTTTGTGTGGAGGATTTAGAAAACTTGCTCCATGAATGCATGCTATTCTCCTTCAACACGGAGATTGAAGATGGTAGTATTGAGGAGGTAATGTACTATAAACACCCTTTGAATTTTGAACCCAATTGGCTTCTTCATGTTGGCTTTCTTAGATGGCCATTGGTGCGGTTGAAGAACATATTTGATATGTTTGGATTAATTTAGGACTGGAGTCAAAATATCTAGATCATATAGCAATAGCAGTCAAAACTTTTTAAGCTTTAAATTTTTGCTTGGCATTAACATTAATTACTATATCGCAAAGAAATTATAATTTTTTGCAAACACTAATTGTCTATAAGGATTTAGGAATGCATATTTGCTTAACAGAATAATTTTATATATCTGAGTAAACCCCCGTATGTAGCTGCTTTGTCAGGCTATAGTTTTTAAGAGCTTTTTTTTAGGTATAACTGTACTTTTTATCAAATTTTTTTTTTAAGAAAGGTAGAATTCATCTGAAATTGGGTGTGAATTCTTAATGCAAAATTTCACCTGAAACTGGTCGTTGAAATGAATTTCTTTGGCTAACGATTGTTTACTAACAACTTGAATTTAAGCTTTAAAAGCTCCTAATCTTCTGGATATTGTATGATACATTGAATTATTGCAAATTAAGCAGGTGGCAGAACAGTTGATGGTTATGCATGAAGAATACATGCATATGATTCAATAGACATAATATCTAAAGGGATCTCAGCTGTGAGTCAGAAGCTTTTCCTCAAAGTAGACAGGTAACCATGGTTATAGCGATGAGCCTAAATAAATCTTTGCTTCATGTCTGTCAATGCATCTTATCATGCCATATGGAACAGTGTTTTATTCTTCGTATTTAAGCCCTCATATTTTTCCCCCGAAGAGTGACCTTTATTAATATTAAACGTTAGGAAAAATAAGAAAGTTCTGGTACCATTTTAGTTGTAGACTTGTAGCTATAATTTCATACAGAAAGGGATAGCAATTGATGCATGGAATGAATTATGTACCATAAAAAGATTCTCGAAATTATTTTATTGATACTCCATAGGAATGTATTCTGAAAATCTAAGTAGAAGTAAGATTTGTTATCTTAATATTTCCATCAGTTTTGCGCAGACAAAGACACAAGTTCACATATTAGATAGACGAATAAAATTCATGCCCTTAAAACATTAAAAATTCAATAATGAATAGAATGATACTTTATGAATCTATATAAGTTAAATTTGAACATGATATTTGATTTCAGAAAGTGTTATAATTAAATTTTCTTTATTTCAATGATATCCATGTGCATCCAAATAAAATTGATATGAATTGAATTACTTGCAAAAAAGGATTTGAGTTGAAATATATTCTATACTTATTCATACACCAGGCGCTCAGAAGAAATTTTGATGGGAGAAGAGGGGTAAGGTATTGAAAGTGGAAATTTGGTGCATAAGTTTTGGTCAAGCACAACAAATTGAAGCCTAGATAATCAGTGAAGCAGCATAACTGCACAAGCAGAGATGGATGGTAGCTAATTGCCTACTGCTGAAACAAGAACAATTGGAATTACTTCAAAATGCCAAGGACCCAATTTTTTGTTTTTTGTTTTACTGAAATGTACTAAATTATGTTCTATCCCTTGTATTTTGACATTCCAACATTGGTAAATGAATGATTTAGTAGGAATTTTATCCACATGCTGCTGACAATATTGAATTGCACATATGTGTAATGTTCTATGCTAAGTGCTTCTTTCCCTTTTATTTATTACAAGATCTGGATGATATAGAGAATTAAGCGAATAAAATTTCTGAAATCCAGCAGCTAAAACAAGTAATGTCAAAATAATGACATTCGCAGAACCTATATGTGGTTGCATCTTATTTCCCAGTGAAGTCAGCATTATTGTGTGAGTCGTATATATGGTGCAGTATCTCTATTTTATGATCAGTTATTGGAATCGCTTAACGTATCTTCCCATATCATACCAATGGGAGAAACAATTATGATAATCCAGAGTTGATAGTGTTTATTTAATGGATATATACTAAACACAAAGACCTGC